>CM053152.1:64138950-64744664 GCA_028571685.1 Heterohyrax brucei
GAAGGGAAAGCCAGAATCCAGACTGTTCTTTACTCCTTTACCCTAGGGCTACCTGAAGAAAGAAATATGTATCAGTATACAGGCTTGAATGCTCAAGTAAGAGTATTTCAGAGTTTGCTGTCATGCAGGAGAAGTAGTTCTGGGTAGTAAGTTTCACAAGGAGGTGTGTGAGTGGGTTGCTGAAACAGAGATAAAGGTCTTGGAGAAGAAGTGACTGTGATCTGAGGACACTGACTGCCCTGCATGACATAAGGTGAGGCAGACTGGAAACAAAGCCACGCAGGAATTCTGGCTGCTTCTTCTTCCTGGCCCAGCCCTCCTTTGTCATTGTTTGTCGCAGAGTTGGCTCTGATCCAGGGCAACGTTATACATAACAGAAGAAAGCACTGCCTGATCCTGGGCCATCTTCAGAATCCTCAGCATGTTTAAATCCATTATAGTGGCTATTGTGTGCCGCACTCCAACCCACGGGCTCATCCTCCAGAATTATATCAGAAAATACTCTGTTGTGATCCATAGGTTTTCACTGGCCAGTTTCTAGAAGCAGATTTCTGTGTTTACTCTTTCCTTCAAATGGCCTCAAGATTTGCCTTTACCTAGCTGTAAGTACTTTTCCTTTCTGAATTTCTCCCACTGCCTAAGGCAGTGCTCAGGATCTCACAGCTACTCACTCACGGCTTGTGAACAGCTTTCTGGCTGTTATGTAACATGGTTCCAGCTTGCTCATGTCATCTGGGTCACTGGCAATGCTAAGTGTGCTATTCTGGGGCATCACCATGCTGCTGGGGTTTGAAGACTGATGGGCTCTCTTGGCTTGTTACGGAAAACTATAAAATATACACAAGAACAATTCAGTTGCAGAAATGCTCAGCTTTAAGGACAGTGATAACACTAAGAAACGAACAACAACAGAAAATCTCACAGCTGATTAAATGGCAGGGGTGGCAAAAAAGAATCTCTTGTCTGTACCAAGATTTTTTTCTCCAATTTTAAATTGTTTTTTTCCTCTAATGCCTTTTGAAACTTTTTTCTTATTTATGCCTATTACAATAAATTTGATTTATAGAATGTTCTGGTGCATATACACTGTATAAAATATAGAAGAAGATATGCTTTTACTGAGAATGAACAAAACTTAGACAAAGAGGCAGAACCTCTGTATAAAAGGGAAGTGATAAACACATTTGTGGGTCTATGCAGAGAATAACTTTGAAAGTTTATGCGAGAAAATGAGAATAGTGAGTGTTTCTGGGGGAGAGGAAGCAGAGAACCAGAGTTCAAAGAGAGGAGAGAGGAAGACTTCACTTATACTATTTTATGCTGTTTGATTTTTTTTATGATTAAGTTAAAGTATGCAATCCAAATCAGTTTTGCATGGCTGTCTCTCTACAACTCTGCTCTCCCTACCCTGTGACAGCACACTCCTCCTTTTTGCATTTCTAGTATCCTCTTAATGAACACCTGTCCCCTCATCTCCACTGTCTCCTCTCCTCTCTAGAAAGAAACCAGTGATAAAGCCTCCTATAAATGTATAATAAATTTTTTAACCCTGTGATCTGTGAAAGAGAGAGAAAAGAAGAGGAAGGGAAAGAGGAAAGCAAGGAAGAAAGAAGGAAAAGAGTTAAAGAAATAAAGGTAGCTGAGATTAAAGGAGAATTAGAAGCAAAGACAGGATCCTTAAAAAGATGGTCTATGCTTGGGTATGGTGTGGAAACCTGAACTCAAATGCAGGCAGAAAGAAGTCTACACATACACACACACACTGCACACACACACACACACACACACACACACACACACACACACACACACACACACACACACACACACACACACACACTCACACAAACTTTGCCTCCAAAAGCCATATTCTCATTAGGTGTGGGTCAAGATGGTGTTATTCATGATGTTAACCCAAGCTGCCTAGGCAGGCTTTCTCTGCTGGTTCTTTAACTCCCTGTCTGCATCCCAACCAATCTTGTTAAGGCACCACAGTCATCCTGGTCACCGTCAGTCCTACAATCTCGTGAACCCTCTTCTCTGAGAGTCATTTCCCTTGCCAGATCTCAAACAACACCTTTCAGTCTTTCTGTAATGAATTGTATGCATCAGATAACGGGGTGATAGCTTCTTAAAGCGGGGGGTGGGGGGCGTGCTGGAAGCAGTTGGCATCCGTCTTCTTAGGTCAGGAGGAGACGTGAAGGCTCAGAGAGGGAGCGTGTCCAGGCCACACAGTGGGCTAAGTGGCAAAGCTGGGGGCAGGCACTAGAACTTCATACCCATACCTAGTTCTTGTCCCACAGTGCAAGGCTGCTGTTCATCACACACTTTTGCTTCATCACAGAGATGTCACAGGCAGGACTGGGACTACTGTGGCAGAACAGAATTGTTGACAAGACCCCTGTGAGAAGATCATTAACTCGAATGTGTTGATTGACTCCGCATGCAGAATGGTCTTTAGAATTCTCTGGAATGTGTATGATTCTGTGTTGCATTCTTCCTAACTAGCCAGACACCTGACAAAAATTGCAAATGCATGGCGAGTTAATGCTCTGAATTACCACTTAAACCGGAGGGAGAAATCTAGTCCTTTTCTCCAGTTTTACAGCCAAACAGAATGCATTTTGAAGAGGACTCCAGCTGATCAGACAGTGTTGGAAAGCAGAGGGCACACAGACACAGAGGACATGTGACTGCATCTCCCAGCATGTGTGAAGTGAAGGAGGAGAAGAAGAAAACTAGCTCCTTGGTCCCCGGTGAGAGTGGAGCCCCAGCTTCCCCTGAGCGGGTGGCATGTCACTGCTGGGGGAAGAACACTGCTCAGGGGAAGGAGGTGGACCAACAGCAGAGCCATGTGTTCTGAGGCAGCTGGTGGGGGAGAAAGGACACCAGCTGGGATGTGAGACAGCCCGGGGATGGGGAACAAGTGCTGAGAGACAGCAGAATTGGCAAGCACGGGTGGGCACAGGTTGGAGACACACAGAGGCACAGATGTACTGACAGCGGCGTGATGGCCTGTGTGGAGTTGTCCCTCCCTCCAGTCCTGACTCCTCCGCTCCGTCACGTGTATCCCAACACCCAAAGTAAATGCAGCCTCATTTCCTGAGTCTCAAGAAATGGCTATAGTTCAGGAACAAAGTCAGAAGCTAGTGCCGTGGTTGTCAAAACTCACACTACATTTTCATTTTTTCAGGCAAATCGCTTCCCCTACAGAAACAGAAAAGGAGTATACCAGACTCTCTGTGGGAGGCGTTTTCTGTCCAATCACATGGCCCCGCCAAGTACTTCTAGAACCAGGGCCTGAGGAAAAATCTGGGTTAATGGATTTAACCTTAATTTTACAAACAAAGAAACTAAGGCAGCAAAGAGAGACCATGGGTTACCCAGCATCATAAAATCACCAGGAGGTGGAAATGTTGGTCCACACTAGGTCTTCCCAACAGGAAGCTGCTGAGAGTGACAGAAAGTTTGGGGGATGAATAATGGTGAGGGCGGCACAGCATGATGAATGTAACGTCAACAACAACAACAAAACACAACTGGGACTGCTGTTTCAGATTGTGTCTGTTTTCTAGTACAGGCCTCTGCCAGGTGTCTTGGGGTTCGTCAAGGTCAACATGTCAACCATTGCAAATACAATACTGGGCTGCAAAACATAGTTACCAGAGTCCTAAGCACAAATTGGGCTGTGACTTCCTTTAACCTGTTAAAATGCTTTTTCTAAGCCCTTTTTCATTTCTGGGCTTTGGTTTCTTCTTGCTCCTGTCCTGCTTCCTGCTGTCACTGGTGTCTGAAGGCCCCAGGACTGTGTCCACCTGACTAGACTTTCCTCCCCTAAAATGTTCAGGTACCAAAGAATCACTTCGTCCTTTGCAATTTGTGCCTTTGGACAAAACTTTCGCTTCTCTCCCTCCATAGCTGGGTGAATTCTGTGACCAGAGTGATTCATCTAGCCATATAAATTATTTGCCCTTGACTGTAGGGAGTTAATCCCATTAATCCCACTGATCAGTCACCGGACCCTGTCTCCTTCCCCGGGGCCCTCTTTCTAATCAGCCCACTGTTACTTTAGAAAAGCCAGGTACGGGGGAGGAAGCAACAATTTGGTGAAAGTAATCAGCTTCTAGTGTGATGGATGTTGAGGCATGGGTACAGGGCAATGCAACACTAGATTTCTTTCATAATCACTGAGTCTCTGAGGTTTCCGAATTGTGTTCATCTATGGCATATTTGTAGAAATTAACATTTAGTGAAGAGGCATTAGTGGTTCTGTGGTAGGATGCTCACCTTCCTTGAGGGAGGTCCAAGTTTAATTCACAGCCAATCTACTTCACGTGCAGCAACCATCCGTCTGCCAGTGGAGTCTTGCACTTTGCTAGGATGCTTAACAGATTTCAGAGGAATTTCCAGACTAAGGCAGACTAGAAAGAAAGACCTGGTGATGTACTTCTGAAAACCCCATGAATCCCAACAGTCTGATCCACAACCAGTCACGAAGATTGTGCAGGACCATGTCGTGTTTCATTTCCTCAAGCATGGAGTTGCCATGAGTTGGGGGCCAACTCAGCAGCAGCTAACAATGTCTTGTGAGTCCTTCTCTGAGCAGTGCTTTGGGTGCTGTGTACACATTGCCCAATCCAATTCTCAGCCCGGGGTACAGATCCCTGAAGTTGTAGATAAGCATGCAGGCCTAGGGGGATCAGGCACACTTGTCAGGGAGATGAGGAGCCAGGTCTTTCACTGATGTCTCACTGCTTTTAAGGCTACCATGTTTCCTTCTATACCCTTCTGCTCCAACAAGTCTTGCATTTTGCCTGCTTCTTCAGCAATTCCCATAACAAGTTCCACTTTTCTGTCAGCAGCTCTGACATTGACTTTCTGGGGATGGATGATATAACTGTTCTTATAATAAGGAAAAACATGAGCAAAAGAGAGGACCTCTGCCCCCTTTCAGTGTGTGGGGCAACCACCTCTGATGATTAGTATTAAGTGAGGAATTGTTATCCTGCCTCACCTCCCACTGTGTCAAGAGGGGGAATTTGAGGGTTAATTAGAAAAAGTGTTGCATAAATGTCCTACATTGTTCTTGTTTGTGGTAAGGAGAATAGCCAAGGGGAATGGCCAAGAGCCCCAGGGAAGGCAAGTTGCTGGATCAGCCTGACAGGGATGGCTGGGATGCAGAACTCAGCCAAGAGCTTGCCCTGTGTCCCTCTCCCTCTGACAAGGCCCCAGGACAGGCTCAAAAGCTCAGTGGGAGAAACCAAGAAGTTGTTTGTGGCATTATGAGAAGAACACAGGGTGGGAACCTGGAAACGAGGATTTTCCCATTGTGGGGGAACACCCCCGTCTGAGCCCAGTTACACCATAGAGGCTTTCCATCCCTTTCTAGGTTTGTGGAATCTAATATCCCTCTCACGTCATAGATTTAAAAAACATTTGAGATACCATTTACCACTCTTTTTAGTGTCCTCAATAGGTTAAAAGTTCTTGTATTATTCTATCTAGAACCAAATCCTCAACTTTCGTTCAAGGGTCAGGATGAATCACTGGGCTTCAAATAGGGTATGAATTGGTATGGGGACTATAGCAGTCTGTTTTTGACCTGACCGATGTTCTTTGATAATGTCACCTTCTCTGAATGTCCTCCTCATTCCAGGTAACTTGCTGGATGATGGTCAAATTATTCTAGTTAACACCAATTTACGCAAGGGGAATTGGACTTGCTTAGGACCAGTGCTGCAGGGTACGTGGTTCTCATGTTGAGACTTGTTAAATGGCTGAGTTAGCTAGGGACAGGTACAGTTCTGCTTGGGGACTCTTGGTGAATTTGGTAGATTCTAAAATTCCTTCAAACAGTTTCTTTAAAATATGTTTCTTTTCAGTTACTGGCAAGAGCTTAGTCCCATTCTAGCTTTAATTTCTATTCTAGAAGAGAAAGACTAAGAAACTTGAGAGAAAGCAGTAAAGAATGACATCAATAGTAGTTGTCTATCCTTGTGGAAAACGTGGATTATTCAGTAGTGGCATTCAAATCATTTAATAGACAACAATTGGTAAACTATCTCATTGCAGACCCTAGTATCAGTCCTAACTCTACAACTTGTCAGATACCGGGGATCCTCTAGCCTACACAGATGATGATAAATCTGTTTTCCAGTAGGGGAAGAATTTCTAATTATAGGGTGAGGTCTAAATTCTTCTAGAGGTGGCTTGGCTGATTAAACCACAGCTACAGGAAGAAAAGTCACCAGCCTGGGAAAACTTTTGTCATGTCAAGACAACACTTAGAGCTTCCACTTAAGAGTCCAGCCCTCATTTTTGGCTAGTGAGAGGGGAGGATATGTCTGTCCATCATCTCAGCCCTTGGTCTTGAGAGCCCTGAATTTCTACCCTGGTTATTATAAACCATGCTGTCTTAGTTATCCAGTGCTGATGTCACAGAAATACCACAAATGAGTGGTTTAAACCAACAGAAATTTATTTTCTCACAATTTAGGAGCCTGGAAGTTCAAATTCAGGTGCCAGCTTTAGGGGAAGGCTCTCTCCTGGTGTTGACTCCGGAGAAAGATCCTTGTATATTCTAGGCGATCTTGAGGTGGCTTGGCATCTCTCTTGCCACATCTCTGCATGCTACCTTGCTTGTTTAATCTCTTTCATATCTCAAGAGATTGATTCAATATACACCCTGCACTAATCTTGCCTCATTAGCATAACAAAGATGATTCATTCTCAAATAGTATTATAAACACAAACATAAAAACAACACATTTGGAGGGCGGGTATAAGTCAATCCATAACAGTTACCTAGGTCTGCTGTAACACCAATACCACAAGTGGTATTTTTCCCTTTTTTGTTGTTTGCCCTGGGAGCTCATGGGTTCCTTGGAAATTCTCATATGGCGTCTGTTTCCCCCTCAAGTGTGTGTCTAATCTGCTGTTTTTGGAACTCAGAAATGATTAGATTTAAGATCCTTTCTACTCAGGTATAATCTAATGAACAGAACAAAGAAAGCTTTATTTCCAGACAGGGATACACCCACCGGTATAAGGGTTGGGATTCCAACACGTATTTTTGGGAGACATAATTCAATCCATAAAACATGCCATTCTTGCTTGTCTTCACGTAGATTCCACGCAGGGACCAAATAAGACCTGCAAAGCCAGCCTGCCTCACCACTTCCCAACTAGTTTAGCACAGTTGGTAGCGGAGCAAAACTCAGCTGTTGACACCCGTTGTTCTGGGTGGGTTTTGCATATAGCTTTATGCATTCATGGGAGTAGGTGACTACTCACATAGGTTACAGGGTCTGTGCTGGCCACAACTGTGGAAGTCAGAAGTCAGAAGTCAAACAGACTGTGGCAGTCTATCTTTACGTTCTTCAGAGTCTTTACCCAAACTGCCGGGAAAGCCCATTAGAGGTAGGAGTTGGAGTTATTATTGCTGTCATAGGCCTTCTTGTGTCTGTTTTTTCCCAGTTTCCTAGAAAAACCTGCAGAATTTGTGGAATTACCTTTGCTCTCCCAGAACTGACTCGACGCATGCATTAGTTTTCCACTGCTGCTGGAACATGTTATTGCAAAGTTAGTGAGTTAAATCAACACAAATCAAATATCTCACTGTTCTATAGATCAGAGGTCAGGACTGATGCAATGGGTTTCTCTGCTGTAGATCACACAAGGCTGATAGTAAGGTTTTGCCCAGGTAGACTCTTACTTGGAGGCTCTGGGAAGACTCTTCTTCTGAATTCATTCAGGTTGTTGGCAGAATCCAGTTCCTTGTGGTTGTACAGCTTGAGTCCTTCCACATGGACACCTACAACTCAGAGAGAGCACTGGTCTATCAAATCCTCCTCATGCTTGGAATTTCTTTGTTTTCCTCTTCTGTGGTGTCTCTGACTTCAGCTAGAGATTTTTTTTTCTTTTTCTTTTTAAGGGCTTGTATACCTTGGTCCCACCTGGATAATCCAGGATAGCCTCTTCATCTTCAAGTCCATAGCTTAAATTACATCTGCAAAGTCTCTTTTGCCATGTAATTTAATGTATTCACATGTTCCAGGGGATAGGGATGGACATCTCTGAGAGACTATTAGTTTGCTTATCACAGCACATTTTTGGAAAAGAATGCACAATTTACCAAAGTGCAGCCTCTTTTTATAAAACCACTCCTGTCTTCCCAGTTACAAGTGTCCATTCTCTTTTCTGAATGCCCATAGCCCTTTGCCCTCAGAGTGACTCTAGTGGACTGTGGTGACTCTTTGCCATTTTTCTTTTTCAAAATATAGCACCTCCTTTCCTTTGGGTGCCCTTCCACGTGACCTAGCTTATCTTGCCGGGGCTTCCCTCTCCTTCAACAGATTGACCGGACCAGCACTGGATGTGTGACCTGAGTGAACCAATTATAGTCCTCCCTGGAATTGGTTTACAGATATCAAGGGATAGAAATTCTATTTATTAATTTTGTTTGCTGGTCTAAGAATGTGAATTCAGAGTTTCTAGAAATTATCTTCTCTGCCTTGTGGAGAAAGCCATCTACAAAGTGAAACAAAGGAGAGGGAAGCTGAGATGAGAAATATCTATTTTGCTAATTACTGTTTTTTCCTCCTGTCTATGTTGTAGGTGCCCATGTGGAAGGACTTGAGCTTTACAACCACAAATCCACCAGGTGCTCCTTGGAAAGTTTATGGGGCAGTTCTGCTCTGACTATAAAGTTGCTATGAATTAGAAAGGACTCAAAGGCAGTGGCTTTTGGCTTTAGCTCAGTGTGTGGCCCATAGTAGGTGCTCAGTGAATATTTGTTATATGAATAAACAAATGAACAAAATCCTGGTAGATCTGAATCGGGTAGCCTTGATTTTTGTAGCTTATTTTTGTATCTGATGAGCTATCTCTTTACCTTTTCCAGCTAGTTGACTCGGTAAATTCTTCTGCTTCCTTTAGGCTATGTAGAGTTGGGCTTCAGACACTCACAGTGAAACACATCTGGCTAAAGTAGTGATGTATCACGTGTTGTTGTTGTTAGGTGACGTTAAGTCAGTTTCGACTCACAGCGACCCTATGAACAACAGAACGAAACACTGCCCGGTCTTGCGCTGTCCATGTCCACAATCATTTTTGTGCTTCAGCCCATTGTTATAGCCGCTGTGTTAATCCATCTCATCGAGGGTCTTCCTCGTTTTCGCTGACTTTCCACTCTACCAATCATGATGTCCTTCTCCAGTGACGGATCTTTCCTGACAACATGTCCAAAGTATGTAAGACACAGTCTTACCGTCTTTGCTTCCAAGGAGCACTCTGGTTGTACTTCTTCCAGAACAGATCTATTTGTTCTTTTGGTCATCCACTATGCATTCAACATTCTTCTCCAACAGTACAATTCAGAGGCATCAGTTCTTCTGTGTTTTTTGTTCATGGTCCAGCTTTCACATGCATGTGATCCGACTGAAAATACCATGGCTCAGGTCAGGTGTATTTTAGTCTTCAAGGTGACGTCCTTACATTGGAATACTTTGAAGAAATCCTTGGCAGCAGATTTTCCCAATGCAATGCGTCTTTTCATTTCTTGACTGCCGGTTCCATGTGTGTTGATTGTGTATGCAAGTAAAATGAAATCCTTGGCAGCCTCAGTCCTTTCTCTATTTATGACAACATTGCTTTTGTTTTCCTGATGTTGATATGTATCGCATAACTGCCCTATATTCTGTTTATAATGCCTCTTCCACTAGACTGTAAGCTGCTTACAGGCAGATACCAGGCCTCAGACATCTGTGAATCTCTCACAGTAACGGGGACTTAACATGTGTCTGAATTAAGGAGGCACTGAGGCCCAGTGGCAAGGGGGCACACGATGGGGGACAGGGGAGACTAGCTGGGCAGGAGAAAGAGATGGAGAGCCAATGCGAAGATAAAGGAACCAGCAAAGAAATGCATGCACTCACAGAAGGAATCTCTGGAAAAAAGAGATAAAAAACATGGCTGTCAACAATTCACTCTCTCATGCCTATCTGTCTTCTGTGTAGCCAGTAGGAATGGGAACTTACTATAATTTCTATGTAAGTTGTTGATCAGCTCTAAGGAAATATTTTGAGACAAGGTGAAGGAGAAAGATCACATTTCTGTGTACTGTTAGTGAAAACTCTGACCCACAAAGGCTACCTTTGCACAGAGGCAGTGGCTGTCCAGGGGCAAGGCTAGTGTGCGAGTGTGGCTCACATAGGATGCTGACAAGTCACTTGAGATTCTGCAAGATGGACTTCAAATTTACAGAAGAAATGTGATCAATTACAGGATTTTGAGGAAAATTATTACTAGCATAGTTTCTGAATGCCAAGGATGAGCATCAAAAGTAATGGTTAACATGAATAGAAATTTTCCATGGTTCCTGTGGGGAAAGATTTGTTCTTCTTTTGTGGAAGATGGACATTTTAAAATGAACTGTTAGCTTTTCAATCTCAATGTGATGTCACATATTCCAGCTCTATTGCTCTGATTCAATATTTTATCTTCAGCATGTTTCCACTGAGAAATCGCAGAAAGATTTTTGCCAGGATGGAGACCTCAAGATTTCCTAAGGATGAGTATGAAAGAGGTATTAAAAAATGAGCTCCTGGGATGGTTTTGAAGAGCTTGTAGAATATGAGTTTATTTATTTATGGAGCAGGGCAGATGCAGTTTTGGAAAGTTAGGTCATTGGACACAGCTTTTGGATCACAGTGTTTGAAAAGGATTCCCAGTGACTCTGACCCCTCAAATATGCTGCCAGAGTTATACTTCCAGAGTCTCTGGATTCCTGGGTGGTACAAATTATTAACGTGTTCAGCTGCTAACTGAAGACATCCAAAGATGTCACAGAAGAAAGGCCTGGTGATGCACTTCTGAAAAATCAGCCACTGTAAACTCTGTGGAGTGCATTTCCGCTCTGACATACATAGGGTCATCGTGAGCTAACAGCAACTGATTTTTATGACACATTCTGTGAAATGGGTTTGTGGAAGCCAAGCAGGATGGAAAGAACAATTCTGGAATTAAAGACACAGCCCATGGTCATAGTCGCTGGTCTAGATTTCTACTTAGTAGCTGAATGACCTTAAGTCTTAGTAACCTGGGTGAAAACACTGGCCTCGCAGAGAAGATTAACACACATGACAGAGCCCACCTCCTGAACTAAAGCAAGCTGCGAGTTACAAAAGATTAAGTGACAATCCATTGCATGTTAATACAGTTTTTTTTTTTATTACTTACAAAATATTTTCATTTTCTCTTTACTGTTCATCAACTCTGGGTGAGTTGCCTTATATTCTTTGGCAATTTTGAGATTTCAGTTAGTGCTATGTTTAAGCATTGTTTTCGTTATGGAATATTAACATTGGAAAGGATACTTGAGAAGTAACCTTGAGCCTTGTTTCTAATATAGAAACTGAATCTGGTTTCAAAGAGGGAGGTAGATGGTTCTGTAATTTAAAGATCATCCAAAAAGTAAAAAGAAAAGAAAAAGAACAAAGAAACCAACCAACCAAACCAAAAAAAAAAAAAACCAAAACCAAATGAAAACTATTGCCATTGAGTTGATTGCAACTCATAGTGACCCTGTAGGACAGAGTCTAACTGCCCCGTTGAGTTTCCAAAGAGTGCCTTGTGGATTTAATCTGCTTCTGACCTTTTGGTTAGCAGCCAATCTCTTAACCACTGCACCACCAAGGAAGAACTGGGAGATGGAGATTTTAGCGGGAGCTTGGAGGTAACGGTATGAGGAGGCAGGAATGAGAAAGAGAAACAGGAATTTACCAGCTGTGCTTTAGAAATAATGAGAAGAGAAATCTGACTGGTGAGCAAGGGTGGCATGGTAAAGAAAACTGGCATTTCACATGGCTAGACACTGTGCCAGGTACTTTAATTTAGTTAATGTTCACAACAATTCCGTTATGTCATTGATATAACGACATTTTTGTCAGCTCATTTGACAGACAGGGAAACAGCTTACAAAAGTTAACTTGCCGTTGGTCATATACCTGGTATGTTTTTCCACCTGTTATTCTGGGAAAGCACACGAAGAGGAACAATTCAGTGACAAGAGAGGGGAAAATCAAGTTGGGGCTGTTTTGTCATGCTGAGCTAAGGTATCCACTTCAGAGGCAATGGAGAATCACTGTAACTTTTCAGTTTGGGGATTGGAAGAATGAGGTTTATGGTATATAGCAACAGTTAAGTCAGAAAGTTTTAACCTGACAGCTGGATATTCCTCAGCTCCTCTTGAAATGCAACACTTTCATTTTAGTTCCTGTCAATCTTAATTTGTTTATTAGGTTGTATCCTTCCTCAAAAGGGAGTGGGGAAGGTAGAGTTTCTACGACTCATTAGATCTATGCTTACACTTATTAAAGGTGTTGTAAATAGAAGCAGGAAGTTTTTCCCTCTTGCTGCTGGCAGAATCCAGTTCCAATAACAGCCCAGTAATGTGCTCCTAGCCACACTGAACAATTGTGCCCAAGATAGCATTATAAACATTCATTCTGAATTTTTCGTATCTTCCCCATTCCAGTTCTGTTCCCTCAAGTCATGAACTCACTTCAGGGCTGGAAATGTTTTAGTTTACTGCCAGTTGCCTTACTGTTGAGGAACAGAGGTGAGTCATTGACATTATTAAATTATTGCCCATAACCAGTTTAATGTGAAATGGAATTATGTGAGAAGACCTAATAGCTGTCTATTGGCTTGAAAATTAACACCTCACTTTCACCCTGGTGTTTATATTTAATATCTGCCTTACCTCATCATCTGTCTTTCAGCAGTGCTGTTATCCATCTCATTGTGCAATTAGAATGTTGTGACTGGCTAATGAGCTGTGAATCCGTCTTGGCAAGGTCCATCTTCCATCTCTACATCTGGGCCTTTTGAATTTCAGATCACATGACACTGACCCCTGACCTGCCAGAGTGACTCTGGGAAACATTTTAAGTAGGCAAGTGTTGCTGACGGTGTGACCCTCTTCATAGTGCTGTCACTCTGATGCTGGGCTGCCCATGGATGCCAGCCACAAAGCCCCCAGAGACACGGACATGCCAAATCCTTGGCACTTTCTTGGCTGCCTTCTGCACTATCAAAACTTAGCTTCCTTATATTTTTTCCCATTGCTTCAAGGTCTTGTTCTCAGCAAGGTAACCATAAGAGGCAATTAATTAATTTAAAAAATTAGTCTTGGCTAATGTTTAGGTGAGCTAATATATTAACTTTCACAAGTAGCACAATGCAGCCACTTTTCCTCCATCTCTGCTACTCCTTCTTACCAAGAATTTAGAACTGCAAGGAATTTAACAAATCAGTCTAGTTAAAACACCAGTGGTGTGTATCCAAGGTCTGACAAGTTTGTGAACCCATCCTAGAAAAAGTGCTGCATACCTCTTTGCAGAATATCGCTCTGGTCACCTTCAAAGTACTCCTCCTGGGAAGCTATGCAATGATGCCAGTGCCTAGTCCACCTTTCAAAGCAATTTTGGAACTCTGTTTCTGGAATGGCCATGGTAGCTGTCATCATATTACCCTTTATGTCCTGAATGTCATAAAAATGTCTCCTGTCAATATTTTCTTTATCTTTGGGTAAAAGAAAAAAGTCACTGGAGGCCCGATTAGGTGAGTAAGGAGAGTGTTCCAAAACAACTGTTTGTTTTTACTGGCTAAAAACTCCCTCGCAGATAATGCTGTGTGAGCTGGTGCATTGTCAAGATACAAGAGCCATGAATTGTTGGCGAAAAATTCAGGTCATTTTCATCTAACTTTTTCACATAGCCTTTTCAGCACTTCCAGATAGTAAATTTGGTTAACTGTCTGTCAAGTTGGTATAAATTCATAATGAACAATCCCTTTGATATCAAAAAAAGGTTAGCAACGTTGTTTTGACTATTGATTTGGACTGACAGAACGTTTTGGTTGTGGAGAACTGGCTAATTTCCATTGTGCACTTTGATTCTTTGTTTCAGGGTTGTATTGCGATACCCTTGTTTCATTACCAGTGATAACATGGCCCCAAACATCGCCTTGCCTTTCCTAAAGGTTATGGCATATTGCAGCTCTCCTTTGGGTTTGTTCATTGATGAGCTCCTTCATGACCATTTTTGCATGCACCTTTCTCATGCCAAGATATTCAGTGTTTTAATCAGCTGGTGTTGCTCTAATAGAAACGCCACAAAGTGTATGGCTTTAACAAAGCAAAGTTTATTCTTACACAGTCTGGTAGGCTACAAATCCAAATTCAGGGTGTCTACTCCAGGGGAAGGCAGTCCCCCGTGGTGGCTCTGGAGGACAGTCCTTGTGTTGCATCAGTCTTTGTTCAGGGAGCATCTTGGTGCAGTAATCTCAGGTCTGAAGGATGTGCTCTTCTCCTGGTGCTGTTCTCTTGATAGTATGAGGTTCCTAGTTCTCTGCTTGCTTCCCTTTCCTTTTAGCTCTTGTAGGATGAAAGGATTAAGGGTGGGGCAAGCCATACTCCAGGGAAACTCCCTTTACAGTGGAGCGGGGAGGTGATCCTATGAAGAACTTCAGAGTCACACCCTAATCCTTTAACAAACAGCACAGAAAAATCACAAAGTGGAGGACAATCATAGACTACAAGGAATCCTGGCACAGAAACATGGCTACACATATTTTTGGGGGGATACAATTCAATCCATGATATTCAGTTAAGATTTTCCTAAGTGTTTATTGATGTTTACTTGGTCTGCTATGCTTCTTACACTCAGCTGATGATTTTGGCTCACAATTCAACAAATTTTTGCAATGTTTTGTCAGTTCTGCTCATTACTGGCCACCTTGACCTCTCTTCATCAGTGATGCTTTCTGTCTCCCCAGAAAAAGGTTTAATTCATTTGTATACTGCTGTTTTCTTTATGGTGTTATCCCTATAAACTTGGACTAACATGTCCCTGATTTCACTTCTACTCTTGCCAAGTTTAACAAGATATTGAATATTTGTTCATTGCTTGAATTTAAGCTCAGGCATTCTTGTGACAGCACACAAAAACACACAACAACAATAATGAATGCCACTCAGCAAGATATTGTCACATGTCAACACAAACACAGCTGTGAGACACCTATATAATAACGTTATGAAACCTTACTGAGTTGCTTGTATATTGCTGCCAATGTAAGTGTACAGTGGCAAGTTTGTGAATTTAATTGTTAGACCTCAGTATGTATCTTAAAACGCTTCAGCTAATTCCCATGTGGTCCCTAGGTAAGAATAGTATTCTTATGAAATAATGGTTGTGAGGTTCTGAAGTTGCATTACAGAATACAGTAGTCACTAGTCACATGTAGACATTAAAACTTAAATCATTAAAAATGATTTAAAGCATTAAAAATGGAATGGAAAGTTTAGTTTCTCAGTTGTATTAGCCACATCGCAAGAGCTGTATAGTCGCCTGTAGCTATCACACTGGACAGCACAGATGTTTAACATTTCTGTGACAGCTGAATGTTCCACTGGACAGTGCTACTATAAAACATGGATCAGATTTTGGTTATTATTTATTCTAAGTGAAGGAACTGCATCTTGGGCATCACAGCAGGGTGAGAAAGTAGAGGGACTGGCCTTCTCTGAAGGGAATCACTTTGGTCAGCAGTGTGCTCTAGTGCCCAGGAAATCATTCCGCAATGTTTAGATTATAACTTCCAGCCTGTTTCATTCAGCTAGCACTACTCTAAAGGAAGTACTACAAGTGGATGGCTTTAACAAACAAAAGTTTATTCTTACATGGTCCAGTAGGCTGCAAGTCCAAATTCAGGATGTCCGTGACAGGGGAAGCCTTACCACCTAGTCAGCTCTGGAGAAGAGTCCTTGTGTTGCATCAGTCTTTGTTCAGGGAGTGTCTTGGCACAGGAACCTCAGGTCTGAAGGACATACTCTACTCCTGGAGCGGTTTTCTTGATGGTGTGAGATTTCTGACTCTCTGCTTCTTTCCCTTTCCTTTTATCCTACAAGAGATAAAAGGATAAAAGGTGGTGCAAGCCACACTCCAGGGAAATTCCCTTTATAGTGGAGCAGGGAGGTGACCCTATACAGTCTGACCCTAATCTTCTTTAACATACAGCATAGCAAAATCACAAAAGGGAGGGCAATCACACAATGCTGGTAATCACAACCCAGCCAAATTTCTATACATATTTTTTGAGAGGCACAGTTCAATCCATGACACAGACTGATTGTGTTTTCATTACATTCTTAGCCATTGGCATTTTTGCTACCCAGGTTTCTAGTTTATCAAGTAGCTTCATGTCCATCAACTTACATGATGCTCATAGTAGCTGTTGTAGTTAGGCCAAGAAGATAATGTTATTCCTATTTAAGAGCCCAAGCACGTTAATACTCATAAATAGTAGAATAGTTGTATAAATAATTAAGCGGCATAAAAAGAAATGTATTAGGAGTAGACCTGTTGACCTGGAGGGAGTTCCCTGAGGTAACATTGACCAAGAAAAGCAGATGCAACAAAGTATGTGCAACATTGTGCTGACCATTGGCTTATTTCATTTCTGATCCATTCCTTATCCTTCCCTTGCTTTCCTCTGTGGCACAGAGTAGCTGACTCCTGCAGACTCTGTTTTCCAGGATCCTGTGTCAATGGCTTTCAGCTGAGTTCAGCAAATAGTAGCTACCAATGGATTATTAGGGGGTGGAAAAGAGAGAACATAGCATATTTCTATCCATCTCTCTATCTTGGGTAGGGTCGTTGGCAGCTGTGTGTCTCCTCTGTAGCTCTGGTCCCAATGGACAGTTTTGCCATAATCCCAGCTTCTACCAGGTAACCCCACCTTTAACATTACCTTTTGGGTCTCCAGCCTAGGACAGGTAGCCGCTCTCTGTTTACGTGAATCTGTGGGTGCCTGACCATTCAGTGTTTGGCTTATTGGTTCTCCTACCACCAGTGTAACCAATCTTTTGTAATTGTTTCTGTTTGAATTACCTTAAAGTGGGGTCTGTTTTTCTGAGTGGTCCCCGACTAAAGCAAATATGATGTTTTTATATAAACAATGACAAGTCATACAAAATGAGTTTGTGTTTGGTATATGTGTATATGTATGATTATGTAACCAAGAAAAAACCTATAAAAGTTTGAGTACTAGGTTGTTAACATGGTGGTGGGGATGAGTGCCTTTATCAGTGAGAGAAGTGCAAGAAAAGAACAAGGGAACTAAGAAAAATGTAGAAAAAAGACTTCACTGAAAATGCAGGATACAAAACCATGTATACATTTGTATAAAGCTGTATTTAGGAAGAGAGATGGTAACATTAGATGTTATGGCCTCCTGCCCATCAGCCAATGAGTACTGTGGCGAGAACCCAGATTCATATCTTCTGGCCCCAGACTTTGGCACAGGGTAGTGGTCAGGAATGCAGATTCTGGAGCCGAGCCAGACCGTCAATGTTCATGATCAGTTACTGCCTGTACAGCCTCAGCCTGGTGTCCTGATCTGTGAATGTGGCTAATGATAGTGGCTATTCATTAGAGTTATTGAGATGATTAAGTGAATGAATAGTTTCAAAGCAGTCCACTGCTTGGCACATAGTAGATCCAATGCAAGTGTTAAAGAGGCGTTTTTCCTACTGTATCTCTCAGTTGTATTAAATGTCTCAAGAAATGAAGAATATTTTTGTTGCTGTCTTTAAGTTTTTGCATTTGTTCTTTGAAGAGCAGGCAGTTATAAGATTTCATCAAAAATATTAACATAAAATAATGTGCCTTTGCCAAGGGATTAAAAACAGAAAGAAATTAGAATATAAATTTCATTTTGGGGAATCTGTTTTAATGAAATAAAGCTAAAGAAGGAAATAGGTTTATGTACAAATATGTTTACTGTTGCATTTTAATAATAGCAAATGATTGGAAGCCACCTCAATATCCTACCGTGAGGATTTTCTTAAATATCTACTTGATGGACCATCATAAATTTGCCCAATTGCTTAAGACTGTAAATAATAATATGCTAAGCATTTATGCTATAATACTCTGTAGAAGTACAGAATTTTAAATGGTACACGTATTGAAACAAAGTTCTTACATGGGAAAAACGACTAGATTGACACAATGTCTTTTTATAGTAGAGAGAAATGAGACTGATTTGAGGTGAGACTTCCCTGATGCTGGCTGTTGGTTGTTGGTAGTTTTGTAGTCTCCAGTTCTTCCCTGAGGTCTATTTCAGCCTTTGCTTCTGGTTGAAAATAAATGATGGAGGCACTGAGCAGTGTGTCTTTTTCATGAGCTGATATGTCATTGCAATGTGCTTGTGCTCGGAGACATCTATCTGTTTAAGGAAAAGTTGTCTCTAGATTTGTGGAGTGAACAGAGAGAGAATGGAGAAAGTGGGAAGAAAATTCTTCACTGTGTTGCATCCTTTTTTCCCTTCTCTCTACAGTAAAGGTCCACCTCTGGCTCATACATTGGATGCCAACCTAATCAAGGCAGAATCCTCTGCTGGCGTCAGCAATCTGGATGACGCTGATGGAACGCTGGGTCAGAAAATCATGGGGAGATGCCATGGTTTCCCATTTCAAAACACCATATTTTACTCTGTGCTTGTGTAATATCTTCACTGAGAGCTTTTGAAGGCAAGGCCATCTTTTTTGAAACAACAATATTATTGAAATAATTTACATACTATACAATTTGCCTAATAAAGGATACAATTCAGTGGGTTCTGGTATATTCACAGGTACGCAGCTGTCACCACAATCAATTTTAGAACGTTTTCATCACCCAAGAGAAGACTTATACCTACAAACAATCACTCCTAATGTCTCCCAGTCTTTTCCCACTCCTTGTTATTGTTAACTGTTTTGACGTCAGCCTCCCAGCTCAGGGCACCCCCAAGCACAGCAGAATGAAATGCTGCCTGGTTCTGCACCATACCTGTCATGGATTGAATTGTGTAGCCCTCAAAATATGTGTAGCCATGCGGCTGGGCCATGATTCCCAATATTTTATGATTGTTGTCCATTTTGTGATTTTCCTATGCTGTATGTTAAAGGGTTTGGGTGAGACTGCAAATTCCTTCATAAGATCACCTTCCTGTCAAGGGAGTTTCCCTGAAGCATGGCTTGGACTACCCTTTATCCTTTCATCCTATAAGAGATAAAAGGAAAGGGAAGCAAACAGAGAGTTGAGAACCTCACACCTTCAAGAAAGCAGCACAGGAGAAGAGCGAGTCCTTTAGACCCGAGGTTCCTGTGCCAAGACTGATGGGATACTGCAGTACCAGACTTGACTCCAGAGCTGACCGGGGGAAAGCCTTTCTCGGGAGTGGATATCTTGAATTTGGACTTAGAGCTTACCTGACTGTGTGAGAATAAACTTTCCTGTGTTAAAGCCATCTACTTGTGGTATTTCTGTTAGAGCAGCACTAGCAGACTAAAACAATACCCATGATCATTTCAGAACATACTTTTCAGATCCTTAGGGCTCTCACTGGCTGATTTTTTGAAAGATTATTAAGTCCTTCTCTCCACCCCTGACCCTACCCCCAGCCCTATGTGACCACTAGTCTAGTTTCTGTCTCTGTAGATTTGCCTGTTCTAGACAGTTCATAAAAATGGGATTATATGATAAACGACCATTTGTGAGCAACTTCTTTGACTTACCATCCATGTTTTTGAGATTCACATGTAGGGTAGCATGTATCAGTAACTCATTCCTTTCTATCACCAAACACTTCCGCTTTAGGCTAGCAGCTAGCTTAGTGGAAACACACATAACAGTTTCTTAAGTAACAATCAGCTGATAATATTTTTCTTTAAATAGTCACCTTTTAAGATAATCATCATCTTAATTTAACTTTTTCTTTAATTATAGCATCCAATTTTTTTCTCTTTATTCACTGCACGTAACTCCAAATCAAATTAACCAGACCACTAACTCTCCGTTCCCTCCCATTTCAATGTATTTATTCTATGTATAAGGACAATATTAAGCTTATGAAAATAATGTCACACAGTTACCCTCTTGTACAGAAGCATCCAGTGACTCCATTGTTTATAATTTATTTACTCATTCGTTGAACAACTATTTTGTGAATGAATGCTTATTACATTCTAGGAACTATGTTAGATATTAGGACATAGCTCTGAATGACATAAGCTTGGTTCTCTCTTTCCTGAAACTCAGTCATTCAACAAATAACCATATGAACAAATAAATTATTATAAATTATGGAATTTATATGAAAAAAATAGATCAGATTTAATTTGGAAGGTGAGAGAAGTCTTCTCTGGGGAGAGAGCACTTAGGCCTGGTCATAAAGAATGAGTAGACACTAGCCATCGAAGAGTGGAGGGACATAGGTTTAGCATGTGAAGATCCAGTGGCAGTATTATGTTTGGTATTTTCCAGGAAAGAAAATAGGCTGTTGTGGTTAGGGCTTTATAATTAAATATGTGAGTAACAAGAGTTTTGGCTGGTGAATTAGGCAGGGTGGGGTGGGGGGCTAGATCATGTAGCATATGGTGGCTTTTGTTAAGGATTTTGGTTTTTATCTCTAGTGCAATGGGAAGCTGTTGAAATGTTTTAAGCTTGGGGATGTAAAGGTTTGATATTTGGTAATTTAAAAATTATTATGGCAGCTACAGAGAAGGGAGGCCTGGAAGGAGAGTTTTTAGTAACGCAGTGGAAACTTATGATAGGTTAGACTAGGGAGGTGACATTGCAGATGGGTGAACTTAAGATAAATATTGAAAGTAGAATCTCCAGGTTTTGGTCATTGCTTGGATAGAGGCATCAAGAGAAAGGGAAGTACCAAGAATTATTCCCAGTTTTTTTGGCATGAGCCATGGCAGAAATGAAAGTATCATTTACTGAGATGGGAAAGGCTGAGTAAAGAATCATTTGAGGGCCTGGGGCTGGGAGGATCAAGAATATCATTTTGGGCATGTTCACTTTGGGGTGGTTATAAGACATCCATGTTGAGACAGCAGATAAGCAGCTGGATATTCTTGTCTTAAGCCTGGAAGAGAGGTCTGGGCTGGAGGGAATGCATTTGAGAGTTGTGGCACATAAAGGGTATGTGGTGTTTGACTGTGATGGGAGGAAATGATGAGTGAAGAATAACGAGAACCCAGGTCTGTGTCCAGCACAAACAGTGACTGTACCAACAAGATGTTTACTTGTGTTTCACTGACTATGCAAAAGCATTCAACTGTGTGGATCATGCTAAACTATGGCTAAGACTGTGGAGAATGGGAATTCCAGAACACCTAATCGTTCCCTTAAGGAATCTGTATATGGATCAAGAGGCAGTCATGCAAACAGAATAATAGGACACTTCATGGTTTAAAGTCATTAAAGGTGTGTGTCAGGGTTGTATCCTTTCACCATACCTTTTAATTTGTATGCTGAGCAAATAATCTGAGAAGCTGGATTATATGAAGAAGAATGAGGCATCAGGATTGGAGGACAACTCATTAACAACCTGCGTTACGCAGATGACACCACCTTACTTGCTGGAAACGAAGAAGATTTGAGGCATTTACTGATGAAGATCAAGGACCACAGCCTTCAGTGGGGAAAACAAAAATCCCCACAACTGGACCAGTAGCAACATTGTCATAAATGGAGAAAGGACTGAAGTTGTCAAGGATTTCATATTACTTAGGTCCACAATCAATGCCCTTGGAAGCAGCAGTCAAGAAATGAAAAGACACGTTGCATTGGGAAAATCTGCTGCAAATGACCTCTTCAAAGTATTGAAAAGTAAGGATGTCACCTTGAAGACTAAAACACACCTGACCCAAGCCATGGTATTTTCAGTTGCATCATATGCATGCAAAAGCTGGACCATGAACAAAGAAGACAGATGAAGAATTAATGTGTTTGAGTTGTGGTATTGGAGAAGAATGTTGAATGTACGATGGGCCGCCAAAAGAACCAACAGATCTGTTCTGGAAGAAGTATAACCAGAGTGCCCCTTGGAAGCAAAGATGGCAAGATTGTGTCTTATATACTTTGGACATGTTGTCAGGAAAGATCAGTCCCTGGAGAAGGATATCATGCTTGGTAGAGCAGAGGGTCATTGAAAAAGAGGAAAACCCTAAATGAGATGGACTGACACAGTGGCTGAAACAACGGGCTTAAGCATAAAAACAATTGTGGACATGGTGCAAGACTGGGAAGTGTTTCATTGTGTTGTTCATAGGGTTGCGATGAGTCAGAAGCAACTCAGTAGCACCTAACAACAACAGCAACAGGTCTGTGTACACTTTGACCCCAAGGAGTCTGTGGAGCATCTTGGATGGTCTGTGAGATGTGGCATGAGTAATTGAGACTCACAGAGGAAGGCCAGAAAACAAACAGAATTTATTACTCCCCTCTCCCAGAGAGGAAAGCACACCATACCTTGAAGCAGGGCCACACAGGAGCTTGTGTCTGGGGACAAGGTAACAGCAATTTGGAATTGCAGGAGAGAGTTTGCATGTGGCAAGCAGGGTGGGGTGAGCTAGCTTTTGTGGGCTTCTTATGGATGGGGCTTTTTGAATAATTTTACGGGCTCAGTGGCCATAGGACTGATCCTAGTTATTGGGTACCCGGCCCCAGAGCAATTGGAATGGGTACACCAGGAATGTGAAAGCCCTTTAAGGGAAAGCCTTATCAGCTTCTTGACAAAGCCAAGTGGTTGGCTTCTAAACAGGACCTCAAAACTGGGTTAAGGCAGCGTAAAAGGAAGGAGTAGTGCAGATCCCAGCTCTGATTTACTCTAACAATGTTCAGATTGAAAAGCATTGTCAGTGAAGAAGACTGACAAGAAATGACCAGGAAAGCAGAAAAAAAGCAAAGAGAGCTTAGTA
This sequence comes from Heterohyrax brucei, assembly GCA_028571685.1. Lineage (NCBI taxonomy): Eukaryota > Metazoa > Chordata > Mammalia > Hyracoidea > Procaviidae > Heterohyrax > Heterohyrax brucei. The sequence continues at coordinate 64,161,773 of CM053152.1, forward strand.
TGGAGTCACAGAAGTCAAGAGAACAAGTTTTTCAAACAGGGGAAAACACGTGTGTTGAAAGCTGTTGAGAGATCCAGTAAGGTTCTGGCAGTGCTGTGGTTGTTGAAGTGCTGGATCAAACAGGTTCGTGGAGCATTGTCTGTAGAGGCTAGACTGGGGAAAGCTGAAGGGTAAATGCAAAATGAGAATTTGGAGATGGAGTATTCCTTTGAATAGCTGGGTTAAGGGAAGTAGAAAAATAGGGAAACAACTGAATCAAGGAAGGATTTCAATTTTTATTTTTGGCTTCTTTGTTTTTATTTTAAGATGGAAGAGAATGGAGTGTGCTTATATGCAGAGAGGAAAGGGAAGTCACCAAAGTCGTATTTCTTCTAACACTGATTTGTTCTTTTTTTTTGGCATCCCACACAACATTCAACATTCTTTGCCAACATCACAGTTCAAGCACATCAGTTCTTCTGCTTTCCTTTTTCATTGTCCAACTTGCACATGCATATGGATCAATCACACCTCAGTTATCAACTTGGCATCTTCACTTCTTGAAACCTTGTAGAGGCCTTTCGCAGCAGGTTTGCCCAATGCAGTAAGTCATTTGGCTTTTTGACTGCTGCTTCCATGGATGTTGATTGTTGATCATTTCGGACAATAGAAATATTATTGTGTTGTAAATAATTTCTAAAAAGTTAAATACCTACAGATAAAGAGAAAAAGGAAAATACATTTATTGCGTTCCAGTAACTGTGTAATGAGTTTTCCAATTTGTTATCTTGTAGCGAGAGGAGCACTTTAGCATAAAATGGTCTTCTCTGGCTAGGCAAAGATTTCCCATTGGGTGGAGGACATCAGCTACAGTGAATATGCTATTTGGCAATTTCCTGAAAGGCTTAGGGACAATGATGCAAAGTAGGGTCAGGCAAGTGTGCTTGGTAGGACCAGATAATGGTCCCAGAATGTTCAATTCTCACAGGTTAAAGAATAGGGGTCAGGAATACAAGTATTTAAGATTATATAATCTAGATTCTTTCATCTATGTCTGTATATATATAATATACATATATATCTGTATCTAAATGTATTATAAATTACAATGTATAATGTATAACATGATGACACAACATACCATACAATATGTGTAATACATTTTATATATATTGCTGTAGAGTTGGCTCGACAGTGTTGAACGTGACAGAATGAAACATGGCAGAATGAAACACCTGTTGGTCCTGCACCACCGTCGCGGTCATTGCTGTGTTTGAGCCCATTGTTGCAGCCGTTGTCAACCCATTTCTTCAAGGGTCTTTTTATTTGCTGACTTTACTAAGCAAGATGTCCTCCTCCAGGTACTAATCTATCCTGATAACAGTACGTGAGGTGAAGTCTCACCATCCTTGCTTCCAAGGAACATTCTGGCTATATGTTTTCTAAGACAAATTCGTTCAGTCTTCTAGTTTTCCACAGTATGTTCACTATTCTTCGCCAACACCATAATTCAAAGGTGTCAATTCCTCTTCAGTCTTCCTGGTTCATTGTCCACCTTTTGCATGCATATGAGGCAAATTAAAACACCCTGGCTCGGGTTAGGTCCACTTTGATCCCGCAGAGAATGAGTTTACTTTCTAACGCTTTAAAAAGGTCTTTTGCAGTAGATTTTTCATATCTATGTATCTACATACATATAGTCATATGTACATTTATACTTATATGTATATGTATGCACATGACATATGTCATATATTTGTCATATGGACACACTTGTGAATTTTTTTGTTTTTATGTTCTTAAGTATCCTATTTGCCATAATTTCTTTTTCTGTCATTTGGGATTTCTGTAAAGTAGATATTGGTACTCATACTTCATTCTCATATCTTGACATTGTTTGAACACTTTCCAACTCTTTACTCTTCCTATTTTTTTAGCCTCCCATCTTACTAATGTGCCCTTTATCTTTCTTCAGTTTGCCTTTCTTTGTGTGCCCTTAAGTTGTTTCTTTGGACAAATATTTTTTCTGGACCACTGTATTAGTTTTCTATTGCTGTTGTAACAATTGCCATAAACTGAGCGACTTAAAACATCAACAATTATTATCTCCCAGATCTGTAGGTCAGAAGTGTGACTTGGGTCTGCCCAGGTTGTCAGGGTTACATTCATTACTGGAGGTCCTGGGGGCAGAATTTGTTGCAGGCTCTCACAGGTTGCTAGAACAATTCAGTTTCATGTCACTGTGGGACTGAGGCCCTGTTTTCTTGCTGGTTGTCAGCCAGGGATAGTTCTTGTCTTCTAGAGACAGCCTGCATGTCTTGACTCAAGACCTCCCTGTGTACTTAAAGCTAGTCCTTTTCATATCTCATCTTTGCTGCCGTCTCTTCTACGTCATCACACTCTTACTGACTTCAGCAGTTTTTTAAGGCTCATATGATTAGATTGGGGTCCACCTGGATAATCCAAGATAATCTTTCTATTTTAAGACTTTTGCCTTAATCACAGGGGGCCCCAGTGGCGCAATGGTTAAGTGCTTGTTTGCTAACTGAGAAGCTGGCAATTGAAACCCAACCAGGAGCTCCATGGGAGAAAGACCTGGTGAAAATCTGCAGTGAAAATTACAGTCTAGGAGACTCAATGGAGACAGTTCTACTATGTCATGTGGGGTTGCTATGAGTAAAAAATGACTCATCTCCCAACAACAATAACAACCCTAATTGCATCTTCAAAGTCCCTTTTGCCATATAACACAACATATTCATAGATTCTGGGGACTAGGACACAGTCATCCCTGGGGAGCTGTTATTTAGACTACCACAATTATTGATTCCTGCTTTATGCTTTCAGTATTCCTATCCAACTTCCTGGAAATATTACTATGGCTGTGTTATAATTTTCTTTTTAATCTGGTTATTTAATTACTAAATTAAATTTCTAGATCTAATCACCATGGGATGTTCTACTTATTTTTCTTATATAGTGCTCAGGCTTTATAATACCTCATGATGTGCAAATTCATCTGTATGTCCCTGAGACTGTAGCTGCCTGTTTTTCATGTGAATGGGTATATGCTATTAAAAGCTGTGACCCAAGTTTGTGTTCTTTGCGGGGCTGGAGTTTGAGCAGACTGCACCTCACATCACAGGTTTCTCCTGGTCTGTTGTGTGAGACCATTTTGAGCTATGCGCTATTCTCTCTCCCTACTATTATTTCCCTAACTCATGCTTTTGCACTGGCTTTTGAAACCATGCTATTTCAGGGGCTGAGGCTTGAGGCAGGTGGGTTATTTGCTAAGCCTCTCTGGGGTAGAGATGCTGAAACCCATTTCTCTCCCTGTCAGATGAGGAGATGCCCAGCTTAGTTCTTTTCGGCCAAGGGGTGCTGAAAGAGCTGCCAAAAAGAACTGCTAAAAGAACTGTCTGCCTGGCCAAAAAGAACTGCCCAGTTAATGTGGAGTGACAGGGGAAAGAATAGCATACAGCCAGAGATCTACGCTCTCCCTTCTCTAGCATGTAGTCCTCTTGTCTTCTCCCTAGAAACCCTGATGGCAAGTGCTACGAAGCTAAATAGAAAGTTGGCAGTTCAGATTTGCCATGTTCTCCTCAGAACCTCTACAAGGAGGTTCTATTCTGTCTACAGGGTCTCTGTGAGTTGGAATCACCTCAACGGCAGTGGCTTTGGTTTTCGTGTTTTTTCTTCTCCCTGGTTCTTTCTCACTGCAGGCTGTCCCTTCACCCTGTGCCAGACTCCACTGACTTCAGACATTTAAAGGCTTTTTGTGCTTTTCCCTGGTTTATTTCGAGTGTAGCTGGATCTCCCCTCTGCCTCCCCATGTCTTTCTGGCTACTGGTGGATGGGGAGTTATGCAGTACCAATTTGTCCCTTCAGATCACTTGAGCAGTGTTCTGTTCTATCAGCAAGCAGAGTAGAAACTGAATATATCCATTGAATTCATTCAAAACCACCCAAGCTTGCTGCTTCCACCGTGAGAGAGTCAATGAACTGTCTATATAGTAACCTATAGCTCCCCATCAATTGGGACTCTTTCAAGTTCAAGTAATAGAAACCTCGCAATTGGCTTACATACAACTGGAATTGGTTCACATAGTGGAAAATTCCAGAAATGATTCTGTCTTCATGTACAGATGGATTCAAGGGATCTCATGAAATCACTTGAAAAACAAATTACTCTTTCCATTTTTTTTGGCTCTGCTCTATTGCCTTTAATTTTTAAGTTTGTGTGTTACATCCTGGTGATTTCAGCAGAACAGAGAGCGTGACCACTTCCAATAGCTACAGCAAAAGTGTTATTATATCTCATTAGCTGAGGGGGTTGTATGGCCAAAGGATGTGATGCTCCGATTGACTAGGCCTGAGTCACGTGCTCTATACCTGGAGCTAGTGTGGTGCCTCTCCTGAGAGGAGGTTAGGTGGTTCCATAGGAGAACTTTAGGGCGTGTGTACCAAAAGAAAGTGAATGGGTTCTGGGAACAAAGACTTCATGCCTACTAATTTCATATGTAAAATAAAGGCAGTGTAAGTCACCTTATTCAGACTTTGCTTGGATTTTCACAAGGAAGCAGAATTTGAAGGCTAGTTGGCTGGCCGTGACTACCCTGTGATCTGTTACTGCTGTTACTGCTCCTTTATCCACCATGTAATAATAACAATGCCATTATCACCAATGTCTTGTATTTACTTATGCAACATTTTACGTATTTAATGAGATTTTTAGTTTGCAGAATACTGAACCTTTATTGTAGCAATAATACCTCAAGAGAATTTGCAGCTCTGCTCTCACTTTCTTTGAAACTTATTACTAGGTAAATAAGTTCAGACTAGCTGTCTGGAGACAAGTGATCCAGCAAACAGTCACACCAACCAGGAGATATGAGAGGCAGGCCGCGTTAGACCACCTAGCTGCAGCTGAGCCTCTAGGTGACTGCAGCCACATGAGTGGTCCAAGGAAACATCAGCAGAAGAGCCAGCCAACTGAACTCGGCCCCAATTTTTTACACATAGAATCCTGAACAAATCAAATGGTTATTATTTTAACTCACTGAAGTTTGAGATGGATTATTATGTAGCAGTAGACAATCAGGTCATCAAGTCAATGGTTAAGATTTTAAGATATGTTTTCTCTTTTTTTGCAGGATTCCCCCTCCTTCCCCCCAGTTAAAGCTGTATATCTTAAAGGTTACAAGAATTGATTCTCAGAAGAATCCAACTTAAAAAGTACTCAAAGTATATTTCCCTCCAAGGAGAACAGGGGTCCTTTGTGTTCTCAGCTTTATTTTATCTACTTGTATGATGTCTGATCTGCATTCTTATGGGACTTAGTTTTGTACTTTGAACAGAATTTGCATTCGATTAGGGAAGTTTTCCTGAGAGGTAAACTTTCAGCAAACATTGTAAGGCAAGGGAAAGTGTGAGTTTTCAAACTACTGGGATTTCAAAAGCAATCTAGTTTAGGCACTGGAGTCATTGCATTCAACGTATCCCCAGAAGCCGTTGATGATATTTACCTCTTTCAGGATTAACCCAGGGAGTCCTGGTGATGCAATGGTTAAGTGCTCAACTGCTACCCAAAATGTTGGTCGTTTGAACCCATCCTGCCAAGAGAAAGACCTGGTGGTCTGCTTCCAGAAAGATTACACCTCAGATAACCCTATAGGGCAGTTATACTCTGTTACTTGAGGTTCCTATGAGTGGAAAATCTACGCAAGGTCACCTGACAACACCACGAGGATTAACCCAAGAGCTCCATGAGTCGAGGGCAATACTGGGATGTTCCCACAGAAAGTAGTGAAAGTCAGAGTGAATGCCACAATGGTTAAGCCCACAGCTGCTAGCTTCTTGCCATCACATCTGGGAGGGATATAGTACTCTGCAAAGTCACAAGACCCTAGACTTCAATAAAGCAAACCTTCCCTTTCCTTACCCAACCCTCAGCAAGTCCAGCAGAAAGAACCGTTATTTACCAACAAGTCTCTTTCTGGAGTTTTTTTCTGTCGCGAGAAGTTTACATGAGAAACTTGCTTTTCAGAAAAAGCTACTTATGTGTCTCGAAGATTAAAGCTGTTGTGATTCCTGAATTACACCAGTGATTCTGTGCACTCTGGGGGATGATTTGCTAAACTGTTGTTTTTAAAGTGTTGTTAAGGTGTTGTTGCTACAGATTGCATCTTGCCTGTGAGACTCAGTGTTAAGAAGAATCACAAATTAAAAAAAATCACCACAGGAAGTACTTTTTATCTTCAAAATGCTCCCTACATCTATCAGGGTTTATAATCCAGAAAGCTTAACCCTAGGTAATCTTTGTCAAAATGTATTTATCTTTCTCTGTCTGAAAAGAGTTGTTTTAAATTTAGTTTTAAATGATGTAATCATATGTCTTCTAGTAAAAGAAAATCTTGAATAGAAGAATGATATTCCTGGTGGGAGAGAGCTGAGCATTGTGTGAACAGCAAAGGCAGGAGCTTACTCAGGTCTGAGAGGTTACTGACAGAGATAGTGCCTGAAACAGCAGGGAGGGCCTTAAGCTCAGGGCTGCCGCTAACTCCAAATGTAATGAGGCACAGCCCTATCCCCAAGGAACTTACTATCTAGGGAGGCATAGATGGTGTAATTCATTTGAAGAGTTAAGAGCAGTGTTTTAGTCAACTAGTGCTGCTCTAACAGAAATACCACAGAGTGGATGGCTTTAACAAAGGAAGGTTTATTCTTACACAGTCCAGTAGGCTACAAGTCCGTATTCAGGGTGTCCACTCCAGGGGAATGTTCTCCCTCTTGTCGGCTCTGGACGAAAGTCCAGTATTGTGTCAGTCTTTGTCCAGGGAGCATGTTGGCGCAGGAACCTCAGGTCTGAAGGACGTGTTCTTCTCCCGCTGCTGCCTTCTTGATGGCGCGAGGTTCCCAATTCTCAGCTTGCTTCCCTTTCCTTTTGTCTCTTGCAGGATGAAAGGATTAAGGGTAGGGCAAGCCATACTCCAGAGAAACTCCCATTACAGCAGAGCAAAGAGGTGATCTTATAAAGGGATTTACAGCCCCACCCTGATCCTTTAACATACAGCGTAGGAAAACCACAAAACAGAGGACAGTTGCAAGATACTGGGAATCATGGCCCAGCCATGCGGCTACACCTATGTTTAGGGGGACACAATTCAATCCATGACAAGCAGTAATAGTCAATAAAAACTCAGGACAGCAAGGAGACATCATGGCAGTATACAATTATGTGGAATGAGTGCTATGGTTCACACTACAAGAACTCAGATGCACCAGAGTTGCTGTGGCCTGGGCATGGAGAAGACTGGATCAGTTTCTAGAGCCCGGGCAAGAGACAGGATTTGGGAAGGCTAGAAGAAATGGGAAATTAATTCAGTTTAGAACAGGATAGACAAATGAGTATATGGAATGACAAAAGAAAGAGGCAAGGAAGCCTATGACATGAAGCACCTGTTGGAAAGAGTGACTAGGAGTGTTTGGTAAGACTAGAGCAAAAGTGAGTATTGATGGGTTATTGGGTGATGAACTGTATTTAAGTCTGAGTCAAGGCATTTATTTGGTCTGCCTTCTCTTGGTCATTGGGATGTTTGGGTTTCTTCCAAAATTTGTTAAAATGCCCCAAAGACAATGAATCATGTGGGGTTTTGACGAAAGGATACCTATTGTTGTAAGAGTTACATGGTGAAGTCAGAAGTACCACTTCTCCCACCTTTAGATTGGAAAGAGTGATGGGAAGCTCAGTGCAGTCCAGGTGGTTTATTTAACTGGGATGAGAAGAAGAACCTTTCTACACCCAAATGTGCAGTTATTTCTATACTCTCAAGTCAGGGTACCATACACCAAATTGGGCACAAGAAAATTAAGCACCAATCTTCACCACTTTTCCACACCCAAATACACTTGTGCATACATAAACATACATATACTCAAAGATGATGTTTAAAATATTTAACAACCAGAAAACAACATATATGTCTTATATGAAGTATGTGTATGTGTATTATAGAACTGCTTAATCACCAGTATAAAATAAGGTGCAGCTTGTTCATAAAATCATTCTAGCAATTTATGAATAATTTGACAAGATTCAGAAAGGTTGGTTGTAATTATTTTGTTTGATGTGACTGTCATTTGAAAAGGAATGCCCTTGACTGAGCCTTGCTTTACTGAAGGAACTGCATCACAGTCCTCCAAGATGATCTCGTTGAATTGTAAGCCATTAGGCCCTTGGTAAAGGAGCCCCAGTGGCACGGCGGCTAAGCACTCAGCTGATAACTGAAAAATTGGGAGTTCCAACCCACCGGTGGCCCCACAGAACAGAGAATCCAGTGATCTGCTTCCATAAAGACTACAGCTGTTAAAATTACACAAAAAGTCCGTGGTGCCCAGGTGCCTGTGAAGCCAGAGGCAACTGGATGCCCATTCTGCACTTTGGGTCTGGGTAAACACAAGGCAAGGGAACATTGTTGGCACAGCAGGTAAGTACTTACTATCAACAGAAAGGTTGGTGGTTCAAACCCGCCCAGCTACTCCATGGGAGAAAGACCCAGTGATTTGCTTTGGTAAAGACTGCAGCCTAGAAAACCACATGGGGCAGTTCTGTTATGTCATGTGGGTCACTAGGAGTCAAAGTTGACTGAACGGCCCTTAACAACAACAACACAGACCTGGGTGGCACGGTTTCCCATTGCACCTGAACTGGAGATGCTGTGTCATGGCCTTCACTAATGAGGTCGTCTCCGCACACTGCCAGGCCTGCCACCTGGTCTGCTGTCTGTGAGAGATGGCACTAGAGCAGGAGGTGAAGCTGTGAACACCCATGCTTCCTCATGCATGCTGGCCAACGTGAACCTCATTATTGCTGGGGTTGTGTTTAATGGTATTGTGCAAGATGTCCCAGCAGCAGTGGGGCTTCCATTTTTAGAGCCACGAGGGACCTCATGTCAGTTTTCACTTCCATAGGAAGGATCTCTTCCTGTAACAGTGAGTTTAAAAGAACCCTTTCTATTGCAACAAGAAACAGATGAAGGCTGATTGATAGATTCTCCTGAGGACTCAAGCACAGGCAGACTTCCCTTTTCTTAAGCCACATGTTGCCAAAAATGTGCATGAAGAGGTGTATGTAAGATTCAAGCAGTTTGAGAGAGTGTCTGCCTCCCAGAAGACGAGAATGCAGGCAGAATGGGCTTTAGCCTCTTAACTTTAAAGACAGTCGCCATTTCCTCAGCTAGGAAGAACCAGAGACAGTGTTCAAAGAGTCTGGTGGTGCAATGGTTAAGCTGCTCACTGACAGAAAGGTTGGCAGTTTGAACTCATGCAGTCACTCCATGGGTGAAAGACAGCAATCTGCTCTCACGAAGATCACAGCCTTGTAAACTCTATAGGGGCGGTCCTACTTTGTCACGTGGGGTCACTGTGAGTCAAAATAGACTTGAGGATGTTTAACAATGACAGAGATGACATTGAGAACTCAGTGTGTATAGATAACAGAGATCTTCACTAGAAGTTCTTTAACCAATCTGTCATCATCATAAACTCTGGAGTGAAAGACCTGTCTTTGGATATTGTTTTATATAAAGGCTTGGACTAAGTGGATCCTTTTTGCTATAAATGTCAAGATCAGGTGTCAAGGGAGGTGAAACCAGGTAAGTGATTTCCATGACAACAGTCTACAACCACAAGTTCTATTACCATCTGGGCATGCTAAGTATTGTCGATTTCCATATTATAAACTGAAGATTATGGTACAGGGATTCAAACTTTCATGGGCACAATGAGCACCAAAGGTAAAAATCTAAAACCAAACCCATTGCCACTGAGTCAATTCTGATTCATAATGACATTATATGGCAGAAGAGACCTTACCAGTAGGGTGCCCAAAGCTATAATCTTTATGGATTAGACTGACACATCTTTCTCCCATGGAGCGGCTGATGGGTTTAAACCACTGATCTTTCGGTTAGCAGCCAAGTGCTTAACCACCAAAGGTAACTGCTGTTGTTAGGGGCTGCTGAGTTGGTTCTAACTCACAGTGACCGTATACACCACAGAATGAAATACTGCCCAGTCCTGTGCCCTACCCACAGTTGTTGGTATTCATGAACCTCTTGCTTCAGCCGCTGTGTCAGTCCATCTCCTTGAGGATCTCCCTTTTCCCTGCTGACACCCTGCTCTCCAGGAGTTGATCCCTCCTGCCAATATATCCCGGGTACGTAAGGTATAGTCTTGCCATCCGTGCTTCTAAGGATAACTCTGGTTGTACTTCCAAGACAGATTTGTTCATTCTTTCAGCATTCCACCATATATTCAATATTCTTCTCTACCACCACAGTTCAAAGGTCTCAGTTTTTCTTCTGTCTTCCTTATTCATTGTCCAGCTTTTGCGTTCATGTGACGTGACTGAAAACACCATGGCTTGGGTCAGGTGCACCTTAGTCTTCAAGGCAATGTCTTTGCTTTTCAGTACTTTAAAGACATCTTTTGCAGAAGATTTTCCCAACAAGATGCACCTATTGGTATCTGGACTGCTGCTTCCGTGAGTGTTGATTGTGGATCCAAGTAAAATGAAAGAAATCCTTGACAGCCTCAAACTTTTCTCCATTTATCATGATATGGCTTACTGGTCCAGTGGCAAGGATTTCTGTTTTCTTTATGTTGGAGTATAATTCACACTGAAGGCTGTGGTCTTTGATCTTTATCATAAGTGTTTTAAATCCTCTTCACTTTCAGCAACTGGATTATGTCATCTGCATAGCACAGGTTGTTAATGAGTCTTCCTCAAATCATGAAGCTTAGCTGTTAAAAATGCAAATCTTGGGTTCCACCTTCTGAAACTGATTCAGTAGAGAAGGGGTTTGGAACATTAATATTTAACAAATGCTTACTACTATACCTTAAGAAACACAAACCCGGGAATTTATGGTTCAGGAAGCTGCAACTACAGATCTTTTGAAAGAATGACTAAGGGTTGGGTAGAAGGCAATCGAAGATGACATTCTTGATATCTAAATGAGGAAATGAAAAGGAAAACACCAGGGAGTAACTTTTCTGTTTCCAAGAACTGCCCAAGTATGCCACAGTTTTCTAGGAGCTGTGCAAAACGGGAAGCTAAGAAAGTTCATTTCACACCAATTTATAATCAGGCTAAGACAGAAGTCAGTGCGATAGAGACAATAGGCAAGGGGGCTAGACATGGGGGTGTCATCCTGCCATTCTCTGTATTTTCAAAACCATTATCATTTATCAATGAAATGGACATGCTGCCAGTTCTGATTCTTGGTCATTAACCAAATGGTTGAATTTAATAAAATCCCAGCCTAATCCAGACAATTGGTGGCCAGCTAGAAAACGTTTCATCAATTTTTTATGTAATACTTGGTTTTATAACATGCAGATGGATTCTAAGTCAATTATGCTACGTAATAGTACGTGTGAGTCAGAAGACATGAGCTCAGTTTACATGTAGCGACATGACAGATCTCAAAAACAAGAGTCAATGAGCGGAGTAAAATACAGAATGAGGTTGACAGCAAAATACCATCTATGTGTCCAACATGCACAGACAAAACAACGCTATCTGTTTCTCAAGGCTGAACAAACATCTAAATGAAAACATGAAAGAGGGAATAGAAATATCTGAGTATTTATGTTGAGGAAAGGAAAACTGAGATTGAGAGTAGAAGATAATAAGAAAAACAAAACAGAGACTTTGCCACAGAGCAGTTGTGACTGGGGCTCTTAGGTTTAGGAATACGTTAGACCCCGATTCCATGCGTCTGAGCACTAGAGGAAAAAAATATTAAGACTTGGTGCTTGTCCTATGGCACTTGCAGTTTAGCTAGAGTTATATGCATGCAATGAAGTAGATAATATATAGTGTCAAATGGTAGGTATCAGTGAGTACTGTGATAGCTCAGGGAATAAAGAAAAAAAAAGGAGAAAGAGAAAAAAATGACAAAACTTTAAGGAAAAGAGAAAGGAAAAACCAAATAGTCTGTGTTACTTGCTTGTGTTCCTTGTAAATCCTCGTGGTATAGTGGTGAAGTGCTACCCCAGCTAACCAAAGGAGCAGCAGTTTGAATCGATCAGACACTCTTCGGAAACTTAGGAGGGCCGTTCTACCCTGTCCTACAGGGTCACTAGGAGTCGAAAATCGACTCAATAGCAATGGGTTTGGTTTCGTTTTAGTGCTCCTTGGTTGCATTGAACTTTGTGGCCACATTTGCAAGTCCTGCATTTTCCCCATTTTCTCAGTGCTGCTTAGAAATTTAATACCTGTCTAGATCTTCCAGTCCCAATCAAGTCATCCAAGGACTTTTTTTTTTTTCCTTTGTTCTTATACATTGCCTTTTTCCCTCTACAGGGAGACAAGATTGACTCTTGCTCAAACCGGGAAAATGCTACTTTACTTATGTGTGTATTTCATGTATTTCTTCTTGTCCATTTTCTCACACTAATATTTATAGTGCTTGGGCTCTGTGGGAAACTGAGGTGGCTTAGTGGTTAAGTGCTATGGCTGCTAAAGAAAAATTCAGCAGTTCAAATCTGCCAGGTACTCCTTGGAAACTCTATAGGGCAGTTCTACTCTGTCCTATAGGGTGGCTATGAGTTGTCATTGACTTGACAGCAGTGGGTTTGGGCTCTGTGAGGTCAGGTAATATTTGCAAAAATTTTCTAATGCCAGTGTGTGCTCTTCTAGCTCCTATTAGTTTTGGTGTACATATTAACTGCTATGATGGATGCATCCCCATTCTCAAAGGCTTGAAATACATGAGGTTATTTTGCACTCTCAATAATGGTCCTCCTGCATTATTGGGTCTCTGCCAAGCAGCGACTCAGGAACCCAAGTTCCTTCCGTCTTGTGTCCCTGCTGTCTTACACCATACTGTCACTTCTCCATCCCAGCCAACTGCAAGGGGAAAAGAGGCTGGAAGAGCACCTTTGGGCTATGACCGGAGGTAGCAGTACGTCACTTCCTATCCCCATTACATTTGATAGAACGCAGTTCATGGCTGACAAGAAGGATACAAAGGTGATACAGCTGTAAGCCTAGGTATATGAGGAGAGGATCCACCACCTAACTCCTGTTTGCCTGTGTGCTAGCATCAGTCTCTCATTCAGAGAGATGTAGAAGTGAAGAATGATTAAGATGACAGGAAATATACCTTGGATTTAACTTGATATACTTGATGTATTTAATCAGATGTTGGATGAAAAACCTAGCTGCATTTTTTTAAAAGTCTTCCTCACTAACATTCACTGATCACAAACTGAAAGAAGCTGCAGCACAGAACAAGTATGGATTGGGAGGGCTGGCAAGCCACCTGAAAAATATCCCAATATATGGATTCAGTGGTAGAATTCTTGTCTTCTGTACTTGAGACCTGGGTTTGATTCCCAGTCACTGCATCTCCAAGTGCAGTCATCAGTTTCTTACAGTATGCTGGTGTGATGCTGAAAGGCATCTGCTTCTGAAAATCAGTCAGTGAAAACCCTGTGGATAACAATGGTCTGACCCTGCCATCCACAAGGTCCCCATGACTCAGGGCTCTGCAGCGGCCACAGCGTGTGGCCAAGGGGGTCAACTAAAGTGGCCCCAGAAACTCTCCTTTCCCACCTGCCTTATCTGACTTCTCTGAAACAATGTCTAAATGTCTGAATCTTCCAGTCTTGGTTGAATTTTCTAGAGTTTGCCCCACACCTTTGGGACTTGCCTGGTCCCTTAAGCCTTGTGCCTTAGCTAGTTTCTTCGAACTCACTTTTTGGCAGGCTAGATTCTCTGCCCAATTGCACCAGCCCTAGCTGTGCCTGTAATAGCATTCCTTCTAACTAGTTTCAGTCCATGGGCACTACCTCCTCTGTAGCTAAATTATGGGTTGTCTATCACTTAGCTGGCTATCTTGGTTATTATTATTTTGTTGCTGTCTTCCATCTTGGGATGACTATGGTATATTGGTAGTTGGGATTTTGATGTGAAACGCTCATAAAATGCTGAATGTTTTATCCCATACTCAGACGTATACATTTGCACTTGTCAACCACAGAGTGCAGAACCATCCAAATGTTTCAAATAAAAATTTGAATTGGAATCATGAAAGGGAATTCTCCTGGAAACATCTGCCTCAGTGTCTCAACCACATGTTTAGTAACTTGCTCATTATATTTGGTAATTGTTCAAAATGTTCTTGAAGGAAATGAGCTGAGTTTTCAGCTTAGTCCTAGGAAAGTCAATACAGCTGAATAAAAACTTTGTTCCTTAGGATAACCCAGGTCTTAAAATGCATGTAGTCAGGTAATGTGTAATGTAAACATTTTTGCTATATCTCTCTAATTTTTTACTCATGCATTTATATGAACTAATCAATAGTACATACTGCAGAAATTTCTTTGCCTTTGCTTTAGCTAGGGATTAGCAAGCTATATAAGTCTGCAGGCCAAATCTGGCTCTGCTGTCTGTTTTGTTAAATAAAGTTTTATTGAAACACAGCCACATCCATTCATTTTTATATTGTCTGCTCTTGGCACTTGGCACTTGGCATGGCCGTTCATATATGGACCCCTGGTGCTGCAGTGGTTAAGAGCTCTCATGAACTATAGCTGCTAACCCAGAGGTCAGCAGTTTAAATCTACCAGCTGCCCCTTAGAAACTCAATGAGAACCGTAGTGGCATAGTGGTTAAGTGCTCCATCTTCTAACCAAGAGGTCAGCGGTTTGAATCTTCCAGGTGCTCCTTGGAAACTCTATGGAGCAGCTCTATTCTATCCTATAGGGTCACTACGAGTTGGAATTGACGGGATGGCAGCGATTTTTTTTTTTTTTTGCTTTCTATTGCCATTTAACACTACAGTGGGTGACTTCAGTATGTGCAACAGAGACTGTATGTCCCTCAAAGTGTGTAACATCTACTTTCTGGCCCTTTACAGAAAAAGTCAGCTGATCTTTGACTTAGCCACTTAAAATAAATGCTAACATGTTGAAACCACTTACATTAATTTGTAACACAGAATGTATGGCCAGTAAATATGCATTTTCTATGCCAGCCTTTTGTTTACGCTTGTTCCTTCTGCCTGGAATTCTTTGACTCTACAATCATTTATTCATTTATGCAACAAACATTCATTACGTACCTGCTAAGTAGCAGCGTTGCTCTGGGTGCTGTGGATACAACAGTGAACATGACATACACAATCTTTGTCCTCATGGAACTTAATGATTTAGGGGTGGCTGGGAGGGGAAGATGAGACACATAAACAAGTATGTATTACATCATTTTTCCTCATGCTTCCCCTTATGAAGAGAAATAGAACAGAGCACAGGGTCTCTCTCGCTCCTTAGTTTCTCCTTGTACTCTAAGGTCTTGCACAATCCCAGCTTCTTCAGGAAATCGCTCTTGGTCTCCTCATTCGGTCTCCACCTGTTTCCCTCCCTATTAATGAGCATCTCTTTTTAGGTTGTGTTTTTAAGATGTTATGTTGTTCTCCCTGGAACTGGAATTCTTTGTATGTATATATATTTCTTTTCTACCATTGATTGTGACAGATTCTTTGTCATAGATAACAAAGATAGTATGTCATTCTTTTGTTTCTCGACAGCACTTAGCACAGGGCTTGACAACTGATAGAAAATTAGTATACAACAACGAGATTGAGTTCTTTCACAGTTGTAGTCTTCCTGCATTTGTGACTCTTACACTGGTTCATTAGTCACAGACGAAAAATCTAAACCAAACCCACTACTGTCAAGTTGATTCTGACTCATAGTGACCCTATAGGACAGAGGAGCACTGCTCCATTGAGTTTCCAAGGAGCACCTGGTGGATTTGAACTGTTGATGTTTTGGTTAGCAGCTGTAACATTTAACCACTAAGCCACCAGGGTTTCCCAGTCACAGATAGAAGGAGAGAATTGCTCAAATTTCTGAGAGCTGGGATACTCTCAGGAATTAACCACAACCTCAAGTCTATCTGGATTCTGGATTCTAAGATTTACTTTTTTCTCTTGATACCGAAAGCAGACAAAATATTATTAATTGATTATATCCTGAATTTCTCCCAGTAAAGGGAAAACAATCCAAACAGTCAATGAAATAAAAGGAGAGAGGGTGTGAGTTGTGTAAATAGTTACCAAATAAGCAATTAAAGAAGAAATGTTTGGCATTTTGTTACTGTATTAAGATGCACCCATGTACACCCTCCCCCGCCAGCCCCACGTTTCAGAGTTGGTGAACTTCTTTGTTGGGCGAAAAACAGGTTACTTTGTCTTTGTTGGAAAGAAAGCAGCATCTGAGGTTGCCTTGATGAGTGCAAAGGATCAGCCAATTTCTTCCATGTGTGAGATGAATGGGGTTATTCATGAAAGGGCATCCGGACAGGAAGTGGGAGAGTTGTGGCTGGCCGGGCTGACTCAGCCGCTGAGAGTGGAAGGGAGATCTGTCATCAGAACAAGTGAGCATCAGCTTGGGTGACAAGAGTCCAAAGATGCTTGTGAAAGGTGAGTGAGAAGGAAATGAAGAACTGTGAGCTGGTACCTGTCAGCCTGGCTCTCAGAAAGATGCCACAGACTGACACAGGCTTTGGGTCATAGTGTCCTGTGTCACACTCATCAGTGAGCCCTTCACAGAAAATACCTGATTCTGATCATTGGCCTAGAAAAGGTTACTTTTACTACTGTCAGATTCTTGTTGGGATAATCACCAAATTCCCACTGTTTCTCAGCACTGAGAGGAAGGAGTCAGTCTTTTAGATTCTATTAAAAACAAACTAACCGGTTGCTGTCAAGCTGGTTCCAACTCATAGCGATCCCACCTGTTTCAGAAAAGAACTGTGCTCTACAGGATTTTCAATTCCTGCAAACTTCCAGAAATAGATCTCTAAGCCTTTCTTCTGAATCCACCTCTGGGTGGATTTGAACTTCTGACCTTTTGATTAGCAGCTGAGTGTTTAACTATTTGTGCCAGCTAGGGACTCTGTGGTGGTTTTACAGTGTAAAGCTTAATTAAACTACAATTTCTAGGTGTCTTTACCTTCTATCTCTGGGCCTCTAAGTACTGAAATGGAAACTATGGAAACTTCTATTGATTTCTAGGGGTATTCTTTTACTGGGGATACAGTAGCAGTTGACTTTCTGTGGGAACATGGACAAGATTCTTGCCTCTGCCCACAGCATAAAACTTCACTTTGAACTTGGGAGGACTGGCTGATTAGCTGAGACTTGCTTATAACTATGCTACCACCCATATTTGGAGAAATCACAGCTGCTGGCTCCTGGAAACCATGATGTACTCTTGAGCCTTGGCCTAATTTTGTTCTCTTGGACAACTTGCAGGCACCTGGGGTAGGAGCATCCCCTTGGGCAGATAATGTAGCCCGTGGTCAGACCATGGACTTATTTGTCCTGCAGGTTTTTTTATTTGTGTGTGTGTGTGTCTGGAGTGGAAGTTTATAATTCAAGCCAGTTTCTCGTACAAAAACTTATACACACTTTGTTCTGCAGCCCTAGCAGCTGTGCCCACACTGTGACAGCACCCTCCTTCCTGCCACACCGAATTTCCCGTATCTATTCAACTGGCCCCAGTCTCCTTCTTTCTTCACATCTCACCTCCAGATAGGAGCTGCTAAGTTAGTTTCCTGTACCTACTTAAGCCAAGAGGCACACGCTTCACCAGAATCATTTTATGCCTTACAGGCCAGTACAGCCTTTGTCTGACGAGCTGACTTCTGGAATGAGGGGCTAACAGTGAGTCAGAAGTTCACGTCGTCTGGGGACCTTCCAGTCTGTCAGATCACCAAGTCTGATCTTTTTACGAGAGTTTGAGTTCTGCGCTCCACATTTATCCAGCTCTGCCAGGGACTCTTTGTTCAGTTTCTTGTAAGTGGAGGCATTGGTGGTAACTGAGCACCATTGTGTGTACATCTTCTGGTCTTACGTTGCTACAAACACTGGTTTGTGCAGCCTTTTTTTGTCTCTTGGGCTCTTATTTTCCTTATGTCTTTGATGTTCTTTATTCTCTTTTGCTCCAGGTAGGTTGCAACCAATTGACGCTTCTTAGACACCTGCTTGCTAGCTTTTAAGGTAGTAGGCACCACTAACCACAGTGAAATGCAAAATGTTTTCTTAATAAATTTTGTTATCTAGTTGACCTAGATATCCCCTGAAAGCACAGTCCCCCAATGCCCACCTCTGTTTCTCTGTCTCTCATAGTGTTCTGCTGTATTTAGAAAATGTCTTAGCTTTTGGTCTAGGTCAGTTGTGCTGACTTCTCCTCTGCTATGTGTTGTCCCTCTTTTCACTTAAAGTGGAAACTCCGGTGGTGTAGTGGTTAAGTACTATATCTGCTAACCAAACAGGTTGGTAGTTCAAATCCATCATGTGGTCCTTAGAAACCCTATGGAGCAGTTCTACTCTGTCCTATAGGGTCACTATGAGTTGGAATCAACTCGATGGCAGTGGGTTCACCTAAAATAACTCTTATCTAATATCAAATTAGTAAATGCTCCTCTCTCTCCCTCCTTACTCTTGTAAACATCAAAGACTGTTTTGTGTTTAAACCTTTTCTTGAGTCCTTATAATAGTGGTCTCATACAATATTTGTCCTTTAGCAGCTGACTAATTTCAATCACCATATTGCCTTCCAGATTTCCGCATGATGCAAGATGTCTCCCTTATTCATCATCATTCTTTATCCTTGTGGAATATTCCATTGTGTGAATATACCATAGTTTGCTTATCCATTCATCTATTGTTGGGCACCTGGGTTGATGCCATCTTTTTGCTAGTGTGGTACTTGTCTTATAGGTTTTAATTCCTATGTATTTAAAGTCTTTCCCATGAGGGCCCCAGATAACCAAGTATGTGTGTATCTATCATGTGAGCCTGATTCCATTTATAGGATTCTGGGTCCATATTTTGAGTAAAGTCTATATTGTCCACCTGAGCCAGCAAGAAAAAAAATTGTAGGATACTCATTACTAGTGAACTTGAGGTTACCCATAATGACAAATGTAATAAAACTTTCTCATTAGTAGATATAAGTAACTTGTATAATGATATTGACCCTATAATAATAGCTACTTCTTACTGACCACTTTCTATATTTGGAGCCCTGGTAGTATGGCAGTTAAGCATTTGGCTGCTAGCCGAAAGATTGGTAGTTTGAATACACAGCTGTTTCTTGGAAACCACATCAGGCAGTTCTTCTCTGTCTTATCGGGTTGCTGTGAATTGGAATGGAACCGTTGACAATAGCTTTGCTTTTTACCGTGTCCTCATGATACACTAATCACTTAAAAAACATTATGTAACACACTAACACTATGAGACAAGTGCTAATGTTATCCCCATGTTAGAGGTAAGAAAAGCAAGACTTCGATTAAGAAGCTTTTTGAAAGACTGATAGCCAGCAAGAAGCAGAGTGTGCAAATCTAATCTTGGTTTATTCTGTAACCAAAGTTCTTAGTCTCTATGTCACAATACCCCTAGTCTGCATAGCTAAGGAGTAGAGGAACTGACACTCAGACTAGACAGCTTGACTCAACTCAGAAAGACCTCGCTCTTTGTCAGTGCACTATATTGATATTTTTGTCTGTGCGAGATACATATTTTTACCAACTGTGCTAAACTGAGTGCTAGCTCTTTTTCTTTCTGGGGACAGGCGCAAGTCAGGAGAATTCATAACTTATTGCTTCGTAGCTATGGACTCTATTGTGTAAATTAGCTATATGCATCAATGGGAGAAGGAGGCTTTGTGTTTGGCTCTAGAAGTAGTCAAAACACTTTGAAAAAAAGTCATGGTGGTTGTAAGTACCGGTTGTAGAGTAGCTACAGTTACATCTATCTGTAACACCCAAAATTTATACTAAACTTTGTGTCAGATCCTACTCGACGGCACTTGGCTTGGCTTCGTGTAACTAAAGGCTCAATTCTAAGTGGCCAAAGGAAAACAAAACAGAACTGAACAACTGTCAGTGGAGTGAGATCATTGTCAAGTTTGACTTGTCTGAAACGATAACTGGGAGAAGACAAAAGAAGAGTTGAAGCACTTGGATGGTGCTGTTGGCCATGAATGCTATGTTGAATATACTGTGGACTACCAGAAAAAGGAACAGACTAGTTTTGGAAGAAATACAACCAGAATACTCTGTAAAAGGCGAACATGGAGGAACTTCAGCTCGCATACTTGGGACATACATTACGAAAGACCAATCATTAGAAAAGGATATCATGTTTACTAAAGTAGAAACCAACCCCCCAAATAAAAATAAATAAATAAAAAACCCCAAACCCACTGCTGTCGGGTTGATTCTGAGTTAGAGCAATCCTGTAGGACTGAGTAGAACCGTTCCATGGAGTTTCCAAGGAGCACGTGGTGGATTCAAACTGCCAGCCTTTTGGTTGGCAGATGTAGCACTTAACTACTACATGGAGGGCCAGTGAAAACAGGTTAAATGCTCAGTGACATGGACTGACACAAAAGCCACAACAACAGACTCAAACATCCAGATGATAGTAAAGATGACACTGGTCCAGGTCATGTTTTGTCCTCTTATGCACGGGGCTGCCCTGTGTTGAAGCCAATGGGATGGCAAACAACAACAGCTTATGAACAACTACTGTCTCCTAGACAAGTCATCTCGAAACATCTATCAGTTTGTTGTGTTGTAGTGACTTGTGTGTTGCTGTGATGCTATAAGCTATACTACTGGTATTTCACATATTGTTAGGATCACCCATGGTAGACAGTTTTCAGTGAAGTTTCTAGACTAAGACAGACTGGGATAAAGGACCTAGCATGCATCAGGGTTGCATCTTTTTACTATGTTTTTTCAGTCTAAGTAAATAATTTGAAAATCTGAACTATATGAAGAAGAACACAGCTTCAGGATTGGTGGAAGACTCATTAACAACCTGTGATATAGATGATGCAACCTTGTATGCTAAAAGCAAAGAGGACTTGAAGTACTTACTGATGAAGATCCTAGACCACAGCATTCAGTGTGGACTGCTCCTCAACACAAAGAAAACAAAAATCCTCCAAGCTGGACCAATAAGCAGCATCATGATAAAGAAAGAAAAGATTGAAGTTGTCAAGGATTTAATTTTATTGGATCCACAATATTGTACTGGGCAAATCTGCTGCAAAAGATGTCTTTAAGGTGTTAAAAAGCAAAGATGTCATTTTGAGGGCTAAGGTGTGTCTGACCCAAGCCATGATGTTTTCAAAAGCCTCATGTGCATACGAGAAAGCTGGACTATAATGAAGACTGAAGCAGAACTGACGCTTTTGAATTATGGTGTTGGCAAAAAATGTTGAATATGTTATGGACTGCCAAAAGTATGAGTAAGACTGTCTTGGAAGAAGTACAGCCTGAGTGTGTCTTGGAGATGAGAATGGCAAGATTTTGTCTCACTAACTTTGGCCATGGTGTCCGAAGGGACCAGCCCCTGGAGAAGGACATCATGCAAGGTTGCGGGGTCAGTGAAAAGGAGGAAGACTGTCAGCGAGTCGGACTGACCCAGTGGCTGCAGGACGGGACTCGAGCATGGGAACTACGGTGAATACGGCACAGGACTGGACGGTGTTTTATTCTGCTGTATAGCTTTGCTATGAATCAAAACTAACTCGATGGCACCTAACAACAATGACAACATGCAAGTTATGCTTTATGACATTTTGCAAATATTTAAACGGTGTCGCATTTCTGGTCGATAGAGGCTGGATCTATACTGAAACAACTTGTTTTCAAGGGATTCCTCATCAGTGTTTATACTGAACACCAGGAAATGCAACAGAGAGGGTTTGTAATTTGTGACAAAAGTCACATGAACATAGTCACCTGTAATCTTACTTGATGCATCTCACGCTGTGGGACCTAATTAGCAGATAGGTGTTCTGTTTAGTTGGCAGTGTAAAGAGGCTTAAAATACAGTATCTGAAAAAAAAAGAAATTTTAAATTCAAGTGACTTGCTTTATAATTTTTATTTCATATAAACGAGAAGAACCCATTTTCTGAGTTAATAGTTTCCATTCTGAAAGACGGACCTCACGTCGTTCTATTTCCCCATCATTTGTCACAAGTTTATTTAACCCAGGTCTCGATTTAAATCTTATATTCTACAAAGTGACAAATCCATCGACTTTCCTTTCTCTCAGACACAAAGAAAAGCAAAGAATTTAAGCTTAAAGAAAATTTCCACCAACAAGTATAGAGCAGTTTGAAAGAGAGATGTGGAGCATGGCTGTGGATGGTGTCAGCTGAGTCACTGCCCACCCTGGGGGGCACAGCAGGGCTACCAATCAGGGTGCTGAGGCTTTGAGGTGAGAATCAGCCGTCATCAACATGGAGCCTGGCCTCCACTGCTGTGTAAAACTGGGCTTTAAATTACGGATTCCCTGTATTAGAATTATGTGAAATGCATTTGCCCTTTGGAAAAGGTAGACTGTACTAAGTTGGTTGCATTTCTTTCAAGGTGCATTTACTTCGGTTACCCAGGATCTCCATCAGGCTGTTAGAAGCAAGAGTAGCCAGGTAGCTGAGTGACTGCAAGGAATCACTCATCTTTTCTTTAGGAGGAGAGTGGAAATTCCAAATGTACAGTTTATAATTGTTTATCAGGAGACTAGGGTCCTGAGTGGCACAAATGGTTTACACTTGGCTGGTTATCTAAAGGTTGGTGACTCCTTGCCCAACAGCACCACAGAAGAAAGGCCTGCCAAACTGCTTCTGTAAAGATTACAGCCAAGAAGACCCTATGGAGAGCAGTGCTACTCTGTAACACCCGTCATCTCCATGAGCCAGAATCAACCTGATGGTAGCAGAATTTCAAATTAGTTTTTTTTTTTTTTTAAGTCACAAGAGATCATCTCCAAGCAAGCTGCATTTTTTGGTTAAAATTGTAACCAGAAAACTGTAAATGTAGCAAATATAGCAAAGAGTCTGCTGTTGTCTCAATTGCTGTCCAGTCATTAGTGACTCCATGGGACAAAGTAGAACTGACCCATACGGTTTTCTTGGCTGTAATCTTTACAGTAACAGATCGTCAGGTCTTTCTCCCATGAAGCCACTGGATAGGTTTGAACCGCCAACCTTTCAGTTAGCAGCTGAGAGCTTAATCACTGTGCCACCAAGGCTCCTTAGAGGATCCACTGGGGCGTGAGTAGATGGTGGCCCTTCAATAAGGTAAGCTCCAGCACCTGAGTCGGCAGGAGGTAGAGAGAGCTCACCTCCATCTGTGCCTGAGCTCCTCGATGGGGCCAAGGACAGTGCCAGACAGTTCCCATACGTAGAAAAAGAAAACTAAAAATCATACTTGCCTATTCATTCTAGGTTACAGTAGTGACTAAAATATGACCATAAATCTCAACAGATTTAAAGAGAAAATACAAGAGGAAGCAGAAGAGGTTGGAAATGCCAAGCCCTGGGCTAGCTCATTACCCTTGGCCTAACAGATAAGAGAGAAGGTCAAGAAGGGTATCTACAAATCAATTACCAAAAAATTATCAACAAGAAAGAAGCTTCACTAGGTGGGACACATTATCTTTTAAAATTATATCGATGTATTTTCTGATTTTTGCTATTATTGCATTAAATTTCTTGCTATTTCATATACTCAAAACGGTAAATGTCTTTCCTGTGATGGTGAGCCCTTTA
Organism: Heterohyrax brucei; assembly: GCA_028571685.1. Classification (NCBI taxonomy): domain Eukaryota; kingdom Metazoa; phylum Chordata; class Mammalia; order Hyracoidea; family Procaviidae; genus Heterohyrax; species Heterohyrax brucei. Next base: position 64,185,406 of record CM053152.1, read on the forward strand.
GCTACAAATATTTATGCTATTGCCTATCTAACAGAGGAAACCCTGGTTGCATAGTGGTTAAGTGCTAGGGCTGTTTCCAAGAGGTCAGCAGTTCAAATCCACCAGGAGCTTCTTGGAAACTCTCTGGAGCAGTTCTACCCTGTTCTATACGGTTGCTATATTTATAAATCAGCATCAGCTTAATGGTAGCAAGTATCAAATGTAAGAGAACCCGGCTAGTGAAATGGTTCAGCACTTGGCTGCTGACGTGAAGCTCAGAGGTTCGAGCCCACCTGGGCTCCATAGGAGAAAAGACTTGGCAAAGATTCTAGTCTAGAAAACCCCATAGGATATTTCTGTTCTGTCCTATAGGGTCACTGTGAGTCGAAATCATCTGAATGGTATCCTACTGCTACATGGAATGTAACCCTTGATCACGAGAATATGATTATTGCAAAACTAGTTTTACAATTTTTTACACGAAATTTTATTTATTCTTTGTAAATTCAAGAAGAAAATATGATTTGTTAGAAAACATAAAGAAATGGAATTTATTCACCTAAACTTTAATTTGGAGCACAGGCTGCACGGTGGTTAAGAGCTAAGCAGCTAACCAAAAGTTTGGCATTTCAAATCCACCTGCTGCTTCTTGCAAACCTGTGGGCAATTCTGTTATGTCTTATGGAGTTGCTATGAGTTCGAATCCACTCAACAACGGTGAGGTTGGATTATTTAGCTTTAAATTTTAATGTGCACACTAGCACTATGGTGATTAGTTCACTGTTAAATTTATTCTATAAATGGCAAGAATTTCTTTATAAGTAGAGAGCATTCAAGTACTATATTTTAACTTTTTCTCCTATGGTCCCTTGAGCAAAACAAGTTGGTGAGTTAAACAGATTCATTTCTAAGCGGAACTGTGAACTTGGTTTTTGTTGTTGCATGTGCTGTTTTTACTTTTTCTCTCCAAAATCAAAAAGCAGATCAGTTGCTCTCAAGTTGATTCCAACTCACAGCAGTTCCATATGTGTCAAAGCACAACTGCTTCGTAACGATTTCAGTGGCTGATTTTGAGGATCCTCAGTCTCAGTTCTCAATTCCCTTGCTGTGCACATCCTGTTTTCTAGACATACCTAAAATACTTTCTGTTCACTGGTCACATTGTTTCACTTAATAGCTTCATGCCTCCTTCGTGGTTCATCTTCTTCCCGGAAAATGCTGGAACTACTGCTTGGACAGCTGTCCACTCTTAGGGTTGCAACTTCACAGCTGTGTGCTGTGATGGGTATCTTTTCTGTTAGGCGAGCACCTTTTTGCTGTAGGACACTGCCTTTCCCATGCAACAGTGGGATTTTTGTGATGCTGCCAGTCGCAGCACCTGCTTTACTGGCCACAGGGGTGGCTGTGAGACACTGTGTACTGTTAATTGCAGAAATTTCTTGAGCACAATAATTGGCTCATGGGTACCCTTGTGGCCAGAGTCTTCCTTGAGACTTTTTCATACTCAAGCTAGAGGGTTTTCTCTTAAATTATGCAAGTTAATTCTGTGTGTCAACTTGACTAAGGCTGTGGTGTCCAGTTGTTGGGTTAAGTAACTAGCCTAGCTGTATTTTGTGGATGTTATTAAGATTCATAATCAGTTGACTCTAAAGGAAATTACCCTTGATAACGTAGGTGGGCCTTGTCCAATCAGTTGCAGACCTTAAGAGCAAAAATTAAGGTTTCTGGGAGAAAAAAGAATGTTGCCTCCAGACTATAACATGGAAATATGTATGTATGTATATCTGTATACGGTGTATACACACACACACGTGTGTGTCTCTATATATGTATATGGAAACCCTGGTGGCATAGTAATTAAGCGCTATATCTGCTAACCCAAAGATTGGCAGTTTGAATTTGCCAGGTGCTTCTTGGAAACTCTGTGGAGCAGTTCTGCCCTGTCCTTATAGAGTTGGTATGAGTTGGAAACAACTTGAGACAGTGATGGGTTTATTTAGATATATATTCCAAAAAATCAAAATAATTAAATATTTATGACTTATAACCTCCTTACTGTATGTGTGTAAAATTCAAAGATTTAGCAATAGACTTAATTATTTGTACTTTAGAAAACTCAATATTGCACAAATTATAAAAAAGTATTCAATGTGTTGTGATAAAAAATGGCATTCAATGTGGAACACAGAATACACTTTTTTTGAGTCTTTTTCTGTTTTTAAAATTCTTTTTTAGATGAGAGTTTACACAGAAAATCAGTTTCTTACTAAACAATTCATACACATACTGTTTTGTGATGTTGGTTGCCCTCTCCATGTAACACAGAAATCCTCTTTGAATTTCTGGTCTGTCCCCTATGCTATGTTGGGTGCTTGCTGGAGGTTTCAGTCTGCCACCTGCCTCCAGACTTTTGGACTTGCCAGTCCACACAGTTGTGAGCCCATTTGTTAAAATCTTTGCCTTTCTGCTTCTTGCTCTCCACAAGTATTGTTTCTCTGGAGAATAATGCACACTATTAACTGTATAGCAGTGACCCCCCAAACTTGTCTTAACCCGTGTTTCTTGACACATGGGGGAGCCCCAGGAATAAAGTTGACATCTTAGAAATGAGAGATGGTGAGACCTGGGGCCTTCAGATTTCTGAAATCTGCTCTTTATTAGATAGTAGACCTTTGTAAAGTTAAGTTCCCTAGCCTCAGTGTTCTTTAATCTATACAAATGAGGAAAATAGAAGAAGTAATACCAAATAGAGTTCTTACAAAGATTACGTGACATAATTCCTATAAAGTGTTTAACGCACTGCCTACCTGTTGTTGATTCAGACTCATAGTGACCATACAGTGCCTAAAACCAAAAAGCCCAAATTCACTGCTGTCAAGTTGGTTCCAACTCAAAGTGACCCTGTAGGAAAGAGTAGAACTGCCCCACAGAGTTTCCAAGGAACGCCTGGTGGACTTGAACTGCTGACCCTTTGATTAGCAGCCATAGCACTTAACCTCCAAGACACTAGGGTTTCCTGTATGGTGCCTAGCATAGAATATATACTCAGTCTGTGTCAGTGGTGACTGCTATTATAATTTAAGGTAGGAAAGAGGATCCTCTGCTTTCCCACCAGCAGTAACCCAGGAAGGAGCCCTGGTTGCACAGCGGTTAGGTGCTGCGCTTCTACCCAAAAGATCATTGGTTCAAAGACACCAGCCGGTCTGCTTTGGTCAAGATTGCAGCCTTGGAAACTCTATGGGGAGATTCTACTGCATCCTGTAGGATTGCTATTAGTTGAGATCTGATTCACTTAATGGCAATGGATAGGCTAAAGGCAGGACCCATTTCTTCCACCTCCAGCATCCTCTTGGCCCATATGTCAGGTTAATGACCATTTTTAGTGGCTCATCTCACTCACCTTTGTTTCACTTGTGAGAGACATTTAAATAACTTAAATTTTAATAAAAATTAGCTTAGGACATTTTTATTTAATTGCAATGATATTAAAATGTTTGTGATATTACAATGCATGAGGAGATGGGGCCAGTGGTAATTCTTCTTCCATTCCTGGAAATCTAATGAATTGTAACATGAAATAGTTTTGATTGTCTCCCGTAGCAAACTATTAAGTGAGTATATGATAGTAAAGATGTATGTAATGAGGGCGTTAGGTGTAGAATTCAGTCCACTCAGCACGATTGCTTCAGGAAGTTGCAATATTTTTCTCTTATTAATAGACTGAACTCATAGTTTTATAGGAAAATTGATAAACATTCCTTCTTGGTGTGCTCTTAAGAAGCACATGGATTGTATTTTAAAGTGAGCAGCCAGTAACCTCGTTTCATTCCTCTCTCTGACCCAGCTCTTTAAAGAAATGCAGCGTCAGCATCTCTCAGCTTGCCTGAGATTTAAGCAAAACTCTCCCCAGATTCCACGGTGAAGTTTGGGGAGAGCAGACCCTGATCATCTCTGCTTTCTCTCTTTAATGTTGGTTGAAGGTGAACTCATTTTGGCTTCTTCAGGTAACACAGTAATTGGAAAGAGCGCAGGGGCAGAGTCAGTGATGGCAAAGCCACAGAAAAACCTGGACATAAATAGGAGGGGACTCTGGTCCTTGTCTTGGTTCTACCACTTGCTACCTGACCTGTAATAAGTTCCTTCTTTCTAGGCACCATTTTCCTCCTTTATAAAGTAAGAAGGTTTTACTAGAGGATATCTAAAATCTATGAGATATCATTTATGGCTAACAGTGACGTTCTTATTTTAGAGTCAAGATTAGTCTGGATTGCCAATCTTTTTGCTGTTTAACTTATTAAAAATATCAGGCATTGTTTTCCTCAGACCTCTCTGGTTACCAGGAGCAGAAATACACAGACCAGTCCAGATACAAAGGGAAGTTGCTGAAGGACTGTAGAAAATGATCTTGTATGCATTCCAGGACAGGAAAGGAAATTAGCTAGGTCACAGAGGAACGAGAGACTGAAAGGCAGAAACAGATGTGGCCCATTCCAATTTGGGGCAACCACCAAGTTTCTCTTTGCTGCTTTGTGCATTTGCTATGCTCCCTGCCTCTTTCTGAAAGCTGGTTTCTTCTACCTGCTGTTATGGATTTTCTCCTCCGTCACAGTCCTGAGTTGTCTTGGCACAATGCCAGCACTAGGAAAACTATGTGGCGTTTTAGTTCCTATTGCTATATGCCATTAAGCCCATTCTGACTCATAGCAACTGTCTTAGTCATCTAGTGTTTCTGTAACAGAAATACCACAAGTGGACAGTTCTAACAAAGCAATTTATTCTCTAACAGTCTAGGATCCTAGAAGTCCAAATTCAGGGTGCCAGCTCCAGTGGAAGGGTTCTCTATCAGCTCTGGGGGAAGGACCCAAAAGGCATGGTCTGCTCCTAGCACTGCTTTCTCGGTGACATGAGGTCTTTTTGTCTCTCTGCTTACTTCTCTCTTTTAATGTTTAAAAGAAGTTGGCTTTAGACAAAATCTAATCCTGCAGTCTGAGTCCTCCTCATTAACATGACTGCTGCCAATCCCACCTCATTACCACCCGAGAGCGAGGATTTAGACCACATAGCAAAAACCACAGCAGATGATAAAATTGTGGAAAATACTGAGAATCATGGCATAGCTAAGGTGACAGATATTGGAGATGTGGACTGCAGTGACAGTAACCATATATGACAGAGTGAAACTGCCCTGTAGGGTTTCCTAAGCTATAAATTTTATGGGAACAAACCAACAGGTTTCTTTCTCCTAGTGAGTTCAAATCACTAACATTTTGGGTAAATTATTACTCCACACTTCCCATTATCTTACTTCCTTAAAATCTCTGAGACCCTTTCCTTAGCCTGAAGAAGAGAGGATTCCGCTTAGGTCAGGTGTCCATTGTTGGTCTCTTCAGTTGTGCCCAGAGGCATGTGGTACTCAGAGCCACCCCTGTCCTATAACAGGGCAGGTTTTCTAAAAGGGAATGTGGTAGGGAGGCAAGGATGGGACATGTACTACAGGCCTGAAGAAAAACCAGTTTGGGGTTTCTTACGTGCCTTGAGCTAGGCTTTCGTACAATTCATCAAAATCCATTGGTAAGGTTAAGGGGCGGGCAGATACTACTGGATCTCCTAATCAGTCAAGTTCTCAGCAATGCTTACTAAACTTTAACACTGAGGGATGACTTAAGAATAGATGTGAAACGCCTGGCATGGGGCCATCCACAGAGCGTGTGTTCCACAGTTGATGGTTGCCCCTTCCCAAGGAGTTTCAGTCATGTTGGGGAGACAAAAAGTATCTATTTCTCCAGAAATGCAGGGCAGATGAGACGGGTCACCAGATTTTAAAAAGGGGAAAACTCATTGCAAGGTGATGTGGGGTAATAAGAAAAATCTTCTTAGGTATCTTCAGTAAGCTGGATGATGGCCCCCAAGGATATCAGGTTCTAATCTCTAGAATTTGAAAATGTTATTTAACTTGGAAAAATGGTCTTTATAGATACAATGAAGTTAAAGATCTTGAAATAGGAAGATTACCCTGGGTTATCCAGATGGGCCCTACATGGTAGCATATCATGTAAGAGGAAGGCAGAAGGAGATTTGACACAGAAGAGGGAGCAGAAGACAACAGAGATGCAACCGAAAATGCAGTCACAGGCCAGACACGCTGGCAGCCACCAGAAACTGGAAAAGACAAGAAACATACTCTATCTTAGAGCTTCCAGAGACTGCATGGTCTTGCTAACAACTTGATTTTGGCCCAGTGGTAATGATTTTGGACTTCTGACTTCCTGAGCTGTGGGAGTATAAAATGATGTTGTTTTAAGCCGTTGTTTGTGTTAATTTCTTACAGCAGCTGTAGGAAACTAACATAGGCCTTGAATCATGGAGAAAGTACACATAGAAGATGGAGACGAAAGAGTGAGCAATTCATTCTGGATTTCAGGGACATAAAAGGACATGCGGGCTAGATGACTGAATTGGTGGAGCAGAGTAGGCTGTTCTGGTTGGAGTACAGGGTTTGCTGTGTGAAGAAGGTTCTAACCTTCAAAATCGAAGAACCTCACCAAGTATGCATCATCAGTTGGATAAAAGGTATCACAGCTCCTCACTTAGACAGGCACCAAGGCGTTTATGGAGCATACCTTGGCTCAGAAATGCTTCTAACAGGCCATTTGCCATGAACTTCAATAGACAAGGCTCTTTATAATGGAACAGATTTAGAGGAGGATTCTTAGGTAAGCACTGAAAACCAAACCAACCTGTCTTAGTTATCTACTGCTGATATGAAAGACATACCACAAGTGGATGGCTTTAACAAAGAGAGTCTTATTTTGCCACAGGCCTGTAGGCTACAAGTCCAAATTCGGGGTGCTGGCTCCAGAGGAAGTCTGTCTCTCTCTGTCAGCTCTGGAGAAGCTCCTTATGATGCATAAGGGTTTCCTTGGTCTGTGAGCATCTCAGAAGAGGAACCTCAGGTCCAAAGGACATGCTTTGCTCCCAGCACTTCTTGATTGAGGTATGAGGTTCCTATGTCTCTCTGCTTGCTTCTCTCTTTTATATCTCAAAAGAGATTCACTTAAAATGCTATCTGGTCCTGTAGAATAACTGCTGCTGATCCATCTCATTCAGTCACAGTGACAGAATTTACAATGCACAGGGAAACATCATCAAATGACACAATGGTGGATAAGCACACAGTCATGAGAATCATAGCTCAGCCAACTGACAGACATTTTGGGGGGTACACAGTTCAACCCATAACATTCGACTTTTTTCCTGATCACATCCTTGCAACATGCAAAATGTATTCATGCCATCATAGCAAAAGTCTTAACTCCAACTCCAAAATCCAAAAATTTGTTCTCTTCTGTGAAATACAGAATGAAAGCTATCTGCTTCCAAAATACAATGGCAGAACAGACACAAGCTAGATATTTCTGTTACAAATGGGAGACATTGGGTGGAAAGAAGGCATAATAGACACCAAGAAAGTCAGCAAAACATATTACATTAGCCCTCCAATCTTTGGGAGTTAATCTGCTGTTCTCTGAGATAGCTTACACAATGGCTCTGCCCTCCAGACTCTAGCTATTGGCCACAGTCTCCAGATTCTGAGTGGAGGCCCTTTGGTTTGAGAGTTCAGCTCTACCTTCCAGGCCCACTGGGAGGACAACTCTGTTCCCTTGGCTTTAGGCTCATCATTCTCCCAGTCCAACTGAGAGATCTTACCACCTTAGCACTGGCAGGACCATTTTTCTGTCCCCTTGGGCATAATAGCCCTGCCCACTCAGCTTTGGGCAGCAGATCTGGCCCTATCCTGCTGGCACTAGTGAATGGCAGCACCATACTCCAAAACTGAGTTGGTGAAGATTTGACTCTTTGAAATCTAGTAGGCTCTGGCTCCACTCCTTGAAGCCACAGAGGCCATGGCTCTACTCTTTGAAACACTTGAGTCTTGCCCATACATTTTGAGACTGGAAGCTCTGTTTCATGGGACCTTTGTCTCTTCAGCTTCTGCTTCCTGTGGCCCACTGGCCCTCAGGCACTGCACCCACATCTGCTTTGCTGAAGCAAGTGTTCCAAAGCTCTGTGGCTTCACCAGTAATGCCTGAGTCACCCTACTCCACCAAGAAGCTTCCTGTACACAGGCACTTAGCTCTCTTGCTCTGTGGGTTGGCTCCAATGCCATCTCATGCTGGTTTCCTGGTTCTCCTGCTGCTGGTTCTGTGCCACTGCTGCTTCTCTCCTGCAGCTTCTTTGCTACTGCCCATCCTTCTGCTGCTCTGTCTCTCTGCTGCTGCCGATCCACTGCTGCTGCTTCTCACTGTCTGCATTGTCTCCAGAATAACAGCACTCACTATTTCCGTCTGAGTCCTCAATCCATTCACAGTTTCAAAACCATTTCCGTACTTTAGTTAGAGCAGCTTTAGTTTAGTTTAGTTAGAGCAGCACTCTGCTCTCAGTAGCAAATTCTGTCTTAGTTGGACATGTAGAGCTGCTATAACAGAAATACCACAAGTGGATGGCTTTAACAAAGAGGAGTTTGTTCTGTCACAGTCCAGTAGAATACAAGTTTGAATTCAGGGTGCTGGCTCCAGGGGAAGGCTTTCTTTCTCTGTCAGTTCTGGGAGACACAATTCAATCCATGACACAAACAAAACCCACTGCTGTTGTATTAATTCCAACTCTAAAGGACAGAGGAGAAACTGCCCCATAGGGTTTCCAAGGAATACCAGGCAGATTTGAACTGCCAGTCTCTGGTTACAGCTGAGCTCTTAACCACTGTACCAGCACTGAAAGGAGGGCCTATAATCATATTTCTCAAAGGAAGGAAGTGTTGGAGGCAAGTAGCAGCCCTGCTGGCAGGAGAGAGCTGGCTAGTGAGTGTATTTATGACATAACTGGTGAACTTTGAAGGGCAGGATTGCTTCCAGTCTAAGACTTTTCTATTGGGATCAAATGTCTAATGTCATCAAAAAGCTCTTGTGGATGAAAAAGTAATATATAAAGGCATCCATCAATGTGTTCTGTACTGCCAAATGCAAAACTTATTTATTTCTTCTGCAGGTATCCCATCATCTAAGAGTCTAGTATGTCATGAATTTAAAAGCTGCTTATATTTTACAGTGAGTAGGGTAGTCAACACTTCAATAGAGATAAAGCAGGAGCTGTTAGAGACTTACACATACAATATCATGGTTGTGTCATGCTATTGTGGCACATGGTCTAACCTTGTGTATTATCTATTGCTCTGTAACAAATCACTCCTAAAATAATAAACATTTATTGCCTTTGAGTTTCCAAGGGCCAGGAAACCAGGAGTAGTTTAGCAGAGGGATTCTGGCTCAAGGTCATTAATGGGGTTGCAGTTTAACTGTCAGGGCTGCAATTATTTCAAAACTCATCTGGGACTGAGCAGTTCACTTCCAAGTTCACTTACATGGATCTTGGCAAGTCTTAGTTCATTACTAGTTGTGTCCTTATGATAAGGCAGCTGGCTTCCTTCCAGATTAAGTGCTGAGAGATGGAAGAGGGAATGGAGAGAATGCTCATGTGTGAGAGGGATGGGGGGGGGGCAATTTAGGAGCAAGAACCATGAAAAGTCAAAGTCTTTTTATAACTTAATCTTGGACGTTCTATTCTATTACTTCTGCTGTATACTATTGATCACTCAGTCCAGTTCTAATACAATGTCAGAGGCAGAGACCATCAGGAAGCGTCTTGGAGAATGACTGTCACACTCTGAACCTTTGGGCAAGATAGTTAACTTCCTTCAGCTTCATCTTTCCGTCTGTTGAGTGACAATGCAAATGCCTTCTAGAGCTTCCAGTCTTGTGTAGTTTTACTAAGGCTATAGTGGAAAGATAGATAAGTGTGATGATTAAAACTGTGCTTTAGTCAGCTAGTGCTGCTCTAACAGAAATAGCAAAAGTGGATGGCTCTAACAAATGAAGGTTTATTCTTACACAGTCTAGTAGGTTACAAGTCCAAAATTAGGATGTCCATTCCACAGAAAGTCTGTCCCCCTTGTCAGCTTTGGAGGAAAGCCTGGTATTGCATCAGTCTTTGTCCAGGGAGCATCTTGGGGCAGGAACCTCAGGTCTGAAGAACACGCTCTTCTCCTGGTGCTGCTTGCTTGATGGTGTGAGGTTTTCAATTCTCTGCTTGCTTCTCTTTCTTTTTATCTCTTGCAGGATGAAAGGATTAAGGGTGGTACAAGCCGTACTCCAGGGGAACTTCCTTTACAGTGGAGCAGGGAGGTGATTTTATGAAGGGATTTACAGTCCCACCCTAATTATTTAGCATATAGCATAGGAAAGTCACAAAATTGAGGACAATCATAAAATACTGGGAATCATGGCCCAGCCACATGTCTACACATATTTTGGGGGGGGACATGATTCAATCCATGACAGATTGTATGTCAACTTGTCAGCTTGGCTGGGCCATAATTCTCAATGTTTTGGCAGTTGTATAATATTGTGGGAAACCCTGATGGCATTAGTGGTCAAATGGTGAGTCTTCTGACCCAAAGCCTGGCAGTTTGAATCTACCAGGAATTCTTGGAAACTCTATGAGGCAGTTCTGCTTTGTCCTATAGGGTCGCTATGAGTTGGAGTCAACTCTGTGGTAATCGGTTTGGTTTTTTTGATATAAAGTTGTGATCACTTTTCTGTTGAAATTTGATGTTGGATCACTCCCATGACGGAATCTGCTGAATGGTATCGGCAGTGGTAGCTGCCCCCTCAGCCTTCACCTCTCAGCACTTTGCTGCTTACTCGTTTCCTGGGCACCTTGCTGAGGCTGTGACTTGTTCTGGATCCTGCAGCTGCCTTTTGTTCACCTGTCATCTTGTTCTTGGAGCTTGAGCTGTCAGTTTACCTGCTGTCATAGACTGAATTGTGTCCCCCCAAAAATATGTGTAGCCATGTGGCTGAATCATGATTTCTAGCATTTTGTGATTGTCTTCCATTTTGTGATTTTCTTGTGCTGTATGTTTAAGGATTAGGGTGGGACTGTAAATCCTTTCATAGGATTACCTCCCTGTTTCACTGCAAAGGGAGTTTCCCCCCTTAATCCTTTTATCCTACAAGAGATAAAAAGAAAGAAAAGCAAGCAGAGAATTGAGAACCTCACACCATCAAGTAAGCAGCAGCAGGAGAAGAGCACATCCTTTAGATGTGAGGTTCCAGCACCAAGATGCTCCCTGGACAAAGACTGATGCAATACCAGACTTTCCTCCAGAACCTACAACAGGGAAAGCCTTCCCCTAGAGCTGACATCCTGAATTTGGACTTGTAGCCTACTGGACTGTTTTGTTAAAGCCATTCACTCTGTGGTATTCCCGTTAGAGCAGCACTGGTTGATTAAAACACCCACCCATCTTAGGATTTGTTGATCTTCACAGTCTGTGAGCAAGAGTCCTGATGTCCAACCTGAAGACCTTGGTTTCTCCAGCTTTGTGGCTACCTGAATTGGGAGAAATCTCTACCCTGATCCATAGCCTTGGAACACTCTAGTTTTTATGATTGCATGAGTCATTTCCTTGATATAAGTATTTCTCTATAAATCCATATATAAAAATAAATATTTACATGCTTTACTGGTTTTGTTTTTCTGGAGAACTCAGTCCAAGACAATGAGAAATATCTTTGTAAACTGTAAACCATAGCAGATACCTTCATCTGCATTAGTTGATGTCTTTGATCTGGACATGAGGACTGAAACTGGAAGGGAGTGAATTCCAGTCTTACAAGGGTAGAAACATGGGTTATTTTAGGCCATGGCTCCTCCAGTCCCCTAAGCTCCAGGGCTTGTCAGTTAGAGACTATGTAGGGTTTGGGTTAGGACAGTTACTGTTTTCTCTGATGTAATTAGTTTTCTGTTTCTAAAGAATACAATTGAAGAATAAAGATCCAGTGGAAACTTTGAAAAGTCTGAGGATGTTAACTTGCTCTCACCATACAATTTTTTAATTAGTCAATTAACTTTGAATACAAAACACATGGATTTGGTTTTATCGAAATGATGCTTGGCTTGGAAATTATAGTTTGTGCTACAATGGATCTAAGGACAAGGAAGACTGTGACCCTACAAAAATTTTCCAGGGTCTTGAGCTCCTGTACCCTTATTCAGGTCAGCATTAGGACTCATTACAGGTAAAATGGTATTGCCCACAAACTGGCAAATATCTTTCTCATTTGCATCTGTAGGGTCTACATCTTGATATCTGTTGCAGCATGGATAGAACTTTCAATGGAGATGAGAACCCAATGCTAAGAGCATAGTGTTTGAGGTTATTGAAGCCTCTGGCTTCCGAACAACCTTTTCATAGTCATACCATAACTCCCAGTGCTCACTTTTCGACTTGCTGCTTGGGACTGTACATTTTTCATTAGTCTTCATCACCATAGCTCTAAGGTGACTCTACTACTACTGCTGGAATCATAGGATCAGAATGTTTAGAGCCTAGACAGAATCTTAGAGAACTTAGTACAGGGATGCAGTATTTCAGAAGATCAATGTGAGATTCAAGGAGTGAGGGGCATCAATTTTTCCCAACTGACCTGGAACAGATAACAACTGAGAACGTCAAATGCATGAAGAAAACTGAGCCCAGGAGACAGAAACATCTATATGACTGGGAGACTACATCAGCACAAGACCAGAAGAACCAGGTGAAGCCTAGTCTCCACCAAAGACAGCCCTGACAGGCAATGCCACTTAGAGTCCCTGACACAGCACAAGAAAAAGAGGTGTACAGATTAAGAACTCTGTTATAAGACCTGAACTGATGGTCCAATGGCCTGAAGGAGCCCCTGGGAACATGGTCCCTAGACTTGCTGCTAGCCCAAACCTGAAACCAGTACTGAGGTCAACACTTTAGACAAAGAGTGGACTGGACTTGGGAACACAGACAGAGCGTGTACTTTGTGTACTTTATGGTTTTATACATTTGCAGGAGACTGTCCTACTGGTTTCTTTCCAGAGGGGAGGGGAGAGAGTGGAGAGGAAGGGACAGGTGTTCAATAACTGGATACTGGAAATAAAGAATGAAAAGGAGGAATGTGCTGTCACAGGGTCAGGAGAGCAGATAGAGTTGCAGAGAGGAGGGCATGCAAGATTGACTTGGATTGTATACTTTCACTTTATCATTAAAGAAAAAGGTCGGTGGTATGAATCCACCTGGTGCTCTTTGGAAACTCTATGGGGACAGTTCTATTATTCTGTCCTGTAAGGCTGTGTGCTGGCAGTGGGTTTTATTTTATTTTATTTTTTGGTTATATGCATGAGAAAGCTAGACAAAGAAAAAGGAAGACTGAGGAAGAGTTGATGCATGTGAATTATGGTGTTGGTGAAAAATATTGAATAAATCAAAGACTGCCAGAAAAACGAACAAATTGATTTTGGAAGAAGTACAGTCAGTCAGAATGTCCCTTAGAAGTGAAGGTGGTGAGATATCTCACTTACTCTGGGCACATTAAAAGGAGGGATCACTCCCCAGAGAACACCATGCTTGGGAAAGTAGCAGCTCCTTAAAAAAGAGGAAGACCCTCGATGAGATGGATTGACACAGTGACCGCAACCACGGGCTCAGCTATACTTACTAATGTGAGAACAGTTCAGGACCAGGCAATGTTTTGTTCTGTTATACATGGGGTTACTGTGAGCTGGAACTGACTCCATGGACACCTAACAAAACTCAGGCCTCCTGCGGCTATATGCAAAATAGTCTCCAATTGTATGTGAGAGGATTCATTAATCTTGTTAGTTTTCCTTATGGTCTCTCAACATACTTCTGTCTTGCCCATTAGTAGAATGAGGTCAGTGGCCCAGAGGCCCACTGCAACTGGTGAAAACCAAGTTTCATGACTATATTATATAAAATTTATTATTCTGTCATAATGTTTCCTTCTGCTAATCGCTCTTCCTAGATGGTTTCTTGAACTGATTTGTGTCTTTATCATCTTTTTTTCCAAAAAATATTTGTTGTGTTTTAGGTGAAAACTGACAGCACAAATTAGTTTCTCATTTAAATAAATAATTTATACACAAATTGTGCTGTGACATTAGTTGCACTCCTTGAACTGTGTCAGCACTCGCCCTCTTTGTCTTTGCACCTCCTTTCCTTCTGTCCATTTGTCCAGTTTTCCTGTCCCTTCCTGCCTTCTCCCCTTTGTTTTGGGGAAGGTGTTTCCTGTTTGGTCTTGTATACGCAATTGAACTAAGAAGCCCATTTCTGACTGGAGTTGTTACTGTTAATTTTATAGGGCTATCCAATCTTTGGCTGAAAGGTGGATTTCAGGAGGGACTTCAGCTCTGAGTTAGCAGGAGGTCCGGGGGTCATATTCTTGGATTTCTCCAATCACTGTTAGACTAGTGAGTCTAGTCTTTTTTAGTGAATTTCCCTTTTTTGTTTTAAGTTTTTCTCCCACTCTATCTGGGAATCTCTATACTGACCCCCATCAGACCAGTAGACGGTGGCAACCAGCAGTATCTATTTCTTCTGGGTCAGGAGGGTGGAGGCTTCATCTGGTTCTTTAGTTCTTTGAACTAGTATTTTCTTTTTTTTTCTTGAGTGAGTAGAATTTATTTCCTGAAGCCTTTGAACAGGTTCATTCCAGCTAGACACCCTGCTGAGAATTTGCCATTTCTACCCTCAAATGTGCTGAGTCTGAATTAATCTGGGGATCTTGTTAAAATGTAGATTCTTTCTTTTTTTTTTTTTTTACCTAACTTTTATTTTTTATTAATTACTATAAAAAAATAAAATTTCTAACATCTATCAGTTAACTCATCTATGATAAACCCTCAGCCCCCACCCACTCATATAGCCTAGCCAACAGAGTCATTTTCTTCTATGGATAATTCTCTTGTTAAGTCCTTATAACAGAGGTCTCGTACAAAATTTGTCCTTTCGACACTGATTGATTTCACTCAGCATGATCTCTTCCAAATGAGACCATGTTATAAGATGTTTTCTAAAATGGTTATTGTTTTTTATCACAGCATAGTGTTCCATTGAGTATATGTACCATAGTTTGCTCATCCATTCATCTGTTGATGGACAGTGGGGTTGATTCCAACTTTTTGCTATTGTGGACGGTGCTGCAGCAAACATTCGTGTACATGTGTCTGTTTGTGTGACAACCTTTGTCTCTGAAGGAAAAATTCCAAGCAGTGGAATTACAGGTTGAAATGGTATGTCTAACTCCAGCTTTTTAAGGAAGTGTCAGACTGTTTTCCAATTAGGTTGTAGTATTTTGCAATCCTAACAGCAGTGTAGAAGAGTTCCAATTTCTCCACAGCCTCTCCAGCATTTGTTGTTTTGTGCTTTTTGGACCATGGCCAACCTTGTTGAGGTGAGATCATATCTCATTATAGTTTTTATTTGAATTTCTTTAATAGCTAATGACTGTGAGCAATTCTCCATGTGTCGTTCAGCTGCTTGGATATCCTCTTTAGAGGAATGTCTGTCCATCTCCTTTGCCCATCTCTTAATTGGATTATTTATCCTTTTCTTGTTGATATTTTGTAATACCTTATAGATTATGGAGATCAAATGTAGGTCTGATACTGAGTTGCCAAATATTTTTTCCCATTCTGTAGGTGGTCTTTTAATTCTTTTGATGAAGTCTTTGGATGAGCAAAAGTGTTTGATTTTTAGTAATTCTCATTTATCTATTTTCTCTTCTGATGAATATGCTTCATTTCTCAGATTTTAAAGTCTGTCTATACTGTGTATTAAATCTTCCATTATTGATCCTATTTTATTTTGGATGAGCTTTATAGTTTTAGATTTTATATTTAGGTCTTTTATCCAATTTGAGTTGGTTTTTGTATAAGGTGTAAGATATGGGTCTTGTTTCAGTTGTTTGGGTGGATATCCAATTTTGCCAGCACCGTTTGTTAAAGAGACTGTTCTTACCCCAGTTCAAAATCTTATGGCCTTTGTCAAATATCAGCTGTTCATAGGAAGACAGTGGCATCTCTGGGGTCTCTACTCTGTTCCATTGGTCTTTATGTCTCTTTTTGTACCAGTACCAGGCTGTTTTGACAACTGTGGCATTGTAATAGGTTCTAAAGTCAGATAGTGAGAGGCCTCCCAGTGTGTTCTTCTTCTTTAGTAGTGCTTTACTTATCTGGGGCTTCTTCCTTTTCCAAACAAAGTTGATGATTTGTTTCTCTGTCTCATTAAAAAATGTTGCTGGAACTTGTATTGGGATTGCGTTATATAAGTAGATTGCTTTGGGCAAAATAGACATTTTCATAATGTTGAGTCTTTCTATCCATAAGCAGGGCAGATTACACCATTTATGTAAGCCTCTCTTAGTTTCTTGTGGTAAGGTTTTTTGGTTCTCTTTGTAAAGATCTCTTGTTTCTCTAGTTAGATTTATTCCTAAGTGTTTTATCTTCTTGGGGGCTATGTTAAATGGATTTGATTTGGTGACTTCTGTAATAATCTCACTGCTGGTATAAAGGAATCCTACTGATTTACTCATGTTTATCTTGTATCCCGACACTTTGCTGAACTCCTCTATTTTAATTCCAATAGTTTACTTATGGATTCCTTTGGATTCTCTGTATAAACAATCACGTTATCTGCAAATAGGGGGATTTTTACTTCTCCATTGCCAATATGATGACCTTTGTTTCTTTGTCTTGTCTAATTGTTCTGGCTAGAACTCCTGGCATAATGTGGAGTAGAAATCATGAGAAGTGGGCATCCTTGTCTAGTTCCTGTTCTCAGAGGAAATTCTATCACTCTTTCACCATTCAGGATGATGAAGGCAATTGGCTTGGTGTAGATGCTACTGATTACATTGAGGAATTTCCCCTCTATTCCTATTTTTCTGAGAGTTTTAAGCACGAATGGGTGTTGAACTTTGTCAAATGTCTTTTCTGCATCAACTGACAAAAATCAGGTGATTCTTATCTTTTGTGTTATTAATGTGGTTGATTACATTAATTGTTTTTCTGATGCAGAACCAGCCTTGCATCCCTGGAATGAAACCAACTGTTTATGATGAATGATTTTTTTTTTTTTATATGCTGTTGAATTTATTGGCTAGAATTTTGTTGAAGATTTTTGCATCTAGGTTCATGAGTGATATCAGTCTGTAATTTTTGTTTTTTGTGGCATCTTTCCCTGGTTTTGGTATCAAGGTTATTCTGGCTTCATAGAATGAATTTGGGAATATTCCATTCCTTTCTATACTGGACTATATACTAGTATTTTCTTTGTATCTCTGTTTTTTTTTTAGTCTGCTTTGCTCCAGGCAGGATGGACCAATAGATGTATCTTAGATAGTCATTCATAAGATTTTAAGACCCCAGATACTACTCGCCAAAGTAGGATGTAGAAAATTTTATGAACTCTGTTGTGCCAATTAACCTAGGTGTCCCCTGAGACCATGATCCTCAGCCTTCAGGCCGAATAACTCAGTCCCTCTAGGTGTTTAGAAATCCTGGTGGTGTAAGTTAAGTGATATGATTACTAACCAGAAGGTTGGCAGTTCAAATCTGTCAGGTGCTACCTTAGAAACTTTTAGTAACTCTTGGGACAATTCTACTCTGTCCTATAGGGTCACTGTGAGTTGGAATCGATTTGACAGCAGTGAGTTTTTGAGTTTTGTTCTGTATGTTTGCGTGTATTTAGAAAGCTTCTTCAGTTTTGCCTCAGTCAAGTTGTGCTGACTTCCCTATATTGTGTGTTGTCTTTCTCTTCACCAAAGTTAACACTTGTCTACAGTCTAGTTAGTAATTTCTCCTCTCTACTCGTACTCTCCCTCATAGTTGTCAAAGATTGTTCTTTTCCTATGTGAATTTTTTTTCATAGTAGCAATATCATACAATATTTGTCCTTTGGTGATTGATGTATTTTACTCAGCATAATGCCCTCTGGATTCACCCATGTTTGAGATGTTTCATGGATTTATCAAGTCTTTTTATAACTGGGTGATTTTCCATTACATATATATAAGATGACTTGTTTATCCACTCATTTGTTAATGGGCATTTAGGTTGTTTCTATCTTTTTGCTATTGTAAATGTTGCAGTGAACGTGAGTGTGCATCTATTTGTGTGATGGCTCTTAATTCTCTAGGATATAAGCCCTAGGAGTGGATTGCCAGATGATATGATATTGCCATTTTTAGATTTTTAAGTAAGTGCCGTAATGTTTGCCATGGCGGTTATACCATTTTACATGCTGCCTTGTGCTGGGTTTTCTAGGGAAGCAAAACTAGTCAGCCAAGCCAGCCAAGTGCCGTTGAGTCAGATCCGACTCACGGCAACCCTAGAGGCCAGAGAAGAACTGAACCCTAGAATATTTAAGGAGTGCCTGGTGGATTTGAATCCCCGATCTTTTGGTTAGCAGTGGTACCACTTAACCCACTACACCACCAGGGTTTCCCACAAAACTAGTAAAGCATATGAATATACATATATAAAGAGAGATTTATGTTGACGAAATGGCTTATGCAGTTTTTGGAGGCTGTAACATCCCAAAGTCAGTAGGGCAGTGAAGAGGCTTTTCTGGATTCATGAAGCCTCAGAAGCTGGCAAACCCAAGACTGACAGGCCTCAGAGCAGGGCTGTTAAAGAGTAGAGAGATGAGGGCTGAGGGAGTGGTGAGTAGTCACAGGCCCTGACCCTCTGGTACCACTCTGAAGATCCTATGATGGCGTGAACATGTATCAAATCTCAATAGGAAGTAATCACCATATTAAATGACTGCCAAAACACTGAGAATCTATGCCTCAGCCAAGTTGACCCACAATCTATTTTTAATTTATGTTTTATTGTATTTTAAATGATGGTTGACAGACTAAACTGGCTTCTCATTAAACAGTAAGTAACATATATTGTATTATGATATTGATTAACAACCCTGTGGCACATCAACACTCTTCCTTCTGGGCCTTGGGTTCCCCATTACCAGCTGTTCTATCCCCTTGTGCCTTCTAGTCCTTGCTCCTGGGCTGGTGTCCCCCTTTAGTGTCCTTTGGTTTTATGGACCTGTCCAATACTTGGATGAAAGGTATGACTCAGGAGTGACTTCGTTACTGAGCTGAAAGGTGGTCTGAGGGCTATACTCTCAGAATTTCTCTGGTCTCTGTCAGGCCAGTAAGTCTGGTCTTTTTTCATAAATTAGAATTTTGTTCTATATTTTTTTTCCAGCTCAATCTTGGACCCTCTGTTGAGATCCCTATCAGAACAGTCAGTGGTAGCCAGGCACCATCTAGTTGTGCTGCCCTCAGTCCGGTGGGGGCCAAGGTAGTTGTAGACCATTAGCCCTTAGGACTAATCTTTCCTTTGTGTCTTTGTTTTTCTTTATTCTTCCCTTTACTTGGTGGGGAAGACCAGTGGAACATCTTAGATGGTCACTCAAAGGTTTTTAAGACCCCAGATGCTGCTCACCCAAGTAGAACATGAAACATTTTCCTTGTAAACTATGTAATGTCAACCGAGCTAGATGTTACCTGAGATCATAGTTCCCACAGCTCTCAGACTCAGGGAATCTGGATGTATCTATGGAGCTTCCTTGACTTTGCCTGGGGTAAATTGTGCTGGCTTCCCCAGTATTGTGTACTATCTTACCCTTCACCGAAGTTACCACTTATCTATTGTCTATTTAGTGTTTTTCCATCCCTAACTATCTCCTCCCTGGTAACCACCAAGGATTGTTTCTTTTTGTGCATAAACTTTTTAATCAGTTTTTATATTAGTGGTTTCATGCAATATTTGTCCTTTCTGATGGACTTGTTTCACTCAGCCTAATGTCCTTCAGATTCATGTATGTTGTGAGATGCTTTGAAGAGTCATCATTGTTCTTTCTCATTGTGTAGTACTCCATTGTGTGTATTTACTATAGTTGGTCTATCCATTCATCTGTTGATGGCATCTAGGTTGTTTTCTTCATTTTGCTATTGTGAACACTGCTGCAATGGATGTGGGTAGTGTATGAGGTATAAGTGTATTTGTGTGATAGCACATATTTCTGTAGGATGTATTTCCAGGAGTGGAATTGCTGGATCATATGGTATTTCTACTTCTAGTTTTCTAAAAAAGTGCCATATTGTTTTCCAAAATGATTCCACACCTTTGCCTTCCTATTGTTGTTGTCAGGTGCTGTTGAATTGGTTCCAACTCATAGTGACCCTATGCACTACAGAATGAAACACTGCCTAGTCTTGCACCATGTCCACAGTCGTTTTTAGGCTTAAGCCCATCATTGCAGCCACTGTGTCAATCTGCCTCATCGAAGGTCTTCTTTTCGGCGGCCCTCCACTCCACCAAGCATGATGTTCTTCTTCAGGGATAGATCTCTCCTGGCGGTGTGTCTGAAGTGTGTAAGACAGTTTCACCACCTTTATTTCCAAGGAGCACTCTGGTTGTGCTTCTTCCAGAACAGATCTGTTTGTTCTTTTGGCAGTCCATGAGACACTCAGTATTCTTCTCCACCACCACAATTCAAAAGCGTAAATTCTTTAGTCTTCCTTATTTATAGTCTAGCTTTCACATGCATGTTATGCAGTTGAAAATACCATAGCTTGGGTCTTAGTTTTCAAAGTGACATCTTTACTTTTCAGTACTTTAAAGAGGTCCTTTGTGGCAGATTTTCCCAGTGCAATGTGTCTTTAGATTTCTTGACTGCTGCTTCCATGGGTGTTGATTGTGGACCCAGGTAAAATAAAATCCTTGACAATCTCAATCCTTTCTTCGTTTATCATGATGTTGCCTGCTGGTCTAGTTGTGAGAATTTTTGTTTTCTTAATGTTAAAGTGCAAGCCATACTGAAGGATGTAGTTTTTGAACTTCATCAGTGTTTCAAATCTTCTTCACTTCCAGCAAGCAAAGTTGTGTCATCTGCATAATACAGATTGTTAATGAGTCTTCCTCCAATCCTGATGCCTCACTTTTCTTCATATATGCCAGCTTCTCAGATTATTTGCTTGGCATACAGATTGAAAAGGTATGGTGAAAGGATACAGTCCTGATGTAAACCTTTCCTGACTTTAAACCATGTAGTGTCCCCTTGTTCTATCTGCATGACTGCCTCTCAATCCATGTACAGATTCCTTAAGAATGCAATTAAATGTTCTGGAATTCCGATTCTCTGCAATGTTAGCTGTAATTTTTTAGATCCACAGTTAAATGCTTTTGCATAGTCACTAGCACTACATAAGGGTCCCAATTTCCCTGCAACCTTTTCAGCATCTGTTATTTTCTGGCTTTTTCGATTGCGTCCAGTAATGCCAGGGTGACATATTATCTCCACATGGTTTTGATTTGCATTTCTCTATTGTCTAGCAACGGTGAACATTTCTTTGTGTCTCTGCTAGCCACTTGAATGCCTGCTTTGGTGAAGTGTCTGCTCATTTCCTTTGCCCATTTTTAATTATTTTTCTTTTTGTTGTAGAAGTATTGGATTTTCCTGCAGATTTTAAAGAATTAGACTTCTGGCAGACTTGTAATAGCCATTTTTCCCCCCTGTCCATAGGTTCTCTTTAGGTGAAGTTTTTTGATGAGCATAGGTGTTTAATTTTTAGAGGATTCCAGTTATCTAGCTTATCTTCTGGAGTTTGTGTGTTGTTAATTGTGGCCTGTATTGTGTTAATGTTGTGTATTAGGGCCTGTATCATTAATTCTATTTTTCCTTCTAAGAACTTTATAGTTTTGATTTATATTTAGGTCTTTGATTCATTTTGAATTAGTTTTTGTGTATGGTATAAAGTGTGGGTCCTGTTCTATTTCACTGCAGATGGATGTTCAGTTTTACTAGCACCATTTGCTAAAATGGCTGTCTTTTCCTCATTTGATGGACTTTGGGCTCTTGTAGAAGATCAGGTGACCATAGGTGGATGGATTTATATCTAGGTTTTCAGTTCTCATTGGTCAATATATGTATTGTACTAGCACCAGTTTTGACTACCATAGCTGTGTGGTAGGTTCTGAGTGAGGTCAGGTAGTGTGAGTTCTCTTATTTTATTTTTCTTTGTCTTCAGTAGTGCTTTACTTATCTGGGTCTCTTCTATTTCCATATAAAGTTAACGATTAGTTTTTACATCTCTTTAAAGCAAGTTGTTAGTGTATGGGTTGGATTTGCAGGGTGTTTGCAGATTGTTTGGGGTAGAATTGTCGTTTTCACGATCTTAGGTCTACCTCGCCACTAACATGGTATGATTCTCCCTTTCATCTCTTTTAGTTTCTTGCAGCAGCGTTTTGTAGTTTTCTTTGTACAGGTCTTTTACATACTTGGTTAGGTTTATTCCTGTTATTTTTTCTTTTTTCAGGGCTTTTATAAATGATATTGTTTCCCTGATTTTCTTTTTGTCATTCTCTTTATTGGTGTATAGGAATCCAACTGGTTTTAAAAAATATTTTATTATCCTTTAAGTGAAAGTTTACAATCCAAGTCAAATTGTCATAAAAAAGTTACACACATACTGCTACATAACTCTAGCTGCTTTCCCCACCCTATGACAGCACGCTTATTCTTTCTACCCTGTACTTCCTGTGTCCATTCAACCAGTTCTTGTCTCCCTCTGTCCTGTTATCTACCCTCGGGATAGAAGTTGCCCAGTTAGCCTCGTGTGTATATACTTAAGCCAAGAAGCATACTCTATGTCAGTATCGTTTTATGTCTTACAGTTCAGTCCAGTCATTGTCTGAAGAGTTGGCTCTGGGAATCATTTCAACTCTGGGATAACAGAAAATCTAGGGGCCATGTATTCTGATGACCTTCGATTCTGTTGGACCATCAAATCTGGTCTTTTTAATAGAGTTCTAGTTCTGCACGCACATTTTTCTCTTACTATATCAGGGACTCCATGTTATATACCCTCTCAGGGCAGTCACTGGCAGTGGCTGAGCACCATCTAGTTCTTCTGGTTTCATGCTGATGTAGTTTCTGAATTATATGTCCCTTCTGGTCTCTTGAGCTCTTTTATTCCTTATATCTTTACTGCCTTTCATTCTCCTCTGCTACGGGTGGGTTGGGACCGATGGTTGCTATTTAGATAGGCATTTGCTACCTTTTAAGACACCACTCACCAAAGTGGGAAGCTGACAATTTTCTTAAAAAAATTTGTTATGCTGATTGACCTAGATGTCTCCTAAAATCACGGTCCCCCATATCCCTGCCCTTATTACTCTGTCCTTCAAAGTGTTGGGTTATATTTAGGAAACTTGTTAGTTGTTGGTTTAGTCTAGCTATGTTGACCTACTTCACCTAAACCAATTCCTGTCTACTATCTAATCTGTAACTACCCCTCTCCTTCCTTCCCATCCTTGTAATCATCAAAAATTATTCTTGTTTGTGTTTGTGTTTGTTTTGAGACCTTATAATGGTGGTGTCACACAATATTTGTCCTTTTGAAACTAATTTCACTTAGCAAAATATCTTCCAGATGACTCTGTGTTATGAGATGTTCCCTAACATCATCACTGTTCTTTATCATTGCATAGTATGCCATTGTATGACTATACTACAGTTTGTTTATACACTCATTTGTTGATGGGCACTTAGGTTGATTCCATGTGTTTGCTATTGTAGACAATGCTTCAATAAATGTTGAGTGCATGTACCTACTTGTGCAATAGTTCTTATTTCTCCATGATATGTTTCAAGAAGTGGGATTGCTGGATCATATAGTATTTCTATTTCTAGCTTTTTAAAAAAGTGTCAAATCAATTTCTAAAGTCATTGTACCATTTTACATTCCCATCAACAGTGTATAAGCATTCCAGTTTCTCCACAGCTTCTCCAACATTTATTGGTTTGTATTTTTTGGGTTAATGCTAGCCTTGCTGGGACTAGATGTTATCTTCTTGTAGCTTTGATTTGGACCAACTGATTTTTATATGTTTATTATGCTGTTGCTGTTAGTTGTAATCAACTCAAAAACAATGGGTTTGGTTTAGTTTTATCTTGTGTCCTGCTATTCTACTGAATCTATTAGTCCAGTATTCTTGTGGAGTTTTTGTTTGTTTGTTTTCTACATATAGTATCACATCATCTGTGGATAGGGACAGTTTTACTTCTTCATTACCAATTTAGGTAAACTTTATATGTTTTTCTTGCTTCATTGCTCTAGCTAGGAGTTCCAGCACAATGTTAAATAGGAGTGATGGTGAAGGAGATCACCGTCATGTTTCTATTCTGAAAGGGAATGCTTTCAGCCTCTCTCCATTAAGGATGATGTTGGCTGTTGGTATTATATTGAAAAAAAATCAAACCTGTTACTGTCGAGTCATTTCTGATTTATAGCAACTCTATATGACAGAGTAGAACTTCCCCATAGAGTGTCTAAGGAGCACCTGGTATATTTAAGCCACTGACCTTTTGGTTAGCAGCCATAGCACTTAATCACTACATCACCAGATTTCCTGGTTTTGTATAGATACCCTTTATTATGTTGAAGAATTTCCCTTCTGTATCTATTTTATTGATTTGTTTTTGTTTGTTTTTTTCAGGAATGGGCACTGAACTTTATTGAATGCTTTCTCTATGCTGACTGAGATTGTTGTATGATTCTTTTATTTATATGGTGGATTATTTTGATTTTTCTATTGTTGAACCATCCTTGCATATCTGGTATAAATACTATTTGGCTGTGGTGTATCATTGTTTTTGATATGCTGCTGAATTCTATTGGCTGGAATTTTGTTGAGAGAAATTTTATAACTACATTCTTTTTATTGTGGTGTCTTTACCTTGTTTTGGTTTCTGGGTTAAGGTGGCTTTACAGAGTAAATTCGGAAGAATCCCTTCCATTTCTATTTTCTAAAAAAGTTTGAATAGTACTGGTGTGAGCTCTTTTCTGAATGTTTGTTAGCATTTCCCCGTGAAGCTATCTAGGCCAGGGTTTCTTTTTGTTCAGATTTTCAATGTCATTTTGTATTAGTAAGTAATGTGTTTCTAGAAATTTGCCCATTTCCTAGTCTAGGTTTTCAAATTTGTTGGAGTATAGTTTTTTATAATACTCTGTGGTCACCCCTTTATTTCAGTCATGTCTGTTGTAACATCCCACATGCCATTTCTTATTTGGCTTATTTGTGTCTTCAGCTTTTTTTTTTGCAAATTTGGCCAGAGGTTTGTTGATTTTTTTGGTGTTTTTAGGGAACCAACTTTTGATTCTATGGTTTTTCTATTCTGTGTTTGATTTATTTCTGCTCTGATCCTTATTCTCTTTCTTCTGGTAGCTGTGGGCTTCTTTTGCTGTTCTCTTTATATCTGAGTTGTGAAGCTAGTGCTTTGATTTTATTCCTTCTTTTTTGATGTGTGTGTCTGTTGCTATAAATTGGCCTCTGAGCACTGCCTTTTCTGTTGGCATGCAATCTTAACCATCACAAATGCCCACCAGCAGTGTGTAAGAGTTCTAATTTCCTTACTACCTCTTGAGCATTTTTAATTTTCTGTTCTATTCCCCCACTTAATGGACTTTCGTCCTTTGTGAAAGATCAGCTGACTCTACGTGTATGAATTTATATCTGTGTTGTTGATCTGTCTCTCTGGTCCTTCTGTCTGTCACTGTACCAGTACCAAGCTGTTTTTGCTACCATGCTATATAGTTAATCATCTTTTTAATGTAGCTAATTGCTGGTGGATGGTTCTGGTCTGTGTGTGTGTATGTGCGTCCTTTAAATCCAGACAGTTTGTCCATGACCTCCAGGAACTGATTCCTGATGTCAGTCTTTTGGGCTTATGATGTACTCATCTGAGACTCAAGTTATGAATGACTTAGCATTTTATGCACTGAAGAATTCACATATTTGAAAATCTTTGTGAGAAACGTCCCCTCTTGGATTGGTAGGTGGGGAAAGCACTTAGAAGGCAGTATTATATTGTTCTGTCTGATGACGGGTTCCCATATATAGACTTGTGCTATAAATTCTTTATGTCAAAAGTGCTTATTTTAAATAGACTTTTGATAGGTGAGAGATATTTAGGAAAAATTATTGCTGCAATTAGAGTAGTTTTGTATATCTTCTGAGCTTTGGAAAGACTTCATGTGAATACTTTAATGCCATTTGATGAGCCAGAGCTCTTGCAACTTAGGTCTTGAGAGAAAGCAGGGGTCGCAGGGAGTACTCTGCATAGTGGAACATTCATTGCTTATTTCTGCTCCTACTAAGATTCCTCTTTAGTGATAGAGGAGAACATTCCACTTTTTTGTCGAACTGACAATGTACTTACCATTTTATTAGAAGTGGATATATATCCAAGGCCAGGCAATTCATAGGTCTTCCAAAGTCTCAGGAATGGGCATATAATCTAAATTAGGTTAGATAGAAGATCTGTATCCTGAGACATAGGATTCAGGGATGGATATTTATACCAAGCAAGGTCATAGTTCTTCTCCACAAGTTTTTAAATGAACTTGGGACAGAATTTCCATTCCTGATGTAAGGACTTGAGCCCAGGGTTGCCCATGCCTATGTGTTCTGCTTTGAGGAAATGGTCTGAGGTAAAGAAGTCAAATGCAAAACTAACATATTGAAAGGGAGCGATTGAGAAGAGGAGAGAGGAAGAGGGAGAAGACAGTGTTGTTTCCCCTAGATCTAAGTTTCTTTTATGTAGGCTCCATTCGTACCTTCCCTGTAATTTGAATGTCAACTATTTATATTTTTTTGGCTTAAGCTGTGTCATGCTGAGTTTCTGTCACCTGTAAAAATAACAAACTGAGTCTCCTGCAGTACCAGTATAAGTATAAAAAGTTTGGTATTTCTATGACTTGTTAGTTAAAACATAAAGACTTCTTGAGTTGTGTGTTTCCTGTGGCTTGACCCTGATCTCTTGTAGAAGTGGATTATTTTGCTGTTTTAAGGGAGTAAAAACCAAAAACCTAGTGCCTTTGAGTCAGTTCTGACTCATAACGACCCTATAGGACATAACAGAACTGCCCCATAGAGTTTCCAAGGAGTGCCTGGTGGATTTGAACAGCTGACATTTTGGTTAGCAGATATAACACTTAACCACTATGCCACCAGGATTTCCAAAAGGGCATAAGGGGTGGATAAAAAGAGGGAGTTACACTAAACGTATATCGTGGAGTTCCTCTCAGGGAAAACCTAGTGGCATAGTGGTAGTGCTGTGACTGTTAACCCAAAGGTCAGCAGTATGAGTCTACAAGACATGTCTTAGAAACTCTATGGGCAGTTCCACTCTGCCCTATAAGATTGCCATGAGTTAGAATTGACTCAATGGCATTGCTTTTTTGGTAGTTGAATATCAGGTAAAGGAAGTGAGGCTCTTAGGAAGACGAGAACCATTTCAGAGATTTGACCAGGAAAGTGACATGATAAGAGCTGAGTTTAGAAAGGTTAATTTGAAAGAAAAAGACATGATTAATTACTAAGTAGAGGGAACTGCAGTGGTGAACTAATTCCACTAAAATCAACCTTCAGTTTAGGAGTTGGAATCAATGCATTGGCAACAGGTTTTTTAATCTTTAGTTCAAGCTGTTAAAGCGGGGGGTGGGGAGGTAATCCAAATATTATTTCCTTTAGAGTATAAAAGAACTAGAAAGACAATTAAGTTTAAAGCATCAAAGGAGTGAATGTATAGTTAGAAACTATCAACTAAGATCTTGGTGGTGATGAGAAAGTGGAGAGATGAGGTCGTCCCTCAGGACCGGTGTGTTCCCTAGAGCATCTGATGAACTGGAAGAGCTATATTTTATGGGTTGTTTTTCCTTTTGGCTCTCATCTTCATGTCAAGCTTATTTGCTTTATATAGCAATGAGCAAAAGGTCTGAAAACCACATTTCCCAGACCCCCTTGCTAACTTGCCTTCCAGTTAGGGCTTGGCAATGAGAAACACTAGCGGATGATTGGAAAGAAGAAAAGAAGAATGAGAAAAATGAGAACAATCTCTAACTAAGAAATTAACTTCTGCCCTGCCTCTCATTATGTGGAATAACATCCACAAGATAAGAGCTGGCTGTAAAATTAGTGGGAAGCAATATTTTCCCAAGGACAGGCAGCAGCTGTAAAGTGTTATTATGACCTCTTTCTTTAAGTGACTACTGCTGTCTTACTCGGTGAAAAATGTTGCTGCCTGAAATCACAGGCTGTCAGAAACATTGTCTGAAATCATATCAGTAAAACGGAAACATCCAACTTTCACCTGAAGGATCTCAGTCACTTTGATACAGAGAAAGCAACCTTCATCTCTAATCTATACGCAATGCTCAAGATAAGTAGTTCTATGTATAACATTCCACATCTATCTTAACTTTAAGGAAATAGGACCTTGGATCCACTTTGCAGCCCATGACCCCCTCACTTTGATCTGTGGGCTACAACTACTCCGTTGTCTTTAATAATTTTCTAAATGACTCATAGGAGTCAAGAAATCACCTTGCTTATGATTACCATTTTATTATTGCAAAAAGGACACAAATGAAAAAAAGACACTTAGGGAAGGTCTGGGAAGCTTCCCACAGTGGAACTTACATGTCCCCCAAAACAGTATACTACCTTCCTACATGCATTGATAGCTTTCACCAACTAGGAAGCCCATGGAGCATCTGTGTCCAGAACATTTATTTACCAGGATTTCACTGTGTAGGCACGATTGATTAAACTCAACCTTCAGCCCTCCTCACTGAGGCTGGAGGATATCAATTGGTGGATCTTTCTAGAAGTATTACATAAGTGTAAATTCTTAGATGTGATCTGGGGAACTCATAAAAGATACTTCAGTCACTGGAGAAGCAGTAAGATTTTAGAGGTTATTTCTCAAGAACCAGGGACAAAGATCAAATTCTTTCCTTAAAGTTAAGATCTCATGGAATTTCTTTTTTTCTTATCGGCAATTAGCTGACACAGAATCTGAGTTTTAGACTTTGACTTTTGACAGGTTTCTGGGGGCTAAGGAGAAAAACAATAGGAACCCAGGATCTGTCCAAGATTACACCCTGGGAAGTTGTAGTTCATCAGGAATAGAACAGCTCTCAGATAAATCACAGCTTGGGTTCTAGGCATCTGGGTAGATGAGAAACCTCAGATCTTGAAACTGAATTAAGATGATTCTGGATTATTTAAACCCTAAGCCTTAAGAAATTCATCTTAATTTTTGGAAAATTCTGTTTCATATCTTCTAATATTGCTGTTGCTTCTTTTGAGGGGGACACTAATTAATTATATGTTGTGCATTTTCACTGTGTATTTTATGTCTCTTATTCAGTCTTCTGTATTTTCCACTCTTTTGTCCCTCCATGCTTAATCTTGATGGATTTTTTAAATCTATGTTTCAGTTCACTTACTTTTTAGCTGTGTCTAATTTGGGAATACAGTCATCCATTGAATTTGTAATTTTTATTATTGTTGTTTTCAATTCTAAAATTTTTAATTGACCTTTTAAAAACTTACCAAGTCACTTTTAGAGACGTAGTGGTGCAGTGATTAAGAGATTAGCTGCTAACCAAAAGGTTGACAGTTCAAATCCACCAGCTGCAGCTTGGAAACGTTATGGGGCAGTTTCACTCTGTCTTATAGGGTTTCTGCGAGTTGGAATCTGCTCAGTGGCAATGGGTTTCTTTCTTCTTTTTAAATGTTATCAACATGTCTGCATATGGAAATACATGACTTAAAAGACTCTCACTATAAAATAAAGGATGATATGCTTAACTATGTTAAAATTAAGAGCTTCTGCTCACTGAAGGACACACAATGAGAGATAAACAAACCACAGACTGAGATAGTATGTTGTAAGGCCTGTAACAAAAATTCTATATTTAGAATATGTTTTAAAGCTTGCACAGATAAATAATAAAAAATGCACATTAAAAGAAAAATGAGAAGACTTACAGAAGCTGTCATAAAATTAGGAATCCAAAAGATCAAATAATAAATGGAAAGAAGATTTATATAACATTACTTTTCAGAGAAATGACAATCAAAAACTTTGATAAGACAGTAGTATCAAAAAACAAACAAACAAACAAACAAAAAACCCCCCCAAAAACCCCAACAACCCCAAACCCAAATCCATTGCTGTCAAGTTGATGCCAACTCATATGACCCTATAGGACAGGATAGAACTGCCCCATAGGGTTTCCACGGAGCACCTGGTGGATTCAAGCTGCTTATCTTTTGGTTAGCAGAAATAGTACTACACATTCATCAAAATGGCTATAATGAAAAAGTCTGACAATACAAAGTGTTGGGAATGATACAAAAAAACAGAGTCTACCATGCTGATAGAAGAGTAACTGCTACGTTGGTTTTCAAAGACAGGTTGATATTTTACAGGTGAGTTAAAGATATCCATTCCTTTTGACCAGCAGTTTCTCTCCTTAGCTTGTATCTGACAGAAAGTTACCCTTCTGTGTACTAGGATTAATATGTACTAATAACATTAGCATAATTTTTCATAATTGCCTAAAAGCCGAAACAATCCTAATGTCTATCAACTTTGGAATGGATAAATCAACTGTGTTATATTCACATAACGAAACACTAACATAAAAGTGAAAGAACAGCAATTACATGCAATCATATGGATAATTTTTAAAATGTAAGATTGAGCATAGAAAGTCAAACACAAAAATAAATTTATAGATCCTTCTGTATAAACTTCCAAAACACTGAAAAACTACTGTATTTTTGAGGTGTACACTTGGATGGTAAACCTATAGAGCTAAGTAGAAGTTCAGCTAATGGTGGCACAAATGACTAAGTGCTTGGCTGCTAACTGAAAGGTGGTAGTTTGAACCTGCTGACCCAGTGGGTCTGTGAGAGAAAAACCTGGTGAGATGCTTCCATACAGATTGCTGTTGTTACAAGAAAAAGACAAATAATCCAACTAAACAATGGGTAAAGGAGATGAAAAGACAGCTTCTCCAAAGAAGACTTCTAGTCAGTCAAAAGACACATGAGGAAATGCTCACAATCTTTAGCCATTAGAGAAATCCAAATCAAAACTATGATGAGATACCATCTCAGCCCAGCAAAGCTGGCACTAATCCAAAAAACACAAAATAACAAATGTTGAAGAGACTGTGGAGAGACTGGAATACTTACACACTGCTGGTAAGAATGTAAAATGTTACCACTTGTTTGGAAAGCCCTTTGGTGCTGTCTTAAAAAGCTAGAAATAGAAATGTCATGTGATCCAGCAAATCCACTGCTTGGAATATATCCTTGAGAAGTAAGGGCTGTTACATGAACAGATCCATGCACATGAATGTTTATTGAAGCACTGTACACACAGCAAAAAGATGGAATCAGCATAGGTGCCCATCAACAGATAAATGAATAAACAAACTATGGCATATATACACAATGGAACACTATGTAATGATAAAGAACAATGATGATCTTATGAAGCATCTCATAACCTGGAATCAACTGGAAGATACTATGCTGAGTGAAATCAGTCAGCTGAAAACGGCCAAATACTGTATGAGTGCTGCAGGCTGCTAGGAATGTGCTGTCCCACCTATTGTCTTAGTGATGTAGATTTAGGCTTTTCTCAGGTGTGGCAGAACCTCCTGGAAGGCCTGACCTTTGTCTCTCCTCCTTCTTCTTACCTCCCACTTTACTGAGACTTCTGCACAAATATTTACATTTTTCTCAAGTATGATAGATCCTTTTAAAAAGTCTGACCTTTACCTGTTTCTCCTACATTGTGCCTTGATGATACTTCCTCATATGGATCAGCCAATCATGAGATGCCCTCATACCATTGTAACCATTTTTAGCAAAATGGACTGCCCTGCCAACCTCCTCTTGGTTGTAACCCTATAAATAAAGTTTCCTATTGAGGAATGACGGCCACTGCTCTCCATCAGAGACCTTGGTACCAGCTGGCCTCAACTTTATCTTGTGTGATGTGAGTTTATTCTCATCCCCTTTCCTATCTCCCTCGGCTATGAGTTTTTCCCGGTGTTGGCCACTGGGGTGCCGAATGCGACAGTATGAGACCACTGCCATAAGGACTTAAGAAAAGGCTTTTATGCACTGAAAAAATGACAGCTACAAGGGTGGAGAGGGAGAGAGAGGATTATTCATAGATTAGATAGTTGATAGGAATTTGGTTAGGTGAAGGGAGTGACAGCATACAGTAGAAGGCACATCGGCACAACTGGACTACTCCATAAGCCAAAAGGTTGTCTAAATACAGCCAAAAATTTTAAAGTCGTAGTAACAGGGACAGTGGTTTGGGGATGATGGTTTCTGGGGACATCATGGTCAGTTCGCATTAACTAGTTTTTTTTTTTTTTTTTTTTTTTTTGCTATGAGTTGGAATTGACTTGAAGGCATTGAGAAGAGGAGAGTCTATTTCTAAGAGATTGTTCTGCATCCCATATTGATAAGTGACACCTGGAGTCTTAAAAGCCAGTAAGCTGCCATGTAAGGTGGATCAGTTGTTGCCCACTCATCTGGAGCAGATGAAAACTAAGAATATCAAAGACATGAGGAACACAGGAGCCCAGCATACAGAAGGGTCTGTATCACTGGGAAGCTACATCAGTATGAGGCCAGAAGGACCAGATTGTGTCTGGCTACCACCAAAGGCATCCCTGACATGGAACACAACATGGACTTCCTGACATAGCAAGAGCAAAAGGGGAGTATAGATGTAGAACTCTATTAGAAGACTAGATGTAATAGTCTGACAACCTGGAGGCTTCCCTGAGAACATGGTCCCTGGACTTGCCGCTAGTCCAGAGCGTAAACCAGTACTGAAGCCAACACTTTAGACCAAGAAGGGCCTGAACTATGGAATGCAGAGTGAGACAGATGGTGTGTATACTTTGTGGCTTAATACATAGAGGCTGTCCAACTGGTTTCTTTCTAGAGGGGAGAGGAGAAAGTAGAGAGGAGGGGACAAGTGTTGGTTGAGTGAATACTGCAAGAAAAGAGTGTAAAGGAAGAGTGTGATATCACAGGGTCAGGTGAGCAGATAGAGTTACACTGAGGTGGGTGCTGGGAGTTTTACATGGCAAATGGACTCGGATTGGAAACTTTCACTTAATTTTAAGTAAAAAAAGGACTACAAGAAAAGTAAAATGACAAGCCACATGTTGAAGAAAAAGAAAAAGATTGTTGTTAACTGATGTTGAGTCAGTTCTGATTCATAGCCAGTCCATGTACAACGGAACAAAAGACTTCATGGTCCCACACCATCCTCTGTAGTGTTACGTTTGAGCCTATTGTTGCAGCCACTGTTTCAATCTATCTTGTGAAGGGTCTTTCTTTTGTAGTTAACTCTCTAGTTTACCAAGCATAATGTCCATCTCTAGGTATTGATCCCTCCCAATAACTCCATGAAGATTACAGCCAAGAAAATTCTATGGGGCAGTTTTCCTCTACCAAATGGAGTGATTATGAGTTGAAATCAACTTGACTTGATGATACCTAAGAACAACAAAGCTAATGGCAACTTCTAAGGCAGAAAGTATGTTGTGATTGTCAAGGACCTGATGGTGTTCTAGCTCTTGACCTGGGATTGTTAAATGAGAACATCCTTAAGATGTACATTTAGATTTTATATACTTACTTGTTTGTGTGTTAATAAAAAGTTGAGAAAGATTAATTAGAAAAGGTGGAGACTAGAGGTAGGAAGACCAATGGGTACATCACTCGGTAGCTGAGGCATGGATAGAGCAGGTGATATGGTGAGACCAAATCTATAGATGTCAAGTTGGTTCCAGCTCATAATGGCCCTATACCATAAAGTGAAATTATCCCATAGGATTTCCAAAGAGTGGCTGGTAGATTGAAACTTCTGACCCTTTGTTTAGCAGCTAAACTCTTAACTACTATGCTATCAGGACTCAGATATGGTGAGGTCACTGTGAGTCAAAAATCAACCTGATGACCCTTGACATATTTTATCTCTGAGCCTAATTCTGACCACTGTCAAAGGAACTTTTTGTTTGTTTGTTTCTGTAAAGGTCAGTTTTCCAGTATACTTTAAAGGCTGTTCTGTTTACAAATTCAGCCCCTTTAGCTTTCTAATTTTTTTCTATCCCAAATGAGAGACATCTTTCCATTGTGTACTAGATAGTAAAGAGACCTTGTTGCACAGTGGTTAAGGTTCAGCCGATATCTGAAATGTTGGCAGTTTGAACCCATCCAGTCATGAGAGAAAGACCAGGCTATCTGCTCTCATAACGAGTGCAGTCTGGAAAGCCCCATGGCATAGTTCTCCTCTGTCACATGGAGTCACCATGAGTCAAAAGTCAACTTGATGACCCTTGACAATGACAGCAACCTTGGAAGGTAAGTTTTGATTCAAGAGTTTTCAGCTGTGATTTTTCCTAAAGAAAGCAGGTCTGAGCAGTCTCCATTCCAGCGGGCAAAGGAAGAGGCTTTCCTCTCTAGTTAGACCAGTTTAGCCAGTCATGAGAAGGCCAGAAAATGAAAACTACTCCTTGCTTTAACTGCTAACATTCAGAATCTTAGCTAAGTACTGTCTCCTCTTGTCATTCCCTGACACTGTAATATTCATTCTCGGAGGCTTTTGGACTTGACATACAATGAGTGAAAATTGAATTATTAGGGTTTTAAGACTTAAATCCATATTTTCATCCTTAGATTTAAACAAGTGATATAGAACAGAAGCCCATGTTAGTGCCAACTATTTACCTCAAGCTTCATGCATGCCAATTTGTACTTTCTCCAACAGTCAAGGGCAGCATGATTTATAAAACCCATGCCTGGCACAGAGGGTGGACACACACCAGTACCCCTGAACAGAAGGAGAGAGACTCTTATGAACAGCCAATTTAATTAAATGATGTTCAAGAGAAATCAGTAGCATTCCTCATTTCTTCAGGGAGATATATTGTGTGTGCATGTGCGTGCACGCGCCTAGCGGAAGTCAGTCCCAGAAATTCTGAGAATCATCTGGGAATGGTGCTCCTTTCATTTTCTCAGAAATTCAAACAGAATGTTTCTGCCATTCTGAGCATGACATCAGGTTTGTTGCTTGATTAAAGAGTAGGGCTACTTTGTGTCTTTGTTCATACTCTTTTCCATGTATTATTTTTCTTGCTCTCTGCTTCTGAAAACTCTCTCCATTTATCATAGTCCATCTCCCTTGCTTCATGATTTAGTACTTCATGTTGCCTTGGGCCCGGTGGCCAGGAGAAAAAGATAAACTGTGACTTGGTATTGCTAGAGTGTGCCTGACCCAAGCCATGGTATTTTCAGTCACATCATATACATGTGACATCCAGGCAATGACTAAGGAAGAACAAAGAAGAATTCATGACTTTGAAGTGTGGTGTTACAGACTGCCAAAAGAATATACAAATCTGTCTTGGAAAAAGTCCAACTTGAGTTCTCCTTAGGGGTAAGGACAGTGACACTGTGTTGTTAGGAAGGATCAGTCCCTGGAGAAGGACGCATCATACTGGGTAAATTAGAGGGACTGTGAAAAAGAGGAAGACCCTCAGTGGCTGCAACAATGGGCTCAACCACAACAACCATAACAACACCCATGGATGGCAGAGGACTGGGCATATACTGTGTATACAGCTGCATGAGTCAGAATTGACTCTATGGCCCCTAACAACAGCAACAACAAAAAATTGCTGGAGCAATTAGTCAACGAAGAATGTGACCACGAATCCAAAAGGCCATTCTCAAAGCCTGATCACGTGGCATTGCTATCTACTAGTGTTAATGTGTTTGGTGGGGTCACAGCCCAGCAATGTCTGAATTGTAGTGACACACATAGTGAGGGGGCTTCCAGAATCTTGGTTTTGAGGGTTTGCCCAAGTTGAATCTACAGTGACAAGCTCTGCAAAGGAGATGTTACCAGGCAATGGGCCTTAGCCACAGGGAAGGTTACAGACTCACTGTGGACCAGGTAAGTCAGTAACCAGGGCTGGAAGAAGCCCAGTTATATGGATGTGAGGCCCTCAGTGGAGAATAGTGATATAGAGAAGAGGCTGAGACCAGTGAATGCTTCACAGGACAAAGTTCTTGCAGGCCATAAGACTAATTCCCACATACCATTGGTGGAAATATGGTTAAAGAACAATTGTTTCAGTTATTAGTGATGAAATAAGTGACATTTCCAAAACTATGGGTCATTGTCCATTAGGGTGTTGTAAAATAAATTGAGAGGCAATAGTTGTTTGAATCAAGTACCAGATTGCATCATAAATTGTCAGTGTGAGGATCTGGGTCAATAAGATATTGTTAGGAAAGAGATAACACTCATATTGGATAAATGAGGAGAGTTTAATAAAAAGTCTATCCACAAAGGCAAAGACAATGACAAATTGTGCAGTATCTGGGTCTAAAGAGGTAAAGGGAAAGTGAGCTTTCAGAACAGTGTAAGGAGAGGGCTGTCCGGCAGGATCCTCAAGGGAGGGAGGCACATATCTTAACAGCAAATTGGCAGAGTTGGAGTTGGTGTAAAAAATGTGCAAATCCATTGTTCTGCTGCGATCCAGGTCTTATAGAAATACCTCTCATTAGGCAACTCACCTTGGCTGTAGGACAAGAGAGTCTACTAGTAAGGTCTACTTGCATCAGCTGCTGGGAGAAGAGAGAAAGGAGGCGAAGTATGGAGAGTAGACATCGAGCTTAAGACGGTTTCTGGAGGCTTTTGTAGGTTTGTATTGGGTTGTGATAGAAAATACTTTTCTATCTGTGAGTTATGGTCAAAAAGTCTGAGAAAATTGTCATATAATACAAATATGAGGACAGCCAATTATGTTTGTGAACTCATCCTAGAAAGAGTGCTACAGACCTCACTGTCAAAGATCACAACAGTCACCTTCAAAGTACTCCCCTTGGGAAGCTATGCACTGATGCCAGTGGCTAGTCCACTCTTCAAAGCAATTTTGGAACTGTTTTTCTGGAATGGCCATCAGAGCTGTCGTTATACTACCCTTGATGTCCTGAATGTTGTCAAAATGTCTTCCTTTTAATATTTCCTTGGTCTTCTGGTACAGAAAAAAATCACTGGGGGCCAGGTCAGGTGAATAGGGAGGGTGTTGCAATACAGTTATTTGTTTACCAGCTAAAAACTCCCTCACAGACAACTAAACAGCTAAGTTTGTAAACTTGTCGCCTTGCAACCATGTGCAATGGCCATTTCAGAAAGAGTTCCAAAATTGCTTTGAAGGGTGGTGCTGACATTGGTGCATTGCTTCCCAAGGGGAGTACTTTGAAGGTGACCATAGTGATATGTGGCAATGCGGTATGTAGCACTTAGAACAATTAAGTTCATGGACTTAATTGTTTTACCTTGTGTATAAAGGAAATAAAATTTTCATGAAGCAATACTTTGGCTAGTCTAACCATGGCAATGTACAGAGATCTTTTCTATTCTATTTTAACTATGTCATTTTTAAAAAACTGGTCTCTGTTTCACAACTAATGGGGTCCTTGGAAATGCTGGTGGCATAGTGGTTAAGTACTAAGGCGGCTAACTAAAAGGATGGTAGCTTGAGCTTACCAGGCACTCCTTGGAAACTCTATGGGGCAGTTCAACTCTGTCCTATAGGGTTGCTATGAGTTGGAATCAACTCCACAGCAGTGTTTTATTTGTTTTTTCTTTTTTAAAAATGGGGTCTTATCAGTTGGAATCAACTTGATAGCAAACAAGTTTGGTTTCAGTGGGCTAATGGGGAAAAGTTTGAATGATGACAGCTCTGATAGCCATTCCAGAAGAACAGTTCCAAAATTGCTTTGAAGAGTGGACTAGGCACAGGCATCAGTGCATAGCTTCCCAAGGGGAGCACTTGAAGGTGACTGTTGTGATCTCTGGCAATGAGGTCTGTAGCACTCTTTCTTGGATGAGTTCACCAACTTAACTTGCTGTCCTCATGTTTATATTGTATGACAATTTTCTCAGACTTTTTGACCATAACACACGGCCAGTCTGACAAACATCGCTCTAGGATGTACCCTTGGGAGGAAAATTTCTAGTCATAGAATTTGTGCATCTTCCCTTTGTTCTACTCTTCTGCCAACTCTTTGTCGCCAGTGTGATGGGTATGACATGGAATCTTCTTGTCCCAATTTGTATTTTCTCACTGTACCACTGTGTATCTGGTGACTTCTTTTCATATTGATTGTTTCTACTGGAGTATTTTTTTGTTGTTGTTATTATTTCCTAATTGATTTGTAAGTGTTCTGTGTATATTCTGGCTAAAAACAAACAAACAAAAAAACAAAACAAAAACAAACGAACCTGTTGCCCTTCAGAGAATTACAATTCATAGAAACTGCGTGTGTTACAGGACAGAACTGCTTTATAAAGTTTTCTCAGCTGAAATCTTTATGGAAGATGGCCAAATCTTTCTTCCACACCACTGCTGTGTATGTTCAAAATGCCAACCTTTAAGTCAGCAACTGATGGGAAACTGCTTCTACTATCCAGGGAACTCATATTCTGGATAGGAATCTGTATGTGCCACAGATGACTTTTTCAAATCTGTGGCTCCCCCCCCCTTTTTATGCCAGAAATTTATAAAATAAATAAATACATCAAACTTAAACAGTTTTAGAAATACTGAGATAATCAATGGAATTATTCTGGAGCTAGAAATTGAAGGCTTTCAAAATATATAGCCAGGCAGAGAGTGGATGAGCAAGATTGTCTCCGTGGGGAATCTTCCCCATAAGTCACCACAGTATCGAGCTCTTCCTGTGCTGACCACCTTAGGTTCCTAATGACTGTACATTTTGACCCTTGATTATGTTTATTTAGCACTGTATTCTATATTATCATGTAATGCTTTTTGTTTCACATACATAAATTAGGTCTTTGTGGTGAGATTGTAAACTTCTTCATGGAAGAAAAGTCAGGAGCTTCTTACATGACCCCTGAAGTGCTTAGGGGATAGTGATGCTCATCCCTCAAATGCATTTGATTACACATAGACTGAAAGTGACCAAATGACCCCTGATTTTCCAATAATACTGGTGCTCTGAACTTTAGTTCACACTGAGGACCCTCAATGACTTAAAATCTGTTTCCTTCTTAAAAAGTTTTCATCTTAAGGGGTGATAAGGCTGTGGGTTACAGGCTGTATATGGACCCTCATGGCACAGTGGTTAAGAGCTCAGCTGCTAACCAAAGGCCACTAGTTCAAATCCACTAGCAACTCCTTGGAAACTCTGTAGGGGTAGCCCTACTATGTCCTATAGGGTCACTATGAGTCCAATTTGACTTGATGGCAATGGGAAGGCTAGAAGCTAAACCCAAAACTTATTTAGAGCTGATAGACTCATTACAGCCTCTCACAGGATCCATCTTGGATTTTTCTTCTCCAGAACTTTGGCATTCTTATCTAAACTGCATCCCCAAACCCTTCAGATCCTACCTTTCCAATGACATTTCTGGGAATCTTGGTTCTCTACAAAGCTGAGGCATGTCAAAGAAAGCTCTGAAATTGAAAAATGGAAATTCTGCATCTCTTCCTGCTTGTTTCAGTAATCAACTCTCAAACTCAGGTGGATGAAGTCACCTTGGAACTGCAGCCACCTCATCATCAAAGCCCCAAAGAGTTGCTGGGATGCTAAAGAGAAGTTGCACATATGGTTGAGATTGAAAAAGAAAAGTGACAAGGACACAGATGCAAGTTTTTTTTCTATTTTTTTTTAATTCCATAAAAGATGCTAAGTTTACCTCTGATCTCCTTCAGCTTCCCCTAAAATACCTCATAATGGACAGACAGACAGACGTAGACACACATACTCTGTAGGAGGACCTTACTGTTGCAAAAAGATTGCAGACTACTGGTGAGGTGGGATGCCTTGTGTGTTTGTTTGAATGTACTGTAGCACTGGTCCCAAGAAAAGTGGCTTCCTGGTCATTACACACCCACAGCTTGGGATTCGGAAGAGACAACATGGGTTCAACTCATATTGCACAGAGAGGAGGTAGGATGAGGCAAAGGGTAGACACCTTGTATTTCTTATTTTTGTAAACCTTCATAGACAGGTTTTGTTTTTCAAAGTCCTGTAGTATCTGTTCTCATCAAAAGTAAGTTAACAGACAATGAACTAGGAGACCGAATGTTCAACCGTTATCCAGAAGCAATGACGAGAAGGCAAGGAGGGGAAGAAAAGCTAGATCAATGGAAATGGAACAAACAGATGGAAATAATGAGATTGCTGACACATTGTAGAAACCGTAGCTAATAGCATGGAACAATTTGTATAAACACTGTGGTGGAAGAGGAGAAAAAAAGTAAGTTAACAAAAAAGATATTATAGCCACTATTTTGCAACCGAGAGAGGTGAGGAGGTTTTAGCCTCCATTTTGCTTGTATATAACATTTACACTTCTCTGCTGTCAGAGTTTCAAACTACTTTTGCTTAACATTTTGTTTTACAGAATAATATATCTGGCATATATCACATATTTAGCATTTTTTATGGTATCCTAGTTTTGTCTTCTGAAAAATGATGGAGTTGCACTTGATCATGTCTAAGATCCCTTCTAGCATATTCTGTGATTCGAATACCCTGCTTACCAAAACCTCTGGAAATGAAGCTTGTTGAAAATGAAGTCAAGTGGAGAGTTGGAGAGTGACCTGTTTAAAAGTTTGTCTCCTGGAAACTGAAGATGGTTAAACACACAAGCTCTTGGCAATGTTGACATTGGCAGGGAATCACCAGCCTATTTAGTGTATTTGACCCCATCTGTGAGGACAAGGAGCAAAGTGAGGCATGAGGCAGAACCAGGACAAATGGATGAATAAAGCAACCTTTCTTCAGACACACTACAAGCAACTCACCTTGCCCAAGGGTTGAACTTCTTAGATTCCCATTTCTTTAAAGAACAGAGGCCAGGTGGCCTCACAGACTCTCCAAGCCAGACGTGGGGTGTGCACTTGGTAGTATTCCACTTTCCCGTGTCTGAAAAGCTGGCCTCAGTCCTTCAGACTCTACTTCTGTCACACTGACACAGATTGTTGGCTTTTGTTTTCTTTCTTCTTTTAAATTTTTTTTTTTTTTTTTTCTCAAAAGCTCCTTACAGAAATGGTTTGGCAGGCATCTCTGGGCCCTGCTGTGAGGGCGAATCTAACAAGCTGGTCCTGCTGACTGATAAAATGCAATGGGCAACTCAAGACGCCAGTGTGGAAATGAGTCGGTTGTGATTATCCTAATGGTGAGGCCTGCTAATGAACTGAGTCTGATTACAGCCCGACCTCTTGAGTGCCTCCTGTTGCCCCAATTTGGGGGATTCTTCTGCTTTGAGTGCATCTTGGAAAGCAGTACAGAGCTCTCAGCAGGATCTCCAGGACAGGGCCAAGAAGATTTTTGTAAAGCCTAGTTGTTGCTATCAAATCTGTCTCTGCTCAACTGGGGGGCAGAAGATGATGCCACAAAAAACAAGGTGGAAGCAGTGCCCAAACCACTTGCTACTAAGAAATAGTAAGTGTCAATTTCATGCATCTCATACAGGCCTAAGTGTTCTAAACTAGGACCCAGTGGTAATTCTCTGAGGGTAGATCTGGAAGCTTTAAGCTGTAAACTGTTTCTTCTAGCAAGTTCATTCTTCAGAATTAGACCCTGCAACTTGATGTCTTGGATGAC
Organism: Heterohyrax brucei; assembly: GCA_028571685.1. Lineage (NCBI taxonomy): Eukaryota > Metazoa > Chordata > Mammalia > Hyracoidea > Procaviidae > Heterohyrax > Heterohyrax brucei. The sequence goes on from CM053152.1 coordinate 64,226,896, forward strand.
AATGTAGTTGATCTGCCCCTGAACTTGGTTCCTGTTCTTGCGACTGAGCAGGAAAATGACTTGTAGGCTTTGCAGCATTTTCTATTAGCTCTGTCTCTCCAACTGGATTATCGATGAATGGACCTTGGTGCTTCATTCATGAAAGGAAAGGGTAGAAGATGACCTCTAACGTACTGTCGGCAAGTTCTGTATTTCTGTTTTAACTGCTTCTCTAGATAAGCAGTTGCTGACATGTCCTCATCCATGGGCTCAGCGCTACCCATCCCTTGGAATGCATTTCTACCCCAACAGGAAGTGCGTGTGAAGTCTCTGGCTTAACAGGTAAGTTGCCTCATGTCTGGTTTGCCGTGGAACGTGATTAGACATGAACTGATGCTCACACTGTTCCTGTTAGATTCCCGTCTGCTTCCCGACTGAATGTGGATAGTAAAGCGAGGCCTGGTCTTTCTAGGTTTCTTACCATGTTATTGTTGTTAGGCACTGTTGAGTCAGTTCCAACTCATAGCAACTCTCTGTGCAACAGAACCAAAACGCTCCCAGTTCTGCACCATCCTCACAAATGTTGCTATGCTTGAGCCCATTGTTGCAGACTCTGTGTCACTCTGTGTCAGCAAGGGTCCTGCCGTTTTTTGCTGGTCCTCTATTCTACCAAGCATAATATCCTTCTGTAGGGACTGTTCCCTCTTGATAACATGTCCAGAGTATGTGAGACTAAGTGTTGTAATCCTTGCCTCTAAGGCACTTTCTGGCAGTAATTCTTCTAAGACAGACTTGTTCATTCTTCAGGTAGTCCGTGGTATATTCAGTATTCTTCTCCAACACTGTAGTCAAAGGCATTGACTCTTCTTTCGTTTTCCTTATTCGTTGTCCAGCTTTCACATGTATATAAGATGACAGAAAATGCTATGGCTTGGGTCAGGTGCACCTTAGTCCTTAAAGCAACATCTTTGATTTTTTAATACTTTAAGGAGATCTTTTGCAGCAGATCTGTCTGATGTAATATTGTTTGCTTTCTGAACTGCTGCTTTCCTGGACATTGATTGTGAATCTATATAGTAGACAACATAATTACCAAATATATATTATAATTGTTGTTGTTCGGTGCTATGGAGTTAATTCTGACTAGTAGAAACCCTAATGTGACAGAGTAGAACTGTCTCGATAGGGTTTTGTTGGCTGTAATTGTTATTCTTTATGTTATGGAGATGCTGGATAGTTCGAACTGCCCATCTTTTTGTGAATAGCAAAGTACTTAACCTTTGTTCCACCAGGTATCCTATATCATAATCATCAAGACATAGCTACAAATGTGTGTGTACGTGTGAATCACAATTGCCAAGATGTGATATACTCGTGAATGGATTGGGGCATCTTGTGGCACCCTTTCTATACCCGACCTCTTATCCCTCAGGACATGGAATTGCAACTCCTTCCCTTCTCTCAAACACGCAGTTTGAGAAGCACTGTGACAGAGAAGTGTAGGAGCAAAGGGATAGGATTTGTCACGGCATAGTTCCTCTGATCCCTTGTGTTAGTCAGGGACACATCGGATGATATAGCAAATCCTAAGCAGTGTTTTATATGAGAAAAGTTCTTTTCTCAGCAGTGCAATAGTTCAATATCGGTGTCCTTGGACAGCCAGCAGCTCTCCTCCACACAGTGATTCAGGCAGTTAGGCTCCTGCTATCTTGTGGCTCCCATTCACTAGTCTTCGAGTTCTTTGCACCAGGATATTGTGGAAAGGCCTGTAAAATCGTCATGCATTTTCTAGGTACTTCCCTCACATTCTGTTGGAGAGGCAGCCACATGGCCATATCTGGAAGCAGGCATAATGATGCTAGGAAGGATAGTCCCTGGCTGTATGTCTACCTTCAAGCAACATTCCCACTATACCAAGCAAACAAAGAAACAAACAAAAGAGTTGCCATCATGTAGATTCCAGCTCATGGTGGCTCCATGCGTATCAGAGTGGAATTGTACTTTACAGAGTTTTCAATGGCTGTGGTGTTTTAGATGTAGATTATCAGACCTTTCTTCCAAGACAACTGTGGGAGATTCAGACTTTTCATTTAGTAGATGAGTCCTTGACCATTTGCTCCACCTGGGAATTCCTACAGATGCGCAAACATTTTTTTGGTTCAGTCATCCATCTCTCTGTCATGATTTCCATGTAGTCCTCCTAAGTTTCTTTCTGTTCTTTCTTTTAGTTTATATATCATGAATAATAGAATGGGCAGCCAGTTACATTAAAAAGGAGACAAAACTTTTTGAATCAGACCCATGTTTGACTCACGGCTCCAACATTTAGTAATTGTATAAAAACCTTGGGAAATTTACCCTAAATATGTGCTTCCACTTCTATTTTTTGTAAATTACAGACAACAATACTACATTATAGGGTTAATGATTAGACAAGAAGGGTTTATCATGTGGTAAATTCTCAGTAAGTGGTTGCTTTTATCATCATTCCAATAAAATCATTGCCAACCAATTTCTGACAGTTAACATGGTACCATCAAACTCACTATTTCCGTAAGCTGGATATTTTTTTCTTGTATCCTAAATTAGTTCATAGAAGGTTAGAGTTAGAAGTCCTGTGGAGATCATAGTATCTGATTTCTTGGAACACTGAATGACTTATTCAAGGTGTTAGAGGTAATTAGTGGAAGAGGTAAGACTAAACTTTTATCTTTTGGCCTGCAGTTCAGTGTGTTACCCAATTCTATTAAATTTACTGAAAGTAGAGCACACCGGAATGGTGGCTTCCAAGTTGGAACTTTTCAATTACTCAATTGTCTGGTTTGGTTGGGGTACTGTCTGGGATAGCTGTCATTTTCCTGAATTTCCTGTTATTTTTCATATCAAGGTGCAAGCATTATCTTCAGATGTTAATTCTGTTGTTTCCAGGAAGGTTACTTCTACCTAGTCATTAAAATGTGACTTTCAAACCATGCATCTTTCCTTTCTTTCAACAGTTTGCTGGGTGTTCAGAATATATTATTTGTCTGTGTTTTATTTGTTTTTGTACTCAGTAAATACATTGTACTATTCTGTAGTAAAAAATTACAAACCATTCAGCGATACAATTTTGAGAGAACAGAATTTCTGACGGACATTGATAATAAAGATATACAGCTCTGACTGCATGATTACAAATTAAATATTAGTAGCAAAAGCAACTAGTTATTACTTGTCTTATCTAAACACAATAACATTGGTGTCATAGTGGTTAAGTGCTACAATTGCTAACCAAAAGGTCAACAGTTCAAATCCAGCGAATGTTGCTTGGAAACTCTATGGGGCAGTTCTACTCTATCCTATAGGATTGCTGTAAGTCAGAATCAACTTGAATGCACTGGCTTTGGTTTTCTGGGTTTACACCCAGGCTTTGTACCATGTGAATTGTTTACAGCACTATCCTTTCCTTTTTCTCTATAGGAGTGATCTTTGCTAACCCCAATTTTGTTGTTGTTAACTGCCATTGATTTACCCCTGGCTCATTGTGACACCATCCACAACAAAGTGAAATGCTGCTCAGTCCTGCATCGTTCCCATGATCAGTTGCAGATTAGACTGTTGTGATCCACAGGATTTTTTCATTGGCTGATTTTTCAGAAGTAGGTTGCCAGGTCTTACTTCTCTAGTCTATCTTAATCGGCAAGCTCTGCTGAAACTTGTTCAGCGTGGTAACAACACAAAAGCCTTCACTGATGGGCAGGCGGTAGCTATGCATGAGAAGCATCGGCTGAGAACTGGGTCTCGCATATCCAAAACTCCCAAACCAAACCCACTGCCATCGAGTTGATTCTGACTCATAGTAACCCTGTCAGACAGGGTAGAACTGTCCCTTAGGATTTCTAAAGGGTGTCTGGTGGCTTTGAACTGCTGACCTTTGGGTTAGCAGATGTAGCACTGAACCACTACGGTACCAGAGTTTCTGGTCTCACATATGGAAGGAGAGAATTCTAACAGTGAGCCAGCAGTCAAAAACTATAGCCTTACTGCCTTTTGTGCCTCAGTGGATCTTCTTTAGTGCCTCTGCAGCCCCTAGAGGATTAGATGATGGTCCATTTCCCACTTCACCAGTTTTCTTCTATCGAAGACTCTAGACCATGGAAGAAAACAAAGGATTTTTAGACATAGAGGAACAGAGGCTCAGAAGATCAGACACTGAGACAGTCTCCAGCAGCTTCCATCCCCCATACCATGCAGCCCTATGAAGGCCGGTTGAGGCTTAAACTTTTGAATGGATGATATTCCATGAATGTTCCTTCTCCTATCTCTGTCACTTTCCTCGGTCTACTTTTTTTTATGCATTCCTGCTTTCTACAATTATCAGTGTGGATTTATCTATGTTCTGCCTCATGAAAGGCCTTCCTGCCTTTCCTCCTTTCTCTAGAAGGAAGGTTGAGAACCTGCCTCTCTTCTTCCCTTGAAAGTTAGAAGACTTTAATTTTTTGCCAGATGTTAACAAAGGCACTCCTTAGCTTAGCTGCCATACTTTAGGAGGGGTGGGCTCGGGTCCCAGTAACCATACCCATTTTCTTACTAGCTTACCTGGTGTCTTAGTTACCTAGGGCTTCTGTAACGGAAATACCACAAGTGGCTGACACAGCAAATACAAGTTTATTCTCTTACTATCTAATAGGTTAGAAATCCAAGTTTAGGGCACCAATTTCAGGGCAAGGCTTTTTCTCTGCCTGCTCTGGAGGAAAGCCTTTATCTTCAATCTTCTGGTCTAAGAGCTTCTCAGTGCAAGAAAGTTGGGTCCAAAGATGTTCTTTGCTACTGGCATTTCTTTCTTGGTGGCATGAAGTCCCTATGTCTCTCTGCTTACTTCTCTCTTTTATATATATAGAGAGAGATTTGTTTAAGACACAGCCTGATCTTGTAGACTGAGTTCTTCCTCATTAACATAACTTCCACTAATCCTACTCATTAACGTCACAGAGGCAAGATTTACAACACATGGGAAAATTACATCAGATGACAAAATAATGGGCAATCACACAAAACTGGGAATCATGGCCTAGCCGAATTGCTACACACATTTTGTGGGGTGTGGGGAGGAGGACAAGTCAATCTAGAATACCTGGGAAGCAAGCACATATTGCTGAAATGAACATTAACTATTCTAAAAAAAATCATGTAGTCTAATGTCATATGAATAACAGAGAGTCCTAGAGTTAACATGGGCTTATCTTCATTTCTTTCGAAATATCAAACCCTAGTCATGTTAATGAGGATGTGACTTTTTCCTAGATTTAACTTGCATTATAAGAGTTTCTAACTTACTATGAATGCATGGCGCATTCATATTGATCATTCAAAAAGAGAGGTATAGCTATGTCATGGATTGAATTGTGTCCCCCCAAAAATGTGTGTAGCAATTTAGCCAGGCCATGATTCATCCTATTGTGTGATATTCCTAAATGCTGTAAACTCTGCCTCTGTGATGTTAATGAGGAAGAATGGGTGGCAGTTTTGTTGGTGGGGCACGACTCAGTGTGTAAGATTGCAGTGTACCTTGAGGCAATCTTTGGGCTAAGGAGGAGAGGGAGGCAAGTACAGAGTTGGGGACCTCAAATTATGATGAAAGAAGCAGTATCAGGAGCAGAACACGTTCTTTGGAAAGGACCTGGGGTCCCTGATCCTCAGAAGCTTCCAGTCTAGGGGAAGATTGATGACAAGGACCTTCTTCTGGAGCCAACAAAAAGCCTCCTCTGCAGCTGACACCCTGAATTTGGACTTGTAGCCTATTGCAGTGTGACAGAATAAAATTTCTCTTCTTAAAGCCACCCACTTGTGGTATTTCTATTGTGGCAGCACTAGACGACTAAGACAAGTTTTCATTTTTTTCTATCCAAATAAAACCATGCTCTTATATGGGCATCAACATAGAGGCTGCTCCCACTTCAACCTTCAGCAAAAGAATATGTCACTGTGTGCTGTTGAGTTGATTCCAACTCATTATGACCCTATAGGACAAAGTAGAGCTACCCATAGAGTTTTCACAGCTTTAATCTGTACTGAAGCAGACTGCCACGTCTTTGTCCCATGGAGTGGCTGTTGGGTCAAATAGCCAACCTCTCGGTTATGAGCTGAACACTGACTACTTCTAAAGGATATAAGGAGTTACAAAACATTGGGCCATAACTTGAGTTTATAATTAGATTGGAAAGGTATATTTGCTAGGACCCTTACTGTTGCAAGTGACAGAAAATCAACTTGGAAAATGAAGATGAGTTCACCCAATGATAAGTTCAAGGGAGTGCACTTAGCTTCAGGTGTGGCTCGAACCAGGGCTGTCAAATAATACTGTCCCTCTCTTTTTATCTTCCACTCTGCTTACCTTGTCTTGATCCTACTTCTTATGGCTACAGTATGGGACTGCTGTCAGTGTTGGTGGCCCCAAGCCTATACTGTTGTTACAGCTCCAGAATCCTCCAGCCTAGTAGCTCCAGCAAAAATCTGTACAGGATTTTTCATTGAGTTTGCCTATGGTGTTTTCCCCAGAACTAAATCAAAGCACTATTTGCATCTCAGGCATCTAAGACAGATGAGGGGTGGAAGTCTTAGTGTTGCAAGATGACAGAGACTTCAGGACTTGCTTTCTTCATTGGAAGGGAGGGCGTTGTCTTGAAAGTAGCTATGGAGTCCTCTTTGATCCTCAGACCATTTCTTTAGCTGATGTTTGATGTCTGAAAAGGTATCAAAGGGAATGATATCTGTGAAGTGACTTGTGTGACTATTCCTGGGCAGTGGCTTGTGTACATATTCATATATTCTTTTCTATCATGATGGTTATAAGCAATAATCGATCCTTGGAAGCTTAGACTGGTAAGAATAGTACAAAAAACCCAACTCATTGCCAGTGAGTCAGTTCTGACTCAGTGACCCTATGGGGCAGACTAGAACTGCCCCATAGAATTTCCAAGGAGTCATTAGTAGATTCAAACTGCTGAATTTTTGTTTAGTAGCCAGGCTCTTAACCACTGTGCCACAAAGGGCAGTGTTACCAGAAATGAAAGGTAAGTGGTCTCAGGAAGGGGAGAACAAGTTCAGAAAGAGGAGGAAGCCTTAGTCAAGGACAAATTACCAGCTTATAAGCCTGTGACAGAAAGCCTGGTAGTACAGTGGTTAAGTGCTGTGTCTGCTAATCAGAAGGTGGATAGACTGGCACTGGTAGCATGGGGAGGTGAGAAGAGTGTCTGACAAATCAACGGCCTTCACTTTGTGAGGTGGTTTTCACCAGTTGCCATTAAGCCAGCTCTGACTCATGGCGACCTTGTGTGTGGCATAGATCGAGACCTGTGTTCCACAGGACTTTCAATGGCTGATTTTTTATCACTAGGCTTTTCCTCTGAGGAGCCTCTAGATGGATTTAGACCTCCAAATCTGGAGTTAATACCTGAGAATGTTAATTGTTTATCAGCCAGGGACTTGCTTGTAAAATGGTAGAGTATCTGTTTAAAACTCTTGTTCTGGAAACCAACATACATATTTATTGTAGGCGCATCGCATGAGCTATGCTGTGTGTATGTGTGTGTGTTTCCTTGTGTGTTGTTATAAGAACTGTGTGACCTTTTGCTGTCAGGGTCATGTTAGGGTCAAGATGGAGTATTGTAGTCTGACAGGTGTGTTTTAACGCTTGTCCACAGCACAGGGCTCAGGAAGAGAACAGTATAACAGACAGGATTGAAGAATGGGAGGACAGCTGTGTATTTGGTCTGCTTTGGGCTCTGTTCCTGAGGGGGAGTCTTTGTAGTTTGCTCTGGGCTTCGTTCCCATGTTTCTTTTGAGAGTAACAGAGTCTCAAAACCCAGTATGACACTTGCATGACAATTCATTTTTAAATAGGTTATAAATATGGAATTCTTTTAGCAAGGAATCAAAGGTCACTGGGTATATTTTATAAGCAGTCACCAGTACCATCCCTCACTCGGAAATATGCTAGATTACATTTTAATGCAATTTGCATTAATTATATCATTTTCATTTAATTATCAGTGTCTCCTTTGTTGGGATGTAAGACATGCTTCCAACAATTGTTTGTCTGTTTCAAGAGACCCTGTTGCAGGGACCCCAGAGTAACTGCTTCTCATTGAGGCAGGCTAGCTATTTAAGACAGTCAGTCCTAGTTCTGCTTCCTGGCATGAGCCTTTGTTTCTAATATAACCAATACCCTGGTAGAGCAGAAGAAAAAAATAAAGAGTAGCATGATGGAAGTAGAGATGTTTTGAGTGACATTGTGTAGTGGAGACTACAAACTTAAGAGGTAGACATAGGTGGGTTTGGCTGCAAGATTACTCATTTACTGCAAATCTCGGGCACATTATTGGACTTCTAAAGGCCAGAGCATCCTCACTTGGAAAATGAAGATAAACTTTCTTCCATATAAAACTCATTACTGTTGAGCTGATTGTAACTCATAGCAACTGTATAGGATAGACAAGAACTGCCTCATAGGACTTCCAAGGAGGGCCTGGTGGATTCAAACAGCTGAGTTTTGTGTTAGCAGCCTGAGCTTTTAACCACAGTGCCAGCAGGGCTCTATATACCACTAAATAAATGAATAAAACCCAAACCCTTTGCCATCAAGTTGATTCCAACTCATAGTGACCCTATTTTTTTTCCAAAGAAAACCTAGCCAACCCCCTTGCTGTCGAGTTGAGTCTACTCATAGTGACCCTGTATGACAGACTAGAACTGCCTCATAAAGTTTCCAAGGAGCACTTGATGGATTTGAGCTGCTCATTTTTGGTTAGCACTACACCACCTGGGTTTCAAAACTGTCTAATCAAAAAACTGAAAGGACACCATACCATGTAACAGGCATACCTTAGTCACTTAGTGTCATTCTGTCTTTTCACTTAAAGTAGAGCCAGGAGTCTTTCACCCTGTGAAACAGAGGCAGAACTTATTTTTGAGGAGTGGAGTATCAGATGGAGTACCTGGATGGTGCAGTGTTAACGTGCTTGGCTGGTAACTAAAGGATTGAAGGGTGCCCTCTCCCCAGGAGCATCCCAGAAGAGAGGCTTGGGGATCGACTTCTGTAAAGCAGACACTGGAAACCCTGTGGGAATACAGTTCTACTCTGACACTCATGGAGCCACTATGAGGCACAAATTGACAGCAACTGGTTGATTTAGCGTAGCAGTCAGGATAGGCTAGATGATGCTTCACTAACAAACTTTCACAAAATCTCAGTAGATTATAAAAACAAAGATGAATTTCCTATTCATGCTTCATGTTTATCATATAGATCAGTTGCATCTTTGCTCTACTTTGTTGTAGGATCCAAGAGCCTGAGAAAGCCTCTGTCAGGGATGTACTAATCACCATGACTGAGAGTAAAAATCTAATGAACCATGAGCTGGCTTGTAAAGTTTTTGCCCCAAATGGTACATGTTACTTTGCTTGTCTTTCACTGGCCAAATCAAGTCACATGGCTAGACATGTTATCATTGGGGAAGAGGAGGCAAGAATTCTTTATCCCTTTGTGGGCTGCTAGGACTTGTTTATTAAGAGGATAATGCAAAAACTAAGGTTCTGAACCAGAACAGTGCATGACAATCACCTATGGAGATTTTTAAAAATACAAATGACAAACTCTGCTGAATGAAAGTCTTATGGGTCCAGGAATACACATTGTTGTTACTTTACACAGTTATTTCTGGTGTGCATATCCCTGATACCAACCACTGAGCTGAAAGATTAAGGTTGACTTTCTAGAAGTCAAGAAAATAAACAAGCTGATTAGCTTTGAAGGGAAGTATTAAAAGAACAATCTCCATGCCTTTCTCTATGTCTTACAAGTTTCTTTTCTATATTTTTCCTGTTGTATTTTAAGTAAATGGCTCCATAGCTCTGTTATTTTTAATTTAGGAGGCAGATGAGTTGACTGTCTCGTATTTCTCTAAATAAAATAAAGAACTAGTTTACTTTTTGTTTATTTGTGGGCCACCACTGATTTTTCCGTGGGTCAATGCTCACAACAGAAAACAATGCCACCATCTTTAGCTTAAACCTCTTTGGGATGCTTAAAGACAGAAACTGAGACACAGACAGCCCTAGATTGGCCATTTGCTCAGGATACGCCCTAGCCACTGCTGTACAGATGATCTTCAGTTAGCCTTCCATTGTCTTGGTGAGTCAGTCGTGAATACTGGGTTTATCTTCCAACATTCTCATTTTTTCCTATGGTACCAAATGATACCATGAAAGAAAACCACTGGGAATGGATTGAGAGGGAGAAGGGCGTGGGAAAGCAGAGGGGCAAAGGAGTAAGCGCTATCCCCCCAACCTGATCACCTTTTAGATAGTAATGTACCTTCAATCTGTGTTAATCACATCCTCTAGACCTGGATGTTCCTTTGGCTCAAAGGAGGGGCCTAAGTCAACACCTCCTCACATAAGCCTTAACCAAAACACATTGCTGTCAAGTAGATTCTGACTCATGTATTACAAAGTGGCACTTTTCCATAGGGTTTCCCTGGTTGTAATCTTTATGGAAGCAGATTGCCAGGTCTTTCTTCCTCAGAACTTCTGGGTGAGTTTAAATCACCAAACTTTAAGTCAAAAGTCAGGCACAAACTTTTTGCACCACTCAGGGAAAAGACCCAGCTCATATACATCCAGTCACTGGTGGATGTTTAGAGAAAATACCCTACTGAAGGGAGAGGTCTGATAATATCTACTGTCTTGGATACTAAGAAGACATCAAAATTCAAGGTAACAAAGAACTCTAAGCAGGTTATTGGAGTCAGGGTAACATTATTTCAGGCTGATGCTTACCCTGAGGTTTCTGCTATTTTTCCTACTTCAGGAAATAAGCAACTGAGGTGCAGTTAGTTTAAGCATGTATCCAAATACCACTAGGAGTCTGGGATACAAACTGTTGCAGGACTATGGTCTACTAGCCCCATTTCTTGACTCTTTCACAATTGTCTTGCTGAGTGGTCAAATGCCCAGGAGCACCTGATAGCACTGGCTAATCCAGTGTCTCTCAGCAAAAGCTCTGCATTGAGGTTTTGGGGTAGCAGAGAAGTCCCTGAGTTCCCCATATGTGCCACCAGTGGATTTCCACTGGTTGAAGTCTTTGGCTTATGTTTTTGGTTTCTGTTAAAATACAAATGCTTCTAAAACAAAAAAACCCCTGCTGTCATCAAGTTGATTCTCAACTCGTAGAGATCCTCTAGCAGAATTGATCCATATGGTTTCTAAGGAGCATCTGGCGGGTGTGAATTGCTGACTTTTTGGCTAGCAGCCATAGCTCTTAACCACTACACTACCTGGGGGGGAGCAGCCAAATCTCATTTTATGTGTGTGTCATGTATATGTGCTTTTTCTGAAAATAAAGGCTAGTGTTAAGCCACAGGAAACCCTGGTGGTGTAGTGGGTTAAGTGCTATGTCTGCTAACCAAAAGGTCTGCAGTTCAACTCCACCAGGCACTCCTTGGAAAGTTCTATCGGGCAGTTCTACTCTGACCTTTGGGGTTGCTGTGAGTTGGACCCAACTCGATGGCAGTAGGTTTGATTTGTTTTTTTTGTCATGCTATAGATCTACAAATGCTTGCTGAGCTTTTTCCTGGCCATATGGTAGCCCGTTTTCCCTAATACAGAGTCTGAGAGGCATAAAAAGCAACCTGAGTCCGTGAGACCAATGTAGTCCCTACCCAAGGACTGTTGCTGAAGTGATACTGAGTTAATTCTGACTCATAGCAACCCAACATGACAGGGTAGAACTGCCCTATAGGATTTCTTTGGCTGTAATCTTTATGGGAGCAGATCACCAGGTCTTTCCTCTCATGGAGCCACTGGATATGTTTGAAGCAACAAAATCTTTCGGTTAGTAGCTGATCACTTAACCACTGCACAACCAGGGCTCCTTAACCAAGGGCTACATTCTGTTCTACTCTTGTGTCTAGGTGTGTCAGGTGACTGAGTTTACATGTGTTGAACTACATGACTGCCAGAGCTAAGATACAGAACAGGTCTATCACAAGGATCACTTATGCTACCCTTTTATAGCCAATCATCTTGCATCCTTCCTTCCTTCCTCACATGCCAGTGAGGAACAGCTTTTAAAACCTAGATTCTCCTGAAAATACCTGAAATGAATTAGCTAATAAGCCCTGTCCCTCTGGAGAGCTGTAAAACTTGGCCTAGAGGCTCCAGGAGCAAAGATTGACCACGAGGCGGTGGCCCAGAAATTTGGGGGTCGAGACTCAGATCTGAGATTTCCAATGTCTGATATTTTAGAAGTAAGTCATCAGGCTTTTCTTCTGAGGGTCCTCTGGGTGGACTTGAACTTCTCAGCTTTTAGTTAGCAGATGAGCACGCTAACTATTTGCATCATTCTGCTCTCCTCCCCTCCCCCAAACAGAGACTGGAAAAGTAATCTCCCAATTATTAGTTTTAAAAAGAATACCGAAAAAACTGCTTATTTTTAGGTTGGAGTCCTGGCGGTATAGTAGTTAAGAGCTGGGCTGCTAACTAAATGGTCAGTAGTTGTAGTCTACTGGCCTTTGCTTGGAAACCATGGGACAGTTCTACTCTGTCCTATAGGTTCTCAATGAGTTGAAATCTACTCCACAGCAATGGGTGTTACCCTTAGATTCGAGTTTTACCTGTAGGTGGTAGAGTTAGGTTGCCCATCATGGCCCCGCTGGTCTGCTGCCTTGTCCTGGCCTCTTTCAAAATGCTCCAGGCTCCCAAATGACTTCCTGTCCTCCCAGCCCCCAATCCTTGACACTCAACCAGGCTCCTGCTCTCTAAGTACAGGTTTTTAAAAACGTTTTGAGATCTCAAAATTCCAAGAAATACTGTGTATGTGTGTTTGTAAAGTATCCAAAGAGGTATTTTTAAAGAAAATACTCCCAGACAGCAAACCATGCAGCAAAAACAACATGGAGTGGATTAACCAAGTATCACTGCAAGTGAAATTTGTATGGTAGTGTTTTGAGTAAGTGGATTATGTACTCATCAGAGTATGAAAGGGTCAGACCCAAAACAGATGCTGTGATTTCAGCTTTCCTGTGAAACATTCCATCCCACTTAATAGTTATTTTTTGTTTTGATGAAGTTGTAGTGTTAATAGGCAAAGGCTCCAAGCAAGTTGTCCATGAAAACCGGTTTCAGTCAGGTCATCTCTGACCCATGGTGATCCCTGTGCATCAGAGTAGAACTGTGTTCCACAGGGTTTTCAGTGGCTGACTTTTCAGAAATAGATCACCAGGCCTTTCTTCCAACGTGCCTCTGGGTGGACTCCAACCTTTCACTTAATAGCTAAGCACATTAAGGGTTTGCGCTACTCAGGGACCAAAGTTGTACCTATTAGACATCTTTATACGTGAATCAAAATGTTTGGTATACAGAATAATATGAAATAATGCTAGTTTCTTTTCTTGGTTTCATACAAGATACCACACTATTAAGAAATGGAAATATTTATAGTTACTTTATTTGTCTGAATCTCTGGGTAACACAAATAGTTAAGTGCTGGATTACTAACCAAAAGGAAATAAGTTCTGACTATCTGCTTCTGAAAAGTCATGCCCTTGAAACCCTATGGAGCAGTTCTACTTTGCACACATGGGTTCAAAATGAGTTGGAATTGACTTGATGTCATGTGACAACCACAACAACAGGGATAAATTGGCCATGTCCAAAAGGTAGCCAAGCAAGGTGAAGCTGTTCACCCGAGATCTCAAAGTCTTACAACTTCTGTGGCCTTGTTATAGCAGTTCTCTCTTTGGACTTTTTTTCCTTCTTTAAATCTCTGCCTTATATCATAGTTTCTTTAATGTTTATTTTTTCTACAATTCTAGTCTTAATGCAGAACATGTTGAAGAAACGGAGAGATGCTAAGATCAAACAGCTGCCTCCAATTACTTTGTATTAAATAAAGGAAGGAAGGTAGGAAAGGTGTGTTCTTACTGACCCTACTTTCTTTGCCTTAAAGAGAAGGAACCATTTATCAGTTGTGATGGTTAAGACAGTGTGTCAACTCGGCTGGGCCATGACTCTCAGTGTTTTGGCAGCTGTATAATGTTGGAATCACTTCTCCGTTGAGATTTGATACACAGTCACCCTAATGATGGGATCTTCTGTGAGTTGGTACCTCAGCTCATCAGCCCCTCAGCCTTCGTCTTGCCACCTTCTGCTACCTAGTCTTTCCCACTTTCTTTGTGGGGGACTTTTGGTTGTCCCAGAATGTGCAGCTGGCTCCTGCATCTGATCTCTTGTTTTGGGGACTCTGATTAACATTTTACTAGTGCTCTTGTCTTGTGATCTTGAGATTTATTGATCTTCACAACCTGCAACAGTGTTGCTCTCTGGCCTATCTATCTTGGGTTCACTAGCCTTTTCGGCTATGTGAATCTAGAGAATTGTCTTTTCCTGTCCCATGGACTTGGGATGTTACTGTGTCTGAAAACTGCATGAACTATTGTCTTGATACAAAATTCTTTCTATATTTACATGTATTTATATGATTAATGGTTTTGGTTCTCTAGAGAATCTAGCCTAAGACATCGGTCAAGGTGTTGGTGTGCTTCTAGAAGTAGTAGTTAGCTGGGGAACTGAAAAAGCTTGTGGAAAGGAGTAGGGGATGAGGTGAGGGAAATGAAAGGTGAAGTAGAGAAGAGAGCTTGCAAAAGTTGAAGCTTTGACAAGACAAGGAGGAGATAAAATTGTAGCAACTCTAGTGATGGGTGATAATTTGGTGGTTACGGATTGTGTGTGGGCAGCTTACCAGATGAATGGCCAAGGGGCTGAAGGCCACTCTGAAGTTAACCTGGGTTTGAACTGAGGCTCCAACAATTACTGGCAATATAAATTTATACAAGACATACATGGTACCAAGCTGTCAGTTTTTTTTCCTCATCTATAAAATAACATTGGAATTCCTGGTTACTTTTATAGTGCTATGGTGAGAAGTACATGGAATAAGCCATGTAAAGCTCACAATGGAGGGTCTGTCACACAGTAAACATATCACCACCCCCCCCAACAAAACCCGTCACTATTGAGTTGATTCCAACTCATAGTGATCCTATAGGACAGGTGACAGAGCAGGCTGCCCCAGACGATTTCTCAAGAACAGCTGCCTGTGGATTTGAATTGTGGACCTTTTGGTTAGCAGCTGAGCTCTTAACCACTGTGCCACCATGGCTCCTGAACATATTATCATCTGTTTTCCTATTAGTCTAAAAGAATTCTGCATTTGAAATATTGTACCAAATAAACCTTGAAAAGAAGTTTTCAAGTTAGCAAGAGTTTTCCAATATCAGAGAAAACAGCTCTTAAGTATCTTTGTAATCAAGAACTGCCGCACCAATCAGGGGTATTGATTAGTGGGTGTGCCCAGGGCCCTGTCATAAACAGACAGTGAGGCATGAAGTCATGCAATGTTTTATGGGAAAACTCGTGAAAATGTCATGCTCTCTGTAATGCTAGTAAGGAATAATTTAAGTCGTTCATGTTTTATTAGACAATGTCAGTGGTTATGGGTTAATCAATTTCAAATTGATTTTATCTGTGTATAATTGGCATTTTTAGAAAGTAATTTATTGCTCACAGGTCTCTAGCCCAATGCAAAATTATTGCAATATT
Source organism: Heterohyrax brucei (assembly GCA_028571685.1). Taxonomy (NCBI): domain Eukaryota; kingdom Metazoa; phylum Chordata; class Mammalia; order Hyracoidea; family Procaviidae; genus Heterohyrax; species Heterohyrax brucei. Next base: position 64,242,514 of record CM053152.1, read on the forward strand.
AATAGTAATACAGTCTGGTCAAATCTACTTCATTAATCAAACAGTCTCAAACTGAACTACTGATAATATAAGATTAAGTAAAGCAGACATAGAGGATGCTGGCTGCTTTTCAAAGCCTCAACCAGGGAGCAGGAAACGGTGGTTGTAGAGGACACTGGCTAGTTTCCTTTTTCTTCTTTTGGCTCTTCAGAGTTTGAAACCACCTCATCCTATATCTTGGTAAGAGGCAGTTTTCTCCCATAGTAAATAAGGCAGCACAAAAGAATGTTGGGAAGGACAGATCTTATCCTAGTATCCCTTGCAGCTACAGTGTGCATGTGACTGTTATTGTTAAGTGCCATCAAATCAGTTCTGACTCATAGTGACCCTACGTACGGTAGAACAAGACACCACCCTGTCTTGCACCTCACCCACAATTGTTTTTATGCTTAAGCCCATCGTTGCAGTCACTGTGTCAATCCATCTTGTTGAGGGTCTTCCTCTTTTTCTCTGACCCTCTACCCTACCCAGCATGATGTTCTTCTCCAGGTACTGATGCTTCCTGATAGTATGTCCAAAGTGTGTTAGATGCAGTGTCACCATCTTTGCTTCCAAAGAGTACTCTGCTTTTACTTCTTGGAGAACAGATCTGTTTGTTTTTTTGGCAGTCAAGGGTACATTCAATATTCTTCTCCAACACCGTAATTCAAAGGCATCAATTCTTCTTCCATCTTCCTTATTCATTGTCCAGTTTTCACATGCATATGATGCTGTCGAAAATGCCATGGGTGGGGTCAGGCACACCTTAGTTTTCAAGATGATGTCTTTACTTTTCAATACATTAAAGGGGTCCTTTGTGACAGGTTTTCCCATTGCTGCTTCCATGGGCATTGATTGTGGAGCCAGGTAAAATGAAATCCGTGACAACTTCAATTCTTCCTTCATTTGTCATGAAGTTGCTTACGAGTCTAGTGAGGACTTTTGTTTTCTTAAAATTGAGGTGTAATCCATACTGTAGGCTGTGGTCTTTGATCTTCATCAGTGTTTCAAATTCACTTTACTTCCAGCAAGCAGGGTTGTGTCATCTGCATAATGCAGTTTGTTAATGAGTCTTCCTCCAATCCTGATGCCTTGTTCTTCTTCATATAGTCCAGTTTCTTGGATTCTTTTCTCAGCATACAGGTTAAAAAGATATGGTAAAAGGATACAACCTAGACACACACTTTTCTTGACTTTAAACTATGCAATGTCCCCTTATTCTGTCTGCACAACTGCCTCTTGATCCATATACAGATTCCTCATGAGCATAATTACGTATTCTGGAATTCCCATTCTCTGCAAAGTTAGCCATAATTTGGTATTATCCACACAATTCAATGCCTTTGCACAGTCAATGAAACACCAGTAAACATCTTTCTGTTATTCTGTTTTCAGCCAGGATCTAGCTGATATTAACCATGATATTCCTGTTTCCATGTCCTCTTCTGAATCCTGCTTGAATTTCTGGTAGTTTCCAGTGAGTATACTGTTGCTGTCATTTTTGAGTGATCTTTAATGAAAGTTTATTTGCATGTGATATTCATGATATTGTTCAGTAACTTCTGCATTCAGTTAAATCACCTTCCTTGGCAATGGGCATAAATTTGGATCTCTACCAGTCAGTTGACCAGGTAGATATCCTTCAAATTTCTTGGCATAGATGAGTGAGCACTTCCAGTGCTGCATCTGTTTGTTGAAACAGCTGATATTCCATCAATTCCTAGAGCCTTGTTTTTCACCAATGCCTTTAATGCAGTTTTTACTTCTTCCATCAATACCATCCATTCCTGGTCATATTTTACCTCTTGAAATTGTTGAATATTGACCAGTTCTCTTTGTTCTAATGACTCAGTGTATTCCTTCCATCTTCTTTTGATGCTTCCCAAGTCATTTAATCTTCTCTCTATAGAATCTTTCACTATTGCAACTTGAGGCTTGAATTTTTTCTTCAGTTCCTTCAGCTTGAGATATACAGAGCATGATCTTCCCTTTTGGTTTTCTATTTCTAGCTCTCTGTACATGTCCTTCTAATACTTTCTTTTGTCTTCTGGAGCTGCCCTTTGAAATCTTCTGTTCAGTTCTTTTAACTTTGTCATTCCTTTCTTTTGCTTTAGCTGTTTGACATTTGAGAGCATGTTTCAGCATCTCTTCTGGCATCCTGTTTGGTCTTTTCTTTGTTTTCTGTTTTTTTCTTTTCTTTCTTTTTTTTTCTTAAATGACCTCTTGCTTTCTTCATGGGTGACATCCTTGAAGTCATTCCACAACTCATCTGGTCTTTGATCTTTAGTATTTAACACATCAAATCTATTCTTGAAATGGTCTCTAAACTCAGGTGGAATATACTCAAAGTCATAGTTTGGCTCTCTTGGGCTTGTTTTACTTTTCTTCAGTTTTAATTTGAACTTACAGATAAGCAGTGATAGTTTGTGCCATGGTCAGTACCTGGTTTTGTTTCAGCTGCTGATATTGAGTTTTTCCCGTGCCTTTTTCCACCAGGTGTAGCCAGTTTGATTACTGTGTATTCTGTCTGATGAGATTCATGTGTATAGTTGGTGTTTTTGTTGGTGGAAAAAGGTATTTGCGGTGTAGAAGTCTTTGGTCTTTCAAAATTCTGGCATGTGATCTACAGCATCATTACTATCACCAAGGCCATATTTTCCAAACACCAATCCTTCTTTGTTTCCAGCTTTTGCATTCCTATCATTGGTAGTTATCAGTGCATCTTGATTGCATGTTTGATCAATTTTGGACTGCATGAGCTGGTAATAATCTTCAATTTCTTTGTCTTTGGTCTCAGTGGTTGGAGTGTACATTTGATTAATACTTGTAATAACTGACTTCTTTGTAGGTATATGGATATTATCCTATCACTGACAGCATTGTGCTTCAGGACAGATCCTGAAGTGTTCTTTTGGATGATGAAAGCAACATTTTCCAAGTTTTCATTCCCAGCATGGTAGACTATGTGAGTGTCTGATTCAAAATGGCCAATACCAGCCCATTTAAGCTCACTAACGCCTAAGATATCTTTGTTTATACATTCCATTGTATTTTTGATGATTTCCAATTCTCCTAGGTTTTCCTAGTTTACACTCCGTGTTCCAGTTATTAATAGATGTTTGCAGCTGTTTCTTCTCATTTTGAGTTGTGCCACATCAGCAATTGAAGGTTGCAAAGGCTTTCCTCCATCCGCATCATTAAGGTTGACTCTCCTTTGAGGAGGCAGCTCTTTCCCAATCATCTTCTGAGTGCCTTCCAACACGGGGACTCATTTTCCAGCACCATATCTGACAACGTTCTGCTGCTATCCGTAAGGTTTTCACTGGTTCATTCCTTCCAGAAGTAGACTGACAGGTCCTTCTTCCTAGTCTGCCTTAGTCTGGAAGCTCAGCTGAAACCTGTCCACCATGGGTGACCCTGCTGTTATTTGAATACTGGTGGCATAGCTTCCAGCATCACAGCAACACCGAAGCTCCCACAGCATGAAAAACTGACAGACAAGAGGCTGGCACGTGACTGAGACTCAGCTCATTAGATCCACTCATTCCAGACTGCAAATCATTGCTAATGAAGCACAGAAGTAGACTCAGTGGAGAATCCATGCCAGCAGCAGAGGCAGTCACTCCAGGTCTAAGGCCAAGGGTAGGGTCAGTGCAAGGGGTCAACAGGGCAGTATTCATCTTACAGTGTCAGTGCAGGCCAGGCCTAGGTAGGATGGGTACACATCCAAGAGTACCCGGAGCAGTCACAGTTTATGCCATGTGTAGTTATCATGGCTTGTGTAATTTTTAATAACATCCTTCTTCATCTGAAAAATTGTTCCAGTTTGGCAAGTCAATAATACGGCAAATCCCTTATATCCTCAAACTCCTCTCACACTGTTCCCTTCACCTTCTTGCTCTGAAATCTGGCTCCCTCCTGAGGACGCTTCTGTTCTTTGCAGGCCTTTCCAATGGTGGCTGTTTCACCTCCTACACTCCTCATTCCTTGGGCCTGAAAGGTGGATAGATCTTTTCCTTGTCATCCTTTTTTCTTATTGTTGCTTCTAAATCACCTCTTATTTCTCCATACTCCACACCCCCAGATTCAAGGAATATCAGGTCATCTGACTCTGCAGGTCCCTGTTTCCTTGGCCATTTTGGCCCCTAGTACTGTCTTTTAATTTCTAACTCTACCCCTATCAATATTTTGAGTGATTTTAATACCAAAATAGATTAGATTTCTTCTACTGGCCTTTGGTTCTTCCAAAGATTTTTGTCTTTCACCTTCTCAGCCATCCATTCCTGTGACAGTACCATAGACTTATTTTACTACTATCTGTTTTCAAGTGGTCCACTCGGCAACTACCTTCTGTTATCTCTGTGGTTCACTTTTTCTAGAACCCTGCTCTAACTACATTATGACCTCCGCTCCATGGACCCTATCACCTTCCATCCAGCTATCAACCCACTCTAGACCTCATTTATTTTCTTTCCCAGCGTGAATTCCATAGCTTAATATAATCATTCTCTTCTGTCCACCATCAATTCTCCAGCTCCCTCTCCCTCTGACATATGAATACCAGTGTCATCATCGATTCCAGCTCCCAGAACAGGACAGAACTGCCCACAGAGTGTCTAAGGAACACCTGGTGGATTTGAACCACTAACCTTTTGGTTAGCAGCCAGAGCTCTTAGCCACAATGCCATCAGAATTTCATTTGGCATACTAGCTTAGCAAAATTTTAACATCGATTCTATCCAATGACAATCCCGCAGTCAAACTAGGGCAAAATTATATATCATGCCATGGTGGATATGGCCAGTTATCAACTCCAGAAACATTTCTCCCTTTTTTCTTTATTAGTTTCATACCTAAAGTTTAGCTAGATTCTTGGCTGCATGGAAAAGTGTTCTACCCATTGAGAAGATTTGATTTGTTATCCTTAGGTAAAAATTAAATAGATATATATTCTCTAATTTTTTTTTATATCCCATTGACTTGTTTTTGTGCACACCTTCAAAAATGTGCATTCCTTTTTGAAGACCACTGCACTTGACAGCTCCTGGAAATTTCTCTGTGTTTTGTATAAGATGGTTTCTAGGTGCCCTTGCATGGTTTGATACTGGGAAGTTCTTATGTCAAGTGCTGATTATGCAGAATATTAGACTTGGAACAGATTGTAGAGGCTTGTCAGTCTACCTTTACCTACCAACTGCTGTCTCTTCTACTGCATCCATCTCCTGTTTTCCTTTGCTGGGGATTTCCTCTTACTTTGTAAACCAGTTCCTTAAAGGTTTGGAGAACTCTATCACTTAGAGATGTTTTCCTTATGAGGAACTGAACTCTGTGATTTCTGCCTATAAACTCTACATTTACCCCCTTGGATACATGAATCAATTTGATCCCTATTGCCCATGACAATTTCTTGCACATGTCCTTGACTTTAAACTCTTTCAGTTCTGTCAAGAGTTTCTTTAAGGATGTAGTTTCCTTATTTGGGGTTCTGTCCTGGCAGCTGGAAAGAGACAAGTGTCTTCACCGAGTTTTGGCTGGAGCAAGATGGCAATCTAAAACAAATGGGCCAATTAATACAGCTGGGAGACTCTTTATGTTGTTTTCTGTTCTATAAAGGATGCTAATCTCTCCTTACACCCCATTATGTCCAAACATCCAATAGCTTATTGTGTAATATTCTTACCTTAGTGGTGCTTTGGGGAATACAAGAGAAGGAAGGAGAACTCACAGAGAGATTGCAGCAGTTGTAAAAGGCAAGATAATTCATGAGGTGATTGAGACTTTAACAGGAGAAGAAATTTAGAAACCGTTAAGCAAGGGATCACCAGTAAGATGAAAATCCAAGGAAAAGCTGGGTGGAAATGGAACATTTCATTTGACCTTCAAAAACAGGATATGGTAGATTGGTTGCAAAAATGGCTTCAATCTTTCCTTTCTTGTACCACATCCTTGAAATGTGACTTTGTAACTCCTCCATCAAGAACAGATGACACCGAGTCAATTCAGACTCATGGAGACTCCGTGTGTGTCAGGGTAGAACTGTACTCCATATGATTTTCAGTGGCTATGATCTCATGGAAGTAGATCTTCAGGCATTTTTTCCCAGGTGCTTCTGGGTGGATTTGAATGGCCATCATTTTGGTGCAGATTATTTGTACTACCCAGGGATTCCGACCATCAAGAAGTACTGTTGATTTCCCTACCTCTTGACTCTGAGTGAGTCCATGACTTGCTCTGACCAATAAAATCCCTTCAGTGTAATTCACACCACCTTGCACACATTTATCCTTGTCTTGATCTTCTTTTCTCTTACTTGCCCTGGGCTTGGAAATCCTGATGGTATACCAGTTAAGTGCTACAGCTGCTAACCAAAAGGTCAGCAGTTCAAATCTGCCAGCTGCTCCTATAGTGTCACCATGAGTTGGAATCCACTTCACAGCAATGGGTTTTTGTTTTGTTCCTGGGCTTACATCTTCAAACTATAATACCACACTTAATTTCTTAGCTAATTTTTGTTTTCTGTAGATCTAGGCTAAGGTATCAGAAAAAAAGAAAAGAGAGCTCCAAATTCTAACGGTAATTTAAAAAACAAGACAAAACAAGAATATCCAACTGCCCTCTCAAATACCTGGATTGTAAAAGATAAACCAAAGCTTTATTAATGATATTTAATTACTGTTTAATATGGCTTAAATTAAGCCTAGGTCAGATTTATCACATCATAGGATTGTTTCTAGTGTGAGTTCCCTGTTTATTTTATAGCAAATTAGAACCCTTTGTTTTAACCACCTACCAAAGTTACTTCTGTCTGTTTTCAGGATCTGAGAATATAATTTTACTGTTTCTAAATTATAGAAGTTTACAGATAGCAGGACTTGCACTTTTATAACATATGTGAGTCCCTTCCACTATTTATTTTGTGTCAAACTATTCACCTTCCTCTATTAAAATATAATGCCTATTGGATAACAAGGTCCATTTAGCAATGACATGCTTTCAAACATCTTCAAGGCTCAATCAGGACAAGACTACAGTTTTCCTACAATGGTAGAAAATGAAGACTGTAACCGTTATTGTGAAATTACTGACTTCTTTTTGCATATAGTTTTTTTTTCCTTTTAGTCCTTAGGCTCAAAAATTATTTAATAGTTTGAGAAAATTCATCAGATCTTTATTCCTATTGATTGCTATTTCATCAACAAAGCATTAAATATGAGTAAATAAATGGCTGTTTATTATTTTTTTTTCCAAAGGAGTCAGTATTTCCTATGTGGTGTCTTAAAGAGATTCTCTGGGTGATGAAAACTGTTAAGCCCTGGGTTGCTAACTGACAGTTTGTCAGTTTGAACCCACCCAGAGGTAGGTTGGAAGGAAAGCCTGGTAATCTGCTTTTGAAAAATCAGTCATTGAAAACCCTGGTTCTATGCTGACACACATGAGGTTGCTGTGAGTTGGAACAGACTTTGATGGCAACCAAGTTGTCTTGAAGAGAAGTACAGCTTTTCTGAGATTGGGAAGATTTAGGAAGAACTAAGAAGAAATGTCATGATGGAGAGGCCACAAAGGGTGGCTCTGAAGTTCCCACAGTGAGTGGGAACAAATGGGCCCTGAAAAAGGGTTGAGAAATGGGTGTGTGGCAGGGAAGAAAAGAGATGGAGGTGGAGTAAATGCCTTGAGAAAGGCAGAGCACAGGGCAGCATAGGGGAAGGAGGGAAATTTTAATAAAGAGGACAACAATGAGCTGTGAGAAAGCAGGAAAGAAGAGAGACAGCTATGACTGCGGGAGTCTCTCAATCTCAGCCCTTTAAAGACAATTTGGTCCTATCTCCAGGCCCGGGACAAGGGAGCTGTTGTTTTCCTCATCTTATTAGTACTAAAGCTCGGGTCTTACTGACATGAAATAACATGCCCAGGCTTCCAGAGTGAGTGGTAAGCAGGGCTTGGCTTCCGCTGCCCGTATTACGAAGCTTTCTGTTTTCACATGGAAGGGGAAAATGATAGAATGTGTGTGTGTGTGTGTGTGTGTTTGTGTGTGGGTGCAAGTACAGGAGAAAGCTAGCCATGAATTTTAGTATTTATTCTCTGAGGCGCCAACTGGAAAACCAATCTAACATATATTTATGTAGAATCTATAAATAAATATCCATTTAGTAAGGATTTATGAGATTATAACATAAGTGCTTGCTACGAGTCCCAGATCATTCAGAGAGGTCCAGATATAAAATACTTTTACCTACTCTGTCTGTAACTGTTCCTGTCAGCATGAATAACTCAATTTGGGGTTCAAATGGAGTTAAATCACGTAACTCACCACCTTTGTTTTTGAATTTATTTGGGAGATGTAAACAAAGGAAGAGCTAAGGGATTGTAGACACCACAAAACCCATATGCAGGGGTGGGATTTGAGAGCAGAAGAATTTGGTACTCCTGGAGGGATAGAACTGCTCCTGGCCAGTCCTGTGTGTGATCAGTGCTAAGCAGCGGGTGGTTGTGGACGTGGTGCTGCAGTTTGGCTAAAATTGTCCTGCAGAGTAGATGGGCATCTATCTTTACTAGAAGCTGTCATTTGTCTTCCAAAGTGGCTGCACCATTTTACACCCCCACCCTCAACGGGAGAGAGTTTCAGTTACTCTGTATCCTTGCCAACACTTGCGCTGTCAGTCTTTGTAATTTTTTGGCCATTTTAGTGAAATATGTAGGAGTATCTCATTGTGGTTTTGATTTGTACTTCCCTGACTCTCAGTTACAATGAGCACTTTTAAAGAGACTTTTTGGCCACTTGTTTATCTTTTGTGTATGTGTGTGTGTGTGAAGTGTTTGTTTAGATCTTTTTTCCTGTTTTTATTGGGTTGTTTGTCTCTTTATTGTTGGTTTGTAGGAATTCTGTTTATATTTTGGATAGGAATCCTTTGTTAGATATAAACCAGGAACACTCTTCACGGCAAATAAAAGGACAGGACTTGTGGTGACTTAAGCAATAACAACATTAATTATCTGATACAACAAAGTGTTCAAAGCCAAACAGTACTTACTTGGTTTACTCTGAAGACCTGCCATCCTTAGGAATTTGGTTTTTCACGTTCGTACTTCTAACCTCGTGGTTGCAAGCTGCCTGTTGTTGCTTCAAGCATTATACCTGCATTCAGAGACAGGTAGCAGTAGGGCACCAAGGAGGCAACACAAAGATGTTCTTATGTGAGTACTCTTTGAAAGGAGGTAAAAATTGTTTCCCAGAAGTCCTCTGAAGTTTCCCCTTATTTCCTGTTGGTCAAATTATAAATTCTCTTTCTTTCACATACACCATCAGCAGCAAGAAAGAGTGGGGAACAGACCATTAAGAAATGGCTTGCTCTTCTATAGCCAGGACTGAATTAGACCATCATTACTTATGCCCTGGGGCTGATTACACTGTACAAATACAGGCTCTACCAGGAAGAGGAATAAAGTGGCTGCTGGTAGAAACCTAATACGCCAATAGGAAAACTCAAAGTTATTTGTTACTCTCCAGTGCAGTGAGAGGGTCCTTAGGGAAAGTTTTAGAGGCCTTGGTGACACTATGACAGCATAAAAGTGTTTGAAGAAATAGTTAGAAAAGCCACTCCTTGATTAAAATGCATAAAACAACAACAGCATAAACTCCCATTCAATAGCTGATCTCAGAAAAAGTCTGTTGGCTTGAACAGCTCAATGAAATTGTTAGTTATGATGATACTTTATTGAGGCGGTAGGAAAACAGAATTTATGGCTATGTTTTTTGAGGGAACAAGGCCAGGCGAAGCTCAACAGGAGTGCTAAAGGCAAATGGGGGTAAGTGTCTATGCCTTATCTTCAATTTTCACTAAAAACAGAGCCTGAGACGAAGTCATTTCAGAAAAATTTATTTGGGAAGCACCAGTGACAGCCCTAGAAGGAGTAAAACAGAGTAGAGGAAGGAATGCAAAGATACTGAGTTGGTCATCTCTGTGGGTGACTGGTGTTAATCATGCTGGGAACCTGAGGAACTGTAGAGAATACACTACGCATTTGTCTCCTCCAATGGTTCTCCATGGACCCTCCTCTGATCTTTTAGTGTATGTATGGAGGAGACAGGATATTGTATGTAACAAACACTTGAGGTGATTCTTAGGCCAGTTCAAATTTGAGAACTGTTGGTCTGCTCCACAGAAAAGGTGTTTATCATTTGGATCACATTCCTATTGGTCCAACCAGAGGTTGTTAACAGCCCTGTACTTTCTTCAGGATGCTCATGTGATAGTATGCAACACACCACCAATGAGAGGAGCCCATGGTAGAGAGCAAAATGTTTTCAGTGGAGCTGAGTTGAAGCCGGTGAATGTCTACTCACAGGATGCTAGTTTCTGCAGAAACAGCAGGGGTAAAAGTAGTCAAAGAATGTGGCACAAAAGATGACTGATCCACGAGAGGAGGACAAGCCTGTGCCTGTGTAGGCCTTAACAGATCTGTAAGCACCTGAACTTTAAGATATAAGCCCGGAATTTGCTTTGTAAAGCATTAAGCCCCATCTAAAGGGCCTTAAGCTCCTATGAGGAAATACACTGTGTAATTGCATGGGACTTTAGTGTATAAAAAACATTAATAAGGCGTATGAGAAACAGTAGCTGTTTATGTTGTAGTATATCCTTGAGGCAGGTAGGGTGTTTTCATCTGTTGAAAGTGGCCTCAGTGATGTGTGCCTATTGAGATCAGGTTAAAGAGAGTGAATTTCTTACTTTATTGGGAAAAAACTTTTAAGCAACAGATATTCATCAGTTTCTTTGGGAAATTAAATCTGTGCAATTCCCATCTCTATTTTTTTCATATTGTTCCAAGAAAGCCTCTATTTCTTTGCCAGTATTGTTCCTTTTCTAGTTTTCTCCTTTCTTCTAGTTACCAGTGGTCATGGCCTGATTTGAATTATTTGAAAAAGGAGAAGAGAGTTGAGGCCAGAATTCACATGCTTTGGTGGAACCAGGCTGATTAACTTAGGTGTTGGGTGAAGAGAACCACCTTACAAGTCTTCTGTAAGTGATGTTTGACTCAACATAAGACATTTCAGATCTTTATTCAGAAATATCATTATGCTGGAGAGGCAACAACATGAGCTGTGGGGTATGATGACATTTTTGATGTGTCAATTTGGCTAGACCATAGTCCCCAGTTACTCAATCAAGCATTAATTTAGGCATTGACTTTGAACATATTTTTGTAAACGTGGTTAAAGTTTTGCCAAGCCATAATGTTGGCACGCACAGCGGAACTCCATTATCAAATAGAAGTGGTATATATGAGTCTGGGGTTATGCAGGCCCTGAAGGCACATGTGAGGTGCGTGAAGAAGTGATCTGAATGCCCACAGTCCTAACTCATGCTGTATTATCTTCTTTTATCTAGCCCACACCTACGTCCTCATGTGGTGTTTCCTATTAACAGGAACAGAAAATTTGAGCCAAGTTTACAGATTGTTCTGCATGATACGGAGACACCTCCTGTCTTAGTCAGCTAGTGCTACTACAACAGAAATGCCACTATCTTTAGCAAAGTTAAATTTATTTTCTCACCTTCTATTAGGCTAGAAGTCCAAAATCGGGACATAAACTCCAGGGGAAGGCTTTCTGTCTCTGTCATCTTTGGAGAAAGGTCCTTGTCATCAATCTTCCCCTGGACAAGGAGCTTCTCCACTTGGGAACCCTGGATCCAATGGACACTTTTTGCTCTTGGCATAGATTTCTGGGTGCTACAAGGCCTCTGACTTTCAGCTGGCCTCCTTTTCCTTTAATCTGTTGTAGTATAAAAGTTGTGCAGGCCACATGCCACAGAAACTCACTTTGCTCTGAATCAGGGCTGTCAACTGAGCAAGTGTGTTACATCCTGCCTTAATATTCTTTAACCCTAGGCACAGATTATGATTTATTACACATATGAGAATCACAAAATGGAGGCCAACTCCACAATATTGGGAATCATGGCCTAACCAAGTTAATACTTTTGAGTTGATATTTTTGAGGAATATAATTCAATCCATAACACCACTGCAGCACTGAGGCCACTTTCTGGGCCATCCCTGAAGGACTTTGGTAAAGGGAAGTTCTACCAGTAAAACCTTCAACATCTCATTTTAATTGGAATGGGAAGTGGCCAGAGGTGCAAGTCTGGACTGGCTGGGCTGTGGCCAGTAGGTTGGCTGAATGGTTGGAAATGTGGAAAGAACACAACTGGAAAATTGATGACAAGAAGGCTTGAGAAGAGGTGTGTGGGCAGACCTCTAAACAGACAAAAAGTTTAAAGATATTTGTGCCTCATATGAATGCTCCTCAAGGATGACTTCAGCAGAAGTCAGTGTTTTCCCCAAGCCGCTCCTTTCATTGCCAGTGGGCTCATGAACGTGGCCCTGACGGCAAGCATGGAAGTCACGCACAAGTTCAGCAACATCAAGTTTCACTCATGAAATCCGATCTCGCAACAGGCACTGCTGACTGTCCAACCTGTCATTAGGAGAGACAAATATTGAGTCCTTGATAAGGCATCATTCTCTGGGCTGATTAGCTAGCTACCCAGTGGCAGTGGATTACAATGTACTGCTACCATCGTGGAAAAGAAAGTGCTTTGTTCTTACTGGAATAGATGTTCTAAATACGGATGAGCCTTCCCTACACAAAATGTTTCTGCCAGAAGTACCGTCTATGGACTTACAGAATGCTTCGTCGTATTCCACATAGCATTATCTCACTTCGTAGCAGACAAGGTGTGGAAATGGAACCATGCTCATGGAATCCTTCTGGGAAATTTAAAGGTGATATAGATTATGTATGTCAACTTGTCATACCCTAGGGGCTTGTGTGTTGCTGTGATGGTAGAAGCATTGCTACTGGTAGTCAGAAACCAACAGTGTAACCTATCAGGGGTAGGTTTCAGCAGAGCTTCCAGACTGAAAACCAGACTAGGAAGAACACAGCATTGTACTTCTGAAAAGAACTAGCCAGTAAAGACGTTATGAACAGCAGCCAAACGTTGTCTCATTGTAGTGTCAGAAGATGACCCTCAGGTTGGAAGGCATTCAGAAGACAACTGAGGAAGGGCTGCCTCCTCAAAGTAGAGTCAATCATAACGACAGAGATGGAGCTGTCAAGCCTTTGGGACCTTCATTTGCTGACATGACATGACTCAAAATGAGAAGGAACTGCTACAAACATCATTAATAGTCAGAATGTGGAATGTATGAAGTAGGAATATAGGAAAACTGGAAATCATCAAAAATGAAATGGAATGTGTAAACATCAATGTCCTAGGCATTAGTGAACTGAAATGTGCTGATACTGGCCACTTTGAATTGAATCATCACATTGTCTAATATGCCGGGAATGACAACTTAAAGATAATGGCATTATTTTTATCATCAAAAGGAACACTTCAAGATCTATCATAAAGTACAAGGCTGTCAGTGATAGAGTAACACCCTATACCTACAAGGAAGACCAATTTACCCCCAACCACTAAGTCCAAAAATGGAGAAAATGAGGATTTTTGCCAACTTCTACAGTCTAAAATTGGTGGAACATGCAATCAGAATGCACTGACAACAACTGGTCACTGGAATGCAGAAGCTGGAAACAAAGAAGGGTTGGTAGTTGTAAAATATAGACTTGGTGATAGAAATGATGCCGGAGATAGCATGATGCAATTTTGCAAAAAAAACCCAATGACTTCTTCATTGCAAATACTTTATTCTTTACCAACATAAACAGTGACTATATGAATACCCACTGCTAATGAGTCTGACTCATAGCAACCCTAAATGTTTGAGTAGAACTGCCCTATAAAGTTTCCAAGGACTACCTGGTGAACTTGAACTGCCAACCATTTGGTTAGCAGCTATAGTACTTAACCCACCATACCACCAGGGTTTCCTGATTATACACATAGGTGTCACCAAATAAAATATAAAGGAATCTAATCAACTACATTTGTGGAAAGAAATGATAGAGAAGCTCAATATCATCAGCCAGAACAAGCCAGGGACCAGTTGCAGAACAGACTGTCAGCTGCTCATAGGGAAGTTCAGGTTGAAATTGAATAAACTTAGAATAAATCTGTGAGAGCCAAAGTATGACCTTGAGTATATCCCACCTGAGTTTAGAGTCCATCTTAAGAATAGATTTGATGTGTTGAAAACCAGTCACTGAAGACCAGCCAAGTTGTAGAATGACCTCAAAGGACATCCTGTATGAAGAAAGAAGTCATTAAAAAGTCAGGGAAGAAAGAAAAGACCAAAATGGATGTCAGAGGAGTCTCTGAAACTTTTTCTTGAAAATCGAGTAGCTGAAGCAAAAGGAAGAAATAATGAAGTGAAAAAACTAAACAGATTTCAAAGGGCAGCTTGAGTAGATAAAGTAGTATAATGGCATGCAAAGAGCTGGAGACAGAAAACCAGAAGACAAGAACATGTTTGGCATTTCTCGAGCTGAAAGAACTGAAGAAAGAAACTCAAGCCTCAAGTTGCAATAGTTAAAGATTTGCTAGGGAAAAAGAAATTAAATGTCACAGGAAGTATCAACATAAAATGGACGGAATACACAGAGTCATTATACCAAAAAGAACTGGTCAATGGTCAACTATTTCAAGGATGAACCATATGATCAGGACCCAATGGTGCTGAAGGAAGAAGTCCAAGCTGCACTGAAGGCATTAGCGAAAAACAAGTCTCCAGGAATTGACGGAATAACAACTGAGATATTTCAAGAAATAGATGCAGCCCTGGAAGTGCTCGTCTTATCAAAAGCCAAGAAATTTGGAAGACAGCTATCTGGCCTTTCACCTGGGAAACATCCACATTTATGCCTATTCCCCTAAGAGTCAATCTAAAGGAATGCAAAAATTATCAAACAACATCACTAACATCACATTTAAGTAAAATTTTCTAACAATCATTCAAAAGTGGCTGCAGCTGTATATTGACAGGGAAATGCCAGCAATTCAGGCCAGATTCAGAAGATGTGGAACCAGTGATGTCATTGCTAATGTCAGATGGTCTTGACTGAAAGAAGAGAGTATTATTTCAGATATTTACCTGTGTTTTATTGAATATGAAAAGGTATTCAACTG
Source organism: Heterohyrax brucei (assembly GCA_028571685.1). Classification (NCBI taxonomy): domain Eukaryota; kingdom Metazoa; phylum Chordata; class Mammalia; order Hyracoidea; family Procaviidae; genus Heterohyrax; species Heterohyrax brucei. Next base: position 64,257,627 of record CM053152.1, read on the forward strand.
TGTGGTTCATGACAAATTGTAGAAAACACTGTGGAGAAAGGGAATTGAGCACACTTACCTGTGCTCACTAGTAATCTGTGTATAGACCAAGAGGCAGTCATTCACGTGGAACAAGGGGACACTACATAGTTTAAAGTTGGGAAAAGTGTGCTTCAGAGTTGTATTCTGTCACCATGCCTATTGAATCTATATGCAAACAAAGAATGTGAGAAGCTGGACTGTGTGAAGATCAGGGCATAAGAATTGCAGGATGGCTCATTAGTAACTTGGTTATGTAGATGACACAGCCTTGCTTTCTGAAAGTGATGGACTTGAAACTTGAAGACCTCTGTCTTCAGCATGGATTACACCTTAACATGGAGAATACAAAAAACTCCTCACAACTGGACTAGTAAGCAACATCATGATAAACAGAGAAAAGATTGAGGTTGTCAAGGATTTCATTTTACTTGGATCCAGAATCACACATATGGAAGCAACAGTCAAGAAATCCAAAGATACGTCACATTGGGAAAATCTGCTGGAAAAGCCCTCTTGCAAGAGTTGAAAAACAAAGATGTCACTTTGAAACCTAAAGTGTACCTAACCCAAACCATATATTTAGTTGCATCATATGTATGCAAAAGCTGGACAATGAATAATGGAGACAGAAGTAGAATTGATGCTTTTGAATTGCGTTATTGAAGAAGAACATTGACTATACCATGGACCGCCAAAAGAGCAAACAGATCTGTCTTAGACAAAGTACAGCCAGAGTGCTCCTTAGAAACAAGGATGGTGAAACCATGTATTGTCTACTTGGGACATGTTGTCAGGAGGAATCCATTTTTGTAAAAGGACATCATGCTTGGTAGAGTGGAGGGTCAGTAAAAAAGAGGAGACCTCAGTGAGATGGACTGACACAGTGGCTGCAACAATGGGCTATAGGATAGCAGGAATTGTGGGTGTGGTGCAGAACTGGGCAGTGTTCTTCTGTTTTACACAAGGTCACTGAGTCAGAACTGACTCAATGGCACCTAGCAACAGCAACATAGATTGTGGACTGGGTGGATGGACCAGGCATCTGAGGGGACCAGAGCTAAGCTTCCTAGTGATTCAAGGGTAGGGTGAATGCCTCTGAGCCTAAGGAGCATACTGGAGAGACAAGGGTTATGATAGCAAAGGAATTGTCAGTTTTCTGGGTCTGGGCCAGCAAACTGCTCTCCTGTGGTGCTAATACTTGAATGGACAGTAATTTTATTTGGGTAGGAAAATTGCATGCATACCACTTCTGTCTAATTCTTTGCCAGATAATAACTCTATTTTTAAATGTAGTCTGTGCTAATTTTGTAAGTTTCCATAATTTTGGTGTTTCTGAACTCGGAGATTCTCTTAAAAATATTCATTAACAACTGATGTTTTAAAAAATATTTCCTTAACTTGATTTTTTTTTTGTTATTGTTATTTAAAACAGTTTTTCAGACAAATCTGGATACTCTGAAAGCTTAGTACTAAGGAAAAAGGGGGGTAAAACCACCAGGAATCAAAAAAGGGGAGGGGGAAAAAAAGGAACAGCTGTATGATTCGTAGAAGATCAATAGTATTGGCCCTGTTTTTAGCATATATTTTAACTTCCTGTGACTCTCCAGAGGTTGTTTATGCAGAACAAAAAACTCTAGGCCATGTTAGTTGGTTGTGTCTTAAAACTGAAAATCAACCCCATTGTTCTCAACTCAATTCTGACTCATGGCAACCCTATAGGACACAGTAGAACTGCTTCATAGAGTTTCACAGCAGCAACTGGCAGATTCATCCCGTCTACCTGGTGGTTAGCAGATGTAGCTCTTATCTAGTATACCACCAGGGTTTCCTATAGTGTCTTAGCCTTCATTAGTTAGCTGAGTAGCCAGTTTGTCCGAGTCTCAACCTCTTTATAAAATGATGGAGTGGACTATATGATTGCCAGGAGATCTAGAGACCCCTGCAGTTCCTCATCATAGGAGCCTTTCACAACATGGCAACTTATTTCTTCAAGTCCAACCAGGCAGACTCTCTCTCTCTCTCTGGTACACTAAGACAGAGTATAATATAATGTAACATAATTACGGAAATAACATCCTCACCTTTGTCACATGCTTTTGGTTGGAAGCAACTCACAGATTTCACCCACACTCAAGAGAAGGGGGTACTACAAGGATGCGGATCACTGGGAGTCATCGTGATATGTTTCTGACACATCCCCTGATGCTGCAAACTGTCCTCTTCCAAACCCCAAACCTTTCTGGCTGAGCTGATCCTCTCTCCTATTCCTTAGCCTTCTTTACTGCAATGTCTTCCTTTGTCCTTCCTGTATTTTAAGACTATTTTCAAATGCAACCTTCTCAGTGAAGACTTCCTTGATCAGCTTAGCCCTTTTTTTGACACACTGGAGCTGGAGCATGAACTCCCTTAGCTTGGTACTTAATTGTCCACTGCGTGTACTCAGCCCCATCATTTAATGTCTAGGACTTAGTCTTGTCATCTAGATATATTTCCAATGCAGTGATCTCTTGGCTCAAAGTTCTCTGTATTTCTGTATTTGACCGAGGGTGAACTAGAATAAGGTAGAGACGTTTTTGTTTGTTGGTTGCTGTCTATGTGTAGTTGGCCCCTGACTCAGTGACCTTTTGCACAAAGGGAATCACTGTAGCTCTGACTGTTGTGATCCATGAAGTAGATAGACAACAAAAAGATTAACAAAATCCACTAGAGCCTCTGCTTGTTGAGGACCTCTAAATATGAGCAAATAGGACTAACCCATTTTCGAATTTCCCCGGCATATGTGGTTATTGTACTGTGCCTTGAACTTGGGTGGTGTTCAGTAAGTGTTTATTAAGTAAGTGAATCCAGGGTAACAACCAGATAGATGCCTATACTTTCCAAAAGAAAATTTTCAATGGAGACAATAATGTCTATGACTAATGGAAAAGAGAATCACCAAAAAGAATGCATCCAGTCTGATGCAAGTTTTCCTAACTTCCATTAACTTCTTTACCTCCACATAACTATATTTTGTTCTCGATTTTCCGAATCACAAAGACCTACTTGTGCAAAAGTTACCACATGAAAATCCAAACATAAACAAAAGAAAAAAGGAAAGAAGCACTGTGAAGGAGCCCAGGGGGCTTGGCACAAGACAGGCTTTTGCCCAAGGAGACCACACAGTTCTACTGTTCACTCTGAGCTGACTCTCACAGGTCAGCTAGATGGAGAGTACTTCAGGAAGCCTGCAGACCCCCTCCTCTCCCTTCCTATTGTGGCAAGCACCTGGGAAGAATATTCAGGTTGGCACCCCAAAATATCCATAGATTAGCAAGATGCTAACTGCCTCAGGCTTTACGATCAGCCAAAACAATGTTTAAGATATCTTCTAATTGTCTACTGTCTGTTAAAGCACGATTTTGTAAATGTCAGTAGTTAGAATTTTTTTTTCTGATAAATATTTAAATTTTCTCTACTTAAGCTCTGAAAAAATTCCTTTTGCTGGAATGCTTTTTGAATCCTGACTAGGTTTTCCTGACCGGGATCACCTTCTTCCTTCAATAAAACTTTGCTTTAACAGATACTCCCGTTTACTCTTTGACAGAACTATTCATGTAATGGAAACCCTGGTGGCATAATGGTTAAGTACTAAATCTGCTAACCGAAAGTTTAGCAGTTCAAATCCTCCAGGTGCTCCTTGGAAACTCCACGGAGCAGTTCTACTTTGACCTATAGGGTCTGTATGGGTCAGAATTGAAGCAATGGCAGTGGCCTGGCATGACATTTATATAACAGGAAAGTTCTTCATCTTATGAAGGGATTCCTTCCAGGGTCTATATTTAAAGAGAAAAGAAGTTAGAGATACTGAAGGTAAATTCATTGGTTTCACAAATTTTCTCTGAGTTCGGCAGCATTTATAAATCTTAACCTTTAAATATGTTTTCTTCTATGTCTCTTGTTTGCCCTCCCATTACACTTGATGCCTTGATTCTTTTGAATAGGAAAATTAGTAACAGACGTCTCACTGTGATTTCATCAAGGCAGAAGACCCCAGGCTGTGGAAAATTGCAGTGCCTTGAGCAGCTTGCTTGGCTTGCTTCACAACTTTGGATTAGAATTTTAGTTCTTTTGTTTGGCCTGATCCATAAAAATTCTGGTTATGCATGAAGTTGTATGTAAACCTTGTGGTGCCTGCATAGTGTGAATATTGCTGACATAACTTAGAGGAATTACTGAGTTGTAAACTCCTTAAAAGTAACCATTCTTTTCTAGTCTTGGCAGTAGCAGCTCCTATTGACTCTTTTCTTTGCTCAACAAAATAAATGTACCCTTCAGACGTCACACCTTGGTTTCACATTTACTGGCCAATATGAGAGATGCTGAGTAGAATTTAAGGTTTTCACCTACAACATTAAGGTTTTTCTTATCCATGAAAGTAAATGAAAAAAAAGAAATCCCACCCATTGCCATCAAGGTGATTCTGACTCATAGCAACCTATAGGACAGAGTAGAACTGCCTCATAAAGTTTTTAAGGATGGCCTGATGGATGTGAACTGCCAGCCTTTTGGTTAACTCTTAATCACTATGCTATCATGGTATAAAAAACCTAACTCAAACTGCAAAGGCCTGCCAGAAACTACTCTAAACCAAAAACCAAACCCATTGCCAGTGAGCCAACCCCAACTCACAGTGACCCTATAGGACAGAGTAGAGCTGCCCCATAGTTTCCAAGCAGTGCCTGGTGGATTCAAACTGCTGAACCTTTGCATTTAAGCACTAAGCCACCAGTGTCCCCAGAAATCGCTCTACAGCAGTATAAATTTGCATTATCTTGGTAAAAAGAATAGTCATCAAACCATTATCTTCTAATTTAAATCTCAAAACCTCTCCTGGTTGCAGGTGGATGGAAGGCTAAATTCTATTAGCAGCTAGGTCAGAAACAACCTGATATCAGCTGATTTCAGTATGTGGGAAATTGCAGGATATGGTTCATCACTTTAAGATTAGTCAAAGATTGATCTTACGTTTTTCTTCTTCTTCTCTTTTTGGAATTCAGTTGGCACAGTGGTTAAGAACTACAGCTGCCAACCACACTAACCACTCCTTAGAAACCCTGTGGGGGAAGTTCTACTCTATCCTATAGGATCAATGTGAGTCAGAACTGGCTTGATGGCCACGGGTTTGGCTTGTGGTTTTTTCTTCTCCTTGTAAGCCTCGTTGTACCTAGCTTCTTTGATACATTTGCCATTTTCTGGAATCAAAATGATTTCTCTGTATGCACGTAGAATAACTGCTCAGAACATATATTATGTTCAAATTTTGGCTAGTTTTGACTATTCTTATCAATTCTCTTTTTGTTACTGGGAAAACACCCAGAGGTAGTGCTACGTGCTACTAAGCCAATCTCTGAGACAGGAGGTTGGGTGAATTAATCAAAAGTTTATTTGGAAACCAGCATGCAAAGGAGTAGGGAGATACTCTTGTCCTTAAAACCTGTCTGAATTTGACAGTCAAGTTCTGGATCTTTAAAGGGAGAGGCTATGTGCCATTGTAGGGGTAAACATGTGGGCAATTGGGGGCATGTGGAGATCAGCTAGGAAGAAGCCAACTGGGAGAAGATTGACTCAGTGGTGTTGACCTGGTGGAGGTCATCCTGGTGGAGGTCATTGCTTTGCAATCTTGTAGGTCATCACCACCCATCAAGGTAAACACAGTGGTGTTAGATGTCAATTGGCCAGCAATGTGAAAGAAGAATACTCAAAAACAAGTTACTTCCCTGTCCTCTCTGGCCTCCTGCTTAATTCTTTTATCATTGGTTAGAGCTCAATAATCAAGACAAGAGGAATCATTTATAGCCTCAGTTTACTAAATCTATGGTGATTCCTTGAGAGTCCCACTCTAGCATAGCAACTTGGGGCTTGTGGAATGTGGAGGTCATGATTTCCATGCAGGTTGGGGATGGTGGATCTGAAATCACACCTTTCAGGTGGTTGGTATTAGGTTTCTCTTCTGGTGCCTTTTGCCTTCCAGTTTCACTTTCTTACTTTCACCTATGCAAAACTAGGTTTGGTTCAGTTTTCCTACCCTTAGCAATGGCCCACTCTTCCCTCACACTGTTCTTGCCCTACTCCTATGACTGCCTGCTGGTCAAACAGGGAGTCTTAAGAACAGCATTGAACATATTTCTCACCAATGGAGGGCTACTCTTTAACGTTGGTTATGCTCCCCAGCTAGAACCTCATTAGTCATTTTCCCAGAGTTGTAGCTTGGGCACTATTCCCCCTTCCCTCCCCTCCTACCCCTGTGTGCCCTCCCCAGATCATCATCCTTAATTGAAATTGAACCTTTGGAGATCAATTTTTTATGATCCATCTGAGAGAAGCGTTTTATTTTGCTGACTGTCCGAGTTGCCAAGACTTTTCTTCCCCCTGGCTGGGAAAGTGGTTTCTACTTTAGACAGTTACAATGGATCAAGGCTTACACATACTTGATTTTAAAGGTGCTTCCTGTCTTGTTAACCCACTCATTATGAAGAAAAAGGAACAGCTGAATCACTGGTATGTTGGTGAAAAGCATTAGTTCTCTTATAAGGGTGATTTGCCACTTTAGGCATAATTAGGCCACTTAAACACTTATCTTTGTTAGTCAGTAGACTGGGAAGTCTTTATGCTTGTCATGAGTGAGGTGGTTGAAAGAGAATCTCAAATCTGAAGGAAGGTGCTGCATCAGCCTAAGGTTGTCCCTGCTGTATTTTTATACATTTTGATTCCTAGACTTTACCAACAGCCTAAGTAACCCTTAGAATACTACTCTCTCTAAAATACTTCCTTCCTCCCTCATTCTAACAAACTTCAAATTATTTCCCTGGTGACTTTTTGGGGGGACGTCAGAGGTGAGGGATGGTAGGGAGAAGAAGAGTAACTAATTAAAACATTAACCCTTGAGACTGAATGTTCTTTTCCAGATCATCTTATGCCAGTTGTTTAAGAGATGGGGAATTCTGAGGTGTGTAATAAGTTGGGGGCTAGGGGTAGAGAGGATGAAAACCCATAACTCATCCTTTTGAAAATCTCATGCATCCACACTCTGTCTGTAGTTTAGGCTTGAGGGACACAAAGACAGACAGAAGGTAGGTGTACTTAGATAGTTTCTCTGACTAGTTGCCATTGAGTCAGTTATTGTGAGGGTAGTGTGTCCCTTTCAGGATACAGAAGCTGCACACTGGGAACCCCATCAGACCTTGCCTCATGCGTCTCTTCATTTGTATCTTTTTTCACTGTAATAGTGAGCATGGAAGTGTCTGCGAGTTCTCACAGTTGTTCTGATGAATTAAGCCTAAGGGAGCAAACCACAGATACAGGGCTAGGGACACCTGAACTTACAGCTGAGGGGACCCTCAAATTTTTAGCCAGCAGGTTAGAAGTAAAGGTGTCATGAGGACTCCCATGCTGATATCTGAAGTGTTGGGGAAGACTTGGTCATCTGGAGGGCTGTATCTCATAACTATGAGATGTGACTCAACTCTGAGTGGTTGGGGCAAGAGGAAGAAGTGCTCTTTGTGCAGCTAGTGTCAGACCAGAAATGGGACAGACAAGGATGGAACTGAGATTGTATTGATTTCTAAAGTGGGTGTTTTAATTATCTGGTACTTCTTTAACAGAAATACCACATCTGGATGGCTTTAAAAAGAGGAATTTTATTTGTCACAGTCCAGTCAGCTAAAAGTCCAAATTCAGGGTGTTAGCTCCAAGGGAAGGCTTTCTCTGCTGGCACTGGAGAAAGGTCTTTGTCATCAATCTTCTCCTGGCTTGGAGCTTTGAAGGTGCAGGGACTCCAGTCTTTTCCAAAGAATGAGCTCAGCTGCCAGCGTTGCTTTCTTTCTGATAGTATGAGGTTCCCAAATGTCTCTGCCAGCTTCTCTTCTTTGTATCTCAAGAGACTTCCTCAAGGCACAAAACTCACACAGTGAATCTTGCTCTACCAACACAACTGCTGCCCTACACTGCTGCCCATTTACTCTCATTAATGTCATAAAGGCAGGAATTCCAACATGAGGAACATTATACAATACCAGCAATTATTGCCCAGACAAATTGTTACAAATTTTTTAGGGAACACAATTTAATCTATGACAGTGGGTGCTCAGTGGATTTGATTTTTCAACACATCATCCAAGCTATTGCATATGCCAGTAATTTTTTACTCTAGGAATATATCACAATTTGTTTATCCATTCCCCTGTTGTTGGATAATTGGATTGTTTCCAGTTTGGGGTTATTATGAATTAGATTCTGTCTTAGTTATCTAGTGCTGCTATAACAGAAATATGACAAATGGATGTCTTTAATAAACATAAAGTTCTTCTGTCATAGTCTGGAAGGATGAAGTCTGAATGCAGGGCTCCAGCTCCATGTGAAGGCTTTCTCCCTCAGTGGGCTCTGGGTGTGGGTCCTTGTCAGTCTTCTCCTGGCTCTAGGAGTTTTTCAGGGCAGGTACCCCAGGTCCAAAGGACACACTTTGTTCCTAGTTCTTCTTTCTTGGTGGTATGAGATCCTTCCTCTTTCTTCTCGCTTTTCTCTTTTATATCTCAAAAGAGATTGACTAAAATACAGTCTAATTCTGTAGATTGTTTCTTGCCTCATTAACATAAGCCAGCCAAGTGCCGTCAATTTTCTCTAATTCTGCCTCATTCACATCATAGAGATTGAGATTTACAACACAGAAATAATTGTATCACAAAATGGTAGGTAACCATACAATGCTGGGAATCATGGCCTAAGCTGACGTACATTATTGGAGGACACAATTTGATCCCTAGCAGGATCCTGACATTTCTTGCAGAAGTCTATTTTAAAATGTGTTCTGAGAAATCTTTGTGTATCCTGGGGTCTTAAAAATTATATGTTAGGTTTATTCTTAAAAGCTTTATTGTTTTAGCTTTTGTAATTAGCTCTATGATCCAGATTAAACTAATTTTTGTATATAGTGTGTGGGAGAGTTAAGGTTTATTTTTTCCACCCACATATAATTATCTAGTTGTTCTTGTATTGTTTGTTGAAAAAGAATCTTCTTTTTTCCCGTTGCATTATCTTAGCTCTTCTGTTGAAAGTAATCAAACTGCCATATAAATTTATATGTTCATCTATTCCCAGACTTTGCTTTCTACTTTATGGATCTCCTTATGTATTCTTATGCCAGTAACACACTGTCATAATTACTATAACTTTAGAATAATTCTCAAAATCATGTAGTAGTATTCATTTTTTATTTATTTTTTTATTTTTAGGCAACACCGGTGCATTTGTTGATTTGTTTACAAAGGAGATAAACTGCCTCAAATGTCCTGTATGGTAATTCGGTTTTATGTTTGATGAGAAATAATGACTCAGATTTCAGAAAGCTTTCAGGGTAATGCATCTTAAAATATAAAGATGTCTATGCTACTCATAATGATAATAATAATTAATAAATTGTACTATTGTTTATCAAATCAATTGCTTATGTCTCTGCTGACATTACTGCCATTACCATGAAGGTGGTCCTGAATAGTAACTTTGGCTATCTGACCATATCAAGCAGTCTTTTTGAGAATACAGTAATTGATTGTTTTTTTAACGTATTGGTTCTCACTGCCACTAGTTATCTTTGTGAATGTCTCCTTCTTCTCTGCAGGTAGAATCTTGATTTTTCTTTTCTTTTTATTTTTTTGTGAAAGCTTTCCTTCTCTCCTGTCTATTTATAGTCCTCTTTTGGAAGGAAATGCTACAACCCCAACCCAAGAAAAAATGAAGATTGATTTTATAGCAGTTAGGTAGCCTCATTTCTCTTTTGTCAGTGATTGGTTCAAATGTGGGAAGATGACATAACTCTAACCAATGAGAGGTGATGGGAAATCATCTTTGGAGTTTTCTGTGAAAGGTTTTTGTTTTTTAAATCTCAAAAAGAAACTGAGGTAAGGGGGTAGTAATTTCTCTGCTGCTGCTATTGCTACAAGATATTGTCAACTCATGTGGTGACATCTGGAATGCTTGCAGCCATTTTGTGACTATGAGGAAAGCTACATGCAGATTTGATGAATTAAGCATTGGAGAGAAAGAAAAAATCTGAGTCCTTACAGAAATGATGGAGCTAAAAATCATGCCCTAATCTGTCTCTAGGCTTATGAGAGTTGATATACTTTATCATTCAAATCATTTAAATTAGTTTCCTCTTACTTGCTTCTCAAAGTATGCCATCCAATAAATAGCAGCTATTTGATGTTCCAAGAGCTTGAAGTGAGAAAACAAAATAAATGAGAATGAAACTATGAACAAAGCTGTGATTTACTGATGAACTTTAGTCATCAGAATATATGATTCAAAAATAATGGACTGCTTTGCTTTATGGAGCCCTGATGGCATGATGGTCATGCTAACCAAAAGGCAAAAAATTGGATGAACTTGCTATTACTATGTCTAGGGATAAAGCTACTCTTGACCCGGCTAACTGTAGGTGAACTGAATAGAAGATGGGGACTTGAGAAGGAAAACAAAACTACAAGGACTGAGGGATAGTCCACAGTGATCATAGATTTCTCTGCTGGAAGATCCATGTGTGCTGAGAGTCTTGGATAGGGCTCCTTAAACAAGGGAGCTCCAGTGTCTCAGTTGAGGAGGCACAGAGCAAGGCAGGTCCTGACAGCTGCAGCTGTAGAGGTTATAAGAGACCCTCAAGGTCAATAGGAAGATTGAGCCTTAGAGCTGCTCATGCAAGGAGCTTTTTCTGTCATTTGTTCCAGTGAAAGTGTAGGGGTGGGCAGTGAGCATGGAGTAATTTACCTCCTTTGGTGCAACCTCTGAAGCCCAACTGGTTTTCCTACCTTTGGCTCAGAAAACTCACAGTCACTGAAGGCAAGCTGTCGCAAAATCTACAGCGGCTTTATTTGGAAATGAAGTCATTATTTCTAGTCAAAAGTGCATAAAGAATGTCTGAAGAGCTTCTAAGGCAGAGAATTTCAATTTGGGTTGCTCAGGAATCACAGGCAGTCTTTCAGTTTTCAATTTCACTGGACGTGATGCTCCATAATTTGAACTTCTAGAAAATTGAACTGAAAATGAAAATCTTACACAGCTTAACTCTCATCACCTTATTGACATTATTATTGTTACTAGTTTATTTCATCCGGGTGGAGGAGAAAGAGGGACTCAGTCCTTCCCCTCAGGGTTTAACCACCATAATTCCAAGAAACAGTTTTGAAAATGGCCTGTGCATGGGGAAAGCTGGGTCTTCCACTGATTTGAGTCACGATCTTTTTCATATTCAGATATTAAGTTCCTTTTACCTAATACTCTAATTGTTTTTTTTTATTTCTTTCAATGGAAGATCTATATGCCATACTGGGGATGGTGGAATGGAGCTCACACACTGAATTACCTAGGTTTCTTTTTAACCATTGTGCACTAGAAGGACTGGGGGTTTATCAGGAGACCTATCCTTCTGGCTAACTTATTAATATGATACTCTGTTTGGTTAAAACATTTACATGTTTATGGGAGTTTCTGGAAAAAAATGTTTAAAACCAGTTTTCCCAACTCATGATCATCCTACATGGGCTGAATTGAATTACTGCTGTTGTTTTTTAATAATGCATCTTTAGTTAATCTAAAAACTATAGGTTAAGGAGAAAACCCTTCACAAAATATTTTTTTATTCCAAATTTAACACACTGGAGACTACTGTTTGTTTTGTTCTGTCAGTGTTTGTTATCTGTGTGTGTGTGTGTGTGTGTGTGTGCGCACACGTGCACGTGTGCGTGCATGTTTGTGAAGGGGTATAGCCATCAGGATAAAGCTTTCCTATCATAATCAAACATATTTTTTTAACTTAAAAACTTTAAAAAAAAGTGAGAGATTTGTAGCTTTACACAAAATTCTGGCCTACACCTAACAGCAAATTATACAAGAGAGTTCAGCCCTAAAGCATTTGTGGGTCACACTGAAGTAAATGCCAGGAAGATCTGGAGCACACTGGTGGGAGCTCATTCACGCCATGTGCTGTTGTCATCAGAGGAGCCAAAGTTATGACACGCCACATACTTATAATGTTGAACAGTAAGTAGTTCCCCCCCATTCCTGTCTGACTCTGATATACAAGATCTGACAATTGAGTTTGTGAACTTAATTGGTCTAAGTGCCACTTACCTCATTGCTGAATATCACTATGGTCACCTTTGAAGCACTCCCCTTGGGAACCTATGCACTGATGCCAGTGTCTAGTCCACCCTTCAAAGTAATTTTGGAACTCATTCTGGAAGGGCCATTGTGCATAGTGTCAAGGTGGCAAGTCCAATAATTTAACTGTATAGTTGTCTGTAAGGGAGTTTTTAGCCAGTAAACAAATAATGGTATTGGAACCCCCTTCCTATTCACCTGACCTAACCCCCAATGACTTTTTTTCTTTACCTAAAGATAAAGGAAATATCGAAAGGCACACGTTTTGATGATATCCAGGACATTAAGGATAATATGATGACAGCTCTGATGGCCGTTACAGAAAAAGAGTTCCAAAATTGCTTTGACAAGGTTGTAACCCCTCCCTGCTTTGAACTACATCATAGCATCTGGGAACAACTAAAGAGGTGCTTCCTTTGTCACCCAGAAGGTGGGGGGTCTGACTGATTTCAGCAGCTGTTGGACAGCTCCCAGCTTAACAGTAAAGTACCTTTTTAAAATAAGACTGCCTGGAGAAATAACTGCTGAGCAGCCCAGTGGCATTTCCTCTGCATTTCACTGATCCATATCATAGGGTCAGCTGATGGCCCCCAGTGACTCCGTAAGTAGGGTGCTGTCTTTGGCAGCCAGGAGGTGGAGCCTGTTACCCTAGAGGGTCCACTGAGGCCTGTCACTATAGTACACAGAGGCAGCTGGTGGACAACTCCCCTCTCATGATTATACCTTTGCTCCTGTTGAGGTAACATCAGAGAAACTGAACAGCCTCAAGGTGGTGCAAGAGCAACAAATGACTGCCAACTATTTAAAGAAACAGTTCACCATGACTCCAGAAAGCTCCTCAAATAATCAAAAAACTTCCCAGATGAAGAAGCCTTTCTGAAACTACCATAGGTTGGGTACAAAAGAATTGTATGTAGAGCCCTCCTAGAGATTAAACAAAATGCAGCAGAGCAAAATAAAAAATTAAACAAGCTTTCTGAGCTGATGGAACATCAACGATCTGAAATTCAGCAGATCGATAACAAAATTACAGAATTAGACAATTCAATCTAAAGACAAAAGAGCAGAATTGAGGAGATAAAAGTCATACTTAATGACCTTGAGGATAGAGCAACTGACACAAGCATTTATGAAGAGAAATCAGAGAAAAGAAATAGAAGAATGAAGAAGCATTAAGAAACATGTGGGATTCTATTAAGAGGAATAATCGACAAATAATTGAAGTTCCTGAATATGGAGGGATAGCTGAAAACAGAGTATTGTTGTAGAGTTGCCGACAGAAAACATCCCTGAAATTATGAATGAAAAGAACATAGAGTTTCAAGATGTGTATCGAACACCACAAAAGCAGACCCCAAAAGAAAAACAGCAAGACATATTACAATCATGCTTAAGAAAATGAAACATGAAAAGATTCTTATAAAGGCAGCAAGGCTCAAAGCAAAACTAACATTCAGAGAGAAGCCTTGTAGGCTTTTGTCTGACTTCTCATTAAAAACAGTGTTGGCAAGGAGGCAGTGGGATGACCCATTCAAAGCCTTGAAGGAGAAAAATTTCCCAGCAAGAGTTATATATCCTGAAAAATTGTGTCTGAAACATGAAAATGAAATGAAGACATTCACAGATGAACAAAAGCTTAGAGACTTTGTAAAAACCAAACCAAAACTATAAGAAATACTGAAAGAAGCTCTTAGCTTAGAAAAACAAAACAGTTAAGTGTATGTTTAAGGAGGCAATGCAGGACATAGCACCCAGAATCCTACTCAGGGAAGTCACAAAGCTCAATCAAAGCTACAGTGCTAAGAGAAGAGAACCTATGATCATATTACAAAAACTATGACACCACTACTTCTACAAAGAGGGATATATTACAGTAGTTATAGTCCTTTCAGATGGAGAGGAAATTAAAAAGATATGCAGATGTTAAAATTGGGCATAAACTTGGAATATTAAGGGGAAATCACAGATGTAGCCACATAATAGCAATGCAACATACCAAACAAGAAATGTAATACAGGAGTTTGGGCAAACATAAAGCCAACACTGAAAAAGATGAAAATTCAACCCATAAGGGAAAATGACCCAGAACAGAACACTAAGAACAACATAGAAAACATCAACACAAAAATAAATATATCAAAATGAGAGCACTAAACACATACCTATCAGTAATTATACTTAATGTAAATAGGCTGAAGTCTCCAGTAAACAGACGATGAGTGACATCCTAGATCAAAAGACATTATCCATTTATATGTTGCTTACAAGAAACACATCTTAGACTCAATGATATGAACATACTGAAAATGAAAGGCTGAAACAATATACACCAAGCTAACAACATACAAAGAAGGGCAGCTGTGGCAATACTAATCTCAGGTAAAATAGATTTTAATGTAAAATCCACCATTGTGGACAAGGATGGTCACTATTCATTTCTGAAAGGTTCAGTACATAAGCAGGACTTAACAATATTAAGTATTTATACACCTAATACTGGAACATGTAAATACATCAAACAAATACTGACTACACTGAAAAATGAGGTAGATCACTCCACAATGATAGTTGGAGACTTCAGCACCCCACTTTCAGTAATGGACAGTTCATCTGGAAAAACGTTCAGTAAAGACACAGAAGACTTTATTGCAGTGATTTAATAACTAGACCTCATTGACATATACAGAACTTTTTACCCATAAACAGATAAGTACACCTTCTTCTCCAATGCACAGGGAACATTTTCCAGAATAGACCATGTGTTAGGACATAAAGCAAGGCTCAATGAAATCCAAACCATTGAATCATTGCAATGCATCTTCTTGGACCGTAAAGCCGTAAAAGTCAAAATCAATAGCAGAAAAAAACATAAGTAGAAATTTGAACTAAGGGAAACTGAACAACAACTTGCTCAAAAAGCCATAGGCTATAGAAGAAATCCAGGATGAAATAAATTTATGGAATGAAGTGTGAATGAAAATACATCCTACCAGAACCTATGGGATATAGCCAAAGCAGTGCTGGGAGAAAGGACACAAACCACAGATTTAACCCTACAGCTTGAACAGGTAGAAAGAGAGCAACAGAGAAACTCCTCAAGCACCAGAAGAAAACAGATTATAAGGATTAGAGCAGAACTAAATCAATTAGAGAATAGAAGAACAATTGAAAAAATTAACAAAAGCAAAAGCTGGAGTTTTGAAAAGATCAATAAAATTGATAAACCCTTGGCTAAACTTAAAAAAAGAAGAACAGGAGAGGAAATAAATAACCCAAATAAGAAATGAGATGAGAGATGTCATAACAGACCTAACTGAAATCAAAAGTATCATAACAGAATACTACAAAAGACTGTATTCTAACAGATTTGAAAAGCTAGAGGAAAGGGATAAATTTCTAGACTCATACTACCTACCAAAATTTTCACAAAGAGAAGTACCCAAACTCACTGCTGTCAAGTAGGGTTCAACTTATAGTGACCCAAGAAAGGTAGAACAACTTAGTAAACTCATCACAAAGGAAGAGATTGAAAAAGTCATCAGAAAACTACCAACCAAAAAAAGTCCTTGCCCAAGTGGCTTCACCAGTGAATTCTACCAAACTTTTAGAGAAGAATTAACTCCAGTAACTGAGACTATTTCACAGAATAGAAGAGTATAGAATACTCTCAAATTCATTCTATGAAGCCAAGATTACCCTGATACCCAAAGCAGGGAAAGATCCCAGATCAATATCACTCACTAACCAAGATGCAAAAATTTTCAACAAAATCTTTGCCAGTAGAAATCAACAACATATATATATATATACATAAATTCATCATGACCAAGCTGGATTCATACCAGGGATGCAAGCCTGGTTCAACTTCAGAAAAACAATTAATGTGATAACCACATAAACAGCACAAAAGATAAGAATCCCCTGATTTTGTCAATTGATGTAGAAAAGGCATTTGACAAAGTCCCACACTGATTTGTGCTAAAAACTCTCAGCAAAATAGGAATAGAAGGCAAATTCTTCAATGCAACAAGGGGTGTCTACACACTTACATCATCCTGAATGGAAAGAGACCGAAAGAATTCCCCTTGAGAACAGGAACTGGATGCCCACTCTCACCACTTCTATTTAACATTGTACTAGAGGTTTTAGCAACAGCAATTAGACAAGACCAAGAAATAAAGGGCATCCATATTGGCAAAGAAGAAGTAAAAATCTATTTGCAGATGATACGGTTGTATATGCAGAGAATCCCAAAGAATCCATAAGTAAACTACTCAAACTAATAATAGAGTACAGTAAAGTATCAGGATAGAAGATAAACATAAGTAAATCAGTAGGATCCCTTTATACCAACAGAGATCATTAAAGAAGAAATTACAAACTTGATAACATTTACTATAGCCCCCAAGAAGATACAATATCTAGGAATAAATCTAACTAGAGAAATAAAGGGCCCACACAGACAGAACTACAAGACCTTACTGCTAGAAACCAAGAGACTTACGTAAATGGAGAAACCTACCTTGTTCGTGGATAGGAAGACTTAATATTGTGAAAATGTCTATTTTACCCAAAGCGATCTGCATATACAATGCAATCTCATTACAAATTCCAGCATCATTTTTTAGAAATGGAAAAACAAATCACCAACTTCGTTTGGAAAGGTAAGAAACCCTGGATAACTAAAGTACTACTGAAGAGGAGGAACACAGAGGGAGGTCTCACACTACTGACCTTAGTACCTATTACACTGCCACAGTGGTCAAAACAGCCTGAGATCAGTACAAAAAGAAACATATAGACCAGTGGAACAGAGTTGGGACCCCAGAGATGCCACCATCCTCTTATGAACAGTTGCTATTTGACAAAGCCCTAAGGTTGTAAACTGGAGTAAAAACAGTCTCTTTAACAAATGGTGCTGGCAAGATTGGATATCCATCTGCAAAAAATTGAAACAAGACCCATATCTCACACCTTACACCAAAAATAACTTAAAAGTGCTTTGCAGGGTGGACTAGGCACTGGCATTGGTGCACAGCTTCCCAAGTGGAGTACTTTGGAAGTGACCATAGTGATATTTGGTAGTGAGGTATGTAACACTTAGAACAATTAAGTTTGCAGACTTAACTGTTGTACCTCATATACACCATGAGTCGAATCTGACTCGATGGCACTTGGCTGGCATATATGAGAGGAAATGGGAGGTGTTCAATATTATCGTACAGCTTATGTAAAAATTTTGATGCACGGTGTGTTAGTTTCATAGGGTTTCTGTTAAAAAAAGAAAAAAAGTACCACCAACTAGCTAGTTTAAATGAACAGAAATTTATTCTCTCAAGTTCTGGAGACAAGAGGTCTGAATTTAAAGTGTCAGCAGGACCGTGCGCTCTCTAAAGGCTCTAGGGCTTCTGATAGCAAGCTCCAGGCATTGGTTGGCTTGTGGCAGCATCCCTCCTGTCTCCAACTTGTCTTCATAGGGCTTTCTTTCTTCTCTCTCTGTGCGTTCACGTGGTATTCTTCCCTGGGTGTCTCATTCTGAAGGATGCCAGCCACACTGGATTAGGGCCCATCCTACTCCACTATGGCCTCATGTTAATAAATTGCATCTAAAAAAATTATTTCTGAATAAGATCACATTCACAGGTACTGGAGTTTAGGACTTGAATCTATCTTTTCGGGGGATGCAGATCAACTCGGAGCACAGTGGAAAAGGGAAAATACCATAAGACCCTCTGGAGGAACAGTGGCCACAGAGAATGGAACTCTGAGGAAACAATGGGAAAACAATCATTAGTATCCTATTCTTTGTGCCAGTCAACTTTCCTCCACTTTCTGAAGTCTTTCAGAGTTCAGGAAAGAGCTGATCAAAATTGCCTTTTGTCATCAAGCATAGCAGGAGGTGGCCCAGTTTTATTTGTGAACAATTATTTATTCCACTCTATACAGAATGTTTCTGCCTCTTCTCTTTCAAGTTTCCAGATCAATTATTAAAAAGTGCTTGAAATGATTCCCTGGTATTGTTCAGCTATTGGGCAGAGAGAGTCCTGTGGCTTAGTGATGGGGGTTGGGTGGGGTGGGGAATTGACCCAACCAAAAAAATCAAATCTACAGCCTTTGAATCAATTCCCACTCATAGTGACCGTATAGGACAGAGTAAAACCACTCCATAGAGTTTCCAGGGAGAGTCTGGTAGATTTGAACTACTGATCTTTTGGTTAGCAGCTATAGATCTTAATGCTGTGCAAGCAGGGTTTCTGCAAGTGGCCCAGAGCTGGCCAGTTAGACATAAGGATGTCTGTCAGAGACTTCTAGAAAAGATGTTTTTTTGGCAATACGAGAGGGTAGTTCATGAAGAGAGTCTCTCTCTCTGTCCTGGCCATCCCCTCACTCTGCTTAACTTAACGGCTAGTGATGGCACGCGAACATGAAGTGTCACCATCAGAGTGAAAGGGGCGATAGATGAAACCACAGTAGAACAACACTTGGGTACTTCTTGATGCTGCTCAGCTACTCAGCTATTTCTGTGTCCCCTACCTTAGACATACTTGTTCAAGTCTTTTAAGCCACTGTTTCTTACTCATGCATTTCCATAGTTTTCGGCTTCTGTTTTTCACTGAAAAATATCCTTAAGTGTAAGCCACTGACATTGAACTTTTTTTACACATGCAGCCAAAGGCATTCTAAACTAGTGCACAATACATTGAAAACTTTTGACATTGGAAACCACTTTTTTTATTATTATGATTAAGTGTAAGTGTACAATCCAAATCAATTCCACATGCCTGCCATCTAGTCTCCTCACCCTGTGACACCCTATTCCTCCTTTTGACTCTATACTTCTAGTATCCTCTTAATGAACACCTATCCCCTCCTCTCTACCGTCTTCTCTCCAATCTAGAAAGAAACCAGGAGGACAGCCTCCTATAAATCTACAAACCGATAAAGTACGCACACCATCTGCTCTCACTGTGTCCCCAAGTCCAGTCCATCCTTGTCCGAAGAGTTGACCTCAGTACTGGTTTCAGGTCAGGGCCAGGAGCAAGCTCAGGAGCCTTGTTCCCAGGGACCCTCTAGGCTGTCAGACTGTCAGTTCTGGTCTTTTAGAAGAGTTCTTGAGCTGTACACCTCTTTTTCTTGGGTTGCCTCTAGGACTCCATATTGTGCCCCCCATCATGGCTGCCCTTGGTGGTGGCTGGGCAACATCTGGTTTTTCTGGTCTCATGCTGATGCAACCAGGTCCTTCCGCTTCCTGATCTCATTTTTCCTCATGTCTTTGATGTTCTTGTTTGTCATCTGTTCCAGATGGATTGGGGCCATTTGGTGCTCCTCAGAGGGCAGCTTGCTAACTTTTAAGACCCCAGACACCACTCACCACTGTGGGGTGCAGAAGACTCTCTTAACTAAAGACTAGCTATGCCAACTGACCTCGATACATCCTGAAAACATGGTCTACAGAACCCCATCTCTGCTACTCTATCCTTTGAAATATTGGGTTGAGTTTAGAAAACCTTTCAGTTTATAGTATAGCCCTGTTGCGCTGATCTGTTCTCTACTGTGTGCTGTCACTCCCTTCACCTAACCAAATTCCTGTCAACTGTCTAATCTGTGACTATCCATCTCTGTCCCTCCCCATCCTTGTAGCCATCACAGAGCCTTTTCCTTTGTACTGACGTCCATTTTCAAGTCTTTATAGCAGAGGTCTTGTACTTGTCCTTTTGTAGCTGACTGATTTAACACAGCATAAGTTCTTCTAGTTGAAACCAGGTTACGAGATGCTTCCTAAAGTTCTTTATTATTGAGTAGTGGTCCACTGTGTATACGTACCACAGTTTGTTTAACCACTCGTCTGTTGATGGGCACCTAGATTGTTTCCATTTTTTTGCTATTATGGACAGTACTGCAGTAAACATTCCTGTACATGTATCTGTTTGGGTGACCACCTTATTTCTGTAGGACATATTCTGAGAAGTGGCACTGCTGAACCATATGGTACTTCTATTTCTAGCTTTTTAAGGAAGCACCAAATTGCTTTCCAAAGAGGAACCACTTCTTAAGCTGTGCAAGTAACAGAAATAAATTGGAAGTTATGGCATATTGAAAAGAACTGTCATTCTTGACATCTGATTTCAAGTGTTTGTATTCATCAAAATAATTTCATTAGCCTTATTTACTGACTTTATGATAAACAAATATTATAAGTGAACTCAAATTATAAATTTGTCAATTAATAAAAATGTGCAGTTGATATGTTTTACATATTGAAATTCCAATGAAGATATCATCTGAAGAAAAAGCTAAAGTCAAAAGGAAGTGGAGTAGCTGAATGTTAGAATTAATTGCTGTATTCACTTGAACATTTAAATTTATTAAACACCTCGGATGTACTATGCTAAGGAAACCCTGGTGGTGTAGTAGTTAGGTGCTATGGCTGCTAGCCAAAATGACAGCAGACCAAATCCTACAGGCACTCGTTAGCACCTCCGTGGGACAGTTCTACTCTGTCCTATAAAGTCAAGAGAGTTGGAGTCAGCTCAGCAGCAACGGGTTTGGTTTTTTGGTATCTGCCATCGAGCCCCCTTGCTGGTGTGAATTGTTTGAGATTGACTGCTAGCCTAAAGGTCGGTGATTCAAACCCACCAAGTGGTACCATAGCAGATAGGCCTGGAAATCCGCTTCTGTAAAGAATACAGCCCAGAAAACCCCGTGGAACACAGTTTTATCTGTCACACATGTTGTCATTATGAGTTGATATTGACTTGACAGCAACTAATGAAATAACAGTAACATGTCCCATCTACTCTTCTAGGGGCTAGCAATTCAAAGCTAAATAGAACATAAGCTGCCATCTAGTAGACTCCATCTTGGTAAATGGCAGTGCGATGTGGTCAGATGCTCAAGCTGAAAACCATGCTGCCATCCTTGAATGGTATCATCCTGACACACACCTACTGTGTCATCCATCAGCCAGTCACCTTGGCTGTACCATCACAGCTCCTTCTCAGGTCTTCCTTACGGTCACCATCCTTCAAGGCATCGTCATTTACCATTCCTCTTCTTCTTGAGTACTGCTTCTCCATAAGATAGCCACAGTAAGTCTTTAAAAACATAAAGGAGATCATGATGTTCTTTTGTTTTCAATTCTTCCATTGGTACATATCACTATTAAAAAAAACAAAAGACACTAGTCATTCCCCTGGCATACAAGGCTTTGTTGTTCTCTAATGCCAGTTACCTTCCAATATAATTTCCTGCACTACTACTCTTCATTCAGTCAAACCTAGGAATCTGGACTCTTTTCTGTTTTGGGATACACAAACTATGTTCCCTTCTCAGTGACTTACACTTACTGCCTCACTTAATTCTGGTCTTTGCTCCAGAGTCACCCCAGGGAGGCCTGCCTTCAACTCCATTCTATTTTTCTTTGTTAGCTATTTATTAGCTTATATTCTGTCTGCCTCTCTTGAACACTAGCTCAGTGAGGTTAGGGACTTTACCATTTTGATGAATGTAAATGGATGGATGGATGGGTGGATGGGTGGATGGGTGGATGGGTGGATGGGTGGATGGGTGGATGGGTGGATAGGTGGATGGGTGGATGGGTGGATTCAAGTCCTGATTCTGCCTGAACAACGTGCTTTGGGCCAGTTTCATTCACTGTCTGTGCCATTGTTTTTGTATTTGTGAAATGAGAATGAACTTCCAGCTGTGGTGTATGGAAAATTTCAAGGGCAATCCTGTTGGCTCTGTCTGGCACTGCTTGGGTGGGCTTCCTCCTTTGTTTATGTATCAGTCTAGTCTACTGTCAGGCAGCTTAGGAAATTGGACCCTGAGAAGTTGCTAGCTAAAGCTGGTGCCTGTCCTTATCCTTGCTGAGAGAAACTAGCTCAGGCAGCCTGCAGCAAACAGACACAAAGCTAGAAAACTCTTTTGGCTTTGCGTGTTTTGTGTATCCTTCCTATATTTTCTACCCATCTCCTCACCAGGATCTCATAAGAGACCTTGTTCCCTGTTCTCTCATCCTGAGGCAGTAGATTGCAACATTTAATTCATCTACAAGTACTCAAGATATATCTATTCCTTTTTTGGGTATCTTTGCATGAAGTTGCAAAAAGAGCAGTTTCCTTGGACTCTAAATCCAAAAATGCCCTCTGTCCACTCTGACTTGTTTTAGCTGTGTGAGCTTAGGCAGGTGTCTCTACTTCTCTGAGCCTCACTTCCTTCAGTTACAGTGTGGGAACACTAGAGTACACCTCGTATTGTTGTACTGATGTTAAAGGAAGGGATGGATAGAAAGTACCTACAGTGCATTTGGAGCCCCTGGGAAGAGCAAAGGGTTAGTGTGCTTGGCTGAAAACTGAAAGACTGGAGTGTCAAGTTCATGCAGAGGCACCTTGGTAGAATGTCTGGGGATCTACTTCCAAAAAACCAGCAGCTGAAAACCCTTATTGAGAAGCACAGTACTCTCACACACAAGGGGTCAATATGAGTTGGGATCAACTAAATGGCAATTTTTTTTTTTCTTTTTGACAATGCATATGCGATTGCAGTAGAGTCAGTTCTAGCTGCAGAACTTCCAAGGCTCTAGTCTTTACAGAAGCAGCTTGCCATGTCTTTCTCCCCAGAAGCGGCTGGTGGATTCTAACCTCTGACCTTCCTGTTAGCAGGTGAACACTTTACCACTGGGCCTCCTGAGCTCCTACAATGCTAGTGGTATTGCCATAATAAAAAAAAAAACTGTAGCAAGAAAGCAAAGGATAACTTGGATGTTTTGGCTTACTTAGCCTTTCTAGCATCTTTCAAATTCATTCTGTATGCTATCTCTGTTCAAATAAATGGCCATTCTTTCTTTTAAGCATGAAATTGGGAACTGCTAGAAATGAGGCTGAGACAAATAGGAAACAATTGCTACAGGCAGGAACACATTCGTAAACCTGGCCCGTTTCAGCAGAGACTACAGCCTGTATGCTGTTGTCAGCACTGAGGCCAAATGGCTGGAGAAGCTGAGAGCCCCACCTCCAGGCTGTTGTCCCTCCACTGCTGTTGCTCTAGCCTGGGCTGCACCAGCTGGACAAGGATGTGGCCTGGACTGATTGTGTTTGACCTGTAACGCCTGCCTGGCTAAGGTGCTTTCTCTCCTCCCCTCGTGCTAATTCCCCTCGCTCCCCAGAGGCTGGGATGAGGGAGGTGGGGACCCCCTTCACTCATGAAGCTGCAGTGTGCCAGGCCTATGGGAAATGGACCAGAAGGAACAAGGCCAGGCTACCCTTCCTTGAGCTCTGCCTCCCATATCTTTCTCCCTTTGAGTTTCTTCATGGGAGTGTGAGGGTGAGATGCAAAGAAGGGATTCAGCTAAAGAGGGATGGAGCCTTGCCAGTGCCTCTACTTGATTAGGGACACAGTGGGAAACCTGTGTTGAAAGGTTAGGAATCTACAGTTTCCTGCCTGCAGGTAGACAAAGGGGCTTTGTTCACCTGGGAAACAGTCTTACAGCCTGCTGCTACAGAGATTTTGGGAACTAGGTTACTCTGAGATGTCTAAATCAGACTACAAAAACCAATGACCGTCAAGCTGGTTCTGACTCATGACAACTAGGAGTGTGTCAGCAGAATTGTTCTGCAGGGTTTTCAATGGCTGTGATGTCTCAGAAGTGCATCACAGGTTTTTCTTCTAAGGAATCTCTGGGAGGATTTGAGCCACCAATATTTGGGTTAGTGGTCAAATGCTTAACCGCTTGTGCTACCAGAACCAGAAACAAAAACTATATTCTGTTGAGTCAATTCTGACTCATAGCAACCCCATGTATTTTCCTGGCTGTAGTCTTGAGCAACACAGATGCCAGGCGTTTTCCCATGCTCTCTGCCCCTGGGTGGGTACAAACCAGCAAACCTTGATTATTAGTCTAGCACAAATCATTTGCAGCACCCAGTGAGGCCTCTAAATCAGATATCAGTCTGGGAAATTCTTGAATCTAACAGAGAATGGGAGGCTGGCTTCTAGACTAGGATGAGGGGTCAGGATTCTAGCCAAGGAAAGAGAAGAGAAGTGACAAAGGAGAGTCTTCTGTGTCCTGAACTTGGTAAGTTCGTTTCCACCTGGGGTCTTTGCATTTACTCTCCCTGTAATGCTTTTCCTACTAAATCTATATGGCTTCCTCTTCACTCCATCCTTGTCTGGCCCAAAGGGACACCTTCTCAGTGAGGCCTTCCTCATTTCCTCCCTCCTCATTTCAATGGTCTCTCCAACTACTCTCTCCTGTAACACCTCTAAGTGTTTTACTTGGTATATTCAACATGAAGAGGAGGTTTAAGTCAATCAACAATCTGCAAATAAATGAGTAATTTTTATCTCAGAAATTATCCAGTTGATAAATGTATCTACTTTGTAATTAAATTCCAGAATAAAAGCTAGCTGTCTAAATTCAGAAAAAACTGTAGTAACTAATGGATTCATTGGCTAGATTTTTTTTTTTTTTTTGCCCAAAGGAATGATAATCAGGTAGGGATCTGATTTGCCCTCTTGTCACCATCTGATGCTCTTAATCTTCAAGAGTTTTTTGATTCCTATCTCAAGGTACACCTGTATAGTTAAACATAGGCTGTTTCTGAAAGTTTATTGTTAATTTAGTATGAAAAGAGTCACAGTCTATGGCTTTCCTTTTACCAAAAATCTCCTTCATCTAAGCATGATAATAAGGTTCATTCTTAAGGACATGACATATTTTTACTAGTAACATATGGTAAGCTTAAGTGGCGTGAAAACTTTTTGCTTTAACCATCCATGTATATTTTTAATTAAAGAATTACAAAAAGAAAGAATGCTCTAGAAGTGTTAATTCCTGTGTCTGTATATTTTAGCAGATTGGGGTGATTACTAAGTCATTGTCTTGGTCATTGTGACATTGTTAGAGTTTAGTAGAGAAAGAAAGTCTTATTTCTTTCTTCATCTCTAGCTAGCCTTTGAGAAATGTGGCTGCATTCATTCTGGAAACGAGAAGATTGGCCCTAGTGTACGAGCTTGACATAATCACAAACTTGCTGTGTGATCTTAAAAAAGCCACTGCTGTAGAGTTGATTCTAACTCATAGGAACTCTAGAGGTAAAGGTAGAACTGTCCTACAGAGTTTCCAAGGAGTGCCTGGTGGATTTGAACTGTCAACCTTCTGGTCAGCAGAAATAGTACTTAACTACTACACTACCAGGGTTTTCTGTGATCTTAACAGGGTCCCTTTAGTTTTGTAGGACCTCAGTTTTCTCATGTGTATCTCCAAAGTGTCTTTGGATTAAATGTTCTGTGCTAATATTGTTATGAAACTCTGCAGATCCATCCAGAGTCTCTGGATGGCACAAACGGTTATATACTTGGCTACACTCTGAAAGGTTAATTGGAGTCCACTCAGAGGCACTCAAAAGAAAGCCCTGGTGATCCACTTCTGGAAAATCAGCTGTTGAAAATCCAGTGGAGCATAGCTCTTCTCTAACTCACATGGGGTTACTGTGAACTTGGAATTGACTCAATGATGACTGGGTTGGTTTTTGTTGATCCACTCGAAACATTAAACTAAGCTGACTTCTTGAATGAAAAATAGACCCAAAGCTGTTTCAAACCTTTTGTTTTCATTGATAAGTGAAGTTAATTTGTGGAGAGCATCTTTCTGACTTCGTTCACCCGAAAAGAAGTCTATCTTTTCCCCAGTAGATGGCAAATCCAGCCTGCATGCACTTGGGACAAAGGCTGCTAGATGGCGCTGTTTCTCTAGATTTCCAGGACATCTATGTTTTTAACAGATGGCTGTTGGAGGAGAATTAGCAATTAATGTCCACTGTATCAGCCAAAGCCTTCAGAAAATATGTTAGATTCCAGAAACTACAGAGAACTGAGATTGCTCAGAGGTGTTTTGCTGCCAACCTGGTCCTCTGCTGGCCAAAAATATAATCATACACAGCCCGGCCCATCCCCAAATTGGACCCACAACTAAGGGACATTCATAACAAGGGTAAATAATGAATATTATAATAAGTGACACATATCCTTATTTTGCTAGCCATATTACTTTATTTTATGTGAGTTTTTCCTGCATCTAACAGAAAATCATTACCACTGTGCTGAAGGATAAAGTGAATTCTGTAACGAAAAGAAAACTACAAGATGAGACACTGCGACTGTTTCTCTGATTCCATATGGAAGCCTGATGTTGTGTGTCACCGAGTCTATTTTGGCTCATAGTGACTCTATAGGATGAGTTAGAACTGCCCCATAGGGTTTCTCAGGCTGTGATCTTTATAAGAGCAGATTGCAGTCCTGTCTCCTGCAGAGCTGCTGGGCGGGTTCAAACCGCTACCTCTTGATTAGCAGCCAAATGCTTAACCATTGCACCATCAGGGCTTTCTGGAAGTTTATAGGATTTTAAAAACAGTGCAAGAGCATTGATGGCAGGCTGTAAAGATTTCTTGTGTTTCTCTGACCTTTCTGACAATAAAGCGATTTACATCAAGAACTTAAACATTGCAGATGTCATTCTCTTCATCAAAAAGCAAACTTGCTCTTTGTTATATGAGTGGGAAGTCAGGGGAGTCAGTAAAAGGAGTTGGTCCATTCTTAGCTCTGCTGCTTGTATTTGTCCCCCTTTAATGTCTGTAGCCTTCATTACTGTAATTTCAAATTCTGCTCAGCTCAGGTATTAAAAATCAAATTTCTCCTAGTAATAGTAGGATTTGGAGACGGAGTACCCTAAGACTCGGCTCCTCTGCTCATGAACCTTTTGCTCCTGGTAGATGTGGCCATACTGAAGTTAGCAAGTAGAGCAGCAACTGGGTGGGCTTGGAAAACCATAGGGCAGTTCTCTTTTGCAGGCTCAGAAATACAAATCCTGCACCTTCCACGACACTCCTCCTCCCCTGTCTTTTGACCCCTGACTTTTCCCTTGTCCAGAGACAGCAGTGTGCCAAAATGAGGTCATTCACAGCTTCCCCCTCTCTCTGTCACACCATTTGCAGCTTATTTTCACAGGTGAGGGAGATTGAAAGAATCAAAGCGGTGTATTTATTTCACATTTCCCTTAATGTCACTTTTGGTGAGTTCATGGTGCACAAAGTTCCTCCTTCTTCTTCTGTGCATCTAGAAAAATCTTGTTCAGTCTGTGGCATCCACAGCTCAGACTGCAGGCTAACTGAGGACTATGATTGGGGCACCGCAGGGCTGGGAAGAGGAGCACCTCCCCTCCTAGCAGGGAAAGGCCTGGCCCCCTGACCTAAGGCACCAATTACTAGTTTAACTGTCATTCCCTGCAGCCTGAGAGGCAGCTGGAAAGGATGGCACACACTGGGAGTTCCCCTTGTGTCTGGCTGGCTCCCTAAGGCTTCCAGGCGTGTGCCCATCTGGTGAGGCCTCTGGAGCAGGGGGCCTAATTAGGTGTCAGCTGGCCACCTGAGAGGCTCTGTGGCCTCCCCCAGTGTCCCTTTCCTCCAGGCAGGACTGCAGTCTCCCAGCTGCGGGACCTCTGGAGTTTGTTTGGTTTAGCAGCTGCCCCAGCTAATTATTGGAGAACAGAGTCCCCAGGTGGCTGCCTCAGAGTGGGAAGGGGCAGAGAGCGGGCTGAGGAACATAGAGATAGGGAGGGGGACAATGTGAGGGGTGGTAACAGGGGGTCAGAGCGAGAAGAAACAGAGAGCAGGGATGGATGAGCACCGCAATTCAAATCTAATCTGAAGGATGAGGAAGGTTTCCTCACCTGTAGTAGAAGCGCTGATCCTATATGTGGATCCATCCATTTGAGAACAATCCCCCTCTCTTGGCTGGCCCCCTCTCTCCGCACAACCACAGCCACCTATCAGCGCACCACGATACTCTACATTGGTGTTGCTGTGGTGCCAACTCTGACTCATGGTGACTCCACGTACAACTGAAGAAAACATTGCCTTATTCAGCACCATCTTAACAACTGTTGGTAAGTTTGAGTTCACTGTGGTAGCACTTGTGTATTTTCAGTGTCTTGTAACCTAGGATCTCCTTTTCCAGAAATATATCCGATGATATTCTGTTGTGACCCATAGGGTGGTCACTGGCTAATTTTCAGGGATGGATTGCCAGGCCTTTCTTCCTAGTCTGCCTTAGTCTGGAAGCTGTTCTGAAACCTGTCCACTGTGGCTCACCATGATGACATTTACTTGAAATACTGGCAGCACAGTTTTTAGCAACACAGCAACATGGAAGCCACCCTAGTACAACACGCAATGGATGAGTGGTGGATGATGTTCCTGCTCCTTTGTCCCCTTTTAAGTGTCTTCTTCCAGCAAGCTCTGCTCCTTCAGTCTAGGCACTAACATTTTTTTTTGTTATGAATACGTGGACTTACAGCCCAAATTTGGGTGAATGGAGAGAGGGTTTAGGAAGATGATGCTGTTTAACTCAGTATAGTTGTTTGCTATTGTTGAACTTTTAGGCATCAAGGGGTGTGTGTGTGTGTGTGTGTGTGTGTGTGTGTGTGTGTGTGTGCGTGCATAATGTGCTGCACTATCCTGGAGTGTCCAGAGTGTTGCTTACTTGCTTATATGCAAATCAGGCTCAGCCCACTGCTTTTAAGGTATTTTCTCCTCACCTTTGGGCAATAATCCCAAGACATAAAACAGGTGAGAATACTGAGACAGGAGGAAGAGGAAAGGAAAGAAAAATCATCCACAAGTGGCTGTATCTGAGAACACAAACTCCAGTTTACTGAAGTACTCACTTGCTAGACAGCTGGGCTGAGCTCCTGAAACAAGAAACAGTTTTCTGTCTTTTAATGTAGGATCATTTGGGTCTGGGGAGTGGACATAGCTGGGCTTGGTAAAAATGGACCCTAGTTTACTTTCTGGTCTTGTTATATCTGGGGAATGTGGCCTTGAACAAGCTGTTATATTTCCCTTGTGACCCAATTTTCCCATGATGAGATGAAAAATGTTGGGGAATTCTTCTTTCAGTGCGCCAGAAGATACCATTTTCTGAGAATGTTGGAGATTAGAATTTTATGTTTCTATATTTGACTTATCTGGACCCAAGAAAGAACAGATTGCTCCTTCACTCACTCCAAAACTGCGGTTGTGCCACTGAAGGCAGTTTTGCACGAAGGTGGAAGACAGCTGCTTTGAGACTCATCACATCTGCCTCCGACTAGAGGAGTGTGAACTGTACAGATGTGAGCTAGCTCAATGGCAGTCATAGCAAGTGGAAGGGTGGTGGGATTTTCAAGGTGGCGGGAAGAAAGTCTTGTCTGGTTCCCTCATCGCCTTCCCTTGTGAATCCAGTGATGATATGGGAATTCTCACCCTGGGATATTAGGATTCAGAGATTTGGATCCGTCAAGCAAAATTCACAAAGATGAGTAATTCTATTCAGAACACAAGAATCTTTTGAGGCCACTAATGGTAGACCTTGGTCATCTCTGGCCCCTCCAAAAGGCACCTGAACATAAATCCCAGCACAGAGAATGGAAGCAATGATAGCAGAGAGAAGTCTGAGGGAGGATAACCTTCCCACTGGTGGCAGTCAGCTGTCAGCTGATTGCAAAGTAGAGGGAAGTTGAGTTTCTTCAATGCTGGGGCAAAAGGTTCTTGCTTTAAATTACTCTAGGGGCAAAGGTATATCCTTAAGGATAATAATTCTACAAACAAACAGGACAATTGTTACTGTTTTCTACAGGCCAGTGAGCATTCTAGTTCTTGTCAGCTAGCTCCAACAGAAAATGACAAATTCTTTAATGAAAGCCCATAGTCTCCGCAGGGAACTATTGCCCTCTGAGAATTGATCTGGCCCAGCATCTCCCTCCGGTAAGACCTCTCCAGTGTTTCTGATGGATGCCAACCCACCCTCTGCTTGACTACCCTCATTAAAAAAACAGCCAAGCACATTCCATCTGGGCAACTCAAGTGCTGAGAGGACTGTTCTTAATTTGAGCTGCAACCTGCTTTTGAAACTTTTGCTTTCTAATCCCAGTTCTGCCCTCTGGAATTACACAGGATAAGCACAATCCCCTTTTCAGATGAAAGCTCCTCAAATAGTTGAAGCTGGTTATCATGTTCCCCAAGACTTCACTTATACAAAATGCACTTTCCAAGTATGACATCGTCTCAAACTCCCTCACTATCCATCTCAAGACGTAACCTAGTTTTATAGCATGTGCATCAGTTACCTGGGTCACAGATTTTGGAACTCCATAAAAATAAAGACAGATTTCTTCAGCACTCCAGCAGAAGCTGAATGCAGGCATTTTGATGTGGCTATTTTGATTTGATCATGTTAAAATGTCTGTATTAAAAAATAAAAACAAAAGTTTTTCAATTCCGAGTAACATGAACTATAGGCATCTCAGAGCCGCACATCATCTCTGAGCTCGACCTGACTGCATCTCCATAATCTGTTCAGAAATAAAGTGAAGTTCAGGAAGTGAATATATATAGTTATGTTCATTGGTATTTTCTTTAAAGCCATTAACTTGTTTTTCAAGATTGTCAAAATGTCTTTAAAATGGCAGCATCAAAATGGTATACATCTGATTTCTAGATATTTTTGTGCACAGAAGCAGATGACCCAGTAAGAGCAAGGTGAGCACAGGCTACCTCGTGTTCGCCCCCACCAGTGAGTGTAAATTTCAAGGTAGATTTTCATTCTGTAGGAAAGTAGTGGGAATTTGGAGAGAGATGGATGTCAGCCACTTTTAAAACTGGAATCTCTCATGTGGTGAAAAAATAAGAAATTGTGAGAACTGTGGGGGACCATGGAAACCCTGGTGGCATGGTGGTTAAGTGCTACATCTGCTAATCAAAATGTCAGCAGTTCAAATCTGCTAGGTGCTCCTTGGAAACTCTATGGGGCAGTTCTGCTATGTCCTATAGAGTCGCTATGAGTTGAAATCAACTTGATGGCAGTGAACTTGGGGTTTTTTGTTTTGGTGGGGGAAGGTGGTCTCAGGGAAAGAATATCTTGCTCAACTGGCATAACATCATTTATAAAGAAAATGTTCTACATCGTACTTTAGTAATACCTGGGGTTCTAAAATCCTGAGAGCAGCCATCTAAGACACTCTAGTGGTCTCACCCCTTCAAGACCAACGGAGAACAAAGAAAACCAGAGACACAAAGGAAAGATTTGTCCAGAGGACTAATGGACTATACCTGCCGCAGCCTCTACTAGACTGAATCCAGCGCACCTAGATGGTGCCTGGCTTCCCCACTGACTGCTCTGACAGGGGTCACAACGGAGTCCTGGACAGAGCTGGAGAAAAAGGTAGGGCAAATTTTAATTCATGCACACACACAAAAGACCAGACTTACCGTCCTGACAGAGACTGAAGAAACTCCAAGAATATGGCTCCTGTACTCCTTTTAGTTCAGCGGGGAAGTCCTTCCTGAGGCTCACCCTTCAGCCAAAGATTAGACGGGCACACAGAGCAAAGAAAGACTAAAGGGGCCCACAGGCCCAGGGGCAAGGACTAGAAGGCAGAAAGGGACAGAAAAGCTGGGGATGGGGACGTAAAGGTCTAGACAGGGACAGTGTTGACGCGATATGGTATTGGCAAATAATGTCACAAAATGTATACTAACTGTTGAATGAGAAGTTAGTTTGTTCTGTAAGCCATCTAGGGTACAATGCCAAGTGCCGTCGAGTCGGATCCGACTCAGGGCGATCCATTTAATTAAAAACGTGAAATTGTTCACTATAAATGATCTCGTAACAAGGCAAGTACCATGCTTACCGTGCTTATTGGATAATCAACCTCTGCATGTGAGTCATAAAAAATGTGAACTCTAGAGTAAGACGAACACTACCCTCCTGCTCTTCGTCCTCCCAGCATACACAATTCACCACACACTGCTTTCCAGGTGAGTGTGCGAGGGCTGATGCTAAGGTAGGAGAGGAATGAATTGAAAACTTAGAGAAACTGATTGTTGAAAGAGATTTTTTTGCCCCAGCAAATTTTTAATATGGAAAAAAACCCTTATTCTATAAGAAAATAACTGAAAAGATCTCCATCAGTCCATGATATGGTGATCACACAGCACACAAATCACACAACGTCCTATTTCACAGAATGTGTCATGGGCATCAGGTGACTCGTGACTGTACAAACAAAACAGTTGTCATTGTAATCACTTTTAAGGGTACAGTTCAGGGGCATTAATAACATTTACCATGTTGTGTAACTAAGTCTAGTTTTATGAGAACCATGTTGACATAAATATTTACTAGTAATAGTATTTTTTTCGGCCACTTATCAGTTTGTCACACAGAAGGGACCTCTGTATTGCTGGAAGCTATGCTGCTAGTGTCTCAAAAACTAGCAGGAGCATCAGGTTTCACTAGAGCTTCCAGACTCAGACAGACTGGAAAAAAGTGGCCAGTGAAACCTTTATTCATGGCAGTGGAGCGTTGTCTGACATGACCTTGGAAAATGAGCCCTGCAGATTGGAAGCACTCCAAATGTGACTGGGGAAGAGCTACCTCCTCACAGCAGAGCAGACCTTAAAGACATGAATGGAATAAAACTTTCAGGATCTTCATTTGCTGATGTGACAGGATTTAAACAGAGGAGAAATGGCTTCAAATACCTGTTAATAATTGGAAGATGAAGTGTATGAAATATGAATCTGGGAAAATTGGAAACTGTCAAAAACAAAATGGAATGCTTGAATATCAATATGCTAAGCATTAATACTTAAGCTGAAATGGACTAGTATTGGTCATTGTGAATCAGTCAAATGATCTGCTATGCTGAGGAAGACAAATTGGAGGGGAAGACATTCATCATCAAAAAGAACATTACAAGATCCATCCCGAGTACAGTGCTGTCAGTGGTAGAACAATATCCATATGCTTACAGAGCCCTGGTGGCACAGTTGTCAAGAGCTCAGCAGCTGACTGAAAGGTTGGCAGTTTGAATTCATAGCCTTCCTTTGAAATTCTATGCAGGGGGAGTTCTAGTCTGTCCTATATGGTTGCTATGAGTCAGAATGGACTCAATGGCAGTGGGTTTGGCTATTTTATTTTATTTTATTTTTGGTTTTATAAGGAAGAACAATTGCTATGACTGCTATTCAAATGTACGCAGTAGCCACTAAAGCCAAAAATAGAGAAATTGAAGATTTTTACCAAGTTCCACACTCTGAAATTGATCAAATATGAAATCAAGACGCATTCATGATAACTGATGAATGGAATGCAAAAGATGGAAACTAAAAAGAAGTGCTGGTAGCTAGCAAACACAGCCTCAGTGACAGAAATAACATTGAAGACCACAGGATAGAGTTTTGCAAGATCAACAACTTATTCATTGGAAGTACTTTTTTTCAGTAGCCTAAGTCGTGACTAATACAGGTACTTCACCAGATGGCATATACAGGAATGAAAGCTACTATATATGTAGAAAGAGACAATGGAGAAACTCAGTTCTGTCAGTCACAACAAGGACCAAAACCCAAACCAAACCCACTGCCGTCAAGTTGATTCTGACTCATAGCAATCCTATAGGGCAGAGTAGAACTGCTCCATAGAGTTTCTAAGGAGTGCTAGTAGATTTGAACTGCTGAGTTTTTGGTTAGTAGGCATAGCACTTAAACACTACTCCATCAGGGTTTCCTAGAACAAGGACAGGGGCCAAATATGGAGCAGATCATCAATTGCTCAAATGCGAGTTCAAGCTGAAGCTGATAAAAATTAAAAAAAAGTCCATGAAAGCCAAAGTATCGCCTTGTGTACATCCTGCTTGAATCCGGACACCATCTCAAGAACAGATTTGACTCTCTGAATACTAATGACTAAACACCAGCTGAGTTGCTGGGGGACAACAAGGACATCATACAGAACGAAATCAAGAGCTCAGTAAAAAGACCAAAAAAAAAAAAAAGATCAAAAAGGGTGTCAAAAGAGACCCTGATACCTGCTCTTAAACACAGAGTAGCTGAAGTGAAAGCAAAAAATGATGAAGTGGAAAAGATGAACAAATGGTATCAAAGAGTTGCATGAGAAGACAAAGTAAAGCATTATAATGAAATGTGCGAAGACCTAAAGCTAGAAAACCAAAAGGGAAGAACACACTCTGCATTTCTCAGACTAATGGGCCTGAATCAAAAAATCAAGCCTTGAATTGCAATACTGAAGGATTCTGTAGGCAAAAAAATTGAGCAGAGGAAGCAGCAAAAGAAAATCGAAGGACTACACAGTGTCACTGTGCAATTGGTTGATGTTCTACTGTTTCAGGAGGTAGCATGTGATCAAGAACTAACTGTACTAAAGGAAGAAGTTCAAGCTGCAGTGAAAGCACTGGAAAAAAACAAGTCTCCAAGAAGTGATCGACTACTAACTGAGATGTTCCTACAAGTGGATGCAACACTGGAAGCACTTGTTTATCTATGCCAAGAAATTTGGAAAGACAGCTACCTGGCCAACCAACTAAAAAAGTTCCATATTCACATCCATCCCAAAGAAAGGAGAGTCAGCTGAATGTGTAACTGATTGAACAATATCAGATGGACCTCGGCAGAAAGCAGAGACTATCTGAAGGTTGTTTATCTGTATGTCACTGGCTATATAGAAGCATTCCACAGAGTGGATCATAACGAGTTGTAGGTAACATTATGAAGAGTGGAATTTCAGAACACTTAATTTGATTGTGCAGAACCTACATGTAGACTACGGGGCAGTTTTTCGAACAGAACAAGGAGACAATGTGTGGGTTAAAATCAGGGAAAGTGTGCATCAGGATCATATCTTTTCACCAGACTTATTCTCTCTGTATTCTGAGCAAATACTCTGAGAGATGGACTATGTGAAGAAGAATAGAGCATCGTGATTAGAGGAGAACTCATTAACAACCTGCATGATGCAGACAACACAACCTTGTCTGCTAAAAATAAAGTATACTTGAAGCAATTGTTGAAGATATAAGACTGTGTTTCAATATAGACTACACCTTGACATAAAGAAAACAAAAATCCTCACAACTGGTCCAATAAACAGCATCATAATAAACAGAGAAAAGATCAAAGTTGTCAAGGATTTCATGTTACTTGGATCCATAGCACCTGTGGAAGTAGAAGTGACAAAATCAAATGATGTATTACTACATTGCAAAATTCTGTTACAAAAGACCCTCTTTAAATTGTTAAAAAGGAAAGATGCATTTTGAGGACTAAGATGCACCTGACCCCAAGCCATGGTATTTTCAGCTGCCTCTTAGGCATGCGAAAGCTGGACTATGAGAATGGAAGGCTGAAGAAGAATTGATTTATTTTAATTATAGTGATGGTGAAGAATGCTGAATACACCGTGGACTACCAGAACAATGTACAAACCCGTCTTGGAAGAAGTACAGCCAGAATACTCCTTAGAAGCAAGGATGATAAGAGTTCTTCTGTACTTTGGACATGTTATCAGGAGGGACCAGTCAAGGCCTAGTGAAGGACATCATGCTTACTAGAGCAGAGGGTCAGTGAAAAAGAGGAAGAACCTCAAAGTGATGGATTAATACCGTTGCTGCAACTATCCGCTTAAACATAGCAATGATTGTGAGGATGATGTGGGACTGGGCAGCATTCTGTTGTGTTGGATAAAGGGTTGCTACGAGTAAGAACCACCTTGACAGCATCTAACAACAACAAAGTATCTTTCACTTGTTCTTATTAGATACTGTCAAGTTTATTTTCAACTCCTGGAGACCCCAGGTGCCAAAGTAGAACTGCCCCACTGAGTTGTGTAGGCTGTAATCTCTATGGAAACAGAGAACCAGGTGTTTCCCCTACAGAACCACGAGGTGGGTTTGAACTGCTGAGCCTTTGATTAGCAATTGCATGCTTAATTGCTGCACCACCAGTGTTCTTTATGTTTTACTTATTAAGAGATGTTTAACCTTCTGAAATTTTGTCAGATTAAAAGAGAAAGGCGGAAACCAAAGACTCAAACAAGCTATTCTGCAGGACAATAAGTCTACATAAACCACAGCTTCATCTACCACGAGACTAGAAGAACCAGATGATGCCCAGGTACCATTAGTGGCTATTCTAATCAGGGGCACATTAAATGAGCCTTGAAACAATGGGTCAGAAATATGGAACAGAACCTCAAATTCCTGAAAAAAAATCAAATCAAATCAATTAAGCAAACCAACCTTAAAAACAAACAACCAAACAAAGGAACAGTCTTATTGGACTGATAGGGACTGGAGGACTCCCTGACTATTGCCCTGAGATAATCTTCAAACCTTGAACTAAAACTAATCCCTGAGGTTGCCTCATAGCTAAATAATAGATTAGCTTGCTAAAGAATAAATATCACTGTTAAGTACTGTGCTTCTGTGAAAAATTACCTACATGCAGCGAAATGGTCAACAGTTACTTAAAAGTGGAGAATAGAAGAGGACCAGTCCCTGGAGAAGTTGATCATGCTTGGTAAAGTAGGAGGTCAGTGAAAAAGAGGAAGAGCCACAGTGAGACGCATTGACACGGTGGCTACGGCAACGGCTGAAACGTCACAACAGTTGTCACTGTGGCTCAGGACTGGACACTGTTTCCTTCTGTTGTGCATAGGGTTGCTAAGAGTTGGAACTGAGTTGAGAGCACCTACTGACAACAGCATAAGGTGGCAAGAAAGCTAGGTTAGTGGAGATGGAACAATCAGAAAGGAAACAGTGAGGATGTTCACGCTTCGTGGAGAATTTACCCACTACCACTGACAAATTTATGTACAAATTGTTAAATGGGAACCTAAATTGATATGTAAACCTTCACCGAAAACATGATCAAGTATTATTGAAAAAAATTTTTTTGAGTCGTGTTGATATTTTTTACCTTTCTGTAGTCTACCCAAATTTTTAAAATGAAAAAAAAATTTTTTCTTAAGACACCCCTGATCTCCAGAATTCTGCAGAATTCTTCAGGGCTGCCTTTGGCTGCTCCAGTGATCGGCCTTGAGTGGAGCAGGCCACCTGGGCCTGAGGTCTTGAACTCATTAGAGTTGTCGATAGGTGTTTTCTTATTGTTTTCTTGCCTGTGTCAGGTTTCAATTTCCTCCTAACCATATTTGTTCTAGCCTTCCCACACTTGAAGATCACTTTCCTCAATAGAGAGCAATATAAAAGCTGAATTGTCCTGTTTCTCTGTGTTAGCTTTCAAGATGACACCATTTACCCCCAAGGTCTTCCATTCCTCATTCTACTTCCTGTTATAAATCCAGCTCTAAGCCCTGTGTGTTGCCCTTACACTGCCTCTTTAAGCCTCAGGACAGTTTAGGCTCTATTTTTCCTAGTATTATTTGATTGATCTGAATTCCTTGATTCTAAATGCCTCCTTCCGTATTTCAGGCATTTCTTTAAAAATCTGAGATCATTAAAAAGCTCTCCAAGATTTTTTTGTTTTGTTTTTTAGTTTTGTTTTAAGACATTTTCGCTTATTCTTCTTGATCAATGTCATTATGTTATTTGTGAAATCCAGGTAGAATTCCGTTCTACAAAACTTCCTTCTTCTTTTAGTTAACTTTTATAATGTAGCCAATAAGTCATATTAAGGCAAATTTTGGAAACAAACTTTCCTTAAAGCCTAGAAGGTTTACCTGTTCAAAATTCTAAAATGATGACATAATCACTGAATCCTAGAGTTTCTTTGACAGTACTAGGCCTTATAGTTAACATGAAGATTTCCAGTGGTCCACTGTTCAAAGATCATGTACTTCTGAAATGGACAGATCTGGGTTGAAATTTTCATTGACATCCTAATTATCTTGAGCAATCTATTTAACCTGTTTGACTGCTGACGCATTGCTGTGAAGCTGATTCCATCTCATAATGACACTATAATACAGAGCAGAACTGCCTCATATGGTTTCCAAGGAGAGTCTGGTGGATTCGAGCTGCCAACCCTTTGGTTAGAAGCTGTAGCAATTACTCAATATGCCACCAGGGTTGTCTCTAACTGATAGGGTTAGAAAAACAGCTTCCATTATACAACTTTGAGGGTTGCTATTAAAACTGTAGAGTACACAAGTGCCACTACCTCAGTAAATGGTTGTTGCTGTGTTGTTAGGTGCCATCAAGTCAGTTCCTGTGCTGTAAGGTGGAGGAGAACTGCTTCTGCTCATCAGGTTTCCAGGGGGTGACTGACAGATCCCAACTGCTGAGCTTTGGGTTAGCAGCTGAGCTCTTAAATCACTGCGCCACCAGGACTACTTCAGTAATTGGTAGCCATTATTGCTACTGCCACAAATAATATTTTTGATCTTTGAGGAAACTTTCCTGCTCCAATATATGTGCTAACATATATATATGAGTTAGTAGTATGGTAGAAATCAGTTAAAACAAGTAACATTAGGTTCACAGTATAGAAATACTGATGGTAAATGACACCACTGCTTGGGCACACAGAGTCTGAAGGAGCTACACTGTGTTGTTCGAAGGTCTGTTGTGCATATGTATCTACGTGACCTTGGGCAAAGGGCTGGAACATTCTGTGTCTCTGTTTCTTGAGTTATAATACAGGCATTTTGTGAAGATTTAAATGAGTGAACATAAGCAATTGCTTCAAATATTACCTGGCACATAGTCGTTGTTGGGTGCCATCAAGTGGATTCTGACTCGTAGTGACTCCATGCGACAGAGTAGAACTGTCACATAGGGCTTTCCAAGGCTGTAATCTTTGGGTGAGCAGATTGTCAGGTCTTTCTCCTGCAGAGTCCCTGTGTGGGTTCACACCTTCAGTCAGCAGCTGCACACCTAACCACTGTGTTCCCAGGGCTCCTTGGGACATACTCATCCCCACTGAGCTGACTCCAACTCCTAGTTAGTACTTAATAAACGTGAGAACATATTATTACTGTGCTGAGGACATTATATGAACACAGTGCCAGGGATGTTGGCATTCTCGTGTAAGCCAGAGTATCTAACATCAAAACTGAGAAAATCTTTGTGATAAACAAGGCAACGGAAGATGTCAAAAACAAAACAAAACAGCAGCAGCAGCAGCAACAACAGCAACAACAGAAAACCACTGAAAAGTGTACATAAGAATGTTTAGATCTGTAACTCATCCCTTTGGGAAACATATGAACAATTTTGTATGGAATAGATTCAGAGTCATCAAGCTGCAGAGATCAAGTTACAAGTTACATTATAAATTTTGGGGGTGCAACTTTGTGAATCACTATAGCCCTCTTCTGACTGGGCTACATGGGCACCCCTTGACCTCTTAGGGAGCTAGAAACCAAACAAAAACCAAGCCCATTTGCATCAAGTTTATTCTGACTATCAGCTACACCTTGTGCTACAGATTAGAACTGCTCCATCGGATTTTCTCCCCGGCAGGTCTGTGGAGGCTTGTTTCTGTGATGCTGGGACTATGCCACCAATATTTAAATACCAGCAGGGTCACCCATGGCGGACAGCTTTCAGCTGAGCTTCCAGAAGAAGACAGATTAGAAAGAGGGCCTGGTGATCTACTTCTAAAAACAATTAGCCAGTGAAAATCTTATGAACAGCCCCAGAATATTGTCTCATATAGCATCAGAAGATGAGCCCTTGAGGTGGGAAGGCACTCAAAAGATACCTAGGGAAGAGCTGCCTCCTCAGAGTAGAGCTGACCTTCATTTGCTGATGTGGCACAACTCAAAATGAGAAGAAACAGCCGCAAGCATCCATTAACAACTGAAATGTGGAATGTACAAAGTAAGAATCTAGGAAAACTGTAGATTGTCAGAAATGTAATGGAATGCATAAACAGCAATATTGTAGGCATTAGTGAACAGAAATGGATTGGGCCTTGCCATTTTGAATTGAACAAGCATATGCTCTACTATGCTGGCAAGGACAACTTGAAGAGGAATAGTGTTGCATTTATTGTAAAAAATGTCCTTTCAAGACCTATCCTGAAGTACAACACTGTCAGTTGTAGGATAATATCTATATGCCTACAAGGAAGACCAGTTAATGCAACTATTATTCAAATTTACACACCAACCACTAAGGCCAAAGATGAAGAAACCAAAAATTTTTACCAACTTCTGCTATCTGAAATTGATTAAGTGTGCAGTAAGGATTCATTGACAATTACTGGTGACTGGAATGCAAAAGCTAGAAATAAAGAAGGATCAGTAGTTGGAAAACTTGCCATGGTGACAGAAACAATGCCAGAGGTTGCATGATAGAATTCTGCAAAACCATCAACTTCTTCATCGCAAATACCTTTTTTCCAACAACATAAACGGTCACTCTATATGTGGACCTTTCCAGATGGATTACATAAGAATAAAACTGAAAACATTTGTGGAAAGAGATGATAAAAAACTCAGTATTATCAGTCAGAATGCAGCCAGGGGCTGAATATGGAACAGACCATCAATTTTTCACTTGGAAGTTCAAAATGAAGCTGAAGAAAAATAGAAGAAAGTCTCCAAGAGCCCAAGTACCACCTTGAGTATATCTCACCTGAACTGAGAGATCACCTCAAGAATATACTTGTCATGTTGAACACTAATAACTAAAGACCAGACAAGTTGTGCATTGACGTCGAGAACGTCATACGTGAAGAAAACAAGAGGTCATTAACAGGACAGGAAAGAAAGAAAGGACCAAAATGGATATCAGCAGAGGCTCTGGAACTAAAGTAAGCAGAAGAAATGATGAAGTAAAAAAAAACTGAACAAAGATTTAAAAGACAAAGCATTATAATAGTATGTACAAAGAGCTGGAGATAGAAAACCAAAAGGGAAAAACATGCTTTGCATTTCTCAAGCTGAAAGAAACGAGGAAGAAATTCAAGCCTTGAGTTGTAATGCTGAAGGGTTGCATGGGAAAAATATTATATGATGCAGGAAGCATCAAAGGAAGATGAAAGGAATACACACAGTCACTATGCCAAAAAGGATGGGTTGCTATTCAACTGTTTGAGGAGATGGCATAAGATTGGGAACTAGTGGTACTGAACAAAGAGGTTCAAGCTGTGCTGAAGGCCTTGGTGAAAAACAAGGCTCCAGGAACACCAACTGAAATGTTTGAACAAATGGCTGCAGCACTGGAAGTGGTCACATGTCTGTGCCAAGAAACTTGGATGACAACTACTTGGCCAACTGACTGGAAGAGATCCTATTTAGGTCTATTACAATAAAGGTCATCCAACCAAATATCAAAATTATTGAATAATATCATTAAAATCACATTAAAATTTTCCTGAAGATCATTCAAAAGTGGCAACAGCAGTATGTCAACAGGGAACTACCAGAAATTCAAGTCAGATTAAGAAGAGGTTGTGTAATCAGTGATAGCCTTGCTGATATCAGATGGATCTTGGTGGAAAGCAGAGAATACCAGAAAGATATTTACCTGTTTTCCTGACTATGCAAAGGCATTCAGCTGCATGGATGACAACAAATTATGGATAGCATTACAAAGAATGGTATACAGAACACTTAATTATACTCATGAGGAACCTTTACATAGAGCAAAGGCAGTCCTTTGAACAGAGCAAGGGGGTATTGAAGGGTTTAAAGTCAGGAAAGGTGTGCATATGGCCTTTCACCATACTTAATCAGTATGTCAAGCAAATAATCTGAGAAGCTGGACTATATGAAGAAAAATGGGGCACTGGGATTGGAGGAAGACTCCTTAACAACCTGTGATGTGCAGATGACAGTTTTGCTTGCTGACACTGAAGAGGACCTGAAGCGCTTAGAGATACAGAATGACGACGGAAGCCTTCCATATGGATTCACTCATGAACATAAAGAACACAAACAGCCTCGTGGCTGGACCAGTGATAAATGATAAATGGAGAAAAGATTGAAGTTGTCATGGATTTCATTTTACTCGGATCCACAATAAACACCCATGGGAGCAGCAGTCAAGAAACCAAAAGGCATATCACACTGGTCAAATCTGCTTGGAAAGACCTGTTTAAAGTGTTAAAAAGCACAGACATCACCTTGAAGACTCAGGTGCGCCTGACCCAAGTCATGATATTTTCAATCATTTCATATATTTGGGAAAGTTAGCCAAAAATAAGGAAGGCAGAAGAGGAACTGATGTATTTGAATTGTAATGTTGGAAAAGAATATTGAATATACCATCAACTGCCAAAAGAACATACATGTGTGTCTTGGAAGAAGTGCAGCTAGAATGTTCCTTAGAAGCTAGAATGTGGAGACTACATCTCACATACTTTGGACATGTTGTCAGAAGGAATCAGTCCTGAAAGAAGGAAATCATGCTTCGTAGAAGAAAAAGTAGAAGACCATCAAACAGATGTGTTGACATCGTGGCCACAACAGCGTGTTCAGGCGTAACAATGATTGTGAGGATGGTGCAGGACTGGGCAGTGTTTTCTTTTGCACACAAGGTTGTTAGGAGTTGGAATCGATGCAACAGCACGTAACAACACTGGATTTTCTTGGTTGTAACCTTCGTGGACGTAGACTGGCAGATCTTTCTTTTGAGGTGCCACTGGGTGGGTTCTAACCACCAACTTTTAAGTTAGTAGTCAAGTGTAAATTTATGATAGCCAAAGACCCTAGAGGAAATCCTATGTCTGCTAGTCAAAAGGTCAGCAGTTGGAATCTTCCAGGTAATCCTTGGAAACTCTATGGAGCAGTTCTACTCTGCCCTATACAGTAGCTATGAGTCAAAACACTCAACAGTATGAAGTTTTTTGAGTTTGAGAAAGACCCTGGAAACTAGAGGCATGTTCAGTTCTCCAAGAATGAACTGTCAGTGAACATATGGGTAAGCATTTGTGCATCTTCATAAATCCTACTCTTCGATTTTGTTTTCTGGCAGTCAATGAATCCCACATTTTAAAATATGGGCCCTGCAAAGCTAAATTGTGGGATTAAAGCCATGGGGAGTCATGGAGAAGGGAAGGCTTTAAAACAAATTCAGTGGCCTTCAGGGCTCTTCCCTAGACTCTAATGGAACATAGCACAGCTCAGGGTTGGAATCAATATGTTTTCAAACAGGGAAGACCCTCTCCACAGTTGTTAAGTTGTTCAGTGGAAAGAGACGGATAAACAGATTTCCTTCCTCTGTCAATCTTGGAGTCACTCAGGAGGTTTATGGAAAACCTGATCGCCTACTGCTCTTTACATTAAAAAATGTGATCATTTATGCATCCCAATGACTACAAAGCCCACTGTCAAACACTGCTGTTCTAACTTTTCCATCCCCAGTCACTCCAGCTTGTCTTGTGATCTATGGTTACAGGGAGCACAGTGGGGCCAGACAGCCAGGATCTAATTCCGGACACTGCCATCACTTAGCTGTGTATGTGGTCCATATTTCTGTCATTTCTCAAATGGAGATGGTAGTGATAATATTGCACTTAAGTAGTCACCCAGCTCATGGTGACCTCATTTACAACAAGATTGAATTATTGTGATCTAGAAGGTTTTAGTGAGTTCATTTTTTTGGTAGCAGATTGCCAGGCCTGTCTTCCTAGTCCAGCTTAGTCTGGAAGCTCTGTTCAGCACCTTAACAATGTACAAAGCTGCACTGACAGATGGGTGGTGGCTGTATTGAAGCATATCGGCCAGGAATCAAAGCCAGGTCTCTCACATAGAAGGCAAGAGTTCTACTACTGAACCGTCGCTGTCCCTGTAATAATAATAACTATCTCCAAATGTTTTCAGAATGATCAAAGAAGTGACGACAATTCTTATCACATAGTGAGCACTTACCAAAGCTGGCTATTGTTTACACTTTGAAGGCTTTCAAAGAACTGATGACTATTAACTGAGGAAATTCTCTTTGTTCAGGAACTAACCTCTCTGCCTTAAATATTCTTGTTTATCAAAAGCAATACTTGAGCCTACTTTTGGGAAGAGTCTATCCTGTTTAAATCCAGGCTGTGTATGTAGTGGGATTCATGCACGTTTCCACTGGGGAGGAATCTCCATCAATCTCACCCCTGCCTGCCCCTGTCTTTCTGACAAAAACAAAACAAAGCCAAACTTAAGAACTCTACCTCCACGTTTCAAGCCTGTTTTTCACGCAGTCCCTAAGGATCTGTATTTCTCCCATAATTACATGGGCAGAGCTGTATCAATCGCTAC
Organism: Heterohyrax brucei; assembly: GCA_028571685.1. Taxonomy (NCBI): domain Eukaryota; kingdom Metazoa; phylum Chordata; class Mammalia; order Hyracoidea; family Procaviidae; genus Heterohyrax; species Heterohyrax brucei. Next base: position 64,301,886 of record CM053152.1, read on the forward strand.
TCTATTTTTTAGCAGGTCCATCCAGCCCCCAAATCTTACTGATTTTTATTGCCAAAGGGTAGTTCTTTCTTGCCAGGCAGGAATAGCTGTATAACATGGCCAGGAGCAGGGCATGCAGATGCGGGCTGGGCTCCTCTGGACCATCTGCAACTCCTCTCTAATCAGCTTTGGTGTCTGCTGAGTACAAGTCTTGGAGATACCCTGCAAAGGCCCCTGTGTGAGCCCTACTAGGTGCCTAAAGAATGCAGTCAATAGAGCCTTCTCTAGATTGACATTTCTCTACCAAAGCCTACTCTTCGGAGTTCTGTTTTCCATGGGGAGCTTGGGGAACATCTAATCATCTTCCCTGAAGAAGATCTGAGCCCTTCTGTGAATTTGGCTATTTTCTTTCTAGGGTATCTGGCTAAATGTCAGCTCTTTGGAGCATTTAACCTCACCCCCCAGGGGGATTGCTCCTATATTATAGGATTTCTCTCCAACTTTATCAGGGAACACAGTCCAAATAAACCAACTCCCTGAGGGGTGTCTGAGAAAACGTAAGTGTCCCTTACTTACCCAAATCCAAAAGCCACCACTGTCAAGTTAGTTCTGACTCACAGCAACCCTACTAACAGAGTAGAGCTGCCCCATAGTTTCCAAGGAGTGCCTGGTGGATTTGAACTGTTGACCTTTTGATTAGCAGCTCGCTATGCCACTATACCATCAGGGTTTCCGCTTCTTCACTCACAGCTCTCTTAATTACATGTTCTCTGTCTCTAAGCTTCTTGGGGCGACGCACATAGGCTTATAATCACATGAGTACCTTGTTCCCGAAGCGCTTCTCTGTCAAATATCGCACCTCCTCCTCTGCCACCAGTAGAACCACCAATGCCTGAATCTCCATTTACGAGAAACTTGGGTCGCCTCTAACACCTTCTGCCCTATGTCGTACTTTGGGACATTTACAGTTGGCTCCAGGCTATTTGTTGAGGACACATGTATTGGTTTCCTAGTGCTTCCATGACAGAATATCACAAAGAGGATGGCTTATAAGAACAGAATTTTAGTGCCTCACAGCTGTGGATGCTGCGAGTCCAACATCAGGGTGTTGACTGTGGTGATTTTCTTCTGAGGACTCTGATAGCAGCTGTTGTGGAATAGTGGTTAAACTTCTGGCCACTAACCAGGTCGGTGGTTGGAACCCACTGGCTGCTCAGTGGGAAAAAAAAAAACATGGCAGGCTGCTTCCATAAAGGTTTATACTTGGGACAGTTCTACTCTATCCTATGGGGTCGCCATGAGTTGGAATCGACTGAATGGCAGTGGATTTGGGTTTGGTTTGGAGAGCTCTGGAGAGAAACTGATTCAGGCCTGCCTTCTAGCTTCTGGTACCCCCAGGCCTTCCTTGGTTTGCAGCGTCAGCATCACACATTACCCTTCCTCTGTCTCCCTGGGGCCATGCCTCTTCTTTTTTATAAGGACACCAATTTTATCTGATCAGGACCCACCCTGCTCCAGTATGATTTTTTACTAGCTGATAACATTTTTAAAGATCCTGTTTCCAACAAAGGTCACGTTTATAGGTACTGGCAGTTAGGACTTCAACATATGGTTATTATGAACACAGTTCTATTCATAACAGTGCCTCTATACATGTATTCTCACTTTAGACACACACTTCTGTCACAGTCATTAATCCAAAATCCCACTGTCTTTGAGTCAATTCTGACTCATAGCAACCCTGTAGGAAACTCCATAGAGTTTCCAAAGAGTGCTTGGTAGATTTGAACTGCCGACCTTAGGGTTAGCAGCCATAGCATTTAACCACTACGCCACCAGGTTTTCCTCACAGTTGTTAGACCTGATTATGTAATGAGTTTTCCACTGCTGGATACTGGGAGGCAGTGGGATGCTAGTGGTCAAGTGGTCAGGTAGCTCTACTGAATGGGCTTTATGCCTTGAGTCCATTTGAATATCTTCTTTGGTCGCTTCTTGTCCCTCACCCTATTGACTAAAACTTTCCTGGAAAAGTCCAGCACAGATTCCTATGCTGCTGATGCCTGTCTTGCTGATAAAAGTGGCATGCATGGAGATGATGAAGTGCCTTTTATATTCTCCCCCCCCCATCACTCCAACTGCTCTATTCTTCTGTCTAGTAGATTATTCAGTATGAAGTGCTTAGCAGAGCTGGGGTCTGGAAGAGACCAGGCAAAATATGACAATATAAAAAACTAACAACAGCAGATGGCAGGGGAAATATTCTTTAAATTCAGATGAGCAGTGGTTTCTTCAGGTGCATTTTTATTATTGAACTTATTTCCATCATTTACCTAGATATGTCTAACCTCATGCTTACTTATTATGTGGGAGAATTGTCTGACTTTCAGTATTGGAAACAGGCAGCTGTTCATCATACCCATTATAAACATTTATATGTGGTCTCCTGTGTTGTCTACTCAGTTACATGAATGTAGCTTTTGTGTTTGCAGGGTCTTGTCCTAAAGAAGGAAACCCTGGTGGCATTGTGGTTAAATGCTACAACTGCTAACCAAAAGGTCAGCAGTTCAAATCTGCTGGGCACTCCTTGGAAACTCTATGGGGCAGTTCTATACTGTTCTGTAAGGTTGCTTGCAGATGGAATTGACTTGATGGTAGTGGGTGTGACTTTTTTTGTCCTGAAGAAAAAGGGTGGCAAGGGTCTAAAAACTCAGAAAGTTACAGGAAATAATCATCTCTCTGGTGTTTTTTTGGGGGGGGGACTAAAAAATGGTTGATTCTTTAATGGATTTAAAACACATTATCTTTGTCCTAGGCCTACAGGTCCTGAAACCAACCCCGATCTTATAGCCATTGAAAAATGGCACCTTTGTCTTAAGCCATTCTCTTCTTTCTCTGTAAATTTGTCATTTTTCATTTCCGCTTCCATTAAGAGGAAGAAAAGCTCAACAAGTATTTTGGAAATTACATTTCAGTTAGTTCTGCATCCTCAATCCTCCACTCCCACTCAGAATATGATTCTGAATCATCAGTCTTATCAACAGCAGTATCTGCATTTCTGTCATTGTCACCGTCTCCTTCTCCGTGGTTATTGCCATCAATATCGATTGATTTCACATGTGGCAAAAACGATGCTACATATTTTTGAGCAGTTCTCTCAGCATCCTAGAATCAGAGAATTTCAAGAACACAAAGGGGCATCAGAAGTTCGTTTAACTCAATTCACTACTTTCCAGAAGAGAAATTCAAACCATCGCAGAGAAACTTATTTTCAAACCATATCTGCTTTGCGGTAAGATGGATAGTGAAGTGGGCATCCACCGGAAGTTAAAATGAAATGCCTCCTGTTTTTCACAAGGTCTCTAGTTAGGAGTTAAGGACTTTCTGTGCCGGGAGAAAGGTCATCAGGGGCAATTTTGTGAACCTGGTGATAATCTTCCTATCAAAGAGAGATGTGTGGTGAAGCTGATTATTTCTCAAAGAACTGTCATTTTCCCAAGAGCTGGCATTCTCAGCCTCTTGAAGAACACCAACCACTGTTATCACAGCTCTAACTGAAGCAATCAATCAGGGGTTTGAACCATTAAGCTGGAATAAATAATTTCAAAAGGGATAATTTTGGCAAAATGCACCCTGGTCTGAAATAGCTTTTGTCGGCTCTTCTCCAACAAGGAGTTTATTGCATGCTTCTCCTGCAAGTGACATTTTTTTGTTTTTTGCACTCATCCTACTTACCTCCCCAGTCATAAGAAGTGTGGTTCAAGTGATGAATTTATGAGATTTAGGAGAGTCTGGGCTTGACTTGTTCACCAGAAGGCAGGTTGTTGTCCAGGATAGCACCCACCGAGAAGCTCCAAGCAGCGAATGGTGCCATAAGAGTCCCAGATCTGCAATCTAACTGTTTTCTCACATACCTGCTTACAGTATTATTGTTCTCTCACTGATAAACTATTCTTCTGGAACATAAACCAAGACTCTGTAAGCATTCTGTGATGGCAGATTTTTTTTAACTACAATCAATCTGCAAATATGCAGTAGTTTTCCTTTTTTGTTCTCCTTTTCCCTGTTAGTACAACATGCTTCCGAGGCCACATCTTCTGTTAGGCAAGGAGCTCCTGACGAAGCTGGTGAAGCTCCTACCAATCTTCCAATATCAGCGGGTTCGACAGGGAGCTGTAGTCAGTCTTAACTGAGACAAAGAAACTGCTTAGTCGGTGATTCCTGGTGATGGCGGTGAAGATGAAGATAATACCTGGACTAAGGATGATGGTCATAGGTTTGAAGGCACAGCTCTGCTTTAGTTCATGAAGACCAGTTGGTTTTAAAGTTCCCACACACTCATTCTAATTTAGCATTTTCTTAGCTAGAGTGTGAGTCAGATTCTAGTTAAAAAATCTGTCTTGCTAGTATTGCAGGAAACAATAGTGAAAGGCATTTGATGTAGATTGAAAAAAAATGGGACAGCGAAGAAGTAAACCCAAACTTATTTATTCTCCACTACTTGTCAAAGGATCTCTGGTGGCACAGTGGTTAAGTGCTCAGTTGCTAAGGGAAAGTTGTTGGTTTGAATCTACCCAAGGTTTCAAGGGAGAAAGAGCTAGTAATAGTGTTCCCATAAAGACTATAGCTTAGGAAATCCTACAGAGGAGTTCTACTCTATCATATAGGGTCATTAAGAGTTGGAATCAATTTGATGGCACACAACCACAACCACAGTCAGGTTCTCTCAGTCTCTCTCTTGATCTTCACACATACTCACACATACACCCTCACATAGGCTCTCTTTCACACATGCATGCAAGTTAGTTACCTCATTTAACTGCTGTAACAAATTGGAGATTAGTGTAACTCACTTTTTAAATGCTAGAAGTGAGGCCAAGAGCAATTAAGTAATTTAAATTGGTTATTCATTAGTTAAATAGTTCTGGTGGTGCAGTGGTTAAGCACTCAGATGCTGACTGAAAGGTTGGCAGTTCGAATCCAGCAGTCACTCCATGGGAGGAAGATATAGCAGTGTGCTTTCATAAAGATCACAGCCTCGCAAGCCATATGGGGCACTTCTACCCTGTTCGACAGAGTTATTATGAGTTGGAGTTGACTTGATGGCAATGAGTTTGGTTTTGGTTAGCTTGTTAGTTGCCTGCACCTTTTTCTATCTCTCTGTTTCACTTTCTCAAGAGTACCCAGTATCTGCTCCTCTGTCATGCGGGCCATGTAGTTAGAGGTAAACTGACCACACATTTTTGCCAGAGGGAGGCCTTGAAAGACCCACACCACTCAGGATGATTCTACCTCCTTCACCTTAGTGGTTATTTGGATGACCTAGAACTAGGCTACTCTGCTTATTCCCCTGGGCCCCAGAGAGTGGTTCAGGATTGAGGACATGGGCATTTAAGCAAAAAAGCAGAAGGAGAGTTCTGTTTGGCAGTTCTTGGGGGGAAAAAAATTTCCTGCTGTTCTGCAAGTACTCTGGACAGTGTAGTATGCAGATATGAAGACTGAAACCAATGCAGCAGATTGGCCACTGCAAAGTAAGTCAGCCTGGGGACAAAGCTGATACTGTAGAAGGTGGAGAAAAGAGACCTAAAGATGCAGGGCTGTTAGTGGCATGATTTATGCTCTCAATTACACATCCTGAAACTTGTCTTGCTTCTAGGTTTCACATCATATTAATCAAGTTTCTTCACATAGTTTAATCCAAAGGTCATAAAACTAGTTGAGGGTAAAATCTGGGATTCTAATCCGTGTCTTTGATTCCAACACTTTGTAGGACAGTAAATGCTTTCCTAGCCGATTAGAACCATTGCATATTATGTATGATTAGATAATAAGTCAGCTTCAGTTTCTCAGAAGGGAATAATCAGACCAAAACAATGAGAGAGATGACCCTGATTTTGATGTTCAGAATAAACAGCAGGGAAGGAAAGCAGGGGAAACTGTCTTAGAGTCAGTTTTGCAGTGTTCTAGGAATTTGGGACTGTTTGGTACAAACAATTCATGCATTTCTTCAGTAAATATTTAAGCACTTTGTGCGATTTGCTAGGAATACAATAGCAATAACATAGACATGCTCTTGGCCTACATAGTCTACAGTCAGTCAGGAGTAGGCATTGGCAAGCTATAAGCTGCAGGCCAAATCCTGTCCATCACTTGATGTTTTAAATAAAGTTTTATTGGAATACAGTCATACTTATCTGTTTGTATATTACTTATGATTACTTTCATGCTATAGTGGCAGAGATGAATAGTTTTGACAGAGACATGTAGCCCACAAAGTTTAAAATATTTACTATTTACTATATAGTGCATTACAGAAAAAGTTTTCCAACTGGCCTGTGGTCTCCTAGTCTCACCCCTAAAATTCCCTCCTCACTTGCTATGCTGTAGCCATGCTAGCCTTCTTTCAGTTCCTTGAACTAGTCCAGATTTCTCTCCCCCACCTTAAGACTTTGCTCATTGTCATATATTCTTTCCCTACTTTTGGTACAGCTGGCTCTTTGGTACAGTTCTCTCCTTCACACAATCTGTCAATCTGGTGTGATAGATACGTGAGCTATAACTACCACTGACTGTTATAGGTGCAATCTAGCTGTTATTGTTGAGGTACCAGTGCCCTGGAGGAACTACTTTGGATTGTAAGTGTGGGTGACCACTTGGAGAAATGACATGTAAGCTGGAACTAATGATGAATAATAAGAATAAAAACCCTACGGCTTTTGACTCAATTCTGACTCATAACAACCCCAGAGGAGAGAGTAGAACTGCTCCATAGAGTTTCCAAGGAGTGCCTGGCAGATAGAGACAGATGCACAAAAAGCAGGGAAAGAGTGTGTAACTGGCAATGAGCAAAGCCTTAAGATGGGGTGGAGAAATCCAGACTAGTTCAAGGAACTGAAAGAAGGCTAGCATGGCTAGAGCATAGTCAGTGAGGAGGGAGTTTCAGGAGCAAGACTAGGAGATGCTAGGCCAGGTCAAGAGGGACCTTGTATACCACGATATCAAGTCTGTGGTTTATGTACAGTGCAAAGCTACTTAGAAAACTCAATAGATCAGCTAGCTTTAGTGAAGAAGAGACTTTAAAAAGTAAAAATAACCAGTGCTTTTGGCTTACTGTCTTTTCTAAAGTTTTGGCTTAGTAAATTAAAGTGAAATAAACCTTTTTATTTGTTTATTATTGAATTTATTTATTTCATATTTATAAACTATAAATTGTATAAATTTTATCATAATTATAAATTATAAATGTATCAATTTATACAATGAAACTTGTAAGAGCTGTAACTCAACAGGACTGCTTTGTTTTTCTATGTCGCACAAGTTTTTCACCTTTGACAGGAAGCTTGCTACTTTTGTATCCCTCTGTATTAATAACCCTACATCATAAATACCCAGTGAGTTTTCCTTCTCTGACAAGTTTCTGACTTACACAGTTTCTGACATTCACAATTTTTGCTGTATATCTTTATCTTCTGAGGAGGGGGGAAGGACATTTTGATGGACTTGCCTTCTATAATGGGTCAGTTTAAGGTAGTAAAGAGTTGAAAGTATAGAAGGGGTTGACGGTTAAGCAATAATGCAGTGATGGCTATAGAAACCATTCACCTCAACACGCCCATGAAGAGAGGAATGCCTGTATTTGGTGTTACTTTCTTTAGAACCAACCTTGTTTACTCAACCACAAAGGGTTGTAAGAGGATAATATCAAGGGAGGATCCTTGACTTCTTAAGAACAGCAACCCTCTGTGTGATCTCAGTGGCTTGGTGACTTCTAACATGGCAGACAGGGTTGGCTGGTTGACCTGGCTAAAGGCAGAGGAAATCTACAGTGGATCTCGGACCCAGTATGATAGAAAAAAGACTGTGGGGCTTGTCATAGTCTAGTCCTCTTCTCTTCTCTCTTGAAATCCAATCCCATGTGATATCCATGGCTGCACTCAATATCTGTGGGGAGATGAATCATAAATTTGTACCTCCAGTTCTGAGCTCTCTACTTACCTTCAGATCTGTATATCCAACTGCTTGTTTGGCCTACTGTTGTGGGTATCTCAAAAGCATCTCAAACTCAATATGTCCTTAAACCAAGACAGCAGAAAAGCTGTTGACTGTAGGGCTTAAGATAGTGGGATAAGATTGACTTTTTAATTCTTCAGCACTTTTTCCTTTCCCTTTTCTTCACTGTTAACCTGTGTGAGTAGAAATTGACTTGATATCGTACAACAACCATTTTGCCCATAACTGTACCGTGACATCCTTTATTAACTGACTAAAAGGTTTTTTTGAAAAATTTTTACCTTGTTACTTTTGACTCCCTATGGTCTTCTGCCATTTTGGACAAACTCCAGGTCCTTGGTGTGTTTTTCTCAGGCTATTGTTGCTAATCTGAATATAACCAATTATTGCTGAAATTTAAATAACTGTTCCTTTAGACTCTTCAGAAAGTAGATCCTTCTAGAGGTTTGTTCTGGTACTTATGTCTCCTCTCATATAGTTAATCCCAAAGTTCAGTCTTAGGAAAATTGAACTTTGACCTCATTTCGATACAGTGCTTATGCTGAAGTCACAACAACCCTGTAAGCAGAACCTTTAGGAATGGAAACAAACACTGGGGGTTCTGTTGATAATTTAATGGTCAGTTTACTCTCCTCGAAGTTACACCTTAACTCCACTCAAGGAATCTTCCCAGCTGTCAAGGAAAGAAAAAGTTCCACTTGTGTTGTGGTAAATGATACTTAAAAGTCCAACACAGTCCGTGCCCCATAAGAACTAAGACGCTAGTTCTTATTTGGGCATCAGGCTCATACACATTTTCCCACCACACATTAACTTATCCAATGCATTCAGGATAATTGTGATAGACTCCCAGCTACTTAAAATTGCTACCTTTATAGTGACTCACATTTCCTTGAAAAGAACACCCAGAAAGCTTCAAAAAGGTGTGAGCACAGTCTTTGTGGTAGAAATCTCAAGAGGGAGAATGAACTCCCTCTTCTCCTGAACTATGCAAGCTACATTTCCCAGGTTAGGGGTAATATAATTGGGAAAGACATCCTGGAACTTACCTCTGACTATAACTTCTGTTCTAGAAATCCAATAAACAAGTTTAAATTTAAATTAATTAGCTCATGTTGTCATGAATGATCATGTAACCCTTAATTACTTTTTAGGTAACCCAAAGGAAGTTTTTGCTACATAAAACCTTTTTTTTACTGCACCTGTGTAGAACAGTCCATAATTAAGCAACAACAGGGAGGCAGACAGGTGGGTTTGCAGGCAGGCAATAGTCACTTACCTCTCTAGAAGAAGAGACAGATATTTAGAATTTGGGGTAAAATTTTCATTGCCTGTGTTTGGTAATATAGTTCTCTGTCTTCAGAGTCCATTGCAAGAACTAATAGTAATTTCCATTTCTGGTAATTGCCTACGTCACAGTTGTCTGATGTATCTTGTCCAGAGTCATAAATGCTCCTTGCAGCCATTGTCTTGTTGGATGACATAGTAGCTTGTCTTGCAACAAAGGGAACAGAAGAACCACAATCTAACTGCAGAACACCAGTCTAACTGCGGAACTCCAGTGTGAACAATCTCCCAATCAGCAGAATCTCAGCAATGGTAAAAATCTCAGTCTACGAGATTAATGCTCGTGGCTTGACTTTGGCCAAAAGTGGGGCTAGAGAAAGGGAACAGTAGTACTGACAGCTGGGAATAGGCCCGGCCCCATCCATTAGGCTGTGACATTGCTAGGCGCCTACTGTCGTTTACAGCTAGGCTGCGGTACTTTACTGAAGAGCATAAACAATTTCAAAGAATAGCAACATCAGACACAGCCCCTCAGAGAAGACCAAATAAATTCTTTCTGTAAACATGTCTGAACACAGACAATAACATAAGCATTGTCAGAATGATAAAATTGATCAAATGTCCTTCCGTCAGGCTAAGAACAACTTGCCTCATTTTTATCAGTCACAGGTTTAGCATCAGGCCTTCTCATTAAGAGTTATTAAGACATCCAATCAATTATCAGTTCAGGAACCAAGGTTACTGAAGGAAGAAGTCAAAGCTGTATTGAAGGCTTTGGCAAAAAACAAGGCTCCAGGAATTGATGGAATATCAACTGAGACATTTCAACCAACAGACGCAGTGCTGAAAGTGCTCACTTGTCTGTTCCAAGAAATTTGGAGGACAGCTACCTGGCCACCTGATTGGAATAGATCCATATTTATGCCCATTCCAAAGAAAGGTGATCCAACTGAATGTGGAAATTGCCAAACAATATCATTGATACCACACGCAAATAAAATTTTACTCAAGATCACTCAAAAGTGACTGCAACAGTATATTGACAAGGAACTGCCAGAAATTCAAACTGGATTCAGAAGAGGACAAGGAACCAGGGAGATCATCGCTGATGTCAGATGGATCTTGGCTGAAAACAAAAAATACCGGAAATATGTTTACTTGTGTTTCATTGACTGTGCAAATGCATTCAGCTATGTGGATCATGCTAAATTATGGCTAATGTTGCAGAGAATGGGAATCCCAGAACATATGATTGTGCTCTTAAGGAACCTATGTATGGATAAGGAGGCAGTTGTGAGAACAAAACAAGGGGTCACTGCATGGTTTAAAGTCAGGAAAGGCGTGGGTTGTATCCTTTCACCATATCCTTTTAAACTGTATGCCAAGCAAATAATCTGAGAAGTTGGATTCTATGAAGAAGAATGAGGCATCAGGATTGGAGAACAGTTCACTAACACTCTGCATTATGCAGACGACACCACTGTATTTGCTGGAAATTGAAGAAGATTTGCAACACTTACTGATGAAGATCAAGGACCACAGCCTTCAGTGTGGATTGCACCTCAACATCAGGAAAACAAAAATCCTCACAACTGAACCAGTAAGCAACATTGTCATAAATGGAGAAAAGATTGAGGTTGTCAAGGATTTCATTTTACTTGGCTCCACAATCAATGCCCGCGGAAGTAACAGTCAAGAAATCAAAAGATGCATTGCATTGGGAAAATCTGCTGCGAAGGACCTCTATAAAGTATTCAAAAGTAAAGACGCCATCTTGAAGACTAAAGTGCACCTAACTCAAGCTATGGTATTTTCAGTTGCATCACATGCATGTGAAAGCTGGACGGTGAACAAGGAAGACAGAAGAAGAATTGATGCCTTTGAATTGTGGTGTTGGAGAAGAAAGTTGAATGTACCATGGACTACCAGAAGAACAAACAGAGCTGTTCCGGAAGAAGTACAACCAGAGTGCTCCTTGGAATCAAATGTGGCAGGATTGTGTCTTACATTCTTTGGACATGTTGTCAGGAAAGATCAGTTCCTGAGAAGGACATCATGCTTGGTAGAGTGGAGGGTCAGCGAAAAAGAGGAAGACCCTCAAGGAGATGGATTGACGCAGTGTCCACAACAATAGGTTTAAGCGTAAAAATGATTGTGGACATGGCACAAGAACAGGCAGTGTTTCATTCTGTTGTTCATAGGGTCGCTGTGAGTCAGAACTGACTCGATGGCACCTAACAACAACAGCAATGATAATCAATTACCTGTTTCCTGACAACATCGAAAGCTGAGCAAAGGCTCATTTCCTCACATACTCTGCCAATTTTCCTATCAGAAGGCCCAGTTCTGCACTATGTGTTTTCTAACGCCTGTTTACTTAGATGTCTCACAACCCCTGATTGTGAGTATTCTCTGTTCTTGCAATGAGTCAGTACAGTCAATTTTTTTCAACCTCAGGCGTATTCTTTGGTCTTTGGCTGAAGGGCATTGACATCATCCTACAATATTTCATGTCTCAGCAACTGTCATCCTTATCTATCATGTTATTAAGTGTACAGGGATCAAGAAGTCATATTTGACATCTTCCCCTTAACTCCACATTTCTTCAATCACAAGCCCTGATGACTCTACTTCATAAATAGCCATTTCCTTCTCTACATCTTCATAGCAATCTCTGTAGCTATCTTCATAGCTACAAGTATCTCTAATTGTGTCTGCTGCCATAGTCTCTTACAATACCTTCCTGCATCCCCCTTAACTTGACTCAAATCATTTTTCCATACTATAGTTAAGAGTAATCCTTTCTAATTGCAACCTTACCAAGTTCAAATCATTTTAATTCTTCCCAATGCTCTTAAAGATGCAGTCACTTAGCCACAGCATAAGTCCATGAGAAGTCTGAACAATTCTTGCCTCTTCCACCTCATCTCATACAGCTCCGCACTTCTTTCTGTTCCAGCCACATTTATCTTCTCACATTTCCATGGTTCTACTGGAGTGGGAATGGAAATTGTTTTAGTTCAACATCAGAATGATTTTTCTCTAATGGGAATAGTAGGGGTGTTTGATGATTGGAAACTGTGTGTCCTCATTTCTGGATGGTTTCTGTAAGGCTTTCTATGAAGTGGGAAGCTGGACCAGGGATCCTCCAAATTCTTTTCCAAATTCAAGTTTTGTGTCTTGTACTGTATTATATGTCGCTATTACCTCATTAGCCGTGGGTCCAGGGCTAACCTTCCCTGACCATGTTTATTAGGGGTTGGCAAGCACCTTCTGGAAAGTGCCAGATAGTAAATATTTTAGAATTTGCAGGTCATGTGGTCTCTGTTGCAAAGACTCAATGCTGTTATTTTAGTTCCAGAAAAGCCACGTTGTTGGTCATTGTTACTGAGTTGACTTCAACTCAAGACAACCCTGTGTGTAACAGAATGAAATGTTGCCTGGTCCTGTGCCATCTCCATAAGCTTTGGTAGGTTTAACTAAGTCCACTGATACAGCCACTGTGTTATTAGTCTACCTTGTTGAGGGCTTCCCTCACCTTTGCTGACTGGCCCTATAGTTTACCAAACATGATATCCTTTTCCAGCAGTAAGTCCCTCCTAATGATGCATCCAAGGAAAGTAAGCTGGTATTTTGGCCAATATTCTGCGATTCATAGGGTTTTCATTGGCTAATTTGCAGAACTAGCATGCCAAGCCAGCCAAGTGCCGTTGAGTCGGATCCAACTCATGGCGACCCTATGAACTAGAATAGCAGGTCTCGTTTTCCTATTCTGTGTTAGTCTGGAAGCTCCACATGAATACTCGAACCTACTCACCAAGGGGGTGACTGTTGCAGATTGAGCTGTATCCTGCCACCTCCCTCCCCCCATAGTTGTTGTAAATCTTAACCTCTATAGCCTGTGGTTATAATACTTTTGGGGAATGGGTTGTCTTTGTTATGGTAATGAGGCAGGATTATGTAGGATGCTTCTTGACTCAATCTCTTACAAGACATAAAAGGAGCATATTAGGTGAGCAGACATGAGAGAAGATAGACACCACACCTATCAAGATTGCCCAGGAGCAGAAACTCAAAAGAGACAAAGGAGACTCCAGAGGAGACAGTAAGAAACCTTTCTGCTAGAGCTGGAACCCTGAATTCAGACTCCAGCATTACAAATTGTGAGAAAATACATTTCTGTTTGTTAAAGCCATCTACTTGTGGTGTTTCTGTTGTAACAGCACTAGATAACTAAGCTGATGACTCTGCTGTTGTTTAAAATACCAGTAGCATAACTTCCAGCTTCACAGTAATGTACAGGCCACCACAGAATGACAAACTGATGGATGGGTGGTGGCAAAGAGCCACAGACTTTCTGTAAATGAGTGGGAGTGGCTGTGTTCCAATAAAACTTGATGTACACTGAGCTTTAAATTTGGTATGATTTTTATATGCCATGAAATATTATCTGTCTTTGATTTTATCAACTATTAAAAAAATGTAAAGCATTTCTTCTCTTGTGAGCCTATGGAAAAAGTGGTAGGCGGAGTTTGGCCTCTGGGCTGTAGTTGGCTAACCTCTGATATATATCATTAACTTAGAAGCTGAAATACCATTAACTTTTTGGCTACTCTTAGATCACCACTGATTTTCAAGCTTGGTTGGAAAAATCTACTCTTCTCTAATTTGACTCACTGGCTAGACAGAACATTTACTTTATTGTTTCCATAAGTTGCATGCTGGCTGTGAAAAAATGACTTATCTGTGTGCCAGGTTATAGCAGCTGACACTAGGCTCATAAGCCAAACCTAGCCTTTTCCACGTTCCCTCTGCCTCTGGCCAGCCTTAATCCTGTCACAGTCTCCAAATCCCTCATTTGATGCCAGTGCCAAACCCCAACCAGCAAAATACCCTCTTCCAATAAGTATTTCCAATCTCCAGATTTTAAAAATACCCCAGTGTCATATTTACATTCAATTACAAAGCACAGAAGAAGAGAAGGGTGAAAAATGACTGATGTTTCACTAGTAGCTCTTAGGCCACTTGGCAAGAATGACTCCATCCTATTTAAGGACTATGGACAAACGACAATGTCACTGTAGTGCAGTGAATTGCTGACCGTGACGCTTCTAGCTACAGTTTTGTAATTCCCACCAAAAGATTCAGTGGGACTGCACAGTTAAGATGCTTGTGGCCCCCCAAGGGGATTGGACAGCTTGGTGATAATACTAACAAAAGTCATGGCACCCTTGTTGGAGTGGGACCATGTAAATAGGTGTATGGGACCCTAATAAGGGATTGTTCAGTCTTGCCATCCCACTATGCTTTAAATGAGTCATTCCAGAGGCAAAAAAGGAGGGGACCTACTACCACCAAGAAACAGATATGGGAGCACAATGCATCTTTTGGTCCCAGGATTCTTACACTGAGACCCTTCTGGACCCAGGAGACACACACACATACACACATTGGGGGGCAGGAGATACAACAGTGGACATAGCAAGGTGGCAAAAACAGTTGTAGAGAAGTGGTGGCAGCAGAACCAGGAGACTGGCAGAAGACAGCGCAGGGAGCTTCCCAGTCCACCAAGTGAGAGAGCTCAGTACATTTAGGCAGGAGGCTTGATGGTGGAATGGGGTACTTCCAGGCCCTTGCTGGCAGAGATAAATAGTTTTATTAATATTTGCCTGAGCAGGACAAAGGCTGAGCTGAGGGGTCAGAGAGAGTCTTGCCTGCAGGCCAAGAACTGAATTGTAACCTGTTACTTCTCCCAATAAGCCCTGTAACTGATTATGGTCTGTGAGTTCTTTGTGGACATTGTAATGAGTTACTGGACCCAGCAGATAAGTAGTATGTGCTGTGGGAAGGATGGCGGGGGTTAGAATTGGGAAAATAGGTTGCAGGATGGAAGGAAGTTTGACCTCTGCTTCCTAGGAATCAGCCTTGAGGTACTGATCTTTATTCTCTTCCCCCTGGTGAAGCCAGGTCTGATGCTGCCTCTACATCATTTTTGCAGCCACATTTTCCTATATATCCTGATTTGAGTGTACAAAGGTTTCTTCAAATTTCTTACCAGACGAAATCTTGCTCTGGATCTATTTAGTGATGACAGATAATTTGGTGGTCAAGTCAAGTAGCATCTCTTCCCCACCACTGAGTGATTAGTTCTGACATCAAGCTTTTCTCTTGGCTTGGCTAATGTAAGACCAGGTAGGGAAACGTCACTGGGACCTACAAGTGACCACCATGGCTCGGAATGTACACTTAGTCATGGGAAAAGCGTGTACAATTGCTTGTGGCTGGCCAAGGACAGATAGATCATTCTGACTTCAGAGTTTAAACTTTGCAGTTTTAGTCTCAGAGACATTTCAAGAAAGCCTGTCAAGTTCATTTATGTGTGTGTGTTTGTGTGTGTATAATTATTTCCCATATCCAGTGTTCTGCAAAACCTCCAATCGGATAGCTGCATACTTGCATCCTGATTGTAAAGGTGCTGACTTTAAAGGTGTTTTGGAGGTATGTGTCCATCCTAATTATTACATTATTACAACCACCTCGGCAACTACTGAACCAGTAAGCAACATCATGATAAATGGAGAAAATATTGAAGTTCTCAAGGACCTCATTTTACTTGGACTCACAATCAATGCCCATGGAAGAAGTAGTCAAGAAATCAAAAAAAAAAAAAGAAAAGAAATCAAACAATGTATAGCATTGTGTAAATCTATTGCAAAACCCCTCTTGAAAATGTTTAAAAGTAATGATGTCATTCTGAGGACTAAGTTATGTCTGATCCAAGCCATGGTGTTTTCAATTGCATCATATGCATGCAAAAACTGGACAAAGAACAAGGAAAACTGAAGAAGTATTTGTGCCTTTGAATTGCGGTGTTGGCACAGAATGTTAAATATACCATTGGCTGCAAGAAAAACGAACAAATCTGTCGTGGAAGAAGTGCAAACAGGATGCTCACTGGAAGCAAGGATGGTGAGACTGTCTTACACGCTTTGGAGGTGTTAACAGGGACAAGTCCCTGGAAAAGGACAACATGTTCAATAAAGAAAAGGGTCAGCAAAAGAGAGGAAGACCCTCGACAAGATACATTGCCACACTGGGTGCAACAGTAGGCTCAAGCATAGCAATGGTGGTGAGGATGGTGCAGGATTGGGCAATGTTTCATTCTGTTGCACAGGGTTGCCGAGAGTTGGAACCACCTCAGTGGGACCTCATAATGACAGCAACAACAGAGAGCTTCTCAGGCAACTCTTTTCCAGTCTTACCACCATGGTTCATTAGCTTGGTCATGTATCCGCTCATTCTATGCATTGTTAACCATCCACTAAGTGCGAGGGAAGTGCTAGGTACTGAGGATAAAAGAGAAAAATTAGACAAGGCTCTGTTTTTACAATGTGCCCATTTAGTTGTGGAGGAGGCAGGCATTTTTACAAATACGTCAATTCGGTGTGAAAAATGGCAGAGCAGCACTATGGACCGAGTGCCTTAGGACAGATGAGGAAAGAGATTGGAGGCAAGGTGCTTTGTGGAAAACTTCAAACGTAGCATACGAACTGAACAGTAAAGAATGAGGGGTTCTCCAAGAGAAAAAGCATTCTAGGTAGAGGATCCACTGCAAGTTTCTTATTCCCTTCACAGCGTGTTATTTTCCTCTCACCCAAGCTCCATCATGTCCTCATTTCACCCATAACTGTCACCACTTTCTGCTTCTCTCCTTCCTTCACAGAAGGAAGACTGGCTAGACTAGCATATGTGAACTTGGACGAGTAACTAGTGGGAGACTGGGTCACATACATAGGGAAGGGATAATTTTCTACTTGTGGCAATAGATAGGTTTTTGAGTGGAGAGGTAAGTTGATGTAAGCAATATTGTACAATGACTTGGAGGACTTGGGTTGCAGGGGTGAGGCTGCAGCTGGTGATTGTACTCTCAGCCTCCCATGGCACAGTGCTGGCCATGCATTGAGGAAGTGATTGGCTGAGAGGTGGGCTGTCTGGCCCCTTGTGAAGGAAGTGCATCCCCATACCCTACCACAGCTCTGAGAGTGACTGAGAACAAGGCAGGTCTTCAGAGGAGTGGCGTCACCTACAGCTCACCCAGCCCTCCCGGGGAGAGCCTGGAATTACTTAGCAAGCAGAGAAACCTGGCCAACATGGCAGATGGGCTAGGGCAGCACTTCTACTTGGCCTGAGGTTGAAAATGAGGTAGGCTGCCTTCGTGCTGAGCAGGGGCCTGGAAAGCAGAGCCCCCCAGGAAGGACACAATGCAGGCTGCCAAGGTGAGTGTGGAGTGGGACTAATGGAGTTGCTGAAGCCTGAGCTAGGAAGAGGAAGTGATAAGCAGATACAAGGCTCCCTGCAGAACCCTGGCAGGTAGGATAGTGTTGTCAGGAAATGCCTTTTTCTCACTAGAGAAGGGGATTTGTTACTTGTCCAGTTGAGGTGTTTCAAAAGCTGCTCCCCTTGAAGACACAATCAAAATTAAGACATCAAGTGATGGCGGCTCTGCAACACTGCAGTTGAGCAGATAAATAGATTGCGAAGATGTTTTTACATCCCTGGGAGATAGTGTGGAGAAGAGGAGATCTGTAGACCTGGCTCTTGCCTAGCTCATTTAGAAAGATTCTCACATCCCTGAGCAAGCCATTGAACTGGATGAACCTCAGTGTCCTCATGTATAAAATAAGGATGGAGGGAGGGGACTAAAAAAGTCATTTTTAAAATTTCTTTCATATTGCAATTCAAAACATTGTGATTAAGTGTGTGCGTTTTAGAGAAATTATCAAATTCAAAATGATGAAAATACTGAAATCCCTATTAGTGGGAAAAAAATTAGTACAACTCATTCGGAAAGCAATTTGGCAATCTATGTCAAGAGCTTTGAAAATGTTCACACCCATTGACTCAATAATTTCTCTCCTAGAAAATAATTCTAAAAAGTGTTATAAAATTAAGAAAGAAAGAATAAAGGATGTCCAGGGCATTATTTCTTTAAAGAGTAAAAAACTAGCAGTGGAGGGGGGAGATATTTAATTGAGAATTCATACAATGGATTTTTTTTATTAATTAAAATATGATTTTTGAAGTAACACAATGATGGTTTTCAAGTCATTTGTATAGCAAAGAGGAAATTACTGAGATAAATAGGGAGACGTTTATGTTACAATATTAAGTAAAACAACAAGAAACACAAGATGCCAAATTATATAAAGACTATAATCTCAATTGTGTAAAAAGGTATAAACTGGAAGAAAATATTCATTTTAAGTGTTTTGGGATTACTGGTCTAATTTCTTTTTTTTTTTGTTCTCTTTTAACAAGCTTCCATTACTTTCATTACAATAAAAACTACAATAAGTCAACTTTATGATTATTAGTTGGTGGTATATATTAAGAAGCTGTCAGAAAAAATGGAAATAATGGCAATTATCAAACATTGTTTGCTACATGATGTGAAATGATGCAGCTCAGTGGCGGATGGTCCAGAGGAGAGGCCCCTGAACTCACAGTCAGAAACTAGAGGTTCAAACAGTGGTTCTTACGTTTGCTAACTGTATGGCCTTGAGCCATTTCAACCATCTCTGAATCTCAGTAGTGTTATCTGAGAAACATTCGTGCAACAAACATTTATTAAATACCTACTATGTGTTAAAACCTATTGCCATCAAGCCAATCCGTGCTCACAGCAACCGTATGGGACAGAATAGAACTGCCCCATAGGATTTCCAAAGAGCAGCTGGTAGATTCAAACTGCCACCCTTTTGGTTAGCAGCCAAACTCTTGACTACCATGCCACTAGGGCTCCTACTGTGTGCCAGGTAATTGTAATATGCAGTAGCAATACAGAGATAAGGGAAATATGAATGGCGCTAATAAAAGATTTATAACTTCATTGACACCTTCCCTGAATCTTTAAGCTCGAGGTCTGAGTGGGAAGTAGCACAAAAAAGGACTCTGTAGCAGATGAAGCAGCAAATCCAGCAGCAAGGAACTCCTGCAGTGTTTCATGCAGGAAAGTGACCCAGCAGCAAGGCACAGCAGGAAGGACACAAACTTAGTGTCCCAAGTCTGTGCTCAAATTTTGACTTTGTTTCCTGCTAGCTGTGTGTTTCTGGATGAGTTGCTCAATCTCTCATTGTTGCAATCATTTTTTCACCTGAAAGTGGGAATGATATTACCTGCTTTTCATAACTGCTGTGATATTCAGAGACAACTTGTGTTAAGTATGTGACAAAGCAATGATCCATGTATTCAAAAACCATATACTGAATGCCTCACATGCACAACACTTAGCGACAAATGTTGAGAATAAACGACCAAGTAGATTGACACTACCTTTAGCTTTTCTTTTTAGGGTAAAGATATTATTATATTTTCATTTGAGCTCTAGTCCAGCTGGCCCTGAGTTATGATGACCTCAAGTAGCAAACACTGCCTGGTCCTGTGCCATCCCCGTGATTGAATGCTGATGGACCCATTGTGATCCATAGAGTTTTCATTGGCTGATTTCCATAAATAGGTTGCCAAGCCTTTCTTCCTATGCTATCTTAGTCTGAGAGTTCCACAGAAATTAGTTCAATATCATAGCAACATGTGAGCCTCCACTGACAGATGGTGGTTGTTGTGTAAGAGGTTCGCTGGGCAAGAATCAAATCCAGATCTTTGGCATGCAAGGTGAAAATTCTACTATGGGACCACCATTGTCATTAGAAGAAGTTCTTAGAATCTTCTCTGTGCCATGTAGGCCCATTTGGTAGATTCAAACTGCCATCCTTTTGGTTAGCAGCCAAACTCTTGACTACCATGCCACTAGGGCTCCTACTGTGTGCCAAGTAATTGTAATATGCAGTAGTGATACAGAGATAAGGGAAATGTGAATGACACTAATAAAAGATTTATAACTTCATTTGCACCTTCAGTTATCATGCTTCAGTGATTTTCAACCCTTTGACATATCAGATCATGGGGGTGGGTCATATGTTGATGGAAAGTGTACCTCTCATGTACTCTGATGTGCCTGCTTCTTCCTGCCCCGTTGAGTCTCAGTGAGGGGAGAACAGATGTTGTGACAATAGACTAAGTCTGCAGTGGCCTCTGGGAAATGGGATGCTCTCAAACTGCTACCAGCCCTGGGTAGCTGTCACCCTGCCCAGAATTGGAGGATGGAAGAAAGAAAAAGAGCCCATCAGCAGACTCCTTCAGAGGGCTCCTTAGAGACACTGGAAATAATTATGGCAAATTTTCAGCAACCACAGGAGACAGTGAAGGGGAGGAGGTGTGTGGGGATAGGCGAGCCTGGATAATTATGGAACAGATGCCCAGAGCACCTTGGGGTGAATGCATTAAGGCTAGGGAGCTGTCATCTCACTCCCCGCTTGCCTTTATTCACAGGATCTAGCAGCCCCCAGCTGGGACTGGTTTGGTGCGAGGTTTGCCTCGGTCAAAGGGATCTGCAAGTTCAAAGCCTTCTCGTTGTTTCCAAATGGGATTTCTCTCCTACCTTCTCTCCCTTCATTTGCCTACCTGCCTCCCTATGGTCGCTGTCCATACACTCCACCGTGCCCTCTCTGCTTACAGACAACTTTAATTGTTTCCCTTGAATCTTTTCAGAAAAAACCCTTACAGACATGCAGGTGCAAAGAGGGCTCCCAGGCCCCTTCTGTGTCCCCCAGCCCATGCCCCCTTCTCTCTCTCTCTGCCTGCCCCTGGCCTGGAGCCAAATTGGCCCAGCAGGGCCTTCTCTCAGACGTGCATTGTCTCAGACGTGAGGGATGTCTTCAAAGGCCTGCTATGTGATCCTGTGTTCCCACCCTGCAGCCTGGAGATATGCAAACCAGGCACCAGAGGCTGAGGAGCAGAAGCCCACGTGCTGCTTGCTGTTCAGGTACTGTGTGCAGAGGGAGCCCAGGCTGCAGTGGACTGGGCCTGGGGCAACAAGGGGTGAAGGAAGCACAAGTCAGGGATGCTGTTACCCTGGATCATTCTCCTATCCTCACCTTCATTGTCTTTTCCCTCACACCTTCTTGCTTTCTGCCCCAGGCTGTGAAATAGAGACAAAATGTGGACATCAAGAGGGGAATGACATGTGTTTCACCCTCCTTCCACCTGGCAGCATTTCAAATCTGACTTACTTCCCTAGGGACTGAACTCAAACCACCTCTGCTATGAAAGCTATTCTAGCTCCCCAAGCCATCTTATTTCCCCCGCTGAATTGGATCCCAAGTTAGCACTTGCTTTGCTGCTAATGTTTTCTCAGGCAGATCTTTCCTGTCACTGGCTAGGTGGTAAGTGTTTGGAGAAACTATGCCCATTAAGTGGTTAACGGCTCAATTGCTAGCCCAAAAGTTGGCAGTTCAGACCCACCCAGAGGTGCCTCCGGAGTCAGGCTTGGCAATCTTCTTCTGAAAGGTCACAGCCATTGAAGACTCGATGAATCAGTTCCACTCTAGATTCACCACCAGTTGGAACCAACTGATCGGCCACTAACAACAACAAAAACTGTGTGCTCACTCAGAGTCACCCCGATTTTGCTGGCTGAGACCCATCGTAAAAACAATCAGCTTTCTACATTCCTGGACCTGCTTTGCAATATCCTGACATTTAGGGTCAGAAAGGTAAAATGCCTTCAGTTATTAGGCACATCTATAAATCTCAAGCCTGAGCCCCAAATAAATGGAGTAGGTGAGATAAGCAGGTACTGCTTTGATTCCACCTGCACAGTCTAAGTCTGTGATAAATTTTCCTCTCTAAATGAGACGATTGAATACCTTCAGTAGTTTAAACCAGATAACACCCAAGAACTCATTGGAAATGAAGCATAATGCATAAGTGGCATTATCATTGCTGTGCTGTCATTATTCACATCATGTCAAGGTGTGGGTTGTCAGTTAGAGTCAAAAGTGACCTTTGAGATCACCTAGTCCAATGTCCTACTCATAAGACAGCTCTTCAGCTTAGTCAAAGCTGAGGTAAAATCCTAAATTAGTTTGTGAGGCAGAGACTTGGAAGGAATGGGGAACTGGTGTGAGGCATTTGCCATGCTGTGGAGAAATCCCAGGATATGAAATAATGGGATCTGCCTGGCATTGTAATTTGAGATCTATAACTTCCATGCCACCAGTGTTCTTTGTAGAGATGGTAGGTGGGCCAATTCTGGTAAACCAAACTACCCAGAGGGTGCAAATTGGCTCCTCCAGGACTGACTCCCTCCTGCAGAAGTGTTTGGTTTAGGCTTGTATATAATCTATTAATTTGTAACACAAATCAGTGTTTAAAAATTGGGATGCTTTTGCTTCTCTTTAAAAATCTAACAACAATGGCTCTGCAATCACACTTAGAATGAATTAGGTAGAATGAGTTTCCTTTTGACCAAGAGTGAGCTCTAGGTTTACCGCAGTCCTGACCACTCCTTATTGCTTCCTGTTACGAAGATCAGATACCTATTGTCACTTACACTTGGGATGTTTTACAATTTCCTTCCTTCGTGCCTTTGTTCCTTCCTTCTTTCCTTCTTTTTTCCTTTTTTCCCTTCCTCCGTGCCTCCCTCCCTTCCTTCTTCTCTTCCTCCCTTCCTCCCTCATTCCTTCCCTTCCTTCCTTTGTGCCTTTCTGCATTTTTATGTCTCAACGTCTTCTTCCCCCTTCCTTCTCCTGCTATGCTTCCTTAGTTTCTTTTTATCACTTATTCTCTCTCTCCTTTTATTCTTAGTAAGACCGCAAAAAGCTAATATTACTTATCCTTCAGAATACTACCCATATCCTTGTGCTTCTGCAGTCCCCATCTTACATGACTTGCTTCATGCTTCTCTTTCCTTCTCTATAGTGAACCCCAAGACCCTGGAGCTGCCTGTTTTCCTCATGACTGTGCCTATCATACAGCCTGTTACAGCACAAAAGTGATCCAGCCTGTGTTGACCAAGACAGAATTATCTTAAAGTTCTATAGGGAGACTCTTCATTAGACAGAATTGACTAAACCCTAGGCACGACAAGGTAAGTGGGTCTAAATACTTGTTGATAGAAAACAAAGTCCATATCATTGGGAGGTAATGAAAGCAGTATTTTGTATTTGTCACAAGGTGCTGAACTGAAAGTCTAAAAGGCCACAGATTTGTCACTTCTTCATTGCCTCTTCTACCAGAGAATAAGAAGTTGGCTATTCTAGTTTGAGAATAGGAGCTGGGCACAGCATCAGGACAGCCACCCAAATGCCCATTATCCCATTGAATGCTTTAGTGAGACCCATCAGCAAAGGCATTCAGTGAATGCTGATGTTTTGGCTGGTAGCTGTGCAACAGAACCTTTTCTTCTGGGCTGGTTGAGTGAGATGCCCATACAAGCATCCAGTAATGCCATGCAATTATCAAGATCTTCTTGTTGTCTTCTTCACTTGCTTACTTGCGTTTTTTTCTTGAAACAATCTTTTTATTGTGGTAAGACATGTACAGTAAAAAAACTTGCCATTTCAGATATGTTTATGTGTATGCTTCAGTGACAGTGACATCAGTTGCATTCATTAGGATTTTTTGTTCAACCATCATTATCCATTTCTAAATTTTTTCTATTGCCCTTAATAGAGGCTCAGGGCCTTTAAGCAATAACCCCGTCTTTCCTGTTTCCCTCAGCTCCTGTTAAGCACTAATAAATTTTAATCCCTGTGCATTCACCTGCTCTAGATATGTCCTGTAAGTGGGATCATACAATATTTTTGCTTTCATTTTTGAATTATTTCACTCAACATAATGTTTTCAGGATTAATCCACATCACAGCATGCATTAAGACTTCCTTTCTCTTTATGGTAGAATAATATTCTGTTGTATGAATAGATCACTAGGAGTCAATGCTTTATCCCTAGCCCCTAGCAGGGTGTTACCCCAAAGCAGGGGCTCAGAAGCACTTACTTCTTAGTCCAGGGTGAGCTTGCTGGATGATGTCATTCTCTGCCTGGCTCTGCTCTTTAGCTCTGAGCATTGATGAGTTTTGCACTGAGACAACTGAGCAGGGGGCTTGAGCAGAGAGAGAGTACTCAGCCTTCTCTTAGGCTCTGTGTCAAAACTGTGGTATATATAAGGAGGTCTTATTGCTTTAAGGTTTGGAAGAGCCTGACTCCTGGAAGGTTTATCTTGGGATCTACTACCCTGGTTACTCCTTGCCTGTGAAAGACTTTTGGCTATTGGGCTTCTTACTGCGTTGAACTCCTGGGCTGGGGCCTGACTGAAGCTCTTGAGGATAAATACCTCCCCTGCCCCTGTCCCCGCACCTGCCCCCTCTTCCAGATCCTTGGCTCTATCCCAGAGCTTGGCTGAGGCTGCTTGTCTATGCTTAGACACTCAGTATCTGCTTGGCACCTAGCTCTGTCTCCTTTGTGTGGCCACATAGATGATAATGCAAAGTTGGAACCTCAATCAAGAAAACCAATGGGAAATGGCTGAACTCATTAGGGCTACCTGCTTACTAAGTTTTAAATATACATGTTTTTCCATTTTTCTGTCCTCTATGACCTTCTTGAAGAAATATTTTGAAACACAGCATGTAGTTGGTAGCTGAGAAAGCCAGTGTTGAGGTCAAGAGGAGCCATACTCTCAAGGCAGCTGGAAACGGTCTTGTGGAAGCTGTGGTAGACACCTGGCAGGAAAGGCGTGTATGATACAGTAGAGTGCTCCGCTTCAGTGATGTTGATGGTCCTGCATAGTTTCCTCCCACTGGAAGAGCGACTGAGCACCCAGAGAGAGCCTGTCTCAGTGCTGTTGAGTCACTTCTGATTCATAGCAGCCCTATAGGACAGAGTAGAACCACCCAATAGGGTTTCCAAAGCTATAAATATTTATGGAAGTAGATGGCCACATCTTTCTTCCACTGAGTGGTTGGTGGATTCCAACCACTGACCTTATGGTTAAAAGCTGGACATCTAACAACCATGCTGCCAGTGTTCTTTCCAGAAAGGGTGGGTCGGCCAATTCTGGTAACCCAAACTACCCGACAGCTACAAGTAGTCAGTAGCAGGGCACTTGTGAGTAGCTTATAGAAGTCAAAAGTTACCTGAGGGCCATTCCAAGTCCTTTCTTTCTTCTTTTTAACATTTTATTATATTTTAGGTGAAAGTTTGTCCAGCAAATTAGGTTCCCATTTAACAATTTTTATACAAATTTTTCCATGATGTTGGTTTTCACAGTGTGTCAGCATTCTTATTTCCATTCTCTCTGATCTAGCTTCCCTTCTCCTCTTTGTCTTTTTATCTTTACTTTTGGGTAAATGCTGACTGTTTGGTCCCATATAGCTTGTTGTCTCACCCCGAGTTCCTTCTGCTAGAGCGCATGCCTTCCACAGCTACCTCCACCTCTGCACGCTGCCCCCCAACCTCATCACGTCTTGCCTTGTCAAGAGCTGTCTGTTTCCACTGTGGCTTTGTCAGACCTCCCGCTGATTAGGGTAGTACCCTGTTCTTGTCAACACCTTTGATGAAACCACTGTCCCAGCTCCCTCTGGCCCGTTCCCAGCAAGCACACCTTTCATTAGTGCCCCGTTTCTCTAATGAGCTCACCCCTGCCCTGTGTTCTTCATATGGTTAATTTGTTTGCTGTACACTCTGAACCCTACCTCTGGAAGACAAGACATAACACCACCTATTTCTATATCAAGTGTTATTCAGGACAGGTTTGAAATGTGCATTATTCATGTATTATTCATGGGCGTTACTGGAGATTAGTGTGCAAATCAGCTTTATTGGGCACCACAGAGATTGCAGCAGGGTCATGTGTACTTATAAATTGGATAGTATCGTTTTCTGAGAAGCGTGCTCACTCTGCCTTCTAAGAGAAAATGACAGTTTCATGAAACTGCTGAGAACAAGCATGGCTTTGAAAGAAATCATGTGGTTGTCTCATTTGCCATTGGATATATGTACTTTAGCAAAGCCAGGGTACGCCACAGACAGGCTTGAGCCCGATGGCCATGAAATCTTGTTGAAGCCCAGACTTTGGCTATGACCCTATAGAAGGCATGATGGAGTTGTGGGATTCAAAAAATAGCTTTAGTCTTTTTTGTTTATCAGGGGATGGAAAGGTTAATATGGAGAACTTCCCCCATGGAGGGACACCCACCACTGACAAAAGCAAATCCCCCAAGGAACAGGAATAGTTGCAAAGGTAGGTCAAGTGTGACTTTGGTATTTGCTTCCCTTTCTAAGTCTTTTCACTCTGTTCATATTCCTTTCATGCCCTTGTGTTATAGCAAGGACCTCTTGAACTGGCAAATGTGATTCATGCACTGAGTAGCAGAAGTTTATTATACTACTTCTCGGATGAAGCATTACTGCTAGAAAGAAAAAAAATGGGTTGAGACTAAGGTAGAATCAAAGGGGGGTATTTCTGCTGATGAAATTAAAAACTGTGGCCCTTAGTGGGGGAGGCATTTGAGGACACAAAGACCTTCCTAATGCCTGTCTATGTCGTCCTGCTTAGCTACCCCTTCTCAGCCTTTGGGTCCAGCAGGATCTGTGTCAAGGTGAACCACACCTTCTGGCTCTATTTTCTCTGCATTCATAATTCATGTGTTTCAATAGTCCTTTGCCATTAATTAAGGTTTTTGAAAAGCACTTACTTTTTGAGGATGTACTAAAAATTTTTTTTTTTTTACTTAGGAGCAGATTGGATTAGAAAAGACCTGATATTTATTTGTTCTAAGAACCCAATGTGAAATTTAAAAAGCAACTGCTTATGCTATTGGCTGGTGATGAGAGTTTGCCACGGGGACTGGCTTTGTTCTATCTATAGAAGTTCTCATGTGAAGGATCTTTGTGCAATTCTCATGTGAAAGTTTTCAGCGAAGCAACTTTGTTAGAGGGAAAAAACAAATGGCTACCTAAAGGACTTAAAGGAGAAGTATATTTTGTATGCACTTAGTTCCTTACTGTGACATCTTAAATGGTAAGAGTCCAATAAACTTCAAGTTTTTGATTCATTAACTCATTCATTTAATCAAGAGTTTGTAACTGTTCATTTCACCAGTGTACTAGATTCAGGAGATAAGGAAATAAAATACAGAATCCCATGTGTGTGTGTATGTGCACGTGCACACGGGTGCACCCACACATGCATGTGCAAGAATGTCTGTGTTTCAGGGCATTAGTCCAATAGCTATGATCCATGGGGTAAGAATACAGAAGGAAGTGTGAGTGTTATAGAAATGAGGAAGATAAAAGTACCCACCTCAACTCTGGTGGAGTATTGTTGGGGAGACAAGACAAACAGGCTAATGCTTGAGTTGGATTTTAAGGGATGATAAAGATCTTTGCAGGGAGAAACAATAGAGTAGTCAAAGCAGAAGATACACTTGTATGATGACACAGAAGCAAGGGCAAAGGAGGCTGTTTAGGGAAACGAGAAGTGGTTCCACAGCTGGGAGTTCCCATGCATGTAAAGATTCTGGCAAGAACGGTTGGAGGACAAATCAGGGCCAGAACAAGGGGTTCTAGGAGTTGGAGCCCCATGCTTAAAGGAATGAATCTAAATAGGGCTATGAACATTTGAAAGACCACTCTGCCAATAGTGGAGGTGGGATTAGAAGAGGATTAGAAGAGACAGAGGTGACAGCCTAGGAGGCCGATTCTGAGGCTGTGACAGTAGTCCAGGTAGGACAGGCTCACCTAGGCAGTGGAGGAGAGAAAGGAGTGCGTGTACCAGACAGGCACAGGGGGGGAGAACTGTCAGCACTTGTGAATGATGGAAGTGTTCAAGGAGGCTGAGGTTTTTCTGAGGGTTCGGATCTGTGTAACCGGACAGTAGCTTGACCGCTACCTGAGATAAGGAACTTGAAGAGTCTTCTCCTTTAAGAGAAAAGGGCCAAATAAGAAGAATACATTGCCTCAGGGACCTATCAGAAAACAGAATGACCTTGTATTAAGAAAAGGGAATTCTTCAAAAACGTAAACCAAACAGCCCACAGCCATGAGTGCAAATCCTAGCCTCAATGGAGGATCACTTCGCAGTTGTATGCCTCTCTCCACCAGGCACAAAGAACATTGATGTTTAAAATCAAAACTTGAGATCCTGCAAATCATGGCCAAGACTGAAAGATTCAATGGTATTCATTAAGGAAGTGAAATAAACTTACACATTTGAATTGATTACAATTCTGCATGCTGCCCACTTGGGACATAATTTGAGACTACTCACAAATTTTGACTGTGCACAATAAGATGTTTCGGAGGAAAATGCAGGAAATTGGAGCTTTTCAGGTGCTGGAATGAAACAGATGCTACCATCAGATGATGACAAGCTGAGTGCCGTCGATGATGAGACAAGACAAAAATACAAGTTTTGTATTTTTGCAACCAAAGCAATAAACATTTCTAATTAAATAACTTATTTTTTTAATAATAAAAAGATTACAGTTCTTACTAGTTGTAAACAGTATTTCTACAACTAAGCCTTCATTCATGATTACCTTCAGTCAGATAACACGATTAATAATGATCTCCAGAAATGTACCTTCATCTTGGAGTTGGTGGATGGTTCAAAAGATTAATGTGCTTGGCCACCAACCAACAGATTGGAGATTCTGTGACCCTGAGACATTTTAGAAAAAGTACTTACTGGTCTACTCCTGAAAAATTAGCCATTAAAACCCCATGGAGCGCAGTTCTACTCTGACACACATAGGATCACTATGAGTTGGAATCAACTAGCTGACAACTGGTTTATTACTAATATTAAAGTCAAGATTTGAAAGGAGATTTCTTGTCTTCCTCCCCAAGGCTGGAGAGTTATTCTTTAAGCAATCTTCAAGAGTCTGCCTTTCCTTCTGTTCCAAGCCCCGTTTCCATCTCTGCATACTTGTAGATTTTTGATGGACTTTCCCTTCTCTGCTGTCTTTCCTCTTACTAAAAGAACCCATACTCACCATGGATTTGATTTGGACTTATGGTGACCCTATAGGATAGAGTAAAAATACTCCATAGAGATTCTAAGGAGCACCTCGTGGATTTGAGCTGACAACCTTTTGGTTAGCAGCTGTAGCACTTAACTGCTAAGCTACCAGGGTTTTACTTTTTCTTTTTAAGTAAAGGCTATTTCACCCTCTAGTTCCTTATTTCAGCAAATTCTGTTGGATCTACCTTCAAATACATGCAGCTTCTGGTTGCCTGCTATCACCTGTACCCTACCACTCTGGCAGAAGCCAACATCATGTATCCCCTGGATTACTGCAAAAGCCTCCTGTCTGGTTCCCTGCCTTGACTTCTAGTGGATATTCTCATCAGAACAGAGTGATCCAATTAATAAATGAGATTACATCCCACCTCTGACCAAAATCTTCCAGTATCTCCTGTCACATCTGGAGTAAATCCAAGTCCTTACAGTGGCCGTGTAGCCCTCTTGCTCAGGCCTCTGGCTCTTCCCAGATCCCCTTCCCAGTGATGTCCCCTCACTCCCAGTGTTCTGGCCACCCTGACCTCCTGTCTTTTCCTTACATTCTGAGACCTATCCTGCCTCAGCCAGAAGTCTTGCTCTGTTCTCCAGTTTGGGTTCATGTTGTTCTCTCTCTGGGTCCTTTACACCTACGCGAATCTTCTCTTACTTTTAAGTTCACTTTAAGCTCACTTCCCCCACGAAGACTCTCTTGACACCCCAATGATTTTCCTTTGTTCTAAATGCCTGTGTTATTTTCTGACCATGTGCTCATCTTGCTCATGAGAAACAGCTGTGTACTCTGATGTGCGTGATGCAGCTGGTTGTTGCCCACCAGCCAACGGGATGATAACTTCATTGAGGCCAAGGACCATTTCTTTTCTTTCTCTCTCCTAAGGAGTCTCAGTGTGGCATGCCTATAAATAAATCTATTTTGGATTTTGCACAGCAGTTTTTATTTACCTCTGTATCAAGCTAGGAAAAGAGATGAAGGAGGCTGATGGATACGTGTCTTAAAATAGTTTTGTTGACTACTCAGCAATGAAAAAAAATAAACTACAGGTACAGATAGCAGTACGGATGAGTCACAAATACATCGTGCTACGTGAAAGGAGCCACAGCCAAAGGGCTACATAGTGCACGGCTCCATTTGTATGACTTCCTGGGAAAGGCACAATTGGAGGGATGGATAAGAGATTCTGGGTGTTGACAGTGAGGCAGGGGTTTTCTACAGCAGGACATCATCAGGGTGTTCGGGGAACTGAGGAAGCTGTTTTGTATCAATTGTGGTGAAGATATGAGTCTATGCATTTGCTGACACCTGCAGAGCTGTACACCAAGAAAAGTGAATTTTATTATCTGTGTATTGGAAATAAATTTGAAAAAATAGACCAACACAGAGCACTGCCTAACACAGTCAACTACTTAATACATGTTTCTATTATTTAAAAACAAAAACAAAAAACAATCCAGCCCAACAGGAAATCAAGCTTATATCAAAAGAAAAATTTTATTTATATAGGTAGTATGATCTGAACAAAACATAAGGTTGGCTGTGAAAAGATTTTTCTGGTTTGTGAAATATTCAATTGTATCTGTTTTATAGAGATGACATTTTATTTGTAACATACTGAAAGAAACTTATGAAAACCTTCCAGCTATGTGCCAATTATTTTTCAATAATTAAAAAATAAAATAAATGCTGTGCTTTGGTTAAAAATAGAGTTCTGATGTCCAAAGAAATATATTTCGATTGTTAGGATACATGTGCAAAATAAAACAAAAGCTGGAAACACATGCATAAACCAAAACCAAGCCCGTTGCCATCAAGTTGATTTTGACTCCTGGCAACCCTATGGGATAGAATAGGTTGCCTCATAGGGTTTCCAAGGAGCAGCTGGGGAATTCAAACTGCTAACCTTTTGGTTAACAGCCAAACATTTAACCATTAGAACCACAATACATACAAAGACATAAATGGCAATCACCACATTTTCCAGAAATATGACCTGTAAAGGCAACTAATATTGAATCCCACTTGCATTAGGATCTTTTGCTTTTATTAGTTCTTACAACAATCTTGTAAGGAAAGTGATATTATTCCCACTTTGCGGAGGACAAAGATGAGACTCAGAGAAGGTTAAGCGACTAGCAACAATTGCAGGACCAGTTAGTGGCTGGGCCAGGACCCCATCCAGGTCTGTGTGACTCAAAGGATGTGTTTTTCACAGGCACTCTCCTGCTAGAAGCACATGGGCAAGGCAGTCACAATGCCAGCTCGCGAGCAGGCCACTTTGTCCTGAACAGCAGGAGCCCTCTGAGCCTAGCCTCAGCTGAGGACCTCTGTCCAGCAGCAAGACCCACAACCCCAAGGCTTCTGCCACATCAGTGACCCCTGCTTAGTCGGTCTGGTGAAGAAAAATCTGTTCCTTTGCAAAGTCACTGAGGCGGGGCTGGCTCACAGTCATTTCTTCCTCAGCAGCAGTGCCAGCACAAAAACAAACGTCCTCTTAGGGGGCCATTCTGTCAGGAAGATAAATGCTGTCTCATTGATTCCCTCCCTGAGAAGCGTGTCTGAAACGACAGCTGCTAGACGGAAGCACTTTGAAGATGGAACCCAGGAGTCCAGTTCCAGCATGCCTTGCTATCTTGCCTAGCAATTCAAACTCTGATGACAAATTTAAGTCACTGTTGCAGGCTAAAGGAGAAAGTAAAATGAAAGAATTACACCGCTTTTCCAAGACAAGCCTTAAAGGGTGGCTGGTACCAGCACAAATCTTATGTATGCTCCAGACATACCAGGGTTTACACTGGTAAGAGGAGCTACCAGGGAAAAGGGAAAGTCCTGAGGGCCAGGAAGTTAGAAAACGGCACACTGTAAGTCTACCCAGAGCCGAGCTGCCCAACTGTGCCTTCCCACACATCTGCAGTGTGCAATTTCACCTGTGTCCCACTATGGCAGAGACATGGTGAAATCCACGTGAAATTGCCCCCCACTGATTAGCAAGTCAACACAATTAAGCATGTGTATTCTTTGCTCAGTGCATACATGCTGTGATTAGTGGTTAATCCACCCCTGATTCCCCTTGCAGTAGACAGTGAAAGGTGGAAGGTCACTTGGGATTTTACACACGTGTGGATGGATAGGTAGATATACACATGTGTGAGCATCAGGGTTTCTGTTTTTGTTGTACCAGCTAATAGGGTTACCTCTTTTTCCTCTCCAATTACCTTGCTGAGTCACTGTCTTGTGTCACCAATTACTAATAATAACAGTTCTCAGAGGGCAGGGTCTGAGGCGGCTTCTCCAATTCCCTGTGTGCTAAGGAAGTGATAGCATATCCTGATGAGTTATAGCAGGGAGCCGGGGTAGGCGATCATGCCCACTCCACTCCTTCCCACCATCTACCTTCCACCTGGCCAATCCTATTGGAGGAGCCCTTCAGAAGTGGCAGATCTTTCCACCAGGTGGCACTCATAGTTTAGCTTTATTTTAATTTCTGTCTTGATGAAAAATTTTGCCCTACTATTACTATCTGGAGAGATATCATTGCTGATGTCAAATGATCTGGGTTGAAAGCAAGAATACCCAAAAGATGTTTACCTGTGTTTTATTGACTGTGCAAAAGCATTCGACTCTGCAAATCATAATAAAGCATGGATAACATTGCAAAGAATGGGAATTTCAGCACACTTAACTGTGCTCATGAGGAACCTATACATAGACCAAGAGGCAGTCACTCCAACAGGCAAGGGGGTACTGTGTGGTTTAAAGGTAGGAAAGGGGTGCATCAAGATTGTATCACATCACCATACCTATTCAGTCTGTATGCTGACCAAATATTCTGAGAAGCTGGACTATTTGAAGAAGAATGGGACATCAGGATTGGTGGAAGATTCATTAACAATCTGTGTTATGCGGATGACATAATCTTCCTTTCTGGGAATGAAGAGGACTCGAAGTTCTTACTGATGGAGATTAAAGACTACATAGCCTTCGGTATGGATTACACTATATAGCCTTCAGTATGGATATATAAGAAAAAAACAAAAACTTACAACTAGACTGATAAGTAACATCACAATAAACAGAGAAATGATTGACGTTGCCAAGGATTTCATTGTACTTGGATCCGTAATCAACTCCCATGGAAGCAGCGTTTAAGGAATCAGAAGATACATTGCATTGAGCAAATGTGTCACAAAAGACTTCTTTAGTGTTAACAAGAAAAGGTGTCACTTTGAGGTCTAAGATGTGCCTGATCCACGTTGTCAATTGCCTCACATATATGTTAAAGCCGGATGATGAATAAGGAAGACAAAAGAATTGATGCCTTTGATTATGCTCTTCTCAAAGAATGTTGAATATACCCTGGAGTGCCAGAGGAACAAACTCATCTATCTTAGAAAAAGTACAGCCAGAATGCTCACTGGAAGCGAGGATGGTGGTCTTCATTTCATGTACTTTGGACATGTTATAAGGTGGGGCCAGTCCCCAGAGATGGACATCATGCTTGATAAAGTCATGGGTCAACAAAAGAGAGGAAGATTGTCAATCAAGTGGACGGACAGAGTGGCTACAATGGGCTCCAGCACAACAAGGTCGTTGTTGTGTTTTGTTCCATTGTGCGTACAGTTGCTATGAGTCAGAAGAAACTCAATGGCACCTAACGACAACAATATCATTGTCTATAGCATCGATGGCATAGTGATTAACAGTTATGACTACTAACCAAAAGGTCAGTCATTCAAGTCCACCAGCTGCTCCTTGGAAACTCTATGGGGCAAGTCACTATGAGTCAGAATCGACTCTACTGCAATGGGTTAATATCACTGTCTAAGAGCACTTGTGGTTCAGCAGCTGTTTTACTCAGCTAGTGCTGCTCTAACAGAAATACCACAAAGTGGAAGGCTTTAACAAACGAAAGTTGATTCTTACACAATCCGATAGGCTACAAGTCCAAATTCAGGATGTCCTCTCCAGGGGAAGGCTTTCCCCATTGTTGGTTCTGGAGGAAAGTCCAGTATTGCATCCGTCTTTGTCCAGGGAGCATCTTGGTGGAGGAATCTCAGGTCTGAAGGATGTGCTCTTCTCCCGGTGCTGTTTGCTTGATGGTGTGAGGTTCCTAATTTTTAGCCTGTTTCCCTTTCCTTTTATCTCTTGCAGGATGAAAGGATTAAGAGTGGGGCAAGATGTACTCCAGGGAAACTCCCTTTACAGTGAAGCAGGGAGGTGATCCTATGAAGGGATATACAGCCCCACCCTAATCCTTTAACACACAGCATAGGAAAACCACATAATGGAAGACAGTCAGAAGACACTGGGAATCATGGCCCAGCCACGTGGTTACACTTATTTTGTGGGGGACACAGTTCAATCCATGACAACAGCTAAATGTTCAGCTGCCAACACAAAGGGCAGCAGTTCGTGTTCACCAGTTACTCCTTGGAAATCCTGTGGGGCAGTTCTACTCTGTCTGTCCTATAGAGTCACCACTATTAGTCAGCATTGACTTGAGGGCAATGGGTTTGGTTTTTGGTTTTATCACTCTCTAAGGAGCCCTGGCAGTCATCCAAAAGTTTGGCAGTTTGAATCCACCAGCCACTCCTTGAAAATCTTGTGGGGCAGTTCTACTCTGTCTCGTAAGGTGACTGTGAGTTGAAATTGACTCTATGGCAATGGAATCACTGTTCAAGAGTACTTGACTTACGTTTTCTAATTTATGTACCTGCTTTCACGTACTGTGATGTGTTAGGTTCTATTATGCTTTGACAATTACAATTTATTCTTCCTCTCTGAAACTTTGGCATGTGATACTGTATGGGATACTTGAGTGGGGAGGATCATTCTCTTCACACACATACAGAGATTCTAGGGATAAATTCTGCAACCTGTTTTCTTGCTTTGTGTTCTCTGATTCTGATTTCCACTTCCCACTTCTATTTCTCTTCATAATTGGAATGGGATTAACAGTTGACATGCTTTGGTATTCAGGAACCCAGTACAGGATAATCTTTTCAGCATTTATGTCCATTCCACAGAGGCCAAGGCTTGGATTGGCAGCCTCAAAAAAGTTCACCCCTTCCATCTTAGAGGTCAAAGGCAGAGGGGAAAAAGGTGACGATGAACTTGTCTTCACAGGAGGACATCTGAACTGGTGTTTGCCTAAGATGTTGTGACTGAATTCTATGTGGTGACACTCTCTGGGAAAAATTTGTGTAAGGCTGAGCTGGCTAAGTATCTTGAAAAATGAAAACAAAACCAAACGCACTGCCACTGAGTCAATTCCAGATTCGTAATGACTATAGGTCAGAGTAGAAATATTCCAAAGGGTTTCTAAGGAACAGCTGGTGGATTTGAACTGCTGACCTTTTGGTTAGCAGCTGAGCTGCTAACCACCACACCATCAGGGCTCCAAAGTTTTTGTACAACTCATAATTACATTATTGGATATGATCCATTTATTAGAGTTTAAAACAAAAGATTTAAGGTGTTACCCCTACTCTCAAAGAATCCATTGTCTGCTTGGAACGAAATTTAATTGGTCCAAAAACGCATAAGGTAACTTCTACTCATAGCTTAACAAGAAAAAATTTGCTTTGACCATTCACAAGAAAGTCCATCTGAGTCCTTGAAGGTTCAAGAAATCTTCAGGAAAGGACAGATAATGAGTGGGCCTTGGGAGGATTAAGACAAGAGAGCAAGTGGGGGAGAAATTACTCAGTGAAGCAGGAAGGAATCTTACACAAGTGGCATGGATGCAGACCTATAGAAACTCAGATAGCTTGAATTTAATTAGTGGGAACCCTCCATTCCAAATCATTTGTTTAAAAATTTTATTTTATGTAAAGACCAAAGCACATTAAAGTCTCAATCTACTATGCCTTCTGCAGCTACCACATGGAATGATAGCAACCCTAAAGCATAGCAAAATTGTTAATCTCTAAGGCTACATTTATATTTATCAAGAACTTATCTGCCAGGTGCTCCTTGGACTCTGTGGGAGGGTTCTACCATGTCTTACAGGGTTGCTATGAGTTGGATCCAACTTGATGGTGGTAGGTTTGATTTGGTTTTGGTTGGAATGACCTCATACACTCAATATGTATTTATGGAATATTTTAATTGCTCTGGATATTTTGTGGGCAGCTGAGATATATCAGGCAAGATTGTACTTTTTGGAGCATTCATACTAGGAGGGAACAGGAGAAATGTTAACATATATTTCTTTAAAGTCACAGAAAGGCAAAGCCTCTAAGATAAGTACAGAAAAAAATATTGCAAACGTGTAAAAAAGAGTTAACACAAAAATCATTTTCAGCTGAGTGGTGGCATAAGTTCAGGTGAAGACAAAGAGAGAGGAAGAACACTTTGCATGGAAGTATAGGCATGTAGAAAGTCAGAGGCCAGAAAGAAAAAATGGAAATGGGAACACAGAGTACAAGAGCTAAAATAGTGAGAAAAGATTTTCAACATTTAAGCTAGGGCTAGAAGGCAGAAAACTGTGCATGGTAGGTTAACAAGTTTGATTTCAGTAGGAAGTCTTTGTATACCTTTGAGCAGATGGATAACCTTTTAAAAGATCTGTGTTTTAAAAGATCAGCATGTAACACCAACATCTAAGATGCACTGACAAAAGCAAAGAAGGGAACCTGAGATTTCTGGTTAGAAGACTACTCTATCATCTGTAGAATGAATGTGGCTTCCTAAACTGGCATTTATTCTTACAATTCTGGAGATGACCAAAATCTCAAAAGGAACATGAAGGAAAAAAAAAGCCCTGGAAATACCTTTTGATGAAATTAGAAGACATACAAGCTCTGACAACTAAGTTCATGAACTGATCCTAGAAAAAGTGCTACATACCTCATTGCTGAATATCACTATGGTCACCTTTGAAGTACTCACCCTAGGAAGCTATGCACTTATGCCAGTGTCTAGTCCACCCTTCAAAGCAATTTTGGAACTCTTTTTCTGATACGGTTATCAGAGCTGTCATTGTATTATCTTGATGTACTGAATGTCATCAAAATGTCTTCTTTTCAACATTTCCTTTATCTTTAGGTAGAGAAAAAAGTCATTTGGGGCCAGATCATGTCAGTATGGGTGGTGCTTCAACAGAGTTATTTTTTTACTGGCGAAAAACTCCCTCACAGACAGTGCCATGTGAGCTGGTACATTGTCATGATGGAAGAGCCATGAGTTGTTGGCAAAAAGTTCAGGTCATTTTTGTCTAACTTTTTCACATAGCCTTTTCAACACTTCCAAGTAGTAAACCTGGTTAACTATTTGTCCATTTGGTATAGATTCATGATCAACAATCCCTCTGATACCAAAAAAGTTAGCAACATCATTGTGACCCTTGATTTGGACTGATGAAATATTTTTAGTCATGGAGAACTGGCTGACTTCCACTGTGCCCTTTGACAGTTTGTTTCAGAGTTGTATTGGCATACCTATGTTTCATCACCAGTGATAACAGAGCCCAAAACATCATCTTGCCTTTCCAAAAGGTCTTGGCAAACTCCAGCTCTCTCTTGCTTTTGTTTGTCAGTGAGCTACTTCAG
Source organism: Heterohyrax brucei (assembly GCA_028571685.1). NCBI lineage: Eukaryota > Metazoa > Chordata > Mammalia > Hyracoidea > Procaviidae > Heterohyrax > Heterohyrax brucei. The sequence goes on from CM053152.1 coordinate 64,339,627, forward strand.
GATCATTTTTGCAGACACTTCTCTGATACCAAGATTTTCAATTATGATTTTCCTGTTTCTCTATCAATGCTTACTTGGTCTGCTATGCTTGTGACAGTCAGCCGACAACTTTGAAACACAATTTGGTCAATTTTTGCAATGTTTTTGTCAGTTCTGCTTGTTACTGGCCGCCTTGACCTCTCTTCACCAGTGACCCTTTCTCTCATCTCTGAAAAGTGTTTAATCCTTTGTACACTGCTGTTTTCTTCATGGCATTATCCCCATAAATGTTGATTAATATGTCTCTTATTTCATTTCCACTTTTGCCAAGTATAACAAGACATTTAATGTTTGTTTGTTGCTCTAATTAAAGCTGTAATGTCCTCATGATGGCCCACAAAAACATTCAACAACAATAATGAATGACACTCAGCAAGACACCACCATAGGTTGACACGATCACAGCTGTGAGACACTGACATACCAGGGTTATGAAACCTTACTGAATTGTTTGTACAGTGCTGCCAATGTAAGCATGTGGTGGTGAGATCATGAACTTAGTTGTCAGATCTCGTATTTTTTATAGGTTACAAATTACATGTGAAGGGTTACCGAAAGTGTTGAGAATGGAAGGAAATGTGGCAAGGGGTAATAAAGAGAAGAAAGATGAGAGGGCTTCATGGCAGCTGATTCCAAAAAGCAAAAGAGTTCCTTGAAAGACGTTAAAATAAGTTGTCATAGAATGGATTTTGTACAGCAAAGCAAAGGACAGAGGCTTCACAAAGACTTTTACCAAAATTGTTACATTTGTAAAAGCTTGTTTTTCTTTGTGGCAGCACAGATTGCTTTATTTAAATATCTACTGGCCTGAAAGATTATCTTCTCTCTCTCTAAAGAACATTGCTTTTCCTCATAAGGGGAATTTTCTGTAAATTTCTGGCCCATGGAAATCCAACTCATTAATGATAACTAAAAAATATGCATGTACCACATCAATACAAAGGTGCTTTAAGAATAAAAGAAGAATATTCACAAGAAAAATGTTTCCACAAAGCAGAAGATATTGTAACAAATTTTTTACTATAAAAAAATCAAAACATAGCGCAATGAAGCAACTACCTCTTAAAACAAATGACTCAAAAAAAAATATAAGAACTCAGGAAAGCAATGACAAGATAAAAGAAGACAAAACACAAAGGATCAGATCTTAGGGAAGAAGTAGAAATCAAACAAAGCCATCAAAGAAATAAAGACAAAGTTAGAAAAAGCACAGTGAAGAAGAGACACTGTGGAAAACACAATAAATGACGTAGAAGAAGAAATGAGAAAAGTCATTAAGATGAATGCAACTTTAAAAAATATATGTAGGCATAGATAGAATACTGTATTAGAAAAGAATGGCAAAGGGGATTCAATATTTGCATAATTGGAGTCTCTGAGGGTTGAAGTTATAAAAATAGAACAGAGTAAACAATTAAAACATGTAATTTAAGAAAATGTTATTTAAATGAAAATAAATGTGCGTCTTAAAAGTTCACATGTGATAGGAAGTACTCACTTAGAATGGTCAACATCAAGACATATCTAAGTAAGTGTACTAAAAGTAGGTATTTTAACATATTCTCTGGGTATCTAGGCAAAAAGATCAAAGCATATATGAAGAAATGAAAACTACACAGGTGTCAAATTCCTGCATGGCAAAATTAAATGCCCCAATATGATGGGGCATCACTTAAAATAACCTCAAGGGGGAAAAATGTGTTAATTCAAGCATGTTTTATGCAGCTGAACTGTCCTTCAAGTGTAAAGGTTATGTACAAAAAGTTATGAATATGCAAAATTAAGGTAATATAGTTCTCATGAGAACTTTTTGAGAAAACTACTGGAGAATAAACTTATGTTAGTCAAGAGGTGGCTAGGGAAATACAAGAAGTCAGAGAGCACTGAATATATTTTACTCTGGAATTAACATTAATACTCGTCTGAAGATTAGAGCAGTGGAACATAATTTAAACCTCAGGTGTTCGGACAGTAGAAGAATGCCATGGCTAAAAAATTCAGAGAATGTTGAAAGAAGATGGGCAGTAGATATTTTTTCTGATTGTGTCCTTAGATAATAACCAATAGCCATTATTTAAAACTGACAGTAATGGAAGAATAAACACATTTAAGAGTAGAGGAATAATCTTAACAACTAAAAACAGGTCATTGAGAAGGGGAGCATGTGCTAATTTTACCATTGCCTGTAGTAAGGAATTAACAATATACCATCTAAAGAAACAAATGACTAAAATGGAGGAAGGGGGCTATATATAATTATAAATATGTTCTTATAGATCAGAATAGCTACACTCAATAACACACCCCCCAAAAGCACAAACCAAAACCAAATCCAAAGCAGTTGAGCCAATTCTGACTCATTGTGACCCTGTAGGACACAGTAAAACTGCCCTATAGGGTATGCAAAGCTGTAAGTCTTTATGGGAACAGACTTACGCATTTCTCTCCCATGGAGTGGCTGGCATGTTCAGACTGTCACACTGTACAGTAAAAAACTTCAAAAACTTCATCCATAAGAAAGAAGTATAAAATAATATGATATATTTAAGATAAAGCTAGTTCTCATATTGATTAATGTAAATGTGTCAAAAAACAAGAAAACTTTGCTGTATAGTAGTTAAGTGCTAAGGCCATTAACCAAAAGATCGGCAGTTCAAATCTACCAGGCACTCCTTGGAAACTCTGTGGAGCAGTTCTATTCTGTCCCATAGGGTTGCTGTAAGCTGAAACCAACTCAGTGGCAATGAGTTTTTTTTTCTTCATTTAATCAAAAGGTAACCAATGAGAATGGATCAGAAAAACAAACCAAACTGTATAACCTATGAAAAGCACACAAAAGCAAAGTTATTTTGTAAAGTTGAAAATAAGAGCTGAGCAAATAGGTACTATACAAATGCAAAATGAATAAATGAGCATCATGGTATTATTATTAGAGATGGTAGCATTTAGGCCAAAAAGAAGAAAGAAAAAGAGAATTAACTTAGCCAAGGAAAGATAGTTCTTTCTAATATTGTATAATTTACAGTGGGAGTGTAACAGGTATGCTTAGCTATCCATCAAACAACATGGCTCCTAAATTCGTACAGCAGAAATTACAAGATACAAAGAAGGACATTAATTATGAGTTGTCCTCCAGTCCTGATGCCTCGTTCTTCTTCATATAATCCAGCTTCTCGGATTATTTGTTCAGCATACAGATTAAAAAGTCATGGTGAAAGGATATAACCACGACACACACCTTTCCCATTTTATGCAACATTAGCCATAATTTATTATGATCCATGCGGTCGAATGCCTTTGCATAGTCAATGAAACACAGGTAAACATCTTTCTGGTATTCTCTGCTTTCATTCAAGATCCATATAACACCAGCAATGATATCCCTGGTTCCATGGCTTCCTCTGAATCCAGCTTGACTTTGTGGCAGTTCCTTGTCAACACACTATTGTAGTTGCTTTCGAATGATCTTGAGCAAAATTTTAATTGTGTGTGATATTAATGACATTGTTCGGTAATTTCCACATTCAGTTGGATCACATTTCTTTGGAATGGGTACAAATATGAATGTCTTGCAGTCAGTTGGCCAGGCAGCTGTTTTCCAAACGTTTTGGCACAGACGAGTGAGCACTTTCAGTGCTGTGTTTGTTTGCTGAAATGCCTTAACTGGTACTCCATCAATTCCTGGAGCCTATTTACTGTCAATCCCTTCAGCGCAGCTGTGACTTCTTCCTTCAGCACCATCGGTTCCTGTTCATACGCTGTCTCTTCAAATGGGTGAACATTGACCAGTTCTTTCTGGTACAACGACTCCGTGTATTCCTTCCGTCTTCTTTTGGTGTTCCCTGACTTGTCTAATATTTTCCCTGTGGAAGAATCCTTCACTATTTTAACTTGAGACTTGATTTTTTTCTTCAGTTCTTTCAGCTTAAGAAGGGCAGAACATGTTTTTCCCTTCTGGTTTTCCATTTCTAGCTCTTTGCACATGTTATTACGATATTTTGTCTTGTTGAGCTGCCCTTTGAAATCTTCTGTTTAGATTTTTTACTTTGCCTTTCCTTCCTTTTGCTTTAGCTGCTTGACAGGCAAGAGCAAGTTCCAGTCTCTTCTGACATCCAATTTGGTCTTTTTTTTCTTTCCTGTCTTTTGCTGTCTTCATGGATGATGTCTTTGATGATGCCACTCCACAGTTCATCTGCTCTTTGGTCGTTAGTCATTAGTGGTCAACTCATCAAGTCTGTTCTTGAGATGGTCTTTACCAATTATATATCAAATAAAGAGTGAATAAAGAATTGTGTTTACAGCTGCTGCTCCCTAACTCCAGCACTACCTCTAACTTGCAAATTTCAGTTGAAGGAGAATGGGCCTGAGTGAGGAAATCTCTATACCATAGCTCTTATACAAGCTACCCACAAATCTATCAGTGAGGAAGCAACTGGCTACAAAGGCCACTTGCAAGCATGTGCCCTTTCCTGGAAATACGAAGAAATCTCATTGCTATAAGCCTGGTACTGTGGCACTCTGTGAAATTAGACATTATCAGAAGTCCACTGAACTTCTGACTCCTAGATTCACAAACTTCTTTCTAGCATCTGGTGCAAGGAATTACTCAAGACTTCAAAACAGATCTGTGCTTCCTGAGTATAGCTATCAGTGCTTTACAGGAAGCAAGTGAGGCCTATTTGGTTGGCTTTTTTGAAGACACAACTTGTTGCTATCCATGCCAAATATGTAGCAATTATGCCAAAAGACATTTAGCTAGCATGTTGCATGTGTAGAGAATATGCTCAAGAATCTACTATTATGGAAAACATTTCATTATTTAAAAATACCTCTTTTTCCTGTTATTGGTAGTTCTAGATATTAGATATATTTTTTCTATGGGGTCAAACATACATAAGTATATGGTTGAGGATGGAAGGGTAGCTGAAAAAAAATCAGGTATTGACAGTTTTTCATCTGAATTTGTGTGTGAATTTTTAATATAAATACAGGGACATAAAGCATTAATGCAAGTAAAAATGTTTCAGTGAGCAAGTTGCAACAGTTCAAATTTATAGCAGTCATAAATAAACCTGTTAGTTTTTTCTGGAAAATGCCAGCATTTGGATTTTTTAAAAACAAGTCAATTTCTTGTTCATGGAAAAAATAAAAAAAGGAATTAGGGATATAACCCAAAAGTTAATAAAAGAGCAATAAAATAAACAAAAAATAATAGATAAGAAATTATTATATATAAAATCAGAAATTAATAAGCAGGAAAAATGAAAATGAACAGATAAGAACTGCCAAAACCTAGTGCTAGGAAAACAAAAAGAATAAATAAAGTAGTAGCTAATCTAAATATGGAGGAACAGTATAAATTTCAAGGAGACACAGGGGTAAGCCCAAATATATAAAAGGAAATAATAAAAGAAAATGGTCACAGAATTATATGAAATTGAGCAACTACTTGCCCAATTCTACCTAAGTAATCTTGGAAACTTGGTTTAAGTCAATAATTTTTTAGGGGTAAATAACTGGTGAAAACCAGAAGAAATAAGAGCTACAATTATGATAATTTGAACAGAAGAAATAAGTAAAACTAGTAGAAATAAGATTCACTTTCTTGTCACCATGAGTCGGATTCGACTCGATGGCACTTGGCTTGGCTGGGCTTCTTTTACATAAAGAAATTGTATGAAAACTTGAAAGAACTGACGTTTTAAAAAAGCTTTTATTGTGCTTTAGGTGAAAGTTTTCAGAACAAATTAGCTTCTCTTTAAACAACACACAAATTGTTTTGTGACATTGGTTGTCAACCCTGGAATGTGCTAACATTCTCTTCTCGACTTCGACCTCGAGTTTTCTGTTTGCTTTCACCTGGTTTTCGTCTCCCTTCCTGACTTCTGTCTTTGCTTTTGTGCTCGTATACGAAGGCCAACACCTCAACTATTTAAGAGCTGAGAAGAAGGAGTAAGTCTATACAATTTTTTATGAAGTAAGCGATTGATACTAAGGCCTAATAAAGAAGGTACAGAAAGGAAGTTACAGATAAAACCTCCGTATCAGTTATCAATGCAAATAACCTAAATCATTGTCATCGTTGTTAGGTGCTCTCAAGTCAGTTCCAACTCATACTTGAAGGATGCACTTCCTGTTCCTGCACCATTCTCACAACCGTTACTGTATCTGAGTCCAGTGTTGGAACCAGTGTGTCAATCCATCCCCTTGAGGGTCTTCCTCTCTTCGGCTGACCCTCTACTTTACCAAGCATGATACCCTTCTCCAGGAACTACTCCTTCGTGATACATGGCCAAAGTATGTGAGATAAAGTCTCATTATCCTTGCTTCTAAAGAGCTGTACTTCTTCCAAGACAGATTTGTTAGTTCTTCTGGGAGTCCAGGTACATCCAGCATTCTTTATCAGCACCGCAGTTCAAAGGTGTCAGTGCTTCTTCATTCTTCCTTGTTCATCACCCAGCTTCTTGTATGAGGCAATTGAAAATAATTTGGCTTAGTTCAGGTGCCCTTTGTCCTCAAAATGACAACTTTGTCATTTGTTTTTTGCAGCAGATTTGCCCAGTGCAATACATCGTTTGATTTTTTTGACTGTTGTTTCCATGGATGTTGATTAAAAGAAACCTAGTAATCAGAATTCAACACTACATTAAAAGACTAACACCTGTGAAAACAAATGGGTTTTATTCGGAGAGTACAAGGGCTCTGTATTAGAATACATATTAAGAATCTACTGTAATAAATGACCCAAAAAGAAAAACAGATACTGAAAAATATTTAATAACATTTAACATTCTTTGTTGCTCAAAACAATAGAAAATGAATTAATGGCTGTATCCTCAGCATGACAAAATGTATCTCATTTAGCCCAAAACTAACATTATCCTTAATGGAAGAAGCACTAGGGATACTTTCACTAAAATAAAGGAGCAGACATAGGTGTCTACTATGACTGTCACATATACTGGAGGTACTAGTAAATGCAATTAAATAAGGTGAACAAATTAATAATCTGAGAATAAGAAACTAAATCTATAAAGAGTTGCTGATGACATGATTCTAATGTAAGGTACTTAACTGAGGATCTACAACAAAAAAAATTCACTGAAGCAACAAAACAGCAACATGAGTTAAAAAAATAATGTCCCTAAACCCATAGCTTTCATATGTACAAATCACTGTCAATTAGAAAATCACTGTCAGTTAGATTTCATTGAAGAAATACACCATGTACAAGAGCAGCTAAAAACGTAAAAATATTTAAATATAAAGTTAATGAGAAATGTGTATCATCTATGGGAAGAAGCAAAATAATTGAACAAATAGGAAAACATATGATAGTGTGTTAATTACATTTGTGCAAACTTTGTAAAAAAATGAGTCTAAAAGGTATAATTAATTTAACATATTAAAATTAACTTCTTGTTCATCTAATAGTTTGAGGTTCTCAAGGATTTCATTTCACTTGGGTCCATAATCAACACCCATGGAAGCAGCAGTCAAGAAAGCAAAGATGCATTGCATTGGGAAAATCTGCTGCCAAGGACATTTTTAAAGTATTCAAAAGTAAAGATGTCACCTTGAAGACTAAAACGTGCCTGACCCAAGCCATGATTTTTCAGTCGTATCATATGCATGCAAAAGCTGGACCATGAACAAAGAAAACAGAAGAATTGATGCCTTTAAATTGTGGTGTTGGAGAAGAATGTTGAATGTACAAGTAGAAACAGATCTGTTCCCGAAGAAGGACAACCAGAGTGCTCCTTGGAAGCGAAAATGGCAAGATTGTGTCTCAAATACTTTGGACATGTTGTCAGGAGGGATCAGTCCCTGGAGAAGGACATCATGCTTGGTAGAGAGAAGGGTCAGTGAAAGAGAGGAAGACCCTCAATGAGATGGATTGACACAGTGGCCGCAACAACGGGCTTAAACATAAAAACGATTGTGGACATGGCTCAAGCCTGGGCAGTGTTTTGCCCTGTTGTTTATAGGGTCACTATGAGTTGGAACTGACTCGACAGTGCCTAACAACAACAGGAGACCACAGCAAAAGAAGATAAATAAGGAATTAGTAGCTTTGTTATATATTAAAATATATTAAGTTGAGTGATTAAAATAGTGGGGTATTAGTGCATGGATTGTAAGTACACAGGTATAGCTATCTATAGATACCTCTCTTTGTATGCATATATATATATATACGGATCTCTCTCTGTATATGTATGGACATAGAGATACTTATAGACCTATTTAAACAGATATCTCTATGACATCTATATCTGTATTTCTAAAAGTAATGCGTGCATCTTATATACACTTTGGATCTAAGATTAGTAACTATTCAATAATTGATCACTGGCAACATGCTTGTGTTCTCCAAAGACTGCCATAACAATTTCTCTATCTTTCATTGAAAAAAATTGTATTAGTAGTCATATCTAAAGGCTATGTATTTATCTTAGCTCTAGATTAAAATTTTCAGTAGCATTTGTCATACCTATTTGCTAAACACTTTCTAGATGCTATTAGGTAGTGTATGTGGTTACAGATAATGAGTGGAGTTATATTTTCTTGACTATTTACACTCGCACACGTGCACACACAAATGCACACACACACACAAGCAGGTACACAACACTCTTCCTCAGTATGTTCTGGGATTGAAAAAGGGCTAATAATGTCCACAACAGAAGGGAATAAATAAGAGCATACTCATGAATCAGATTGCTGTTTTAAGTTCTATTGTGAAGGATAGTTGTTTGTTACCATAAATAACAGCATATGCTTTGTTTGCAATTTTGAGCATGGAGAAGTATTAACTGTACATAGCCTTTCTGTGAAATGCAAGCTATCTTGATTTACTTCTGAATAAATATAACACAGTATCACTTAATTAATATAAGGACAAGTTATGTAAATGGAAACAGAATACTTCATTTCACTCACATAAACAGCAACTATTGGCAACAGAATTAACACTGGCCCAAAACACTGATATATCAGCTAGAACTTCATCCAGCACAATTGCAAAAGATAAGCCTGTTTGGAAAGGCTCAGTCACCACTTTTTCTAGGATGGCTGATTGACCTTCAGTCTAATTCAAGGTGTTTTCTTATGGCCTTCAGGGTTAGAAATTGGTTCCAAATCAGTCAATTCTTTTGAGATTTATTGTGGAGTAAACAGGGCATCATGGGCAGAATACCAAGCAATGTTGTTGAGGCTCTGAGTACGCTTTGCTTGGTTATTGAATAGATATATTAATTGTTTTTTCCTCCCTACACCTTAGTCCAGCTTTTGTCCTTCATGCTGGCATATGTGAAATGCTGCTGATAAATCTAAAGAACTAGAAATGCATAGCTGATGTCTGTAATACTCAATTTATACTATCAAACACTAAAAACATATTTCTTCCAGGATTGACTTACAAATATTGATTTTAAAATGGAGGAAAAAAAAATACAAATATAACTATAAGCAATCTTCCAGAGATTTTTTTTTTTTTAATTTTTAATTTGAGGATTCAAAGCCGTCTAGTCTGAATGTGGTGATGCCCTCATTGCCTGTCAATGCCAGTGGACTCTTGGTCTGCTGACATGGGCTGTGCTAAAGAGTTAAGCCTATTAGCATGTTTGTCACACTCCTGCCTAACTGCCCCTTAAGCAAGCCACAAATCTTGCTTGCTCTGGATGACAGTTAACGAACTGTAGAAGTCTTGCACCAATATTTCTACGTCATCTGCAAGCCTGAAGAAGGCAAGTCTGCTTTTTTCACCCTCAAAAGAACCAACTATATTTCTTAGGCAGACAAGGATGATTTGTTTGCATGGAGATCTTTTGAATTAGGAGGACATCTTCTGAGTTTGGATATTTGATTGGGAGCAGCACAAATTTCTAATTCTGCTTCGGAGATTTTACTTGTGGGCTGTGTTTTGTTAGCCTAATTGTACTGCAAGCTCTTCTAACTCTGATCTTGAGCAAGCCATTTAACTTCCCTGGGCCTGTTTCTGCATCTGTAAAATGAGGATTACAATGCATTTACTTCTCACTTATTGACTAACTCCTTATATGATATTTCACATTTACAACAACAGTAAAAAATCTTTTATCAGATTATTTTTATATACAATGATATCTGTCAGTAATGAATGCAGAAGTGTGAGGCAAAGTAATGCTGGCTGTGATGGTTAAGGTTATGTGTTGACTAGGCAGGGCCATGATTCTGGTTTGGCAGTGATGCAATGATGTCATTTGGCAATGATGAAATTATGTAAATTGGCAGTTATGCAATGATCCACTTTGGTAGTTACATATGATGTAGTCATCTTCCATTTTGTAACCTGATACAGTCATCCTTTGTCCTCCCATAATGCCAATTTTATCATAGTGATCTGGTCTTTAGAACCTAATCATGTTAGAGTAGTGGGTATAGCTGCTATGACTTTTTACAGAATTCCTCAAATTTAATGAGATAATGACTGTCATATTTATTTGAAGATCATTTAAAATTTCTTGTTTAAACACTGTATTAATTTTCAGAACCTTTAAATGATATTCATCATCATACTATACATATGGGCATATATAGATATATGAATCTACATCATGTATGTATGTATTTTAGATACTTACATATTCCTCAGGTATTTCTGAAAATTGGCCAGTGAAAACCCTGTGGATCACAATAGAATGTTATCTGATACAGTGCCAGGAAATGAGACCTCTAGTTTGGAAGGCACTCAAATGACACAATAGTTACAACAGCCGACTCACGTGTACTGTCATAGATTTATTTGTGTCCCGCAAAAAAAATTGTGTATCAATTCAGCTAGCCCATGAGTCCCTGTGTGGTGTGACTTGGCCACCACTTTGCCATCTGTTGTGATCTTCCTCTATGTTGTCAATGCTGCTTCTGTGATGTTAATGAGGAGGGGGATGGACAGCAGTTGTATTGATGAGGCAAGACTCAATCTACAGGATTGGACTGTGTCTTGAGCTGATCTCTTTTGGGATATTAAAGAGTGAAGTGAGTAGAGAGGCAGCAGGAGGACCTCATGCTACTACGAAAGTTTAACAGGAAGCAAAGTGTGTATTTTGGACCCAGGGTTTTTGTGCAGACGAGTTGCTAGTCCAGGGGAGGATTAATGACAAAGACCTTCCTCCAGAGCCAACAAACAGAAAACTATCTTCTTCTGGAGCCAGTGCCATAAATTTAGACTCTACACCTACTTTACTAAGGAAATAATTTCTTTTTGTTAAAGCCATCCACTTGTATTTCTGTTATAGCAGCTCTACGTAACTATGACAAACACCAATGATTATAAAGACGGTGCAGAACTAGACAATATTTCATTCTATTGTACATGGGTTTGTTGTGAATAAAAACTGACTACAGCAACTAAAAACAACAACATACCCGTTAGATGGATTCTATGAGGTATAACTAGTTTTGAAAATTAAGGAGAATGAAACATACCTAGACATGAGAAAGCAACTCATTAAAATCAAGAGTAGCAATACATTTTAATAAGCATCTATTGCAATGCCAATTCTGGAATAACTGTTGTACCCGTGTACCCAGTTGCACTATACTTCAACTTAAGTTTCGTGGGAACCACTTCATAGATTCTAACATGATTCTAAATGGTTGCATCAGGTGAGCTCTGCTTCATAGTCACTAAGATGGAATCATTAGACATGCTGTACGTATTTCCTTCCATTTCTCATCTACCCTTTTGTGACTTTTGAAAGAGTTCTAATCTTTTCAGTGTCTCCTCTGTTTCCCAGCTGGCATCATCTCTTTTCTTACTCAGCTGGGAGTGGGCAGCATAATAAATCATCTTGAACCAAGTGTTCAAGTTCATTATTGAATGCATTTTCCCAGCTGATCGTTTCCAGGGTCCTACTAATTTCATGTGAAATTTATTCAAAAAGTTGCTGAGTCTCCTTGAAAGCAGATTCAGCCTGCTTACATGCTGGAGAATTTGGTCCTTAGGGATTTTCAAGCCTTAATGCCTGCCACACCACAACCTTCAGTTGTGGCGGAAGACAGTGTATCACCAAACATGATTCTTCATTATCAGCTGTGGGTTCCAAAGGAGCTTCTTATCTGGCAGGCTCTCCAGCTAGTTCAGTGCTTTTAAAATGTTATCAATAAGGCTGTTGAAATTGTCTCCTCTTCCAAACACTCCTCATCTAAATTTTTTTTTAACTAACTGAAATCCACACTTTATTGATATTTCCTCAGTTTTTATGTAATATTCTTTTTCTCTTTCAGCATCCCATTCTGAATGCCATTTTACATTGAATCATTATGTCTTCTTAGTCTCCTCTGGACTGTGACAGTTTCTCAGACTTTTTTTTTCATGTTTAGAAATTATTTCATTGTGCTTTAAGTGCAAGTTCACAATCCAAATCAATTTGTCATACAAACACACACACACATTTCTATGTAACGCTATTATTCTCCCTACTCTGTGACAGCACACTCCTCCTTTCCACTCTGTATTTCCTGTGTCCATTCACCTAGCTGCTCTCCCCCTCTGCCCTCTCATCTTACCTCTAGAGAGTAGCTGCCCAGTTAGCCTCATGTATCTGCTTAAGTCAAAAGCACACTCTTTGCCAGTACCATTTTATGTCTTATAGTCCAGTCCAGTCTGTGTCTTTCTTTGGTTTTTGAAGACCACTTGGCAATACTACCTCTGTAGGATTATTTCGCTAGAGAGTTGAGGGATGCAAAATAGTGTCAGGACAGAAGATGCAGGCATTCTGCTGTTAGAATTTGTTCGGGATGCTTAGGCACTTCAGCTGGGTGAGCCAAGGCACTGCTGGGTAGTGTCTCCCAAATTTAAAAGCACACAGACAGCACTTTTTCAGCTCATCTGTTCCATCCAAGCTCGAGAGCGTGATGAGTGTCTCTGAGGGCAGACAGAGAAACCAGAGAGAGGGCTTGGGTTCAGGCACCTTCCTAGTCACAGTCACCTGCCTCTACAGCTTGGGTTACCCACTATGAAGCACTTAAAACATGCAAAGTGCTTTAACCTTGTAAAATGCTCTCTCTACTAGTGATGATTTGGGGGAGGCACAGATGGTGTTTCCCTACAACTTTTGACACCCCCTGTAGTACCAACACATTTGGAGCCATTGGGCCCTCAAGGACTCCCTCATACATGACAGAATAAATAGATGAATTCATGAAGTCCCTTCGGGGACAACAGCCATCTGCAGGCTGTCATTTGCCTGAGCTCCAGGCCTCTCCTGGCCAGTCTTCAGTGCGCATCCTGTGAGACAGAGGTGAGGCCACTGCAGAATCAATCATGGATTGGTTGGGTGGATAGCCTCCTAAGTTTTACAGTCCTTCACCTGCACAAAGCTTGGAATTCAGATGGGAGGAAGAGGTTAACCAATTCTCCATGTGTGAATTACCCACTTTTGTGGACCAAAGTCACCTTACTTAGCTGACTTCCACCTAGTGCTGCTTTGCACTGCCTCCTTCCTATCAGCTGCTTTGTGCCTAGGAAATATTAACCAATCTTCGTATTGATCTCAGTGAAGTGCCACTGGGAAACAAACTTTGCTGGCTGTGCAAGTCACAAGCAGCACGACCTAGCCAAATATAAATGACTCTTGGCTCCCCCCACTTTGGATTACCCAATGCCGCTGTACACCCAGGCTCCCCTCTGCCTGTGTGAGTAGCCCGCGGACCTCTAAGGGGGTTGTCTCTTGGAGACAAGGGAGCTGGGGCTCTTCTGAGTGGATTCCAGTGCCAAGCACATTTACGGGGCTGTCTTCTTCCACCCGCTTCTACTCATTCCTCCCTTTGCCCTTCAACCTTCTCCATGCTCTACCCTAGGGGAGCAGTCTTCAGATTGAAGCAAAGGTGATGTAGTCTGGCTTCAAAGTCAGGGCTGGATTAAGACTTTTACAGACCCTGTATGCTGCGAGCATGCTCTATGGTTGACTGTTGACTGTACTGCTCTTACCAATTGTTTGCTTTCCACACTGCTTTGGGCATTGTCATTAATTCTCTGCTTTCCTAATTGTGTCCCTCAGATCACCAGTTCTCCAAGATATTCTACCCTCAGAGTGTGCAATGCCATGTGTGCAGTTTCTCTCTTGGAGACAGTGTCCACTATCATACCAAGACCCTTAAAATGTACTTAGCACTGAGATACTACCCCACTGCGACTATCAGTCTGGTTTCTTGCTCGAGGTGAACCTAACCTTCATGTCCTCCCCCAATTCACCCCACCCTACTTTACCCCCATATGAAGGTGAGGCAGATAGCCTCAGATCCCAGCAGTTCTAAGAAACACCAGCTCTGTTTTATCCTTTTTACAAAGCGGAGTAAACTGCACATTCTCCTGAACTTTCCTTGACAAGATAACAACAGAACAGACCACAGATGACCTCCAGCCACCACTAGGTGAGGACTCAACATCCTGATGAAGGAAAATCATCTTCTCCCTTCATCCTTACAGATGGAACCCTTGTCTGATGAAAATGCATAATCATCCTCATACTCTGAGTGCCTGCATAAAGGTCAGTTCTGAACATTCGAGAGAAGTTCATCTGTTCTCTATAAAAGCCCACCTCCCCGAGGTGCCTGCCTGCAGTGTGAGAGGCAGCAGCTCCAAGTGCTCCTTTCCTTTCACAGTGAGATAAAGGCATCATTCTGATCTCCCACCTTTGCCTTTTGTTTATTGACTGTAACAAGTTACTTGGAGCAAAACTTGGGTCTTCACCTGACAGCACCAAGGTCTGAGGAAAGTCCTTAGCCTTGGCTGTGCACTAGAATCACCTGAGATACTTGTAGAACTCGAACACGGTCTACCTCTGAACACGAAAGCAGCATCCCTGGGTTGGGACCCAGGCATTAGAACTTTGCAAAGCTCCCCAGGTGATTCTGATGTGCAAAGTTGACGCACAGTTAGAGAGAAGCACTTTGGCTGTGATATCAGTCATGGCCAGTTAATGAGACTAGGCTTTGAATGTCACCAAGGTCAGGTGAATTAACAATTAGCATATTAAGGCCAGACCAGGCATATTATTTCATAAAAAAATGTAACGTTTTCATGTTGACTAAGTTGAAGTCTCTACTGAAGGAAGCCAGTAATTGTGAACACTTACATAGCACATGAATGAGCATTCCAAGCAGTTTACGTATATTATCACATTTGATTCTCCCAGCAATCCCACAGGATAAGCATTTTTTAGTCACCATTTTAAAGAAGAGGAATCAAAAGCAAGAGTTGGGGATGAAGCTACTTAATGAAGAATCAGCACTTGTAATTAAGTGGGGTTGCTGGGATTTGAACTAGAGTGGGCTCTGCCCCAAATCCCTAACAAATGCTATGATCCTTTGTTTGAACCTCTGCATTGTAAGATGAGACTGATTCCAGAAACTTTAAGAAAACATCAGTTGCAGCACAGATGGGGTGCCCCAAAATAACCCTCACTCACCCCTTGCTTTCATCTCTATAAACTAGATAGAGTTCCATCTTTCATTTCTGCCCCCTCTCTACCTGTGAAACTGGGAAACAGTGACCTTCTTCTCTGGGGTAATTAGCAGAAAACTGGACAGAGAAGAAAAGTCACCAATATTCAGCAAATGCCTGAAACGGAAGCATTTGTAAGATACAGGGAGTTGGGGGCTGTGGGAGGATTTGATTACTTTCTAAAGAGGCATAGGGAAACAGACTGGACTTCTAATTAGTTGGAGGGCAAAGAGAGGATTCAAGGAGGAGAAAGAGGAAGGGAAGAGGTGCAAAACTCGTGGAGTCTATGTCTGAACAGCTTAGCACTACCGCCTGTGTAATGAACCAGCTGTTCAACACTCTGCTGAGTGAGACGCAGGGGAAGGAGCGTATAGCAAAGTGAGCAGATAAGCGGGTCCTATAGCTGTCTGGGGAGCTTCAAAGGACCAGCTATCGAGCAGTGAAGAGGAGCCCTTGCAGAGTATTACCTAGCACAGAAACAGTAAAGGCAGTCTAGTTCCTCTCCGCATTGAGAGATCACTAGCCGTTGTTATTGTTGTCAGATGCCATCTCTTGGGCCCTGGCTCTCAGCAACCCTACATACAACAGAGTAAAACACTGCCTGGTCCTGGCTGACCCCCGGATTGTTGCTATGTCTCAGTCCATTGTTGCAGCTACCCTGTCGATCCATCTCGTTAAAAGTTCTTCTTCTTTTTTGTTGACTTTCTACAGAGATCACTCTAGGGTATCAAAATCACTTAGAGGGCAGAGGAGGGCTTGTTAAAACATAGATTGTGAGGCCACATCCCCAGAGTTTCTGATTCAGTAAATCTGGATAGAGCTGGGAACTTTGCATTTCTCTTTAACTTCTAGGCGATGCTGGTATTGAGGGTTTGAGAACCAGCCTTTGAGAATAGTGAGTTAGAGTTGTGAGGGTCATGAGGAGTGGTCACACCCCCTGCTGTCCAGTCAATTCCAACTCGTAGCAACCGTATAGGGCAGAGTAGAACTGCCCATAGAGTTTTCAGGGAGCACCTGGCCGATTCAAACTGCCAACCTTCTTGTTAGCCAACATAGCGGTTAACCACAATGCCACCAGTTTCTGAGGAGTGCTTGCCCACCTGGAATCACTTGGAAAAACACCTCTGGCCTTGCCCTTCATGAAAGGAGACTCTGGTCACCTGCCTGCTTGTTATTCCAATGTTTCAGGGACTCCTTGTCCACCTCAGGACTAGCACCAGTTGCCTTGGAGTTAATTCTAGCTCCATACGTGTCAGCAGAATTTTCAAAGGCTGGTTTTTTTGAAAGTAGATCATCAGGCCTTTCTTTCAAGGTTCTTCTGGGCAGATTTGAACCTCCAACCTTTGATTAGTGGCTGAACACATTAACCATATGCACCCAACTCAGGCTTCTCTGAGTAATCCTGTGTCTTTATTTAGGTATTTTAGCAGTAAAAACATGGTCCCCTTTCCTTAGGTTGAAATCCTTCCCATCCCTTCAGGAAGTAAGAGAAGAAGCTGATCAACAGGACTCAGCATCACACTCTCTTCATCAGGTCTCTGCAAGGCTCTTGTCCCCACTGATTGTCACTAGATGACTGACTGACATGAGTTCCCTTTGCCAAAGGGTTTTCACTGTGGGATGATGCTCCACCCCAGTGCTGTGGAGTTGATTCCAACTGGTAGTGACTCTATAGACAGAGTAGAACTACACCATAGAGTTTCCAAGGAGTGCCTGGTGGATTCGAACAGTGGACCTTAAGGTTAGCAGTTGTAACACTTAACCACTATGCTACCCGGGTTTCCTGGATGATCTTCAGGAACCAGCAACTCTTTCCAAGGAAATCCTAGTCTGAATATAGGGAAAGTGGCTGAAACCTTGAAGTCTTTCCCATAGGCCTGCCCCCTAAAGCTTCCTGAGGTTTATGTAAATAAAACCCCAAGGCCTGCCTTGAGCAGCTGAGTCCCTCCAGGCAAGGTAAATGAGACCCAAATAGTGAGCCCAGCTTACAAAGTAAAGCTGTGCCCCATTTCTTTTGTGTTGCTTTTCTCTTTCTTCTTACCTCAGTTTCCCTAACTGGAAAAGACATATGCTTGGTTTTAAGCAACAAGTAACTGTAATCATGCTTGCTTAGGCAGCTGCTAGACAAGAGTCATGTTATACTATTGTTCCCTATTCTGTCTTATACACAGAAAGCATGTGTCAGTGGGGTTTGAGAATATGCAGAAGCCCTGAAAGAGCCTCAGATGGGAGAGGCACAATGGAAAATTTACATCTTCATTCATCATAGAATTCATAATTTGTAGTTTATCATTCCATACGCTCCACCTTTCAGGTGTAATTTAAAGGAAGCAATCTGGAATTGAAACAAAACAAGCATCAGTTTCCCCGAAAGCCTTCTAGCTCTTTAAGGATATTCGATTAGGAAGAAAGGAGTCCTGTTGGTGCAGTGGTTAAAGCGCTTGGCTGCTAACCAAAAAGTCAGAGAAACCTCTGGAGAAAAATGTGAGGATCTGTTCCGTTAAAAATTACAGCCTTGAAAACCCAGTGGATCTGTTCTACCGTGTCCTGTAGGCTTTCTATGAGTTGGAATTGACCCTAGGGCCCACCACAGATCAGGAGGAAGATTCCTAGGTGGGACAAACTATTTGTGTTCCATTTCTAACTCACAGTTTGGTTTGAACCCACCAAGAAGCACTGCCATGAAAGAAAGTCCTGGTGACCTGCTTTCATAAAGATCACACCCAAGAAAACCTATGGAGCAGTTCAACTCTGTAATACATGGAGTTGCTATGAGTTGAAATCAACTGGAGAGTAACTGTCATGGATTGAATGTGTTCTCTAAAAAATCTGTAACAATTTGTTTGTGCCGTAATTCCTGGTATTGTGTGATGTTCCTTCATGTTGGAATTCCTGTCTCTGTGATGTTAGCAAGGTTGGGTGGGAAGCAGCTGTGCTGGAGAGCAAGATTCAAAGTGTAAGTTTGTTTTGTGTCTTGGTGTAGTCTCTTGAGTTATAAAGGAAAAAATCTGGCAAAGAGATTTAGGAACCTTACGCTATCTGGTAGGCTACAAGTCCAAATTCAGGATGTCCACTCCAGGGAAGGCTTTCTCCCTTGTTGGCTCTGGAAGAAAGTCCTTGTGTTGCATCACAAGGTTAAGTGCTACAAATGCTAACCTTAAGGTCCACAGTTTGAATTCACCACGCACTCTTTGGAAACTCTATAGTGAAGCTCTACTCCATCTATACGGTCGCTGTGAGTCGGAATCAACTTGATGGCACTGGGACAGAACATCATCCCAACACTTCAAGAAAGTAGCACTAGGATAAGAGTACGTCCGTCAGACCTGAGGTTCCTGTCCCAAAGACTGATGCAACACAAGGACTTTCTTCCACAGCTCACAAGGGAGAAAGCCTTCCCCTGCAGTGGACATCCTGAATTTGGACTTGTAGCCTACCGGACTGTGTAAGAATAAACTTCCCTTTGTTAAAGCCATCCACTCTGTGGTATTTCTGTTAGAGCAGCACTAGCTGACGAAAACAGTAACTAACAACAAAAGTAGGTGAGGAGGTAGGTGACACTCAGCTGATCTACATATTTGCAGCCATGTCTCTCCAGTGCAAGAGCTGTGCATAGAGGAGCAGATGGTGCTTTGTTAGTATTGCTGGACCTTTCTCGTAAGGGGAAATAAAATAATACACATAAAGGGCTTGCAGTGGGTGGAATGGTGTCTACCCAGGCTCATGTCCATTCAACCTCAGAGTGTAAGTTTATAAGGAACTAGAGTTTTTGTAGATATAATTAGTTAATCTTGAAATCATCATCAGTTTTGGGTAGACCTTGGGTCTAGTGATTTAAGAAGACAGTATAAGAAGAGAAGAAGTGAACATAGTACCACTTAGAAAAAGACAGAAGTAGTAATTGGAGCTGTGCTGTTGTAAACTAAGGAACTCTGTGGGTTGCTGGTAATCCACTGAAGCTGAGAGGCAAAGATTCTTTCCTAGAGCCTCCAGAGGGAGCGTGGCTACACACACAGCTACACACACACAGCTACACACACACAACTACACACACACATCTTGAGTTTGGACTTGCAGCCTCCCCAGATGTTATGGAATAAGTTTCTGTAGCTCTAAGCCTCTCAGGATGTGACTCTTCGCTGCAGCAGCCCTAGGGAAGCAGCAGGGCCCAAATATCCCGCAGATACTTGGAGGCTCTTTGTGTTCAGATCCCATTCAGTCTTTCTGCCTCAGTGAGAAAGGTTATTATTAGCTCTGTTCTATGGTAGAAGCAAAAGAGGTTATAGAGGTCACAGAACTTACTCAAGGTCACAGAACTTACTCAAGGTCACCATTAGTGAGTTGTAGTAGCAGATTTGAGGTCTGATTGACTTCAGGCCCTTTGTTGCTGCTCTTTTGCTAAATTGCCACTAGTATGTTCTCAGGTCCCACAATTTATTTCCATATGCTTAGTGGGCTCTAAGTGTCTTAAGGTGTGTTGGCCTGTCAGAACTCCCAAGACTTTGTTTTCCTGCCCAGTGCCTCTTCCTCTCTTGGGCTATACTTACAAATTAGGGTACTTTTTCTTGTCTTTTTATAGTCATTAGAAAACCAAACAAAACCAAGGGCTGTTGAGTCGTGGCTGACTCATAGTGACCCTAGTGGTGGAGTGGTTAAGTGCTACAGCTGCTAACCAAAAGGTCGGCAGTTCAAATTTACCAGGCACTTCTTGGAAACTCAGTGGGATGATTCTACTCTGTCCTATAGGGT
The DNA here is from genome assembly GCA_028571685.1 of Heterohyrax brucei. NCBI lineage: Eukaryota > Metazoa > Chordata > Mammalia > Hyracoidea > Procaviidae > Heterohyrax > Heterohyrax brucei. Next base: position 64,359,905 of record CM053152.1, read on the forward strand.
CGCCAGTGGTATAGTCATTAGAGTTGTCTTATATTTTGGTGACCACTAATAGCACAAATAATGATCAGTGGAATAAAGTTTTGGAGAAGTCTAGAGAGTAGAGAAGGCAGAACAGAGAATTATCTTGGGTCGATAAACTTGTCTTCCTCAGAGAGAGAGGAAGTATTCTCAATTCTTGGGTTCTTGTCAAGTGACTGAAGTCAGCCAGACTCAGAGTCAGAGGAAGAGAAAGGCATTTATTTACTGCTTGCAAACAGAAGGACAGTCAGGGTCTCAAGACCAAAGACTACCAGCTCCCCAGATAGGGGAAATAGAGAAGGACTTATAGGCAAGAGGTAAGGGGAAGTTACACATATTCCTAGTAAAAAGGCTGTTCTATGCTAATTCTTATACCTAGAGGCCGGGAGGATGCAGTTAGCAGACATACTTTCAGTCTGCAGTTCCAGCCAAGCAGGACAGGGTTGTAGCTACCTTTTTACCACATCTGAAGAGCAACTTAAAAACAAATATTATAAGATGTTGGTATGTTCATGTAGCCCTGTCACTTCACAAGGGGGAGAAAGTTGGAACAAATATCGTGGAGTTTGTTGGAGAACATGAAGAAGAAAACTGGGGGAGATTCCCCCTCACAGCTTGTGTTTTCCTTGTGTGTTAACAGTATTTCCTTGCTGGCTCTCAGGCCATCTGAATATCAGCCCTTAGCCTGCCCCATCATTTTGGAAGCCCTGGCTGAGAGTTCCCACTTTGGTGGGACCAAGCATTTGGACCAAGCATTTCACCTCTGAGGGGAAGAGACAGTCCAGTTTCCCAAGGGGAATCCAGAAAAACTTGCAAAAGTGTTGCTTAAGAAGATCACCCTAACCTACAAGCAGGCTTAGCTGACACTGCTATGGAGGGTAGATGCTATGGAGTTATCTATTAAGAATCAAAATTAAAAAAAAAATCAAGCTTTTTGGGTTAAAAAATAAAAAATTCTCAAATACACTGAACACTTAACCTTAAAAAAAGGGCGGGAGTGACATTAAACATAAACAAACCTTTTATTGGTCTGCTTATGGGCCAAGTTTCTGCTTGTATCCACTAAAAGTCAGATGGGACTGTGATGCTGGTAGGGATTTGTAGTGCATTCAAATTCCAGGGCTGCAGAGTCTTTCATTAAATGGTTTAAAGCTTTTAAGTATTATTTGACTCTGTGTCAGCTTTTGGTAGTTCTTCTGTCTCCTACCTGTGGTCATGTTCAGCATATTTTTGTACATTAACAACAACAAAAAAAGTCCACTGCTGCCAAGTCAATTCTGACTCATAGCAACCCTGTAGACAGAGTAGGACTGCCCCGTAGAGTTTTCAAGGGACACTTGGAGGAATAGAACTCCCAACCTTCTGGTTAGCATCTGGACTTAACCATGACACCACTAGGGTTTCTATTCTTTTTTTTATTTTTTACTTAGATAAAGAAATATATAGTAACACATGCTGCTATGAACTTCAGTGACAAATATTATAATAAGTACTTATGTCCTCAAAACTATACCCGAGCTTTGTGGCACTCTTTCTTTCCCATTTTAAAGTAAATACAGGGATACATAGCAATCTGAAAGACTGTTTATACACTGTTCTGGGTCATGCAACTTTTTAACTGCTTTTCTTTTGATACCGACAAGTAGAAGCCACAATTTTCTTTAAAAAGTCAGGGGTCCATGCCGGTAATTGATTTTGTAATCAGTCCTTTTGGTGGCACTTTAAATTAATGTCCCTGCCTATGGATTTAATTGGAATTTAATAAGACTGTTAGTGAATAATAAGCAAAACCACATGATACGAAAAACATATTTATTAAAGATTAACTGCCATGGAGATACAAATCTTTTATGTAGAAACCCCAGTATTTTCTGAGTGTTAAATCATAGGTAAACATTGTGTCTTGCTTCCAGTGAATCCAGATCTTCAGCTTCATTTGTTATTCACTCTTCTAAATAAATATAGCTGTTTACTGTAACTAAATTCATTGCCCTTTTCTACAGCTATTGTTGTTATTGTAGGTGCTCGAGTCCGTTCAAACTCATCTAGGACAGAGTAGAATTGCCCTATAGGATTTCCAAGTAGTGCCTCGTGGATTTGAACGGCAACCTTTTGGTTAGCAGCTAAGCTCTTAATCACTATGCCACCAGGCCAACCTTTATACAATTAGTGTGTGAAAATTCAGGATTGGGGGAAAAATCTTGTCTTAATGTAAAGAGAAACCCTGGTGGCATAACAGTGAAGTGCTAAGTCTGCTATAACCAAAAGTTGGCAGTTCAAATCCACCAGATGCTTCTTGGAAACCCCATGGGGTAGTTCTATTCTATCATACAGAGTCACTATAGGTCACAATCATCATGACAACAGTGGCTTTTTTGGTTCAGTGTAAAGCAGATTTTTCTCATTCAATAGGTCTGGGAAAAAAAAAAAATCCTCCAAACCCACTGCCATCATGTCAGGTCTGACTCATAGTGACCCTAGAGGTCAGAGTAGAACTGTCCCATAGAGTTTCCCAAGGAGTGCCTGGTAGATTCAAACTGCTAACCTTTTGGTTAGCAGATGTAGCACTTAACCAGCATGGCACCAGGGTTTCCAGGTCTAGGGCAAGACCCCCAAATTTGCATTTTATCAAGTTCCTGGCTGACGCTGGTCTCTAGAGCATTATCTGAAAACTACTGATGCCTTGTTTTAAGACTCAAAAAAGACTTTGGTTTCCTCTATGCCAAATTTAATATCTGGTTTTAGTCAAACCCTGCAGTATTAGATTAAAGATGGCCACATACTCTTTGTCACTCTCCCCGTTAAGAGTTGTAGACTGTTTTTCTTTCGCTGATCTTGAGAAAGTCTAGTTGGTGTAATGAGAACAGAATAAAAATGACGTCTACACTAGGCAACCTATCAGCAGCATCAGAAAACAAGTTCAAGGTATTAAACGCTTTCAAATTAAAAAACAGAACAAAACCACTGCTGAAATCTAGTTTGGAGACAGAGAACTTTTTTGAAAGGCTGCATGTAACAACAAAAACAAGACTCTGTTACATTAATATAGCAATTTATACCTTAGTTTTACGTGTATTATCTTACTTGACTCTTGCTATATGTAGAGCAGGGATTCTTGAGGTATGACTCCTGGATTAGTAACAGCAACAGTGTCTCCTGGGAGCTTATTAACATGAAGTTCTCAGGTCCTACCTCACATCTACTGCATTAGGAGTTCTTTGGAAGTGGGGCCGAGAAATAAGTGTGTATTTTTATTTTGGTACGTACATGGATAACAAGAAGTTTGCCATTTCAACCACAGTCACATGTACAGCTTAGTGACATTAATTAGGTTCGTCATGTGTTGTTCAGCTGTCACCGTTAACTGTTCCCCAATTTTTCTATTACTCCCAGGAGAAGCTTAGTGGCCTCTAAGCACTGTGTCTTCCTTTCCCCTCTGAAGTCTGTTTTAATAGACCTTCCTCCTGATTCTGATGCATGCTAAAGTTTGAGAACCACTGATGTAGATTAAATAAGTGATGTTGGTTTGATTAAGAACTATTAATGCTGGATCTTGCCAATCAAGATCTTGCCAAATCCATCACCAATAAAGAGAGTCTGGAGCAGAGTGTGCTCCTTGGACCAAGACTCAGGATTCCTGCTCCGAGAACCTCCTAGCACTTCTGGTGCTGCTTGAGGCAGGGTGTTAGCAGTGTCTGTTGGCCATCACGGTGTCTGTCATGAGCTGTGAAAGATCATTCAGCAATTTAACACTGATTTCTCTAGGTGCTATTTTCCCACTGTTCTCAGTAGTTGGGCCACCGCCTCCTAGACCCAGAAGAAAGAACAGACCCTGAAAACAGCTGAAACAGTAAGAAATAGCAGCAGTGGGCTTCCTGGCCCAAAGTTGACAGAACTATGCCAGGAAACCTAATTCCAAAGTATAGCGTGGAACTTTCTTTTGAATTGAATCCTGAGGTATGGGTAGAATTTTCACAAGTGATGGTAGTACAGGACTATGGAGGAGGCTGGGGATACTTCAAAGAGATGGAAAATGATTTTTGAAAATTTAAAAGGTAAGTTTGAGGAAACTTTGGTGAACAAGTCTTATGAACACAGAACTAATCTTATTTCTTTTAATTTGAAGGAAATCACATTTTTTGTTTGTAAATTACTCATAATAAGGAGTCAGAAACTCTTGACAAGCTTTAACACTTATGGAGAATTTATGCATTTGGTCTTCAATTAGTGGAAAGCAGAGGTATATTTGGAAGCAGAGATTTCTGATACTCTTTGTGAGTAAAGTTTCTGCTGTTTTTCACTACATCTGGACTGTGTGGGCATCTTCCAGACTGCTCCAGCTTCTCAGTTGAGGTTTTGATGACCTCAGCAAAGATTCTTCTAAGACCATTCTCTTAAAGAAATTTAACCCTTGGTCACTTTTCCTGAAATAGTGGTGATACGAGGTCAGATGTGGCCTTGGTAACTTTTCCACCTGAAACTTACATACTGAGTTTGACATTTATCAACCATTTTAACAGATTTTTAAACCTAACTTCATGGTATTCAAATGTGGTAAAATTTGGCTTTTGTGGTGTACAGTTAATTCTGTGACTTTTGGACAACCACGTCCACCACTACGATATAGAATAATGTCATCATCTTAAAATAGTCCCTCATGTCCCATTCCCAGTCCCTGGGAATCAGGAGCTGTTTTCTGTTCTATAATTTTGTCTGTTCTGACGGTGGCGTAAGAAAAATCATACAGAATGTGTGATACCTTTGAGGCTGTCTTCTTTCACCCATGTAATGTATTTGTTATGTCATGCATATTGCTGTGCATGACAATGTTCACTTTATTGCTGAGTAATTATTATTTATTATTTTGTTGTATGGATATACCATGGTTTGTCTATATATTTGTGAGTTGATGGACATTTGGCTGTTTCTGGTTTTGGTGGCTGTAACTGTCAAATTATAATTATAAATGTATACCAAAAACATTTGTAAATGGTTTTTGCATAAACATAAGTTGTCATTATCCTTGGGGAAATATCTAGGAGTACAATGACTTGATCCTACAGTAAGTATATGATTAGCTTTATAATAAATTGTCAAGCTATTTTCCAAAGTGGCTGTACCATTTTGCATTCCCATAAGTAATGTATGAGAGTTTGAGTTGCTCCACATCCTTGCCAGGACTTGGTATTGTCTTTTTTTTTTTTTTTAATATTCCAATAACAGTATGAAAATCCTGGTGGCACAGTGGGTTAAGTGCTACCTCTGCTAACCAAGAGGTCAGCAGTTCAAATCCAAACCAGGTGCTCCTTGGAAACTCTCTGGGACGGTTCTACTCTGACCTCTAGAGTCACCATGAGTTAGACCTGACTCAATGGCAATGGGTTTTAATAACAGTACAGTGATATTTCACTTTGGTTTTTATTTGCTTTCCATTAGTTGCTAATGATATTGTGTACTTTTTCTTACATTTATCTGGCATTTGTATATCTTCAATGACGTCTCTATTCAAATACTTTGCCTAATTTTTGTTATTTAGTAATTTATTTAAATATTTTATTGTGTTTTTAGTGAAGGAGACCCTGGTGGCATAGTGGGTTAAGTGCTACATCTGCTAACCTAGAGTTGGTGGTTCAAATCCACCAGATGCTCCTTGGAAGCTCTATCGGGCAGTTCTACCCTGAACTTTAGGGTTGCTATGAGTCAGACCCAATTCAACGGCAGTGGTTTGGGTGGGTTTTTAGAAAAAGTTTACACAGAAAATTAAGTTTCCATTGAACAGTTTCTATACCTGTTGTTCAGTGGCATTAGTTATATTTTTTACAATGTATCAACATTCTGATTATTTTCAGTCTGATTTTTCTTCTTGCTGCTAATACCTTCTCATCTTTACTTGAAATGCTGACTTTCAGTCACATGTAGATGAATTTTTTACGAAGCACAGTGCTCATGGATGATATTGCCTATTCCAAGAGCCAATCTGTTATTCAGTTTAAATGTGACCTCCGGGAGTAGTTTCAGTTCAATGTCTAAAGGATATTTTAGGATGATAGTCTGAGAGGTTCCTCTAATCTGAATTAGCCCCTAAGCCTTGACCTTTTAAGAGTCTGAGCTTTCTTCTACCTTTTATTTGCCTGTTCTGTTGGGGTCCATCTATTGTGGCCCTGTTCGGAATGATTGGTAGCACTAGCTGGGCACCATCGAGTTCTTCTGTTTCAGGGTAGATGAGGCTGTGGTTCATTTAGGCTCTTGGTTTTATAGACTTTGAGTCTTTGGTTTCCTTTCTACTCTTTTGCTCCAGAGGTACAGAGACCCATAGTTGTATCTTAGTGAGAGTTATTTTTATGTTCTGGACACGTGTCCTTTTTCAGATAGTGCTTTACACATAATGTTAATAAATTTTTTAAGATTGAATACATTACTCTCTGCCTTGCAGGGAGACTATGTAAAAAACATACCACCTAGTCTTGAGTTGTACTGTTGCATTATCAGGTCCTTTAGCAGGAAGATACGATCTCCAAGAAGCCAGCCAGCCAAGTGCCATTGATCCATATCACCCTATGTGAACTGTACTTACACACAGATTGAGGTTAGGAATACAAGAACCTGAAAACGATATACAAAGTGATAAAGAACTCTTGGGAAATAGAAAGGCTGGAAGCAACCAGGTAGTTACATGCTCCTGATTAATAATTGATTAATTACTAATAGTTGACTTGATAATCGTCTGTTTGTGGGCTACCTCCTGCACATATTATAAATGCCATTGGTATGACTGGCCAAATTTCAATTTGACTTATTGTACAACAGTGATGGTAAATAATTGGACACCATGTACAAGAAACAACTGGACAGTAACTGTATCTGCTTCTCAATACCACTATTGTGCAGAAATTCTTTTTAGCACAAAATTCTTTTTGAGGGGTGGCAGCAGTGGTGGTATATGTCTCATTTTCAGTTGCTGGTTATTTGTGATGTTACATTTTTTTCAAAATAACTCTAGGACCTGAATGTTATCTTCTCATTTGTAAAGATACTAATGGTGATACTGGGTGAAGATGAGTAATTGTTTCCTTGTAGAAAGTGAATGTTTCCTATTTTGTGACTATATGCCTGTCGCCGTTGCGCATACCTCTGCTTGAATAATGTTCGATCGTATTTGAACTTTGGATTAATTGAAATCAGACTGTAATGTGTTGCTATAATGTGAGTAATATAAGAAACAAGTCTCCATGTTTCAAAAGGCTTCTATTTGTTCTTCCCTAGCTACACCCAGACATGCTCCATTAGCCAACTGGCAACTGCATTGGTATTAAAAGCAATGCAGATGGTGCCACCTGCTGGTCATGTCTGCCCTAATCCTGGGCTTGCTTCCTGGGCACCTGCCAGCCAAGCCAAGCGCCAGGCACCTGCAGATTACCCGAATTTAACCTTTAACTCAGTGGTTGTCTTGGGTTTGTGCCTGGACTCTTCGGTTGTGTGCATTTCTCAGACCAGAGTCCTGCCCTCAGGTGAAGCTGGCTGGAGACTGAACATGCCATCTAGCTCTCCCTAGCCCCTCCTCGCAGGTCTGGTCTCTGCCCTTCATGCTCTCAGTCTCTGGCTTGAATCTTGCTTTGGAATTAGATGAGCCGCCTGGGCACCTAATGTTATTTCTATTTTGTTTCCTCTCTGGAGCCTGCAAAGCACAAGCTCCCCCTCTCCATCTCATGTCTGCTTGCTTGGAACACGTTAGAGTTTGAACAATTTTCACCTTCCCCTTGGACCACAGGTGTTGACTTTTTCTTTTAAAGCTTTGCCAGGGGAAAACCAGTTACTAAAACAAGTGGAGATTTATTACTTTTTAAGATAATTTTTTTTTTTTTTGCAGGAACACTGTACACATCAACAAAGAAGATGTCACCCCAGCAGGCATCTCCCTGCACCTTTTTTACCACCTCTTCTTCTCTCACTGCTCTACAGTAATTGTGAGTTCAGCTTTCGAGAACAGGCAGGCATTCCTCTGGTGAGATAACCTCCCCAATCTCCAATTTCTTCCTGCAGATCAGTTTTAGGGTATTTGCTACCACTCATACTGGCTCTCAGCCTTTTATTTCTTGATCTATCTTAGCATGGGATTCAGATATTCCCAAGACCATCAGAAAACAAGCAGAGAATGGTAAGGTGAGATATGGCTTGTATTTCAGACAACAATTAAAATCTGGGATTGCTTGTAGACATGAACTATGAGACAATTTGTGTCATTTAGAACAAGAAGTCTGAAAATTTCATCCCTGAAACAAAATGCTTTATTGAGATATCGCCCCATTACCTCCCTCTTTGAGAAACAGATTCGTTTTCCTGCTATTGAAATCCCCCTTAATACCTTATAGGGTATAGCAGGTCTCTCAATCTAGGCAGGAAGGATAGAAAAATGCATGTGCCTGAGTGCGTGCGTGCGTGCGTGTGTTTGTGTGTGTGTGCTACATATTAGAAGCCTTCAAGCCTTCAAGTCTGCTGCGCTATCTGATGTTACTGCCTGGGGAATTCTGTACACTATACTCTTCATATTGTTGTTAGGTGCTGTCGAGTTGGCACCAACCAATAGCAGCCCTATTATAATAGAATTAAATGTTGCTAGGTGCTGTGCCCTCCTCACAACAGTAGATATGTTTGAACCCACTGTTGCAGCCACTGTGACAGTCCATCTCTTCACACCTGTCCTCGTTGGATGTGGTCTGTGTCAAACCTGAGCCCGGGATCGTCGAGCTCCTCTGAGCAACCTGATTGGTATTAGTCATTGGCCCCTCCCATGACAGCTAGAGCTGGGCTGCATCCATGCTGGCTTCTTCCCTCCTTTTTTTCTTTGTAAACTTGTGTCAAAAAGGTCCTGGCAGGCCTCACAGCTAGAGATAGAGCAATGGAATTGCTACTTGGCCACCAGGAGCAAGCAGAGCTGTAGTCCATTTGATTGTTACAGCATTCAAGGGATAGCTGGTAAAGAAGGTCCTTTGCAGCTGGTATGTTTCTATTTTTGATCTTTTATATCGTCTTTTCCACCTTTTTTTTAAAGAAAATGATAGTCATTTATGTTTTTTTTGCATAAGTGGCAAACAAATTTAAAATGCTTGCTGACAGAAAAAAGTGAAAATACATTTATTGAATTCCCTGGATGCATTCAGAGATTCACAACTATATTCAATAGAAGAATGATGCTGTTCTTTCAAGCCTAAATAACTAACATGGGGGCATGTTTGGGAAATAGGAATATAGGCACAGCTTTCTACCTTTTTATTCTGAAACTAGATCAAATCTAAGTGAGATGGTGGGGACTTAGCCATCACTGTCCCACATCAGTGCCCCTCAGTATCTACTTAAACTGCCACTTTCCCTGTCTTCCCCCCTGAAAATTTTGAGATACACACACCCACGAGTTGATCTCTATACATACAGCATAAAGTTATATAGTGAGATCAAGCCTATATATACCTTTATATACCTATGTATAGGTCTATAAACACACATGCATGGGTGTACTCCAGATGCATCTTAAGCAGTTGTTGTAGAATTGATTCCACCTCATGGTGATCCCATGGGTATCAGGCTGGTGCTGTCAGAGGAAAACTGAGCTCTGTAGGGTTTCCAACACCTGTTTTGTCAGATGTAGATTCCTGGGACTTTCTTCCTAGGTGCCTCTGTCTAAGTAGACTTCAAGCTCCAACCTTTTGATTAGCAGGCAAGTGTACTAACCATTTCCATGACCCAGTTTCTCCTAGGTGACTCTCAGAGTCAATGAAACTAGGGAAACACTACCAAATGAACCAAGCCTGAATTTTATAGAGTCACGGTGGAGTTGAGGTTGAAGGACCTAGGGATCATCTTTTCCCCTCCGTTTTCACATGCAGACACTGGAGTACCCTGCTCTGGTCACCCTGTTCATTGGTGGATAATTTGTCTCAAGAACCTGGGTTTTCAAATTCCTGGTGAGGCACTGAGGTGGTGTTTCTGTCTCATCTCATTCCTTGCCTGAAGACCGCCAAGATGGGCTCGTATGCCTGGTCCCTTTGTGGAGGTCAGAGAGGAACCAACGGCAGTGTGCTACTCTGAGAAATTCCTTTCAGTAACATCAGTAACATCCAACAGGCAACTCTTGGGAATGCTCTGCCTCTAGCTAGCACTATCCCACCAAGGTTAATGACGCCTGCCTGCGCTGGGAAAGAAATGGTGCTGATGACGTCTTTCTCCTGAGGGCTTCCTCTCCTTTCTTTATGTTTGCATCAGGGCTATACTCAAATTCGGTTTGTGAATCCACTGGGCAAAAACTATGTCTGCTTTTATGTTCTGTTCGCAGCCAAGGATGGGTCCTCAGGATATGGTGGAAATGATACAGGATTAGTTTTTCCATTCTTTTACTTTATGGAAGGTTACTCCATCCTTTTCAGCGGAGAGTCCAGTGTCTAAATTATTGCAGGCATATTGGGCATATTTAAAGAAGAAGCCTGTTTGGAGAAGTGTTTAAAATCACAGGAAAAGATCATTTATTACCTGTGAAAAAAGTGTGTTTATAGTCTTCTCATACATTTGTGTATTACACATATGGTATAAATATTAAGTAATGTGCTTTTTTTTTAATGCCCATTACTTGATTTTTGTTTTTTAAAAAGAAAAACCTAAATTGCTATTTGCCATTGAAATTGAAAATTAATCTCAAAGCTGGTTTTTGATTTGTATTGAAAGGAAGCAAACAAAAAGTGATCTATGGGTTTGGGATTCTACTTAATTTTTGATCCATACTCTATGACCTTATACAATTATACATATTACTACTCAAATTCCAGGTGAATTTTGAAGGGATTCTCAGAATCAGATATCCCAATGAGCACACAGGCTTAAAATACTTAATTGTGTACATTATATGCCAATAAAAAAATCAAACAAAAACTTCCCTGTACTAATATAGAAGAGAAAGAGAATCCATTTATTACCAGGTTTTAGTCAGCTAGTGCTGTTCTAACAGAAAACCACAGAGTAGATGGCTTTAACAAGGGGAAAGTTTATTCTTACACAGTCCAGTAGTCTACAAGTCCAGATTCAGGATGCCCCTCCAGGGAAAGGCTTTCCCCCTTGTCAGCTCTGGAGGAAAGTCTGGTATTGCATCAGTCTTTGTCCAGGGAGAGTCTTGGTGCAGGACCTCAGGTCTGAAGGACCCACGTTCTTCTCTGCATGCTGCTTTCTTGATGGCATGAGGTTCCCAATTCTCTGTTTCTCTTTCCTTTTGTCTCTTGCAGTATGAAAGGATTAAGGGTGGAGCAAGCTATACTCCAGGGAAACTCCCTTTACAGTGGAGCAGGGAGGTGATCTTATAAAGGGATTTACAGTCCCACCCTAATCCTTTAACATACAGCACAGGAAAATCACAGAATGGAGGACAATCACAAAATACTGGGAATCATGGCCAAGCCACATGGCTACACATGTTTTTGGGGGACACAATTCAATCCAGGATAAGCATTATCAGGAGTTCCTGGTTGGCATAAATAGTTAATGTACTCAACTACTGAGAAGTTGGTGGTTCCAGCCTACCCAGAGTCACCTGGGAGAAAGGCTTGGCAATCAACTTGTGAAACATCAGCCATCTGTGGAGCATAGTTCTACTGCGACACACACAGAGTCGCCAGGAGTCAGAGTCATCTCCAGGGCAACTATAGTGTTATCAGATACACGAGCATGTAAGGTGGTATTAGGATGGCGCAGGACCAGGCATCCTTTCATTCTGTTGTTCCAGAGGTCACCACAAGGCAGGGCCAAGTCAATGGTGGCTCACGCAACAGCAGCAGCAAGGCAGCATGGCAGTGACCACAATATCGGAACAAAACTGCACACACCTTTATATAGCAAAGAAGTAACAGTTCAAACTTCTCAATTTTGAGAGGCAAATGGATGCACCTTGTGCTTGCCTCCTGTAGACTTTACAAGAGACTCCATAGTTACTTTTGGATGTATGTATTACAGTTTCCAGGGTCAGAGGGCCCACAACTTTGCTTGGTAATATCCAAGGTCTCCTATTTTGAAGGGGACAACCTAAGGACGGCAGGTAGGAAGTCAGCCACCTCCCTTAAGAAAATGTCATCGTTTTACCCTAACCCCTGCCTTAAAGACATTTCCCAGGAAATGCGCTATCAGCGATTTCATCTAAACCTGTATGTAAACTTTTAAGAAGTCTATTGCTTCCCAGGGTGACTATTCTGAATAAAAACACTAATTTGCTGTCACCTTGTGGGGATTACAACTAATGTCACAAAACAACGTGTCTACATTTTTGACTAAGAAATTAACTTGAGTTTAAACTTTTACCTGAAGTACAATAAAAGCACAACCCAAAGCCACTAATTTGGGTATAAAAATCTTGTTATGTTTACTCAAATCCATCCCAGTCCCAGTTTGCACGTGGGCTGAATCTGAATCGCTAAATGTTAAAGCTCATTTTAAAAGTCATCTTGTTGAGTTACTCATTCAGCGGAAACCTGAAGGAGGCAGTTAAAGCAGTGAGAGCAGAGGAGTCAGTTTGCTCCCAGAAGGGGTGCGGGTGCCGGGAAGTGAGGAGACAGGGAGGTGCTGAGTCTGCAGAGCGGACTCGCAGACCATTTCTTTCTTTTTCTGTTTTTTATAAGGAAAAAGGGTAACTGGGTGCTTCACCGACACCACAGAAGTGCTACTATGACATTTTAATACCTTGACTTTGATTATTTAATACCTTTGTGTAAGCTGTGAGGGAAGTACCAAAGCTAACAAAAACAGAAAAGGTATGTGATCAGCCAACGGATAGTCAAAATTTTATTTTGACTAAAAAGTGGCATGAGTGGTCACCTCACAGGGATTACAAGTGCTTTTCTTCTTTGCTCTTAGGTTTGTCACCGACGATGTCCGGTTGAACTTTCTGTGATGATGGAGATATTTGGTATCTGTACTCACCAATATGGAAACCTGAGCCACAGTCTTTGGATTTAGAATTCCACCTAACTTTTGAGCCCAAACCCAAATGGCCATTGAGAACCAGAAACGTGGCTAAGTGTGACTATAGAACTAGCGTTTTAATTTCTCCTAATTGAAATTACTATATGTGCCAGGGAGTACCATACGGATAGTATCTTAGGCAGTGCTTATACTGCTGTATCCATTGCTGTTGAGTCGATTCCTACTCATAGCGACCCTATAGGACAGAGGACAACTGCCCCATAGAGTTTCCAAGGAGCTTCTGGCAGGCTCAAACTGCCAACCTTTTGGTTAGTAGCCATAGGACTTAAGCACCGTACCACCAGGGTCTCCTTTATGACTACAGTATTTAGAAAACACATATACTTTTTTTATTTTCTTAAAAGTGAATTTTGCTTAAGGGTGCTGAGTTTCTAATAAGGGAGATGAAAAACATTTGGAAATGGGTAATGGTTAATATTTGTACAACATGATGAATGTAATTAATGTCACTGAGTTATATACTTAAAAATGCTTAAAATGGCAATATTTTGTTATGCATATTCTACCACAATAAAATTTAAAAAGCCAATTTTGCTAATTTGTGTTTTCTTGTGATGGCACTTGGCTGGCTGGCTTGGCTGTGCTTCATAGCTATAGTCCTTACTAAGAACACAGAACATGTGTGTTTTAAACATTTTATTTCATGCCAAAGTGACTTATCCCCCGTGTGAAGCATCTCCCGCCGCAAAGGCTGGGCAAATCCCCTAGGACGGTAGTGAGAAGCTCAGGTGCTTGGTGGCACCAGGGTGACATTTTAGGGTATGACAGCACCCACCCCGATGACTAGCTACTAGAGCTGATGCATTTTAGCCAGCTAGCTGATATCCAAATCAACAAGTCATCTTTGTTCTGATTATTTCTTTATTCTCTTTCTTTATTCTCTTTCTGAGAAGATGTTGGCCAGTGAGCAACTGCCGTTTTCCTCACAGACAGCTCTGGTGTAGAATTTCCCTTGTTGCCAGTTGGCCTAACATGAGCAGAGCTGTTCAGGAAATTGCAGATGGACCATGGCTGGAGGAGGACTTATCTTCTCAGATGTGTCTGACTTTTTACTCTGCCACAAAAATCCTGGCCTCTTTTTAAGTAATTGCTTGTGGGATTTAACATCTCTTCTAACACAGGGCCATGTGTTCAGCATATACAGGTGGAATGAAGGAGTAGAGTATAATTGCTTTCGTTTCAACTCCTGCTGGTTTTATTTGTATTCCCTAAATAAACTAGAAGGACACTCTGTGATGCCATGCCACAATTTCATTTTATAGACACTGCCTGATGCCCAGAGAGAGAAAGTGTCGTTGTTTAAGATGGTCAGACCTCGGGTCCCTGCAGATCCTAGACTTGGCTGATTAGCTCTTCAGACTGACCCGACATTTGACTAACAACCAACCAACTCACTGCTGTCAAGTCAATTCTGACTCATAGTGACCCTATAGACAGAACAGAACTGCACTATAGAGTTTCCAAGGAGTACCTGGCAAGTTTGAACTGCTGACCTTTTGGTTAGCAGCTGTAGCACTTATCCACTATGCCACCAAGGTTTTCTGACATTTATTATATCTTCTTAATTAAAAACATGGTGCATTTGATTGAAGGGAAGAATCTTAATATGCATTCTAATGTCCTCAGAGCCCTGGTAGCAAAATAGTTAAGTGTATGGCTGCTAACCAAGGGGCTAGTGGTTTGAATCCACCCAGCAGCAACAGCACTGGGTTGTTATTGTTTTGGTTAGTAGTTCCACAGGAGATAGACCTGGTTGGTGATCTGTTCTCATAAGGATTAAACAAAGAAACAAAAAATACTGCCTTGGAGTGGATTATGAGTCACAGTGACTCTATAGGACACAGTAGAACCACCCCGTGGTGTTTCCAAGGCTGTAAATCTTCACAGAAGCAGACTGCCATATCTTCCTCCCAAGTAGTGGCTGGTGGGTTTGAACTGCCAACCTTTCCGTTAGCAGCTGAAGAGTTAAGTGACTGTAACATTAAGGCTTGTTCTTAAAGATTGCAGTGTATAAACCCCTGTGGGACAGTTTTATTCTGTCACATGGGGTTGCTGAGTAGAATTCAACACCACAGCACCTAACCACAACAATCATCTTGAGAAATTTGAGAGCACCCTTGCTTTAAAATTGTTTTTAGACACTAGTCCTGTGGCTAGCTCTTGCTTTTAAATAAACAGTTTGCTGGGCTCAGCTGCCACCACCACCTCTCAGCCTCGGGCCATTACCCTGACTGGTCAAAGGGTCTTGGTCAAACACCCCAGTGCCAGGGCTTCAGCACCAACATCGGAAAATTAATTCAGCAGCTACAGCTTTTCTGACCCAGAAAGGCCAGTCCTCCCAAAGGTGACTTGTAGTCGATGAGAACTCCTGAACCAAAGAGAGAACACTGCCCCACTGGAAACAGCCAGTTGCTGATGACGAATTGCTCTTCAAGAGTTAAGTTTCTCAGGGGATCTCACAGTGCTTTGCTAAAAAGAGGAGCGAGAAGGTGAGAGCTACCTTTTGGAGAATGATCCTTCTGAAAGTTGCCTCGGATCTCAGCCAAGCTGCTCTCTACCTGTCTCACCCATGTGTTTGCGAGCAGCCTGAACCCGAAATCTGATAGTGGCTGTATCCTCCAAGTTAATCCCTCTTAAACTTCTGTGTTTGCTTTACCTTTCTGTATTGTTCTTGGCCATGTTCTTTGGTTGACACCTCAGCCTAACTCTACGCAACTCATATGTCCATCTATGTCCTGATTATTCTATTTTATATCCTGACCTAGTATAGGATCACCTTATTTTTAGGCTTTCCTCTGGCCTCCTGACTGCCCCTCACTAGCCACCCTGGAAATTTGTCTTGGTTCAGGAGTTCTCATTGACTACAAGTCACCTGCAGGAGAACTGGCCTCTCTGGGTCGGTAAAGCTGCATTAATTTTCCAATGCTGGGGCAGGAGCCCCGGCAGCTGGGGTATTTGACCAAGACTGTTTGACCAGTCCGGGTAGTGGCCCAAGGCTGGGAGGTGGTGGTGGTGGCTAAGCCCTGGCACACAGAGTCCCCACACAAATTTTTCTAATGCTTTCCTGGACTAAGAAGAAGAGGTATTTGCCTTATGATTCTACTGGGTGGTGCAAGTGTTGCTGCTAACCAAAAAGTTGGAAGTTCAAGTCCCCCCAGAGGTGGCCTGAAACGAATGAGTGACAACCTACTTCCAAAAAAGCAGAGTTCTGCTCTGCCACACATGGGTTGGGAATGGAGTCCTCCCAAGTGGTTTGGTGATTTTTCTCTTCTCCCAGCTGCTGGTCTGGAGAGAGAAAGCTGGACTCAGGAATACTTTGACACAGGCTCCTAGCATCCTGGGATCTTGATGTAATACATTTACAATGAATAAGTAATATGAGGACTCTTATGTGCTCACACTCTCATCCTTTCCTATATGTTACCTGGACAATTAAAATCATTTTTCCAGCAGGGTCTTCCCCACATCCCTTACCGAACAAGTCTAACAGATGTTTGTGACACTGCTTTCACAGTAGCTGGTATTGTCTTCTAAAACATATTTCATAAATTCAGTCCCTTCCTTAAAGCCTTCAGAACCAACAGGAGAAAGTTTAGATTCTTTGGCAGGATTCTTCCTAACTTTATTGATGGAGACCAAACCATTTAGACTCTAATGAAACGCTCCTATCCTCTACCTTCTAGCTCTTCTTGAGCTTTTGTGCAAGGGTTACTTAACACCAAAGGTCCAACTGAGCACCTAACACACTCCTTCTCAAGACGCAGCTCAAATCTCCCCACTGTGTGCCTTTCTGCACTGTTTCAATCAGACACTTGTGCTTCCCTCTGTATTCCAACAGTCCATTTTGTTCATTCCTGGCCTTGCCCTCTCATAACTTGGTGCTGCAAATACTTGCTGTTCTGTTTGTTGACCAGCTTTTCTGACTCATAAACAATTAACAGGGCAAAGAGTAGTCTCACCGTGTAGCTCTTATATTCCATATATTCCATTTGCCATCCTTTTTGTTAGTACCCCAGCCTTCAAAAGTGCTGGCACATTGTCTAACAAGTTCCAAATATGCATCAGTTGTTAATTCTCATGTGTACTCCAAAAAAAGTAATGCTGTCACTTATTTCCTGCTTAATACATAAGGAAGCCTGGTGGTATCGTGGTTAGAAGCTTGGTTGCCAGCCAAAAGGTTAGCAGTTCAAATCTGTCAAATCTACCAGCAGGTTCCATGGGATAGCCTTATTCTGTCCTATAGGAAAGCTATCAATAGTAATTGACTTGATGACTTTATTTTTGTATGTTTCAGTCTCTGTGTTTTATCTGTCTTATAGAGGTTTGGGGTGAATATTACTATATTCCTTATAAGGATAATGAGATTTCTTCTCTGTCTGCATTATCTTCTAAAACATTAAAAAATGATTCATCAGTCAGTCTGTATTAATTTGTCATTAGTTGTTTAGGGATTCTATTGGGTGATTGTGTTCACTATCTCATGCACAGTAAATGACTTTTGTTAGGGCCCCTCCAAGCTTTTCCCTCAGATAGTGATACTAACTATGGGATGGGGTGGGTTAGTGGAATGCCAGAATTGCCTCGTGCTGACTCTTGAGAGTCAATTGTTAAAATTTCAGAAATTTTATTAGTGGGTTGTTAAACACACCCATTATTAAAAAATAAATTGAGTAAAGTTATATAATAAATTATATCTAAACCAGTTGAGTCAGTTCTGTAAAGAGATGGTAAATATTGAAGCTCATCATTTTCTAATTATTTTATTATGGTCTATACTTTAGAGTTTGTATCTATTTATCAGTATGGCATGAATACTATATAGTGGTGTGCTATTGTGTGTCTCTTACCACCTCTATACTTAGTGACGCTTCTCTGGTAGCTTAAAATTAGCTATCGTGGGAGTATTTATACCACAGATTGGGCAAACACTGACAGTGTAGCTTCTACCTCTCTGTGGCCACAATGAGTTGTTTAAATAATTTACTGGAACTCCTCAGGAATGGGGGCATACTCAAAGATGATATTCTGCCAGTTTAGAGCAGCATGGCCATAATAACTTAAATTTTAGAACTAACTCTGTACTGGTTAACAGAAAAAAAAAAAAAAAAACTTGGCTGTTACCTGATACTCATGGGCCACCTTGCTTCCCAGGCCATCCAGTCTTTTAACTGGTACCTCTGCAATTTGCCCACAACCTAGCAATTAAATAATCACTGCCAGGTTCAAGGAAACCCTGGTGGCATATTAGTTGAGAGCTACAACAGCTAACCCAAAGGTCAGCAGTTCAAATCCACCGGGCACTGCTTGGAAACTATATGGGGCAGTTCTACTCTGTCCTATAGGGTCACTATGTACAAATCAGAATCAACTCAATGGAAGTGTGGTTTTTTTTTTTTTTTGAAGGGCCAATTCCAACAGGGGACTTTCAGACCTGAATTCTGCACCAGCCCTTTCAGCTCCTCACTATTTAAGGCACAGTGAAAAGGCAGACAGAGAGAGAGCATGATCATTTTCGATTGGGAGTATTTTTCATTAGTTGTGTGGTTATACCAAGTAGGCAAATGACTTACTCACTGATAACATAGCAACAAACCAAAAATGCTAGTCTTTATCCTCTTCTGGTGAAAAAGGGCTTTCATGTCATGAATCAGCCTTTTCAATGCATTAGACACTAGAGAGGGTAGTCATTTTCATCTAACAGGTGGTTTTCAGCTTTGACAAGTCTACTGAGGAATTCTGTAAAAACTAACAACTCCTAGGCTACATTTAAGCAAGAATCTATGGAGCTTGGGTAGAAGAAGATGGAGTAGAGAAGATTAGTGCCTGAGCATCAGTATTTAAAAAAAAAAAAGAGAGAAAAAGTTTTCTGAGTGATTCTGACAAGCGACCACTGACTGAAGTGAAGGATGAGGCTAGCACTTGTAGTCTCCTATCTCAGTTGGAGTCAAAACTCTACCATTCACCAGGTGTATGATACTGGGCAAGTCAGTTAAGCCGTCTCAGCCTCGGGTTCCTCATCTGGGTATCATGTCCGCCTCATATAATGTTATAAAAATTACATGAAAGTGTATGGGAGAGTACTTTCTGAGCCCACAAAGAACTACGTAGTACAAGTGACTTGAGCTAATGCCATATCCTGGCTTTGTCCAACACGTAATCTTATAGCCAAGTTGCATATATCAGTTTTAGAGTGCTTTTTT
Organism: Heterohyrax brucei; assembly: GCA_028571685.1. Lineage (NCBI taxonomy): Eukaryota > Metazoa > Chordata > Mammalia > Hyracoidea > Procaviidae > Heterohyrax > Heterohyrax brucei. The sequence goes on from CM053152.1 coordinate 64,379,134, forward strand.
AACATTTGCCAAAATTTCTTTGGATAGTGTTAATAATTTTAAACACACCTGGTCTAATCTGGGATCTGGTTTCAATGCACATCATCTTCCAACACTATTTTTGAAGGTCAACTGAGATGCTGGCCTCAGTAGCATCACAGGGCGGAGAGCTCCAGAGGTTAATTACAGTCAAATTCTCCTATTTCATTTCTAGTGCCCTGCCATTATGTGTCACCCACTGTGATGTTGTTCTTTTGTATGGAGCAAGAAAGCCAATCACCCCCACGTTCTCCGATTCTCTTCTCTTTATTTCAGAAGCAAATACACTTTAGCTTCTATGATTTAACAAGTAGGAAATTGTGAATACAATGTTCCAATTTCTTTGTCTGCTGAAACATGTAGGATCATAGCTAGACACTTAGATGTCTAAGAGTAACAAATGAGAAAACAGCAAGACCAGCCTGGCCAGAGACTGGGTCCCACATTTCTTTTTTCATGTACAAAAGCTTCAGGAGGATGGCAGAAAGGTGACAGCCTGGCTCAGTAACCCAGGGAAGCAGCAGCTGCTCTGCAAGAACAAGCTGGTGTTTGCAGGAGCACCAGATGTCACGACTTCAGAAAGTAGATGTCAGAGATTCAGGGAGAGCTGTGGCAGGGAAGAGCTGATTGACAGGGTTTCTTTCATTCTTCTAATTAATTCTGATTTTTTGATTAATTCATGCTTATAGCAAAGAAAATCATCAGCACAGAAAGTGATAATACATCTAAAACACTATAATTATGCCTCACATATACCCAGCGGTTAAATTTTGGTGTGGCATCCTTTAAGGATTTTTTTATTCTAAAAAATCTGCTTATAATATGATTTTTCCAGATAATAAATATTGTTGATGCCTTTATAATGTCAGGTCAAACACGTTAAGATATCCTCCCTCGCTCTCCATATACACACTCACACACATCATCTTAGACTCTATGTATGTGCTGTATTTTTAATGAGTCATTTTGGACGTTTGGTACATATGGTCACAAATTCCTGGGCTAGCAGGGTAACCAGAGTTCATATAAAAGCTATTCTGTACAGGCAGTTTTCAGGTTTGGACCAACAACAAACCCACAAAGTATACTCTGCAGTACCTATATCAACATCTGATTCTCATCTTGGAAAACCAAGCAAAGCTAAAAATAGCTTCTCTCCAAATGGTGTTCACTCTGAGCCAGGTCTACCGGCAGCTCTACTGTCTCTGCTTGGTCTTGGGCAACTGTGAAAGGGGCTATGGAATAAAGATGGGAGAGGACTGGAGGAAAAGCGTGGACAGAACCCCTGAAGTCTGTCCGTGGGCAGAGAGATCTCCATCCATTAGCAGATGCCGTCACTGGTGCCTACATAGGCAGGCAGGCAGGCCTGGTCAGAAACACAGTGGCCACACTGGAAGAGCCAAGTTAGCCTCTTAGTTGGGTCAGTTTAGGCTTTTTTACATGGAATGGGGGAGACCATAGTCAGTTTGACAAGTTGCTACCATAAAACCAAGCCAAATCCACTGCCATAAAAGTCAATTCCAACTCGTAGCAACCCTACAGGACAGAGAACTGCCCCATAGAGTTTCCAAGGAGCTACTGGCATATTTGAACTGCTGACCTTTTGTTTAACAGACAATGCACGTAACCACTACGTCATCAGAGTTTCTGCCAAGTTGTTAGGATGTTAAAATCTAAGTGACCTTGTCCTCAAGCACACCACGCAGGTGGCCTTGGAGGATGCTTTATGCTCTTGCAGCAATTCTACTCCTCGGCTCCATTCTGGTTGCCCACGTTCTCGAGTCAACCCATGGATGTTTCTTAAGAGGGTTGAAGGTTATTGATTTTCTTTTAGTTTTGATGCCTTCTCCACACATAGTTTCTTACCAGCCTGTGGATATGTTTTATTTTTTATCCCTGTAATCACTTGTTCAACAGAGATTTACAGGACATCAACTAAGTTATCTTTGGGAATACTGAGAACCATGGAAATGGCCCTTAATGGTGAGGGAGCTTCTTTCTGGAGATGTAATACTGACACATATTAAACATGTTAGAGTTGCTAAGGCAGAATATGACTGAGACAACATCTAGATTATATATAGCAAAACACGTCAGTACAGAGGAGAACTGAACAGAACTGAAGGGGCGGGAGTGCTTCCTCCCAGAAGTGGGTCTTTCACTAGCCTACTTGAATGGATGGAAAGACTTTGGGTGGGCGGGCTAGGGAAGGCAGGAGAATTACACATTCCTCACACAGAACTTGTTATCCTAAAACATGAGTTTAGGCCGTCGGCCGCATAAAGCCAGTACTGAGGCCAGGGTGAAATAAATGCCCAACAGGTTTATTACATGCCGGCATGTAAGGGACAGGAGCAATGCAGGTCTTCAGAGTCCGACTTCTTCAGGCAAGGTCAGGGATTTTAACGGGTAAGTAGGGGTAAACACGTGGGCAGTTGGGGTTGTGTGGAGGTTGACTGGGTGCAGGTTGACTGGGTGGAGGCAACTGGGTAGTGGTAGTCTGTTGAGGAGATAAGCATTAAGAACTGGGTGGTCATTGTCTAGTGCCTACACTTGTTTGAAGATTCTAAGGAAAGGCTGAGAAGGTTTTATCTCACTGGCTCCTGCAAGTAGATGTCATTTCAGGGGCCAGGTGGTGCTAGCAAGTGTGGAATTTTAAGGAAAACAGGTAAAGAAATTGAGTTAGTCTTGAGTGCATACTTCAAACTCTGCATAAAGAATCTTGACAAAGTGTTAACTGCAGCAGAAAGCTAATTTTGTTGGCTGCCATATGTATACAGCATAGAGTGAATTTAAATTCTAAGGGGGGAGTGGGAGACACCCAGAGAGAGGGGAAGTTTCATTGAAAGGAGTTCACTGGGCAGAAGTGAATAAGACTTATGTTGTCTAGTTGTCTTCAGGTAATGTTAAATTAGCAAATGTGATTCCAGAGTTAGTAGTTGTCTTCTTTTTGACTTGACCTTATACCTTCTGAAATTCTTTTCCATTATAAGTCAGTGACTGCTGGTCAGGGATAGAAATGGTGAAGACTCAGAAACCTTGCATAGTTATTTGGTACTATGCAGTACAGTCCTTTACATAGGTATTAAAGGCACTTTTTAATTTAATTTTCTAATAATGTTCCTAGGATGTGTGGAACCATCCTATTCTCTCTCCCTGTGACCAGCTATGTGTATTTTCAGGATGGCTGGTTCTGGAATTAAATATGGGCACCAACATTTTCACTGAGAGAGTTCACCTCTTCAGCACTGAATGCCTGCTGTGTCCATTGACTAGTCCAGACAAGTAGACATGTAAAAGAACATTAATGATTAGTTTTTGGGTAGCTATAGTTCCCAGAGCAACAAAATCTTTTGTCTACTAGGTCTTCAACTTGAAGACAGAAGAGAGTAATGTGCATATGCCCAGTCAACTCTGATCTTGACCAAAGTTGCTAATTTGGCCAATTTTCCTTTAACATGGAAATGAGAGGAGACATGCACACATGCACATAAAAATCTGACTTAAGTTTTTCATGCTTTTTTGAGGGCAAAGCCATAAGGTACTGTGACATTAGACTAGAGTTAGGAGACTTTAGTTCTAGTCGTGAAACAGGCGGTGATTAAAAGTTAAATCACCTCCATTGCTCAGGTTCTTCCTTTGTAGAACGAAGAGTGTTAGACAAAGATTTGAAAATATATGTTTACTACTTTCTCCTTCTCATGCTCATGACACGCGTTGTTAGTAGGTTATGACACCACTTATCTCACTTGGTGGTTTAGGTGAGTTACTGAACTAGTAACTCGCAACACCTTTTCAGTGAATCATCATCGGTTAATGATGACTGACCTTGGATTTTAAATATTCTGTTTATTCCTGGATTGGATGGTCTAAGCTACCCTAGTGTTAAAGGCTGAAAGAGCACAAGAAATTGTCCTGCTCTGTGTTCACCATTGCACTGAGGGAGCAGACAGATAAACAAATAAGAGCTACAGACTGCTATAGGGCCTATTATGGGAGCATGTGTTCACACAGATTGGAAATCAAAGACAGGGTTGGACCAATTCTAGCTATTGTGGGGGAGAGCCAGGGATAAGAAAGAGCTTCATAGAAAATCTGGCATCTGAGCTAAGCCTTGACAAGTGATCAGTAGACAAGAAAAACAGGAAGAGGAAAGAGAAGCAAAGAAGAAAGTCCTGGCAGTTGAGACAGTCCAATACAAGGGTTGGTTAAGATTTGAGTGTTATGCCTGAGTAATGTGGAAAATTAAACAAAAAATGTTTTTTTAAGTTTAGGGAAAAGGACTCTTCTTGGGTAGAATATCCAAGGTAGACACTCTCTATCCCTGGATGAATATTCGTTCTGTGTTTCCTTCTTCACTGTCCTAGAACCAGAGAAGGACTCTTCTTCCATAAATTACTCTCAGACACGTGCTATTCAGTCAGTCAATCCAGAGGCAGGAATAGGAGGAAATGTGTGTGTAGGATGGTATTAAAGAATCTAGAGTCTACCTTGGGTATGTTTTGGTGCCACTGTCTCAGTCTGGGGACGAGAATTAAGGACATCCTGAAAGCTTATGTAACACTGGAAACCCTGGAGGCATGGCCATTGAGTGCTATGGATGCTAACCAGAAGACTGGCAGTTAAAATCCAGCAGGCTCTTCCTGGAATCCTTATGGAGTAGTTCTGCTCTGTCTAGAGGGTTGCCATGAGTCAGATGGCAGTGAGTTTGGGTTTGGGGTATGCAATATTGATCATTTTAAACTTGTCATAGTCCTTGTAGGGTACCTCACACTCCTCAAGTCCTTTCCATCATAATAAGTTAGAAATGAATCACCTGGCTTTGTTACTAATAGTTAACAATTCAAAATTTCAGTCTCTTCTGGTATTCTGGTATCATGGTACCCGTTCTAAATCTCAGGAGCCTGGCACAATCTAGAATAGGAAATGTCTAGTTAATCCCTTTCTTATGATGCACGAGGAAACTAAGGACTCAAAAAGAAAAGTGAAATTTTACATTTCATTAAGTAATGATAAATCTGGCCCAAGCCCCCAACCCCCTGTCTGTCCTCTACCGTAGTGCTTTGACCTTCAACTCAGCCCCCACCTGGCTGCCCACCCCGTTTTGTTACCACTTACAATATTAAAAAACAAAACAAAACAAAACCCTGTTGCTGTTGAGTCAGTGTCAACTCAGAGTGATCTTATTATTAAAGGAGAAATACTGGTGATTTAATTTTTAAAAAATTAAGTGTTTTCCTTTTTTCATACTTGTGTGATATATGAGTGAAAAAAGAAAGACACAAACTAAAAAAAAAATCATCAGTATTTCCCTTATAATAAATAATATGTCTCCTGGAACATTATCATCTTTTAAGAATTATATGGGATTACAGTGACAACAATAACTGTAAAGATTAGATAGGAATTTTAGGGGGCAGTGATGATATGTCAGTGGGGAAGGAACAGCTCTGAAAAACAGATAAGAATGGTTGTACAACTTGCGACACTGTAATCCGTGTCACCGAATTTTATGTAGAAACAGTTGCATTGTTAGGTTTTCCTGTGTATATTCTCAGCAACAACAAAATAAGTTAAAAAAAGAAGTATAGCTGTGGTTATTATTTTGATTTGTATTTCTTTATGGAGATGGGTTACTGGGTATGTAACACATTTTACTGAAATGGAACCACAGTTGTATACGTTTTGTAGGCTATTTTTTTTCTCACTTCTACCATGAGAATATTTTCACGTGGCTAAATGTAGGCTAACATTTGAATTTTTAATAATTTCATTTTGCATTCTCTTTTGTGGATAAACTATGCATATATATAGTTGTTTTTGTCAGCTGGGGCTGCTCTAACAGAAATACCACCGAGTGAATGGCCTTAACAAAGGAAGGTTTATTCTTACATAGTCAGGTAGGCCGCAAGTCCATATTCAGGGTGTCTGTTCCAGGGAAAGGCTTTCCCCTTGTCAGCTCTGGAGCAAAGTCCGGTATGGCACCAGTCTTTGTCCAGGGAGCATCTTGGCACAGGAACCGCAGCTCTGAAGGACGCTCTTTTCTCCCAGTGCTGCTTGCTTGATGGTAGGAGGTTCCCAGTTCTCTGCCTGCTTCTCTGTCCTTTTATCTCTCGTAGGATGAAAGCGTTAAGGGTGGGGCAAGCTATACTAGGGAAACTCCCTTTACAGTGGAGCAGGGAGGTGATCTTATAAAGGGATTTACAGCCCCACCCTAATCCTTTAACATACAGCATAGGAAAACCACATAATGGAGGAGAGTCACAAGATACTGGGAATCATGGCCCAGCCACATGGCTATGCATATTTTTGGGGGGACGCAGTTTAATCCATGGCAATAGTTAAGTTGAATTGTTTGGTTTCTAAGATGACTTCAGTTTTCTTAAAAAAAGTGTGCTTCAGATGAAGGTTTGTAGAGCAAATTAGTTTCTCATTAAACAAAGTACATATTATTTTGCGACATTTGGTGGTCAACTCTACTCTGTGCCAGCACTCTTCCCTTTTCGACCTCGTGTTCCGTATCACCAGCTTTCCAGTCCCCTCTCGCCTTCTCGTTCTGCTGCTGGCTGGTGTGCCTCTTTAGTCTCACTTTGTTTTATGGACCTGTCTAATCTTTGACTGAAGGGTGAACTTCAGGAATGACTTCAGTACTGGAATGAAAGCATGTCTGCGAGGCCATATTTTGGGGATTCTCCAGTTTCTGTCAGACAAGTAAGTCAGGGTTTTTTGTGTGTGCACGAGTTAGAATTTTGTTCCACATTTCTCTCCAGTTCTGTCTGGGCCCCTCTGTTGTGATGCCTGTCAGAACAGCTGGTGACCATATTTGATTGAGGCTGCTGTGGTTGCAGTCCATTCATCCTTTAAACTAATCTTTTCTTTTATCTTTGGTTTTCTTCATTCTCCCATACGCTACATGGTGCAGACCAGTGAAGTCTCCTGGATGGCTTCTCACAGCTTTTAAGACCTCAGATACTGCTCACCAAAAAAAGATGAAGAACACATTTTCTTCATAAACTATATTACGCCAGTTGAGCCAGATATCCCCTGAGACCATGGTCCCCAGCCCTCAGACCTGTGATTCAGTCATGCAGGGCATTTTTAATGTGTCTATGAACCTACCACTGCCTTGCTTTGGTCAAGTTTTTCTGACTTTCCCAGTCTTGTGTTCTAGTCTTACCCTTATCCTTACCTATTGTCTACTAGTGCTTTTCCCTTCCCACTTTTCTCCTCCATCAAATGTTTTCTCTTTTGGTATGTAAACTTTTTTTTATGAGTTCTTTTTAGTACAGGTCTCATATGCTGTTTGTCCTTTTGTGATTGACCTGCTTTTGTCAGTATAATGTGCTCCAGATTCACCCACATTGTGAAATATTTCTCAGATTCATCGTTCGTTGTTCTTTATTGTTGTATTGTATTCCCTCATGTGTATGAACCATAGTTTGTTTACTCACTCATCTGCTGATGGGCTTTTGGGTTATTCCCATCTTTTTGCTATTGGGAATAATGCTGCAAGGAACAGGGGTATGCATATTCATGTGACAGCTCTTATTTCTCTAGGCTATATACCAAGAAATGGGATAGCTAGATAAGTAGTGCATAAGAGTTCTGATCTCCCTGCAGCATCTCCAAGATCACTTATTTTTTGTTGTTTTGATTCACATCGGTAATGTCAAGGTTTGATCGTTGCTTGTTGTAGCTTTGATTTATGTCTTTTTAATGGCTAGTGATTCTTAACATTTCTTTTTGTGTCTGTTACCACTTGAATATTGTCTTTGGTGAAATGTCTGTTCATATCTTTGCCTGTTTTTCAGTTGGATTATTTATCTTTTTGTTGTAGAAGTATTGGATTTTCCTGTAGACTTCAGAGGTTAGAAATTTGTCAGATTTGTTGAAGCCAACAATTTTTTTCCCCGGTCTGTAGGTTTTCTTTTTACTTTTTCAGTGAAGTCCTTTGATGAGCATAAATATTTAATTTTTAGAAGATCCCAGTTACCTAGCTTATCTTCTGGTATTTGTGTATTGTTAGCTATGGTTTGTATCCTATTTATACCATGTATTAGGCCCTCTAGTGTTGATTCTATTTTTCTTCTACGATCTTTATAGGTTTTGGGCTTATATGTATGTGTAAAATATGATTTCATTCATTTTGAATTGGTTTTTGTGCATGATGTGAAGTATGAGTGCTGTTTCTTTTTCTTTTTGCAGATGGACATCCAGTTTGCTAGCAACATTTGTTAAACAGACCATATATTCCACACGTAGTGGACTTTATGCCTTGGTTGAAGATCAGGTGACTATAGGTGGATGGATTTACTCTGGTTCTCGGCTCTGTTCCACTGGTCAATACGTCTATCTCTGTACCAGCACCAGACTGTTACGACCACCATAGCTGTATTCTGAGATCGGGTAGTGTGAGTCCTCCTATGTTTTAGTTCTTGCACAATGTTTTGGAAACCCTGGTGGCATAGTGGTTAAGTGCTACACCTGCCAGCCAAAAGGCCAGCAGTTCAAATCCACCAGGTGCTCCTTGGAAACTCTGTGGAGCAATTCTACTCTGTTCTAGAGGGTTGCTATGAGTCAGAATCAACCAGACAACAGTGGGTTTGGTTTTGGCTTTTGGTATAGTGCTTCACCTGTCTAGGCCCTTCCTTTTCCACATAAAGTTAACGATTAGTTTTTCCCAAGAATGCTATTGGTGTTTGGATCATGATTGCATTGTATTTGGAGATTTCTCTGGATAGAACTGACATAGTCACAATGTTGACTCTGCCAATCCATGAGCATGGTTTTTCCACTTATGTAGATGTGTTTTGTTTTCTTGTGGTAGAATTTTGTGTTGCCCTTTGTATAGGTTTTTTATATGCCTGGTTAGATTTATTCCTAAGTACTTAATTTTTTTAGAGGCTATTATAAATGGTAATTGTTTTCCTGATTTCCTTTTCATCATTCTTTTTATTGGTGTATAGGAATCAAACCGATTTTTCTTCTTTTTTTTTTCCCCTAGGATTCTTTCATTGTCTTTTGTTTCAGTGAGAGTGATTATAACATGTCTTAGTGGTTTTCTTCCAGAGTCTATCCTGTATAAGATTCATTGAGCTTCTTAGATGGTCAGCTTTTCTGTCACGAACTCTTCAATGATTCTCTTTGTGTTTTTCATTTTCTCTCCCTGTGCTTGACCTCTCATCACTCACAGAGTTTTGCTTTTGATTGTGTTCTACACCATTCACAGGGTTTCTTCACTTTTCTTTGGTTTTTCCTCAAACTAAGTATTATCCCAGGATTTGTCTCCTGTTTCATAGAATCTGCATTCCTTTGCTCAAATTTTTTCATAAGACTTTCTACTGCACTGTTCATGTTTGAAATCTTATTTTTAACTTTTGAATTTCTAATTGCTGCTGTTGTATAATTTCTGAATTGTGTCCCTGAACTCTTCCATTGTTTTGTCTGTCTTTCTGTGATTTTGTCTACTTTTTCCTTGTTTTTGTCTGTGTTTTCCTTCATCTCTTGCATAGCCCTGACTATTAGTGTTTTGAACTCCCTATCAGGTAGTTCTAGAGCACTTTTTTCTACTGAAAAGTCCTTTGGTGTTTTATTTTGAACGTTTGCTGATGTCCATCTTGTCCTTTATTTTTAGATGTTTTGACATTGTCCCCTGTCTTTGGGACAGTCAAGATTATTTTCTTCATTGATTAATTGCAGATTTATTTGTTCTGTACTACATTTTTGTTTTATTTGGTTACCACTGAACAGGTGGCCTGAGCATGCATTAATGCATGCTCATCTGTGGGCAGGATACTGCTCCCCATCCCTTTTAGGTGTGCAGGGCCAGCTGCTTGTCTACGGTGTAGCAGGGCAGGTCCAGTGGGGGGGTGGGGGGAGAGGGGTACAGTAAGGCCCTTTTTAGTACCTACCAGAGCTGACAGGGTAGATCTGGGGCCAGTAGGTTAGGGGCCAGTGCTACATGCCTGTGCCACTTGGGTGTCGTACTTAGAGCAGGAGGGGTGTAGACAGGCAGGAGGGGAGACCACGAGAAGTGTGAAGCAAGTTCTCCACACTTCCATATGTTCAAATTACTTCTGTTTTTTTCAGCACATGTCCATTCATTTCTTTGGGATGAATTCCAGAAAGTAGGATTGCTGGGATATGTGCATTTTTCAAGTTTTTGATATGTATTATCAAAACATCCTCTGGAAAGTTTGGAATAATTTACAGTATCACCAGCAATAGAGTAGAACATTTTCTCCTACATCCTAATAAATGGTGGATACCAATTAATCATTAATCATTTACAATCTTACAAGTAAACAGTTTTCTGCTTTAATTTGCACTGGGTAGTAACTGGAAAGGTTAAAAAATATTATTAGTTTATTGGCCATTTTGTAGAATCAAAATATTTTCAAGAGGCTAATAGGTACAGATTTCCACACTACAATGACCTTCATGGGTCACATTAAAGGGGTATAGAAAGGATGAACTATCTGGTTTATTAGACTCAGTATACACATGGTAGAGATTATATACTGCATTGCCTTTCAAGATTCTCTGGAACTAAAAACTAATCAGGTACAAACAAATCCGCATGGATAGCAAAATGCCTTATATTCTTAAGACTGCATAGATACTGGCTTACATGCAAAAGTTAATCGCATGCTAAATTGAGACTTTTTGATTTACCTACTATGGCCAGGACATTGACAACTATGTCTCAAAATCTGGCCAGGTCCTATGTCAGTCTTGTGATACTTGCTTTTCTGGGTTGGTGACGTTTTCCAGCGATCCTAAATCTGCAACCACTTGAATATTACTGATTTATGATGAACCAGTCTTAGAAACTGCACTCAGGATCAGCTTTTATTTTTCTGTACATCTTATCAGTAATAATATATACTGCCTACAGTGTTGTAGTGTGTAATTGGCTGATATTATCCTTCTCAGACGTTCACTCACAGATGTTCAAAGATCAGATTTACAAAGATGCTGATAAAAAAAAAGGCAATAATAAAATCTTTTAAATTAAAAAAATGTATATTCGATTTACATCAGCATGGACTTAATGACAGAGATATTGGAATGGAACTCCTTAAATCAGGGACTACCTGATCAGTATTTCTCTAAACACTAAATTATGTGCATGCAAATGAAAGCCGCACACCTTTGCCCAAAGAGATTTTTCTTAAGTTCGGGATATCTTAAAGCCAAGATATCATTCTCTGTCAAATAATCACTACAGAGATGTACGTGTGTGTGTACGTGTATAAATATGCATGTGTTTATACTTGTGATCACATATTTATTCTAGTGATGCAAACCTATCTCAAAAGGTTGTGAAACTTTTTGCTGGAAGATGATGCCTTTTCTCTATGGAGAATCTTCTTCAGAATCTGAGTCCTCTTTTGTAGAGTTCTTAAGCACCCAGACAGAGACCCGCCTCGTGCCTATTCTCGCATCTCTCTGTTCTTCTAGCACAGCACTAAGCTTTTCTAGTAGTTTATTTCACAGCTGCTTGTCTCCCTCGTTAAGTTACAGCCATCTTAGAAACAACGAAAGTATTTTATGCTTTTTATAGCTAAAGATCTAACAAATTACCTAGATGTTACCTTAAGAATCCAATTGGATTCAAAATGGAAGTTGGGAAACGGGTAGTGGCAGGTGTTCAGGATGATGCCCTCAGGATGTAGTGAAGAATTACAGAGAAATCCATCAGATGACAGGAAAGAATGGGTAGGATGGTAGAGATGAGAGGTCACACCAAAAAGGAATTGTCTCTGCAGTTTTGTCTTAAGCTAGCCCCTATGGGCTACTGTTTTCTGTTGGATTTCACACATCAATAAATTTTCAAAAGTGGTAATCAAATAACAAAAATTTTGATACTCTAAAAGATGGAGGCACATAAGGATAAAAGACCTTTTTTTTTTTAATTGAGCACATTTGGAATTATTAAAAAAACAAAAACAAGAAACAAGAAAACCTCTCTATACTGTCTTTATTGTTTATTTTCACATTGGACTTGTGAAGACTTCATGACACAGTGGTATCAGTTGTCAGACTGGCATTTTGAAGTCACTGGTGTGTCTTGGAGCCCTCATGGCACAGTGGCTAAGTGCTATGATTACTAAACAAAAATTAGCAGCTAAACCTACCAGCTGTACCTTGGAAACTCTAGGGGATGGTTCTGCTTGTCCTATATGGTTGCTCTCAGTTAGAACTGACTTAAAGACAGTGGGTTGGTGTGGCCCAATATTTGGGTTAAATCTGTAAAGGTCTCCTTTGACAGGTAGACCAGACGCCCTCTTTCTGGCCATGGGGCTGAGTACCAAGAAGAACTATCGTAACACAGGTACTGAAGGCTATCAATATTGATGTGTGATTCAGGCAGACTTAGCAACAGCAGGTGCAACGTACCAACTTTATTGGTACAATGGTGGCAGGCAGTTACAGCATCTGGCAGGCACAACTGCCATGTGGCAGGGTAGCCTTATATGCAGGATTAAATGATGGTGGCCGGCAGCTGGAAATTTAGGTATAGTTGTCTGAGAGGGAGTTCTAGCTAGTAACAAATAGCTGTATTGGAACACACTCCCTGCTCACCTGATTTGGCTCCCGTGACTTTTTTCTTTACCTGAAGATAAACGGAATGTTGAAAGGAAAACACTGTGATGACATTTGGGATATCAAGGGTAATATGCTGTCAGCTCTGATGGCCATTCCAGAAACAAGAGTTCCAAAATTGCTTTGATGTGTGGACTAGGCACTGGCATTGATGCATAACTTCCCGAGGGATATACTTTAAAGGTGACCAGTAGTGATATTCAGTAATGAGGTACGTAGCACTTTTTCTAGGATGAGTTGATGAACTTAATCGGCTGTCCTCATAGCCATTTGGCTCAGCCACAGGTCCTAGCCTGCTGTGATTTCTCCCATGAATGCTGCCTCTATGATGCTCATGAGGGAGGCTGAGTGGCAGATGTGTTAGTGAAGCCAACAAGCTGATGTCCTCTCTTGGGAGAGAAAAGGAATCGGAAGTGAGCAGAGTGTTGGGAACCTCAAGATGCGAAGTTGCAGCAAAAAAGCACCACCCACAGCAGAGAGCAGAGCATGTCCTTTGCACTTGAGGTTTCTGTGCAGAGATACTGTTGTATTGAATTTGGACTTTTAGCCTACTGCCCTGTGATAATTTCTCATACTGAATTTGTACTGTTAGCCTACTGGACTGTGACACAATAACATTTCTCTTTTCAAAGCTATCCACTTGTGGAGTTTCTGTTACAGTAGTACCAGATGACTAAGATATACAGGTATCTTGACAGCAGGGGAAAGATAGTTGAGGAAAGGCTGCATTTTGCAGCCATAGAAAGAACTCTGCACAGAATATTCCTGATACTTCTTTTACATTTCTTTGTTTGGTTTGAATTACCCTAGAGTCAGACTCTGATTCAAAGATTTGCATCTAAGCAGTTTAATGAGAGTCATGAGAATTCATGTGGTTCATCTGGGGAAAGGAGCAATACAAATCAGGACAATCAGCCAGTACTGGATTCATTAACCCCACTTATAGACTGGATCTTAATCCCGTGGGAGAACTCTGGAAAATGGTACGAAACATACACTTGACCTAAGTTAAGAGGTGAGAGATGGGTTAGGCCTCTACACTCGTTTAAAGGGATGCCCATGGGATGACGGTAATTCCCTGATCGGTCTGGACCACACTGCTTGCATGTGAACTGGGTTCTGGCAGTCTGATGTTGCTGAAGGCACTGACCGTTGGAATTATACCAACTTGCCCCAACATGAGAAGGAACCCAAGGGGACATGGATATACCTCCTCCCCTGAATTGGACACCAACCTCAGATTTTACTTTGAAACTAAAATACTGTAAAGCATTATGTGTTACATGGCAAGAGAACTGAGTCAAGCATGAAGGATCTGCAAGTATGAATGAATAACACTGCAAGCAAAGGCCATAATCTTTGTGAATGAAGACAGATAAGGAATTGAGATTAACTGGAAATGAAGGGAAAAGTACCCTTATTAGTTATATCCATCTTGGTCTTTGATGACACCATTGAGCTGCTGCTTCAACCATGGAATTTCCAAAGTACAAACTCTTTATATGTGAGCGTTTCAAATAATCTCACTGTTAAAGCCACTATTAGGCATTCTACAACTGCAGACAAAACTAGCTCTAATTGGTACAAACCTCCTTTTCTCCAAAGACTACTTCAAATGTTCCTGCTTGCATAGACTTTCTTTCAAGTTTCACACTGTTTTTCTATATACTTGGTTCTTGTATCTTGCCATATATTTCACATTTCTACATCTTGCCCCCAATGGTTTTTTAAGTTTTTTGTAGACCACAGCTAGATTGTCTGTTTGTTATTTTAAATGCTCCACACAATGACTTTCTCAGAGAAGACCAATAAATTTTTTGTTGAATACCTGAATGATGTTTATCCTACAAAGTTAAGCATCTCAAGCCCCAAGAGTTCAAGTCCATTAATTGTCCATACTGACACTATCCAAAACCAGCTGAAAGCAGCCTTCTTTTCCTGTTGTTTTTAAGAACTTTGAATTAGTAGAACTGGAGAAAGTTCCTATGATAAGGAGAATACCCTGTGGGTAAAAGTATAGTTCATGTCACGTGACTGTCCCTTTTATCCTCTTGTTGCATGTTTTTAGTGACTTTCATGGTCTGTGGATATTTGAAACATTAACATAATTATCCATCTAAACATACTGCATTTACCACCTGCTGGGGATAAAACACTGAAACTATCACTAGTAACTCATTAACAATAACACCAGTCACTCATTAACAGTGTTGACCCAATTACATGTTGTGTATCCCAGAGACAAATAACTGTAACTGCAACTCAAAAGTGATTTCATAAATGCGAAGATCCTTTTACTGAAATGCTAAGCCAAATGCATTATTTGAATTTCCCACGTAAATACAGGTTTAAATGAAACAGAATCGTTCAACCACATAAAATAAAAATTCATTCTAAAAAGGGGGCATTTGGAATCAATTGGTACAGCACAAATTCTGCTTCAAAGGATCATAACACTTTCATTGCTGGGTGAAGAAATTAAACAAGTTAGCAACAGTGAAAGCCAGACATCTGGTAAGTGACATCTACCCGGGCTATCAGCAGGTAGTAGATTTTCTTTTGGAGCTATTCAGAGTATTGTCTGTTATCCAGACAATAGAAGTCTGATGAAGCCTTGATATAATCAGCCTGGAGGTTTGAAAAGCTCCATTGAAAATACTGAAAGCAAGGGAGATTGGTGCAGGAAAAAAAATCATTATATCTACATATGTATGCAGATATAAACAACCATGCATCCACCCCTTGTGTGGAAGAGACTTGTATAAATAGGAGCAAATATAGTATGATATATTTGCAGAGCTAGGAGGTAACATTTTAATGAGAATATTATTGTGAATTGAAGTACTGTATCATGGTCTATGATATAAAATTAGGTGAAGACAGCCCAGAGAAACACGGCAGAGACAACTCAGAGAAAGAAAATCTGTGCTCGAGTCAAGATGTTAAATCCTGAGACATTTTTCAATACAGGCAGAGTGTTGACATGGCCCTCTTTCTGTTCAGCAACAAATGCTGCTAAGCAGTGGGGAAGGGAAGAAAGAAGGAAATCAGCTTAGGGGAGGAGGAAACTTTGAAATTTACTGCCCTGAAAACCAGCTTCTAAGATTCCTTACAAAGTCCTCAGTGTGTTGAATTTTCTGTGTCATGGTAAGGCCTGCTCTCATTTTACTTAATGTGGCAATGGTGTTTATAAAATACTGCACTAGCCATTCAAAGCACTACAGGAAACACACATTGGGTGCTGAAGACCTCTCAAGTGCTGTTGTGAGTACTGGAGAAGGCACTCAAAAGAGGGATGTGAATTGGGGCTTCTTTTTCAGGAAGATTGTTATAGTTAGGTGCTGTTGAGTCATTTTGAACTCATAGTAGCATTATGTACAATACAGGGAAACACTGCCAGGTCTAGTACCATCTTCAGAGTTGTTGCAGTGGTTGAGCCTGTTGTTGCAGCCACTGTGGTAGTCTTTCTCTTTGAGAGTCTTCCTCTTTTTTGGCTGACCTTCCACTTTGCTAAAAATGATGTCTTTCTCCCAGGACTTATCCCTCCTGACAACATGTCCAAAGTGCCTACAAAGTCTTACCATGCTTGATTCCAAGGAACTTTCTGGCTGTATTTCTTCTAAGACAAATATGTTCGTTCTTCTGGTAGTCCCTAGTACATTCAGTATTCTTCACTAACGTCATATTTCAAATGCATCAATTTCTCTTCTGTCTTCATTATTCATTGTTCAACTTTTGCATGCATATGAGGTAACTGAAAATATTATGTCTTGCATCAGGGGCATCGTAGTCCTCAAAGTGATTATCTATGATTTTTAGCACTGTAATGAATTCTTTTGCAACAGATTTGCCAAATGCAATAAATGGCTTGATTTCCTACTGCTGCTTCTATGGGTGCTGATTATAGAAACAAGTAAAATGAAATCCTTGACAACTTCAGCATTTTCTCTGTTTACCATGTTACTGTTTATTGTTTCAGTTCTGAGGCTTTTTTTTTTCATGTTGATGTTATTCCAGTCTGAAGACTGTAGTCTTTGATTGTCATGTGTCAGTGCTTCAAGTTATCTTTAAATAAGTGAGTTTGTGTCATCTCCATATCATAGGTCATTCGTGAGTCTTCCCCCAATTCTGATGCCGTGTTCTTCTTCTCAGAGTCTATCAAGAAGACAGATCTCTCATATATTGAAATAAAATACCCATTATACCATATCCCTGCTGAATACTATACTAGAGAAATAAAGTACTATGACCTACCTGATAGACTAAAAGAGCATGAAAAATAACATTAGAGAATCTGAGTTCTAGCTCTGATACTTAAAAAAAAAAAAAAAAAATCCACAACACCAACAAACAAGAAACCAAACCTATTGCCCTCTAGTTAATTCTGACTTATGATGACCCCACATGTTATGGAATAGTACTTCTTTATAGAGTTTTCTTGACTATAATCTTTATGGAAGCTGATCACTAGGCCTTTCCTACATGGCACCACTGTGTGGATTTGAACCACCAATCTTTAGATTAGTAGCCAAGCACTGTCACAATACAATGTCACAAATTGTATTGTGCCTCATAGTGATCTCTTGAGATATAAAGGAAAGAAGTTAGCAGAGAGATTTGGGGATCTCATACCACCAAAAAAGAAGCAGTGCTAGGAGTAGAGTGCTTGGAAAGGACCAAGGTCCCTGCACCTCAAAAGCCCCCAGTCCGGGGAAAGATTGACAACAAGGATCTTCCCCTAGAGCCGATAGAGAAAGCCTTCCCCTGGAGTAAATGACCTGAATTTGAACTATTAGCTTACTGGGTTGTGACTAAATAAATTTCTGTTTGTTAGGGGCATCCATTTGTGGCTTTATTTCTGTTACAGCAGTACCAGATGACTAAGACAAACTTCAACCAGACTTGTCACTCAGAGACTTTCTGATATTTGCAGACAGAATGATCTAGGGCAACATAACCAGACTTATTACTAGTAAGTTGACTCTAACTCAGGGCAAACCCATGTGTATCAGAGTAGACTTGAGTCCTATGGGGTTTTCAATGGCTGGCCTTCCAGAAGCCAAGCACAGCTAGATTCACGTTTTTCTTCTTTCAAAAGTATAAGACAGTTGTGAGAATCTAAAGATGCAATGTGTTTGACAGGTGGTTTTAAGGCTGTAGCTCAGGGGGCGGAGTCAAGATGGCCGACTAAGCCCACGTCTCCCCATATCCCTCTGGAAACCAAGACCTGAATTGACAATCAAACAGAGCCTTCTGAGCACCTAATCAGCCTCAGGACATGGCACAGAGCTATTAATTGGGACTTTATACCACTCAACGAAAAACCTCCTCTCTTTCGCTGACTCCCGTTCCTGGCTAGCCCCGGCTCTCACGGACGGAAGGTAAACGCACCAGTTTGACTTTTTTTTCCTCTGTCTGGGCCAGCGGGCGGAGCTGGGTCTTGCCTGGCGGCTGGACTCAGACACGCGGCTGGGGAAACAGGCAGGCAAAATTCCTATATTCTGAGAGCCAGGCTCCGGACTCTGTTACTCTGGACACTTTGCGCCTTTCATTTTGTAGCTTCCTCAGCGGGGCTTGTGCAGAGCTTCGCAGTCAGTGTGCGGGACACCATGTTGGTACTAGGATTTTAGTGGGACCTCGTTCTTAGCCTGGGAGCCAGCGCCTGCAAATGGGCCAGCGCTTCTCCAACAGAAAAGTAGTGATTTTGCACAGTGCTGCCCACGTTGGAGGCCCTGCAACAGAAGCAGAGGAATCACTACCTCTCGGCACCTGTAGCCCCTCTGTCTGCTGCCTGTGTGGAGGACGCCATCTTGGGTACGGTGGCCGCAGCTGGACCTAATTCTTAGCTTGGAAGCCAGAGCCTGCCCACAGGAGAGCACTTTTCTATCACAAAACCAGTACTCGACGCAGTGTTGGCTAAGGCTAGGCCCTGTCAGCAGAGGCCACCAGGGCAGTAGCATTGCTGTATTCTGAACTAGTTTGTTATCATCTGGGGTTGGATATAGTGGTGCTTACTTTGTCAGATGAGAAGAGGGACCTCTACACCTGAAAACCTAACTGACTTGTGAACTGGTCAGATACCTTTTGCTTTACATTTGAAGACAGCCTAGAGAAACATTTGCAATCCATCCTCACAGTACCTCTTCCAGCCTCTATATACTCACATGGGACCCAAAAAGCAACAGACAATTGTGGCATACAAGCAATCACTCATGGCTTCAGAAGGCTCCCAAACAAAGCAACCAAGGAGTTTTCCAGATGAAGAAACTTTTATGAAAGCATCAGGAAGTGACTACAAATTGATTATATACAGAGCCCTTCTAGACCTTATACAAAAGGCAGCAGAACAAAATGAAAAATTAAGCAAGTTGTTCGATCTGATGGAACACCAGTACTCTGAAATCCAACAGATCAAGAAGAAAATCAAAGACATAGAAACTTCCATGCAAAGCCAAGAAAACAGAATGGAACAAATGGAAAAAAGAATTTCTGACTTGGAAGACAGAGCTACTGATGCCAGCGTCTATGAGCAGAAATCAGAAAAAAGAAACAAGAAAAATGAAGAAAATTAAGAAGCATTTGGGACTCTATTGAGAAGAACAACCTTGATTAATTGGAGTCCCTGAACAGGGTGAGACATCTGAGAACACAGAGAGTATTGTTACTGAGCTGCTGAAAGAAAACTTCCCAGAAATCATGAAAGAAGAGAACATAAACATCTCAGATGCATATTGTACGCCACCCAATATAGATCTCAAAAGAAAGACTCCAAGACATACTATAATCAAGCTTAACAAAATGAAACACAAGCAGCAACTCTTAAAGGCAACAAGACTCAAGGCAAAGCTAACATTCAGAGGGAAACCCTGTAGGCTCTTGTCAGATTTCTCAGCAGAAACCATGCTGGTACAGAGACAGTGGCACGACACATTCCAAGTCTTGAAGGAGAAGAACTTCCAACCAAGAATTATATATCCTGCAAAACTATCTTTCAAATACGAAAATGAAATTGAGACATTCCCAGATAAACAGAAACTCAGAGACTTTGTAAAAACCAAACCCAAACTACAAGAAATACTGAAAGAAGTTCTTGGCTTTGGCTTAGAAGAATGAAACCACTAACTTTATATTTTAGAACGACACACTACTCAATACTCTACTCATTTAGGGAAGGCTCCAAAGTAAATCACAGCTTTGATATGGAAAGAAGCAATCCAGTGATAATCATGAAAACTATGGTGTCATCATAATAAAAAGAGGGATGTACTACAGTCATTATAGTCCTTCCAGATGGAGAGGAAGATGATAAGACTGGTAGTAATTAAAATTGAGTTTATAAATAGTTTATTAAGGGGGTTCATAGGGGCAGCTGTAAAGCACAACAAAGATGTATCATACCATTTCAAGAAATCTAAGACACGAGTCTCAACAACTATAAAACCAGCTCGAAAAAGGTGAAAAATCAACTCACAAAAAAGAGTGTCCCAGAACAGACTAATAAGAACAACAGAGAAAGCATCAACATAAAAATAAACATATCACAATGGCAGCAGTGAACACATACCTATCAATAATTACATTGAATGTGAATGGACTGAATGCTCCAGTAAAGAGACACCGAGTGTCATCTTGAATCAAAAGACACGACCCATCCATATGTTGTCTACAAGAAACTCGCCTGAGACCTAAAGACAGGAACAAACTGAAAATTAAAGGATGGAAGAATATATATCAAGCTAACAATGAACAAGGAAGAGTAGGGGTGCCAATTCTAATCTCAGGCAAAATCAATTTTAATGTCAAATCCACCATCGTGGACAAAGATGGACACTATTTATTGCTGAAAGGTTCAGTACACAAGCAAGACTTAACTATATTAAATATTTATGCACCTAATGTCAGAGCACCTAAATATGTCGAACAAACATTGACTATGCTCAAAAGAGAGTTAGATGACTCCACAATAATAGTGGGAGACTTTAACACTCCACTCTCATCACTAGACAGATCATCTAGAGAAAAGCTCAGTAAAGATACAGAAGACCTCATTGACACAATTAACCAACTAAACCTCATTGATATATACAGAACTTTCCACCCATCAGGAGACAACTACACCTTCTTCTCCAGTGCACATGGAACATTCTCCAGAATTGACCACATGATAGGGCATAATGCAATGCTCAACAAAATCCATACGATTGAATTACTGCAAAGCATCTTCTCAGATCATAAAGCCATAAAAGTTGAAATCAACAGTAGAAAAAACATAGATAGAAAGTGGAACTCTTGGAAACTGAACAACATCTTGCTCAGAAAAACACGGGTTATAGAGGAAATCAAGGATGAATTAAAGAAATACATGGATTCCAATGAGAACGAAAACACTTCCTACCAGAACCTATGGGATACAGCCAAAGTAGTGCTCAGAGGTCTATTTATCTCCATAAATGCACACATCTGTAAAGAAGAAAGAAACCAAATCAAGGAACTAACTCTACAGCTTGAACAAGTAGAAAGAGAACAACAGAGGAACCCCTCGGGCAGCAGAAGAAATGAGATCATAAAGATTAGAGCAGAGCTAAATGAATTAGAGAATAGAAAAACAATTGAAAAAATTGAAAAGACCAAAAGCTGGTTTTTTGAAAAGATCAACAAAATTGATAAACCACTGGCTAAACTTACTAAAGAAAAGCAGGAAAGGAAACAAATAACCCAAATTAGAAATGAGAGGGGAGTTGTCACCACAGATGCAACAGAAATCAAAAATATCATAACAGAATACTATGAAAGACTGTACTCTAACAAATTTGAAAACCTAGGGGAAATGGACCAATTCCTTGACTCATACCACCTACCCAAATTATCACAACATGAGGCAGAACAGCTTAATAAACCCATCACAAAGGAAGAGATTGAAAAGGTCATCAAAACACTGCCAACCCAAAAAAGTCCGGGCCCAGATGGCTTCACAGCAGAATTCTACCAAGCATTTAGAGAAGAGTTATCCCCAATACTGCTGAGACTATTTCACAGTATAGAAAGGGATGGAGTACTCCCAAACTCATTCTGTGAAGCCAGTACAACCCTGATACCTAAGCCAGGGAAAGATCCAACAAAGACAGAGAACTACAGACTGATATCACTCATGAACCTAGATGCAAAATCTTCAACAAAATTCTTGCCAACAGAATACAACAACATATCAAGAAAATAATCCATCATGACCAAGTGGGATTCATACCAGGGATGCAAGGCTGGTTCAACATCAGGAAAACAATTAATGTGATTAACCACATAAATAACACAAAAGACAAGGATCACCTGATTTTGTCCATTGATGCAGAAAAGGCATTTGATAAAGTCCAACACCCATTCATGCTAAAAACTCTTAGCAAAATGGGCATAGACAGCAAATTCCTCAACACAATAAGGGCCATTTATACAAAGCCAATTGCCCACATCATCCTGAATTAAAAGAGACTGAAAGACTTTCCTTTGAGATCAGGAACTAGACAGGATGCCCAGTGTCACCTCTCCTATTCAACATTGTGCTAGAAGTTCTAGCCAGAACAATTAGACAAGACGAACAAATAAAGGGCATCTGCATCGGCAAAGAGGAAGTTAAAATCTCCCTGTTCACAGATGATATGATTGTATATGCAGAGAACCCCAAGGAATCTATAACTAAGCTATTCAAACTGATAGAAGAGTTCAGCAAAGTCTCAGGATACAAGATAAATATAAGTAAATGAGTAGGATTCCTTTATACCAACAACGAGACTGTTAAGGAAGAAATTAACAAATCAATACCATTTATGATAGCCCCTAAGAAGATAAAGTACCTAGGAATTAATCTAAACAGAGAAACAACAGACCTTTACAAAGAGAACTACAAGCCCTTGCTACAGGAAACTAAGAGAGACTTAGATAAATGGAAAAACCTACCTTGCTCATGGATAGGAAGACTTAACATTGTGAAAATGTCTGTTTTACCCAAAGCAATTTATTTATGTAATGCAATCCCAATACAAGTTCCAGTGTCATTTTTTAATGAGATGGAGTAACAAAACCCCAATTTTGTTTGGAAAAGGAAGAAGCTCCGGATAAGTAAGGTACTACTAAAGAAGGAGAACACACTGGGAGGCCTCTCATTACCCGACCTTAGAACATACCACACTGCCACAGTGGTCAAAACAGCCTGGTACTGGTACAAGAACAGACAGATGGATCAATGGAACAGAATTGAGACCCCAGAGATGACACCATCTGCCTATGAACAGTTGATATTCGACAAAGTTCCTAAGACATTAAACTGGGGTAAAAACAGTATCTTCAACAAATGGTGCTGGCAAAATTGGTTACTCGTCTGCAATAAAGTGAATCAAGATCCATATCTTACACCTTATACAAAAACCAACTCCAACTGGATAAAAGACCTAAATATCAAACCTAAAACGATAAAGCTCATCCAAGAAAAGGTAGGAACAACAATGGAAGTTTTAATACACAATGAAGACAGACTCCAAAATCTGTCAAAGAAACCTCAATCAACAGAAAAGAAAATAGATAAATGGGAACTATTAAGAATCAAACACTTTTGCTCATCCGAAGACTTTATTAATAGAATTAAAAGAACACCCACAGAATGGGAAAAAATATTTGGCAACTCTATGTCAGACCGATGCCTGATCTCCATAATCTATAAGATACTACAAAATATCAATAAGAAGAAGATAAACCATCCAGTTAAGCGATGGGCAAAGGAGACGGACAGACACTTCATTAAAGAGGAGATCCAGGCAGCCAAAACACACATGCGGACATGTTCATGATCTTTAGTTATTAAAGAAATTCAAATCAAAATGACAATGAGATACCGTCTCACCCCAACAAGATTGACCATGATCCAGAAAACACAAAACAACAAATGCTGGAGAGGCTGTGGAGAAAGTGGAACCCTCCTACACTGTTGGTGGGGTTGCAAAATGGTCCAGCCTCTTTGGAAGGCGATCTGGCGCTTCCTTAAAAAAATGGATATTGATATACCATTTGACCCAGTAATTCCACTACTTGGAATATATCCTACAGATTCAAGGCCTTTCACACCAACAGACACATGCACTAGAATGTTTACCACAGCACAGTCCACGATAGCAAAAAGATGGAATCAACCCAGATGCCCAACAATAGAAGAATGGATAGGTAAACTATGGTACATATACTCAATGGAGCACTACGCAATGATAAAGAATAACGATGATTCCAGGAAACATCTCCTAACGTGGTTTCAACTGGAAGACATTATGTTGAGTGAAAGTAGTCAGCGACAAAGGGACAAATACTGTATGAGACCTCTACGATAAGATCTCAAAAACAGGCTTGTGTATAGAAGAAAAGACTCTTTGACAGATGCAAGGGAGGGGAGGGAGGGAGGGTAGGGGGGAGCGTTTAGTTTAGATAGTTACTAGAATCCTAGTTGGTAGGAAGCTGTGATAGGACACATTAGAAACAAGAACAACATTAAGTGGACTTCAGCATAACTTGAGTACTCCTTCCATCTTAACTAAATACTGCAAGGATAGAGTAGCTGGGGCAGGGGACAGGGGACCATGCTCTTAGGTGAATTCCAGGCCAATTGGCACAACTAGCACTTTGGTAAGAGACCTCTTTGCACCCCACATTGGTGAGTGGCGTCTGGGGTCTTAAAAGCTGCCAAGCTGCCATCCGAGGACACAGTAAATGGTCCCGACTCAGCAGGAATGGATGCTCACCGAGGACCAAAATGACATGCGGTAAAGACAACCGAGAAGACAGAGAGACCCACAAGAGTGGGTGCCTACATCGACTTGGGACCGGAAGAACCAGATGGTGCCCGGCCACCACCAGTGATAGTCACGATGGAGCTCACAGAGAGGAGTCTCACTGGCAACACAAGAATAAAAAGGGGTGCATCATGAGATCTCCCCTAAAAGACCGCAACTGATGGTCCAGTGGCTTCGAGGTTCCCCTGGGAGCATGGCCCCTGGCCCTGATGCTGCCCTTCCCCATAAATTATAACAAAGGTCCACTCTTTGGACAAGAATGGATTGGAGTTGGCAATGCAAAGTGACCATATATTGGAAGCACTTTATGGTTCTATACATCTACAGGATATTATCTTGCTGACCTCTGGCTGGAGGAAAGGGAGTGGACGGAGAGGAGAGGAAAGGAGGCTGTTGGGTGGATGAGACATGTGTGGAGCAGAGAGGAATAGTGTGCAGTCACCGGACAGGGAGAGCAGTGGAAGTTGCTTATAGGTGGGCATGTAAATTTATACGTGAATGTACATTTTCACTCAGTCATGTTAAATAAAAATTAAAAAAAAAAGACTGTAGCTCACAATGAAAGTGGGGGAGAGGGATTAGGCGAACAGTGGATGGATTCTGGTGGAGGGCACATTCTGGGCATCCTAGGACATACTGCAGCGTGGCCATGGTGCTGACCACCCAGAATGTGCTGAGTTTGGGAGTTAATCTGATCTGATGGACTGATTGTCACTAACTCATGTGATACACATTTTACCATTTCTTCATGAGTCTTTGATGGAAGGTCTTTAGGACATAATGCAGCTTCTTGACATGACGATGTTAACAAAAATATTTCTTTGCTTGGAATTCTTAAGCTCCTTGGTGCTTAACCACCAGGTGCTCCTTGGAAACTCTACGGGGAAGTAGTACTCTGTCCTACAGGGCATCTGAGTCGAATTTGAGTCAACAGCAGTGTGTTATGTTTTCTGTGGGAGAGAGGTGTTTGTTCTTCGTTCTTGCACTGTTCTTTGTTCGCTGTTCGGTGAATTTAGCACGTATCTGGACATTTTTACACTCAGAAGTAAGTTCAGGGTAAGTCAGCAGTGTCATCGAACTCTCTTGTTCCAGACTACCACTATATTGCATTATGCTTTTTCCACTGGAAGCATATTTTTTTTCCTCAAAGTAAGGTTTATTTTCAGATTTTTGTTTCCCAGAGCTGAAAATGTGATTAAGCAGCTTGTGTTCCTGCTGCAGATTAAATTATAGATGATAAAACAAACCAGGACAATGCTTATCTCTAAGGTCCATCATATATTGGTGCTAATAATAGCATGTCAGTATTTGACTTTGGTTAAATTAACTCTCTTTTACATACATACATACATACACACATACACACATGCACAGCCTGAACAGGCCACTCTCTCTGCCGACTATGAGGTGATATCTGCCTTCTTCTCATTTCTTAGAACTTTAATGGATCATATTGCCCTAGCTATGGATGAAAGTGGACTTCCTATGCCCATGTGAGTCTTGAATTCAGAGTCAGGCTTTCTTGATTTCTTGAATCTATCCAAGACATTGTTGTGTAGCAAGTGGCTCCTGAATACAGAAACAGTCTTTCAGTATACTGAGGTGGCAGTTAGAAACAATATTTGGCAACACAGTAAAATCATTCTAGAGTACTAGTATTTTTCCCCAAAATAAGTCTCAAAATTAATTCATAGGATGTTGTTTCAAAAGCCTGACTTAACAATATGAAATACAAAAAACACATTTTGTGAATACATCCCAAACAAATTTTTTAATTTAACAAATTAAGTTTTCTTGGTAGAGTTTTGATGATGTTCAGTGGAAGGAGGAGCTGGCTGCATTATGTTACTGTGTATGAAGAAATAGTAAACCAAATCAAAATAGTAGAAAGGCGATGGTGAAAAACAAAACAGTGTGTGTCTGTGTGTGTACGTGTACAGTTTGCAGTGTCAATAATCTTTTGTCTGTTCACTACTCCTACAAAACTCTGTTGTGCAGAATATGTCACTTGATTCTCCCATTATCTCTGTAAGCAAAACCTAGTAGGAAAATGGTGTAGTATCAGGCAACATGGACAAGTTAAGCCTGGGATTGTCCGGTGTCAGCTTGGCCACTGTATCAAGAGACTGTGAATAAAGCTATTGGAAGACAGCAGAGCAGAGGATGCAGAGAGACCTGAGAGCTTGCCCCCTGCCCGGCAACGTGAAGACTTTTTGCATCTCCTTCAAGTAGGTGCTCCTTGGAAACTCTATGGAGCAATTCTACTCTGTCTATAGGGTTGCTAGGAGTCAAAATCAACTCAATGACAGTGGCTTTTAGGTGGGTACCAAACTTAGCAAATAAATGATATTCTTTAAAATGAAAACGGGCCTCTTCCTCTGGGTGGATCGCTGTGCAATCCCGCAGTGCCGGATTCCAAGAGTGGAATGTGAACTGGGTGAGTGTGCGTAGTACACAAAGTGTGTACGCGTATATGCTGGCTTGGTCTGCTGCCCTTTCTTGTGTCCTGGATCCAGCGGTTCCTGTAGCGAACATATCCGTGAACTTTGCCATTGCGTGAGCCAATACTTTCACTTACTGTTCAAGGTTTTTGAAGTCATTTGCAATCTAATGAGCCGTGCAAGGGTAAATAGAAGTGGAATGCTGCCAAGTGTCAAAACTCAGATGATGAAATTGGTTGACTCAAAATGTGGCTTGGGCTGCAGATTCATTCAGTTTCAGGAAAGGAAATGGTTAAATTATGGCTTATTGACTCATGGAACTCCCTATTAAGGTTTTCACTTTAGATCTCTGGGTGAAATTGGTCTGTGGTTTCAATTTTGTTTCACTTTCAAAGGTTTTGATGGAAAGGTTATGCTTAGTTTGCAAAATGAATTGAGACGAATTTCATTTGGAATGGAATCATCTCATACTTAAATACATGATCAAACTTACCGAGACAACTGCCTGAGACTAATCCTTATTGAAATAATCATTTGGAAGCAATTTATTTCTTCCATAGTTCTTGCTCTTATTAAGAAAACTTTTTTTATATTTTTCTCAGAATTTTTTAATCATTTTTGACATTGCATTTATGTATTTACATTTTATTTCTTTATTGATTAATTCATGGACATTTTCTTATTTATTTTTAAACAACCGAGATCTTAGATTTTTAAAATTTGTACTGTTTTTCCTTTAACATTTTATTGCTTTTGTCACTGTAATTTCCTTCTCTAGTATTCTCTTCTCTAGTATTCTACAGACAATTTCAAGGAGGTGATTCTTATTATTCTGTAAACAGTTTCAAGGTGCCAAGCAGACAAGTACAAAACATGGGGAGAGGGAGGAAGGGGCAAGGGGGCTAAGATACAGTAGCTTCCAGCCCATAGCACAGGACCACCCTGATCCTCTTTAACTATGAAAATCACAAAACGGAGCACAATCACACAACACTAGGAATCTTGGCCCAGCCAAATTACAACACATTTTAGGGGGGACACAATTCAGTCCATGGCAAACGGTTTACCTTCCGGTTTTGATGGTCCATGTTCTATAAAACCCCAAATGAGACAGATTATTTTAAGTCATTCCACATTTTTTTGAGCCTCCAAATAATTCAATTTCATACGGATACCACCCAAACCTACAACCCAAACAAAAATATCCTTACCTACAAGGTAGCTTAGAGTCATAAGCTACTCTATGGCAGTGGGGTTTGGATTTTTTATTGCTTGTTTATGGTTATTTATGGAAACCTTTATTGTATAGTGATTAATACATCTGCTAACCCAAATTTGGCAGTTTGAATCCACCAGGCCCTCTTTGGAAACTGTAAGGAGCAGTTGTACTCTGTCCTGTAGTGTTATTATGAGTCAGGATCAATTTGATGGTACTGAGTTTGTTTGGTACAGGTATTTACATTTCAATCAAAAAATGAAATCGTTAAGATGTTTTGTCTGAAAGTAAGAAGAAAAGTGGTTTAAATAATAAGAAAAGTGTGTTATAATGGATCAAAATGAATATGTGTGTCCTAGGGACTGTTAGTTTTGTGGTCCAAAATTCTCAAGGATCTAATCTTTTATTATTTTCCTGTTCTGTCAAGTTTCAGCATGACAGCTACTCCCATTCCCTTTTTTTTCCCAAGAATTTTTCAGCAAGTCCAGGCATATCGTATCTTATTCAATATTATTCAAAGGGCACAAGACTTGCTTTTATGAAAGAAAGCTTTCCTAGAATATCCCTAGCGGATTTCCCCTCCAGTCTCTTTGGCCAGAATCATGTCATGTGTCGTCTTCTAACCAACCCCCCCCAAACCAAACCCACTGCTATCAAGTCTATTCTAACTGATAGCAATGCTGTAGACAGAACAGAACTGTCCCATAGAGTTTCCAAGGAGCACCTGGTGGATTTGAACTGCCAGCATTTTGGTTGGCAGCCATAGCACTTAACCACTACGCCACCAAGATTTCTTCTTCCAACCTAGTCACTGACAAAGTCAATAGATTATATTCACTGGCTTAAATAATCAGAATTTACTTTCTTTTAAGGAGTGGCTAGGCTCCCCCTGAACACATGGCTGACTGTTATCTTAAGAAAACCAGAGGTGTGCTATCAAGGACAGAATGGAAACGGTTGTTGTTTAAGTAGCCAATAATATCTGATATAAGGAAGATGAATTTCCCATCAGCAGGTCTAGAATGCACCATAAATAAAGAATAGACTGTGTTCTAAAGCTGAGATGACTCAGAGAATGAAAATTTCCTATTAGAGCAGAGGAAAAGACAGAGAAAAATAGATTTTAATAGTATTTATTTATTTTTGGTGGTAATATACACAACCAAATATACATCCATTCATGGTTTCTCCACTAACAATTCAATAACATTCATTACATACTTCACATTGTGTCACCATTCTCTCTCTAGACATGTTGTTTCATCACTACTAACTTAGGCTTGCTGGTCCTTAGAGCTCTCATCTGTGCATTAGATTAACTGTTGCTGGTTCAAATTCGTATGTAGATAATTCTTTATAAGAGCTCAGTACTCAGGATGATCTTTATCAACTGGATTAAATTGATGTTTAGTTTATGTGGCTTCCTGGAATAGATTTGTCTCAAGGTTTAAAGATTATTTTCGGACATTAGATGCAAGGGTTCTTCCAGTATCATTGGATCTAGTAAGTCTGGCTTCCATGCTTTTCCTCCCTTTGATTAGGATTCACATATTGGGCCCTTGATTCAAAAGTTCAGTAATAGTAGCCATGCATCATCTGTTTCTTCTAGTCTCATGGTAATGGAGGTAATACCTTATGGAAATAATTAAGCCTGCAGTCTCTTTCCTTCCCCAGTTTCTGGCTCTCCTTCTGCTGTTTGAGACCAATAGAGACCAGTTAATACATTTTGGTTGGCCACTTGCAAGCATTTAAGACCCCAGGCACAACTCACACACTGAACTAGGAGATGAAAACTGTAAACACAATGCTAAGTCAATTAGCTAGATAGACCCACAAAGTTGTGTCTCTAATCCTTCAAACCAAGGAAGCTAATTTCATGAAAAGTTTAGTTGTAGCTGAGAAGTGTCAACAGGCACAGCCTTTATTTATTTTCAGCTACTGTTGTAGTTATAAAATTATGTAATATACCTTATTTGCCACTTTGCCCTAGGTAATAGATTTTAAATTCATCTATTCTTTGATAAAGTTTACTTCATTTCTACTTGAATAGTAAGTAGTAGCTATAAACAACAAATAGTTGGGTTTTATCTTGACCCAGTTTGAGAACTTTTATTTTTTAGTGACTTAGATGTATTGAACCAATTTTGATCTATTGTGATTACTAACATATTATTATTATTATTTTTTGGTATGGTTTATTTTCTTCTATTTTTGGAACACATTTTCTATATTGCCATTCTTTTGGGCTTTGTCTTCTTATCATTTTCATGATTTTCAAAGTCTCCCTTTATTTACTGAAATGTTACAATAAAAATTAAATATGAACATATGAGATGTTTTACACAATTTCACCTCACCTACCCCCACCAAATTTATTACTCTTTTGATGAATTTCTTGATCAAAATTCTTTTTTATAACTTTGTCTTTTCTTTGTAATAGCTTTATCACATATTCCATAAAGTTTACTCTTTTAAAGTATACAGTTCAGTGGATTTTAGTACATTCACAAAGCTGTGCATTGATCACCACTATATAATTCTAGAACATAAATCTCTCCAAAAGGAACTCCCACATCTATTAGCTTATTCACTTAGCTCTGTCAATCACAAATCAAATTTCTGTCTCTATAAATTTGCCTACTCTACATATCTAATATAAAAAGAATTAGAAAAATGTGGACTTTTGTGGTTTCTTCCACTTAGTATATGTGGTTCACCCGTGTTACAGCCTGTATTAGAACATTATACCTTCTTATGACAGAATTATATTTCATTACATGGATGTACACATTTTGTTTATCCACTCATCCATTGATAGGCATTTGGGTTGTTTTCAGCTTTTGGTCATTATGAACAATGCTGCTATGAACATCAGTGCACAAGTTTTTGTGTGAACACTGAGTACATATCTAGGAGTAAAATAGCTGGATCATATGGTAATTCTATATCTTTCATTTTCAGAAACTGCCAGATGGTATTGACAATGCTGTACTATCTTAAATACCCATCAGAAATGCTTGAGATTTTTGATTTCTTACATCTGTAGGATGAGGTGCTATCTCATTGTGGTTCTGATCAGTACTTCCCTAAGGAACAGTGACACTGAGCATGAGTTCAAGCATTTATTGGCTATGTATGTATCCTTGGACAAATGTCTTTTCAAATCCTTCACCCATTTTTTATTGAGCTGTTTGTCTTTTAATTATGGAGTTATTACAGTTCTTTATATATTTTGGATATTAGACCCTTATCAACTATATGACATAGATATTTGCTTCTTCTCCATGAGTTGTTTTTTCACTCTGTTGATAATGTCCTTTGCAGCACAAACTCTTAAATTCTGACTAAGTCTAGTTTGTCTTTTCTTTACTTGAGTTTTTGGTATCATATCTAAGAACTTGTTATCTACTCCAAGGTCACAAAAATGTATATGTATGTTTTCTTCTAAGAGTTTTATACTTTTAGCTCTTATATGTAGGTTTTGGAACGTATGAGTTAGATGAGATCTCAGCATTCCAAGTACTGACCTAATTCATTTATTTTCAGTATGATAATCCTCCTGTTAATTATGCCAGACTTTCTCTGGCTCATAGACTGCCTGTTTTTACTGTATCAGTAGACTAAGTCTTCTCATTTCTGCCAGGATTGGGCATTGAAAGACATTCAGCTGCACAGAATGGAGGTGAGGGTTAAGGCCCTAACAGCTTCTTTTTGTAGCTCCATCTTTGCTTCAAATTCTAGAGGTACCAAGTGTCACCAGTACCTGAGATTTTCAAACATTCATCTTTGTGATACAAATTGAGCTGTTTCTCAGCTGTTCTCACAACTGCTTTGGAATTCAGTACTTTAGGTAAGCAAGCTGCTTTTTGCTTATTTACATTTCTTTTAGAAACTGTGCTGCTGTTTTATCTTTTCCTCTTTTCTATGGCCTTGTGCAACTTGTAGTTGCAGTAAGATTTCAGAAGAGAGAAAAAGGAAATGTTGCCGTCTTTTTCCAGAAGGTTGGGGAAGTGTTTTTATCAAGTTATTTTTCTCCCTGAAGCAAAGTTGAGCTGGGCTCTGTGAATGTTCCCAGCACTAGTTCTGGCTTCCTAACCACTCTGTCAGTTTCTCTTATAATCTCTTTTTACATTTTTATGGTCTTGGTTTCTGAAGTTGGGTGAAGCTTTCTGGTAAATTGTGTTTATAGATATATTTTGATGGATTGAGTCAGGCTGCATAGGAAAGTTTCAGGTAAACTACCATGAAACTTTGTTATTGTTAGGTGTCATCAAGGTGGTTCTAACTCATAGCAACCCTATATACAACAGAACAAAGTCGTGTGCCATGCCCACAATCATTTTTATGCTAAAGCCCATTGTTGCAGCCACTCTGCCAATACAACTCATTGAGGGTCTTCTCCTTTTCCCGACTCTCTGTTTTACCAAGCATGATCTCTTTCTGAAGGGATTGACCCCTTGTGACTACTTGTCCAAAATATGTAAGATGTAGTCGCACCATTCTTGCTTCTAAAGAGCACTTTCTTGGTACTTCCTCAAAGGCAGATCTGTTTGTTCTTTTGCCAGTCACTGGTGTATTCGATAGTCTTCTCCAACACCACAATTCAAAAGCATCAGTTTGTCTTCTGTCTTCCTTATTTGTTGTCCAGCTTTCTCATGCATATGATGAGACTGAAAATATTGTGGCTTGGGTCAGGCTCATTTTAGTCTTCAAGGTGATGTTTTTGCTTTTCAACACTTCAAAGAGGTTTTTGAAGCAGATTTTCCCAGTGCAATGCATCTTTTGGTTTCTTGACTGCTATTTCCATGGTGTTGATTGTGAATCCAAGTCAAATGAAATCCTTGACAACTTTATTCTTTTCTCCATTTATCATGATGTTGCTTATTGATCTGGTTGTGAAGATTTTTGCTTTCTTGATCTTGAGGAATAATCCATACTGAAGGCTGTGGTCTTTGATTTTCATCAGCAAGTATTTCAAATCCTCTTCGTTTCCAGCAGACAAGCTTATATCATCTGCCAAACACAGGTTGTCAATGAGTCTTCTTCCAATCCTGATCCCCACTTCTTCATATAGACCAGTTTATCAGATTAGTTGCTGTACGTGCATATTGGATGGTTATGGTGAAAGTATATAACCCTGACACACACCTTTCCTGACTTTAAGCCATGCAGCGTCCACTCATTATGTTCAAATAACTGCCTCTACAGATTACTTACAAGCACCATTAAGTGTTCTGGAATTTTCATTCCCTACATGTTATCTGTGACTTGTTATGATCCGCAGTTGAAGGCCTTTATATAGTCAGTGAAATACAGGCAAACATCTTTCTGTTATTCTCTGCTTTCAGCCAAGATCCGTCTGATATCAGCAATGATACCCCTGGTTCCGTGTCGTCTTCTGAATCTGGTCTGAATTTCTGGCAATTCTCTGTCAGTATACTGCTACAGCTGCTTTTGAATGATCTTTAGCTAAAATTTTCCTTGTATGTGATATTAATGATACTTGGCTTGGTTCACTAATTTCCACATTTGGTTGGATCACCTTTCTTGGGAATAGCCGTGACATAGGAATCTCTTCCAGTCAGCTGGCCAGGTAGCTGTCCTCCCAATTTCTTGGCATAGATGAGTGAGTACTTCCAGCATTGCATCCACTTGTTGAAACATCTCAGCTGATATTCCATCAGTTCCTAGGGCTTTGTTTTTTGCCAGTGCCTTCAGTGCAGCTTGAACTTTTCCCCTCAGTACCATTGGTTCCTAACCACATACTACCTCTTGAAATGATTGAATGTTGACCAGTTCTTTTTGGTGTAATGACTCTAGGTCTACTTCTTCCATCTTCTTTTGATGCTTCCTACACTGTTTAACATTTTCCCTGTAGAATCCTTCACTATTGAAACTTGAGGCTTGAATTTTTCCTTCAGTCCTTTCAACTTGAGAAATGCAGAGTGCATTCTTCCCTTTTGTTTTCTGTTTCCAGTTCTTTGCACTTGTCATCACAATACTTGATTTTGTCGTCTTAGGCCGGCCTTTGAAATCTTCTGTTCTGTTCTTTTATCATTCCTTCCTGTTTGAATGGGTCATGCTAAATTACTGATTCCTTCTCTTCTCCTATTTCATTTGTTAGAACTGTTGTAACAAAAATACTGCAAGTGGGTAGCTTTAAAAAATAGATATTTGTTTCCTTACCGTTCTTGAGACTAAAAGTTTGAATTCAGAACATTGGCAGAAATTAATAACTGAAAATGTTAGGTCTTGGTGGCACCTGGTGCCTCTAAAGATACCCTCATGGTGCAGTGACTAAGAGCTCTGGCTGCTAACCAAAAAGTGGGCAGTTTGAATTCACCAGCCGTTCCTTGAAAATGCTATAGGAGAGTTCTACTCTGTGCTGTGTAATCTCTATGAGTCAGAATCAATTTGATGGCAAGGGGCTTATTTGGCTTTGGGGCCCCTGTAATTATAGGTAGAGCTAAGGTGACATAGAAGAGGATTAGTTTTATTTAGGAAGCTGTTCATGCTTCAATTCCTACTCCTTACTCCAAGTTACTGGTTTTCTTTCCCTCCCCCAGCCTGTCTATCCCCATTCCTTGTATATCTTTGGAGACACGTTATTTCAAATCTTTTTTTTTTATTTTTAAATTGGGTTGTCTTTTTATTCTTGAGTTGTAATAATGCCTTGTGCTTTTTGGATACTAGATCTTTTTTGGGCCCTGGTGGCACACTGGGTAAACATTTGTCTGCTAATCGGGGGGGTGGACAATTCAAATATAGCAGCCACTCCTTCGAAAAACTATGGGGCAGTTCTACTCTGTCCTACAGGTTTACTATGAGTTAGAATCGATGAAACAGTGGTTAAATGCTTGGATGCTGTCATGTTGGTGGTAAAAACCCATCCAGCAGCTCCTTGGGAGAGAAGACCTGGTGATCTGCTCATGTAAGGATTATGGCCTGGGAAGCACTATGGGATGGTTTTAGTCTGACCTCTAGGGTCACCAGGAGTTGGAATTGACTCGATGGCACACAATGACAGTGTATGAGTTTTAAGGAGTCTCAGCATTCTGGATGGAAATGCTCACTTTTCAGTACAGCAGTCCTACCCTTAACTGTGCCTCACTTACCCTAGCTGAAAGACTGTCTTTACTGTCTCTAGAGAATGAGCCTTACTACTTGTGTCAGGACTGGGAAGGGAAAGATATTAGGCTGGAGACATCACTGGGAGAAATCCTTGAGTAGCTGGTATTAAGGCCATGAGACTGGGTGAGATAACCTAGGAGGTGAAAATAGGAGAGATGTTTGGGAGTTGAGACTTGGGGCATTAATGAGGTAACGTCTGTAAAGCTCTTAGAAATATGCCATTTAACAAGTATTAACAGGAAATGTTATGTAAGTGTAAAAACAGCTTGCAGGCAGTGTCTGACCTTCTCTATGTCACAAGTGGCAAGGAGAATCAAGATCAACAGCCAAAGCCAGGCTTCCGTGAGGTAGAGGTTACACACGTCTCTTCTCTCTGTTGTCTTTACAACTTCTGAAACCAACTGTGCCTTCTACAGCCCTTCCTTTTGGGTTTGATTAATTCATTGCAGTAGCAACACAGAACTCAAAGACCACAGTCACAATTATGAGGACTATCAGGGAAATCACAATTACAGTTCAGGCTCGAGAACACTCCAGACTCAGTTCTTCCGTCAGGGTGGGCTCTGCACAGCTGTGCCCGCAGATGTGCGTCTCCATGGCACTCAGTCTCTACTCAGCTCTCATCTGTCTGTCTCCATAGGCCTGGAAGCCTACTATGCCATCTAGTCCCCTTCTGGGCTCTTCTTCTTTGGTGGTAGTGGGCTTCTCCTCCCTGTTTTGTATAGGATCTCTTTTAAGGCACAACTGACCAACCCCTTGGTAGGCCATGGTTACACTCTCACAGTCGCTTGAGTGGGAGTTACAAGCCCATGGATAGAAATGCCATGCATGAAAGTCATTAACTGTATCACAGTAAGTCTTTTTAAAACAAATAGTTTCAACAGAGATCTGTCAGTGGAGACTGAGCAGGAGGACTCGGTAAAGTAGAAGGAAAACCAGCAGAGTGAAGAGTCACTGAAGCCAAAGGGAAAATGATTCAAGGTGGAAGATGTGAGGATTGTTAGAAGCTGCTGAGAGGTCAAGTAAGAAGGGGCCCCCCAAAGGATAAATTCTCTGATGTAATTAAACTCTTCTAAGAGGGCAATTGAAGCATTTAATTTCAGGCTGCAGAGAAAAGCATGTCAACAACTAGGTATTTAATGTCAGCTGTGACTGCTGAGTTGGGGTAACAGAAGGACAGGTTCCTGAGACTCCAGTGTCTGTCCATTGGAGGTGGGGTAGCTACTGGCATGGGTGCCTGGAAAAGCCACACATCAGTTCAGTGGGCTTTAGAACTTGAGCAAGAGGCTCTCCATGAAGGAAATCAAGCCATCTGTAAAGCTGCTGAGCTCCAAATGTGCAGCAGTGGCTTTGGCAGCAAGCTGGGCAAATGAGATTCTGACTTAGACAGAACAACATTGTTGGCCAGATGGTGAAACCTGATGCCCAGGGTGGTACATCTCTGGGCTGCCCCCACAATAGCTGCCACTGCAGTTATGGCCTGAAACACCTCTTTTGGTGGATTAGGTTAAAGCCCAAGCCTCTTGTATGGTATCAGACAGATTGAGAGGTGAACAGAATTGAGTTTTATTTTTACCAAATACAGACAGCTATATTAGTTACACCTTAAGGTTGTGGTGGATAGAATGAATCACACTTATATTGACATCTCTACTTTTGTAGTTGTCCTCCTTTAAGATCTTTAACATTGCTTCTAGGTTTTAGATATGAGTAATATTGCCAATCTTCTCCACATTGGAGTGATCTCAGTTTCAAGGGCTGTTTTCCTTTAAGATGGACAGTGGTAAGAGATGAGTCTGTAAACGGAAGCATTCTTGGTTATAGATGTACACATTATAGATCTGCTTTCAATAATTCTATTCCCTGCCAACACCACCTCTCTATAGCCTTGTGGAAATAACGTTTGCAAGCTGTCCCCTATAACCTAGTTCTCCCATGCATTACTTGAGGCATCCCCATCACTAGGGGCCAATGTGTATCAAAGGACAATATAGGTACATTACCCTGAGTAGCCACAGGCTTTAATCATGAAGTTCCCATAAAATCTGGCAGCACAGAATTTCTTTTTGACCTTCAAAGTATTGGAACTGACTGCTACACATTTGACAATATCGTAATAGTCACTTGGCTGGGTAATGAAAAATACAGTTACATACCATTGTGTAAAAACAGTTTCATTTTAAGCCTTTAGTTAATGCACACATACAGATATACACGCTCACACACATACTCGTATACATTATTAATTAATAGTAATTATTTTATGTTCATTCTAGGTGTTCTGATGCCTACTTATTGTTTTGTTTTTGAATCTAAAAGAACAAAGTGTTTTAACAGCAGAGAATAAGTTCTCAATGGCAGCATTCACCACAGTCATTAATTAGCAGTTTTCTGTGCTGTAGCACTTGATGGTTTGTGAGGTAGGAGACAAGATGAAGGATTGGATAGACACATGAGCTCAACTTGAGATATTGCCCCAAACCAATGGTGAGCTGTGACTGCTCTGGAAGAAGGTCAGATGTCAGGCATTTCTAGGTAATATGACAAAGCAATAGGTGCACATCTGGCAAGAGGATGTCAGGGGCAAATGGAAGGTTGGAGCAGCTCATGGGAGCAGACCCTAGAGCCCCAGAACAAGCTTTCCATGTCCAGGCGGAGTTCAAAGGCCAGGTGTCAAGACAGATATCTGAGGCAGCAGGACTAGGAATTGAGGCAG
Source organism: Heterohyrax brucei (assembly GCA_028571685.1). Classification (NCBI taxonomy): domain Eukaryota; kingdom Metazoa; phylum Chordata; class Mammalia; order Hyracoidea; family Procaviidae; genus Heterohyrax; species Heterohyrax brucei. The sequence continues at coordinate 64,417,090 of CM053152.1, forward strand.
ATAGATCAGATTTGTTCAGGGAGCCAGCAGTAGAGAAGTTCTTTTTTCTGAACCAATCTTTAATCTCAACCAGGGGGGCTTTTGTATCTTCCTTATTTGTGCAGGAAGCAACCTTCACATGTGCCTGGCCAACTGATGCTTGAGATTCAGCACTCGGATCAACAGGTAGTGTCCTTTGCTGTTGTCATTAGTTGTCATTGAGTCCTAGCTGTCTTGAAGCTTATAGTCTCTTGGATAAAATGGACATTAAATACATGATTTAATATCGAATAACAAGCGTTACTGGCTAGAAAGGAAATTGAGTGGCTAAAACAGAAAGTCCTCTATTGACCCTTATAATTTGGTCCATTGATGAAATTAAAGAAATTTCGGAGGTACAATGCTGGGCTGCTTCCATCACTGCTACCTGAGGTCACTTTAACCCAGGATGGAAGCTCAGCTCCAGCCCAGGCCTGCTGGCAGGTGGCTGACACTGAAGGAAGCAGGAAGTCAGCCCCACCAAGCTATTCAGCATGCTGTGCTGTTGACATTACAGTCCTATGGAGACAGAGTTCTAGCCTGTTTCCTTTGTGATGAAGCCTCTTCCCTTTTTTCTAGCTCTTCAGTAATTAGCCATGCCTGACTTGGCTTTGGTTTATTCCCAGAAAAGAGTCCTTTGCCTTGAATGTTTCTTCCTCAGGGGTAGCATTTCCTGCCCCTAGCTTAGACATTTTAAACAGGTCCCTGTCACCATGCTATCATGGACCTGCCTGGCACTTGTCCCTCTGGGCTGTTTGATCTAGTGCTCTTTCCCCGCTTGGTTGACACCACATTTAACTTGGCAGAATCTTTCTGCAAGTGCTTCTGTCCTGCTTCTTCTTTTTTCGTTTGGAGTTCCAGGCCTTTGAGTCACTCTGAGCTTCTAATTTTCTTCTTTTGTGTAAAATTTCAACCTTGATCATGAAATCCATTTTCTGTCCCTGAGCCCTTGACCAGCTCTACATGTTTTTGTGGGGTGGACCCTCTTCTGGTCTGGCTCATCTCTCTGCTTCTCTGGGTTCTAGTTCCGAGATCAACGTTTACCTATATCAGTTATGAAAGAAATGTATATTATGAGTAGATTTCTGGCTTATTATAGTAAATTGTACCATTTCTCAGGATAGGGCATCGTCTCTTTGACTTTGGACAAGATGACTAGCATTTGTCTATTTTGTTCCATTTCAGGCCATCTCTACAAGCAATAAGCTTCAGAAAATCCACTGTAACAACAAAAACCCAACCTCCAAGCAAACCCGTTGCCATCAATTTTGACTTAAAGTAACCGTATAGGACAGAATAGAACTGTTTTATAGAGTTTCCAAGAAGTACTTGGTGGATGTGAACTGCTAACCTTTTGGTTAGCAGCCGTTGCACTTAACTACTAGGCCACTGTGGTTTACTGTGACAAAAAAGTCCTCTGAAATATCTTAATTAGCATGTTGCCCTGGCAAGATCATTATTTTTCAATAATATAATCTTTATGTTTTAACTTTTCTATGAAGCCCAAAAATTAAGTCCGAGAGGTTAACTGCTACATACCTCATGGCCGAATATCACTACGGTCATCTTCAAGGTACTCCCCTTGGGAAGCTATGCACTGATACCAGTGCCTAGTCCATTCTTCAAAGCAGTTTTGGAACTGTTTCTGGAATGGTCATTGCACAGTGGCATGGCTGCAAGTTGATGAACTTAATTTTATAGTTGTCTATGAGGGAGTATTTAGCCAATAAACAAATAAGTGTATTGGAACACCCTGCCTACTCATCTGATCTGGCCTGCAGTGACTTTTTTCTTCAACAAAAGATAAAAAAAATACTGAAACAAAGACATTTCGATGACATTCAGGATGTTAACAGTCAAACGATGACAACTCTGGTGGCCATTCCAGACAAAGAGTTCCAAAATTGCTTTAAAGGGTGGAGAACTAGGTGCTGGCTTAGGTGCATAGCTTCCCAAGGAGAATACTTCAGGGGTGACCATAGTGATATTCAGCAATGAGGTATGTAGCACTTTTTCTAGGATGAGTTCACGAACTTAACTGTCAGTCTTCATGGCTTAAAAATGTATGTATAGTGCGGAAAATAATGAACAAGTCAAAATCCCTAGAAGGTATATGGGAAGGGTGACGGCTCTCCACTTATTTCCACATGACTTTTTTACCCCCTTGGACTGTGGTGTTAAATTTCTAAGACTTTACTTTCAGAAGAATAGTCATGGATTTCCTTATTATCAATATTGATGATCATCAGTACCACACAAAATATTCAGTGTTTGTTTGTTGTAGAGAATAGATTTTTTTATACAGCATGCCTGAATACTAAGGCTATATAAACAAGTTCTGGTTTATAGAATAGTCTTTTTTTTTTTTTTCCTTCATTTTAACTTCTGGATTTTGAAATAGTATTTATTGTTAAGGGAAAATTGTTGTAGTGTTATTCAATGAAATATACTTGAAATCAATTAGGCTTTCCAATATTAAAAGTAAGCATAACAGTGTGAACTTTTCCTTTGAGGATATGTTTGTGTACAGATATACATTGAATATTACCAAAACAATAGTACAAATAACATGTGCTTGCAATAGCGTTGTCAGACTCCGTGTGTAGGAAGCCATGGTTAGGAGGGCCAAGGCAGAGGGAAACACAAGGAACTTAATGTCATAGTAATAGTGCTCAGGGAACCGAGATTCATTGACCAAAGGTAGACGGAAAGGTTAAAACTGAAGGTCAGTCCATATAAATAACCTCAGCAGAAACTAATCTAGTCTAAAACTCTCATTTGAGGAAACGGAGATCTGACTGGAGAGATAAAATTTATGTGCAAATTACCGTAAATAATGGTACAGATAACAGACTTTAAAATGAGTGTTAGTCAATTCAGAAACCCAAGTGATGTGGTGATTAAATCCTACATCTGCTAATCAGAAAATCAGCGGTGAGTTTTCTTTTTGGGGGGAGCGGGTTCATCAATTCAGTTCAACAAATATTTATTGACAACCTGCTGTTAAACAGTGTGCCACGAGCCCACCAAGACACGAAGCTGAATGGCCCAAATAACTGTACTTGTCTACAAAACAGAAAAGTTGAAGAAACAAGATTTTATGGTGGTTAGTTTCTAGCACTTCCTACTTTATAATTCAGAGGAAGTTATTTAATATCGTGCCTCAGTTTCCACCTCACAGACCTATCATATAAGCAGTTGTCTGTAAAGTACTTTGAACAATGCCCAACATTCAGGAGGCAGCAAGAGATGGCTTTTAGGAGTCAAGAGGTGGGAGGGAGGAGGGGTGGGTGGGGAGGTGGGAGGGGGTACTGCAAATTGTTAAATGCTTGATAACTGTGAAAGATCGATGGTTCAAACCCACATAGAAACATCTCTTAAAAAAAGCCTGGTGATCTGCTTCTAAAAGTCACAGCTCTGAAAACCTGGTCAGGCAGTTATAGTCTGGATAGCCAAGGTTGTCATGAGTTGGAACCAATTCAAAAGTTACAAAAGTTACTTTTTTGTTTGTTTTTTAATTATTACTATATGATTTTAAAGTAGTGATATTCAAAGTGGGTTTTGGGTTGAGCCTATATAATGCAACATTTGGGGGTATAGGAAGAAAATATTAAAACTTCTATTTAGATCTTAACACCAAAGATAAGAAATCAAGCTTCACAGATATTAAAATATAGCTTGAAATTATTGCTTTCAGTGCTTGGATGAGAGAATCAAGAATGTTACTTAGTTTTTGAATTTTTCTATTCTGTAAATTTTTGATTTGTTATTTCAAACTGAGAAAAACTGAGAATAGAGCAGGAATTTCTTGTTCACAGTTAACCCATGCTCATCAATTGTTTGCTTTTTCCAATTTGCTTTATCACTTTCTGCATGTGTGTATATATGTATGTTTATTTTTTCTTGAATGATTTGAAATAAGCTGGAGATATTGTACCCTATTTCTAAATATGTCATTATGTATTATAAAAGAGCAAAGACTTTCTCTTAACCCTTTGGTCACTTATTTTCTGTTTTGTAGTTTTTGTAGGCAACATGTGTTTTCATTAATGGAAGCATGCTGAATTATTGAGTGTGTCTGAATTTTTGGTAGGTGGTATGGATTTTTTTTTTTTTTTTTTTTGCCTTTTTCCATAAACTTAGCCTAAGTGTTAAGCAGTACATACAAAGTACCATTAATTATACCCCAAAGTCCCCACTGGGTTCTATTGGTATATACATATTTTCACTCAGTTATATCAAAAGAAAAAGAAAAAAAAATTTCTATTGTTCCTACCAAAAATTCAGACATGCCATGCAATACTCTGTAAAAACACTAATTTTTGGCACACACCCATTTCTTCCATTTAAATGGTCCTGAAGGCCTAGCATGCACGATTAGAGGGACAGTGGCTTCCCAATAAACCTTGGAGGCTGAAACAGTTTATGGTTACTATGCATACCGCACCTAAAAAAACAAACCCAGTGCCTTCAAGTTGATACTAAATCGTAGTGACTCTACCAGGACAGGGAGTAGAACTGTCCCATAGGGTTTCCAAGGAGCAGCTAGCAGATTCAAACTGCCAAAATTTTGGTTAGCAGAAGTAGCACTTAACCACTCTGCCACCGGGTTTTCCCTGTATATACCACTGGGCACAAATTAACTAACCACATTACAGTGATCAGAATCAGGAAAACTGAACAATGATACCAAATCACTGTTTAAATTTTCACATTATATGTAATAGGAGATGGTGACTGAAACATCATTTATCTTTACCTTTTCCCTCTGCTCTAGGATCTGGTCCAGAATCATATCTTTAGCTTTTCAAGTCTCTTTGTTGCTGTTGTATGCCATTGAGTCAATTTTGACTCACAGTGATCCTATAGGACAAGGTTGAGCTATTCATAGGGTTTCCTAGGCTGTAAATCTTTACAGGAGCAGATTGACAGGCCTTGTCTTCTGTGGAGTAGCTGTTGAGTGTGAACTGTTGACCTTTAGCTGCCTAGCACTTAACCACTCGTTTAGCCAAATCTCTCTAATTTCCTTTAATCTAAAAAATTTCTGTCTTTATTTTTCTTGACCTTGACAGTTTTGGTGAGCTCAGACCAGTAATTGTGTAGAATATCCCTCAGTTTGTGTTTATCTAGTTCCCCATGAGTAAATCTAGGTTGTTGTTAGGGGTGGGAATGTCACAGAAATAACATCATGAACAGGTCAGTGTACCATGTACAGCGGCACGTGATACTGGTTTCTTTCATTAGCAGTGATGTTACATTTAATGCTTTGGTTAAGTAATGCTGTCAAATTTCTCTACTATAAAGTTACTGTTTTATTCTTCATAGTTAAGTAAATAATTGTGAGGGAGACACTTTGTAAATATCCTATTCCTTATTAAAATTTTAAATGACATATTTTAGCATCCCACGATGGTATTCTAACTCAAGCATTCTATGTTTACTAGTGCGCATTCCACTCTAGGGAAGAACTTTTCTTTCTCTTATCTACAATAGTACAGACTCATGGATTTTTATTTTACTTGATGAGTTAAGATTCCAGTACTATCATTATTTTGAAGCTTAAGTTGCCCCGTATTTGACCAGTAGGAGTCTTTTAAAACTGGTCCTTTAAACCAATCCTCATCATTCTTTGAGTACTTCTTTACCGTATTGTACAAGATACTCCAGAATCATCTTATGTCTACTTTATTCTAGCCTTAGAAGTAACCACTTGTCCAAGGATTCCTGGTTTCTGTTAGTGCACAATGGTTGCTGTTGTCAGATGCCATCATGTTGGTTCTGACCCAAGCAATGCTATAGCCAACGGAACAAAACACTACCCAGTCCTGTACAATCCTAGCCATCATCGTCATGCTTGAGTCTACTGTGGCAAAAACTGCGTCAGTCCATCTCCTTGAGGATCTTCCAGTTTTTCGCTGACCCTCTACTTTACTAAGCATGATGTCTTTCTCCAGGAACTGATTCCTTTTAATAACATGTCCAAGGTTAGCTGAGATGAAATCTCACCATCCTTGCTTCCAGTAAGCATTCTGGCTGTACTTCCAAGACAGATTGGTTTGTTCTTTTGGCAGTTCATGGTATGTTCAGTATTCTTCTTTTAATACAGCAATTCAAAGATACTCGTTCTTTGATCTTCCTTATTTGTGTGCATATGAGGTGACTGAAAAAAACATGGATTGGGTCAGCTACACGTTAGTCCTCAAATATCTGTTTTTTAGTACTTTAAAAAGGTCGTTTGCAGCAGATTTTACCAACACAATACATCGTTGATTTCTTGGATCCACAGTCAACATGGATGTTGATTATGAATCCAACTAAATGAAATCATTGACAACATTAATCTTTTCTCTGTTTCTTATGATGTTGCTTACTGGTTCAGTTGTGAGGATTTTTGCTTTCTTTATATTGGGAAGTAATCTGTACTCATGGCTTTATTCTTTGGTCTTCTCCAGCAAGTACATCAGAAAACAAGGTCATTTCATCAACAAATCAGAGGTTGTTAATGACTCTTCTTCCAAACCTGAGGCTGTGTAGCCAACTTGAAAAAAAAATGTTCACTGGCAAAGGGAGACGTCAAATAATTTTGTCTATCTTTCTAGATTCTCAGTGACATAAGTACCCCTTAAGAATTTCTGTACATAAGGATGCTATAATTCAGGTTTGAGGTTCAAATTTATGTATGCTGTATGATCTGGAAACTCTTAGGTCTCTGTATTAATCTAGATATTAACATTAAAAAGTCCCTTGCTGGAAAATATCCTGAGTAACTGACAGAGAAACTGCCATGCTTCTTTGGAGGGATAAAATATCAATCCACACTTCATAATATTCTCATAAATAAATCTTCACTGACTATGAGCTCACAATCTAGAGTTATGCACCACATGAGGAAACAGCCCATTATGAGTTCAAGTTAGCAAGAGTGGCAAACAGAAGGATTTTACTCTGCCTCACTCCTTCCAAAGAAGTGCTACATTTATCAGAAGTATCAGAGAGACTATCATATTTGTTTAAAAAGATTAGAGACACAAAACTGCATTGCAAGCATAAAGGAAGAACAGGATACAGTATTATTTTCTTAGAAAAATAGGCCTTGAAATAGAATTAAGTAGAACTTCAGAAAAGAAAGTTATAATTGAAATTAATGTGCTTTTCAAATTATTCATAGACTTCTAAAATACAGATGAGGGGAAGTAGTGAACTGAAAGAAATACTTAAAGAACTTACACGCTATGTTCACAGAGAAGTAAGGAGATTAACAACATGAAAGAAAAATTAATAGGCATGGATAAAAGAATATCCAACATTTAGTAGTAAGACTTCCACATGGAAAGAATGGGAAAAAAAGCAATATTCAAAGATAATGTCAGTGATACTCTAGAATTAACAGAAGATAAAAATCTAGTTTATACATGTTACAATGAAACTGGAGGGCATCAAAAACAAAGGTCTTAGAAGCAACCAGAGAAAAGAGGTGTTGTTGGTTAACGATAATCTGTAGTCATAATAATTAGCAAGTCATTTGAAAATTAAATACTCATAAAAAAGTCACCCATTTGTAATTTTGTTCAAGCAACTTTATAGTTACATACTCCATCTAGTATTTCACAGCACTAAGGAATAGATGTTAGGAGACTCGTGTAAGTTTACTTATTGAACAGTGTCATGGATTGAATTGAGTTCCCCCCAAAATGTGTGTAGCCATTTGGCTAAGCCAAGATTCCCAGTAATGTGTGATGTTCCTCCGTGTTGTAAACTGTGCCTCTATGTAAATTTGGGAAGATGGGCAGCAGTTGTGTCCATGAGGCAAGACTCAGTGTAAGACTGTAGTGTGCCTTGAGGCAATCTCTTGAGATATAAAAGAAAGAAGGTAGCAGAGAGATTTGGGAACCTCATAGCAGAAAGAAAGGAAGCAGTGCTGTGAGCTGAGCACCTCCTTTGGAAAGGACAGGGTTCCTGCACCTCGGAAACTTCAAGTCCAGGGGAAGATTGATGACAAGAACCTTCCTCGAGAAGCAGCAGAAAAAGCATTTCCCTGGAGCTGATATCTTGAATTTGGATTTTTAGCCTATATACTGTGACAAAATAAAATTTCTCTTTTCAAAGCTACTTGCTTGTGGTACTTCTGTTAAAGCAGCACTGTATGACTAAGACAAATAGCAGAGGCAAAAAGTCATGTGCCAGTGGGGAAATATTCATTGTTCCTGCTGTGGTGAAGATTGCTGATTTAATCCAAAGAAGACAGTCATGAATTAAAATCATTTCTTTATCATTGAATAGTTGGGTTACATATTGGAAAACACTGCTGATGGTTAAAAGAGACAAATATTAAAAAGAACTATACAATATGGGATGACTTGTTGTACAGTTTAATTAAAATTCAGGTGGTCCCTGGACTACAAATGAGTTCTGCTCCTAAATCTACCCTTAATACAGATTTGTATCTAAGTAAGAACAATTAGGTGCAGTTTGTGTCTAATGTCAGTTAGTCAAATGTTTGTCTTAGTGTGCATAAAGAAATCAAAGAAATACTTCTGGAAATACTAAAACATCTGGAACATATAGTAATAATAATGTTTTGATGTGTGCACAGTAGCATTTCATTACCACCCATGGTATGTATGCTAAATTTTTAATAGGCTATACAGGAGTCGGTTTGTAACTACAGGTTGTAGGTAAGTGGTACATTTGTAATTGGGGACTGCCTGTAGTCTTATTTTACAGGAAGACTTAGAAGATTACACAATGAATTATTAATATCATATTTTTATGCAATAATGTGAGGCAACTATGTCCTCCTCCTTTGAGGTATTTTCATAAGCACCACTATACTAATGTTTTTTACATGTTACTGTAAAAAATTAGCATACTTAAGAAAATACTGCACAGTTGGCAAACAGATATAGAAGGCTCACATTATTTGTGTAAAAAGATAGGAATCATTTCTAGGTGGTGGATCTCTGGTATTACAGTGGTTAAGTGCTTGAATGCTAACCAGAAGGTTGATAGTTTGAATCTATCAGCTGCTGCATAGGCAGAAGTATGGCACCCTACTTTTGTCAAGATTTACAGCTTTGGAAAGCCTATAGGGCCATTCTACTCTGTCCTAAAAGGTAACTGTGAGTTGGACCTGACTCAATGGCAATAGGTTTGATTTTGGTTTTGGGGGTGTGGATTAAAAGTGAGCATATTTTCTGCTAGATACTTTGACATATAATCTGGATTTGTTGCAATGTTCATGTGCTTTTTTTTTATTATCAGAAAAATACTAGAAACCTAAGAAAATGGTGATTTCCCAATTGTTATTCCTCCCTCCCCACAGCAGGGGCATTCAGATAACTGGTGGCAGAGGTCGTGCAGGATGAAGCTAGGTAAAAGATTTTCAGATTCCTACCATTAATTTTCACTGCTGTAGGCTGAAGATCAGGAGATAAATTTCTAGAGCCTTAGTTGCTGTGAGCTTGACAGTTAAAGTTAAAAGGCCTCTTAAAAAAAGAGTATTCTTATTTAATCCTGTTCTCACTTAATGAATACATTAAGTGAGAATAGGATTTTCAATTCTATTAGCTTTCCAGATAACCTCAAGTATGAAGTTTGTTTACCATTTATAGGTAAAATATGTTAGTAAAGGAGGTAAAGACTGAGACACATAAAGTTATAGGATATTGTCAGCTTAGTTCTTTTTAGAAATAAAGACCTTTAAACAGTTGCGTTTGTACTATTGTATAATAAGATAAATAGACCTACTATGAAAATCTTTTGTATTGCCCAGTGATTCATGGATTACCTTATGGCAAAGTACTTAGAGTTATTTCACTTATAAATATTATGTTTGTATGTATGATTTTTTTTTTTTTAAGAGAAGCATGTTTTGGATTGGTTATTGTAGTGGTATTATTTTTATTTCAGATGAAATGAAAATTAAAAGGATCCTCCTATCCTTTCAAGGTGAGGGTGATTTTAAAAAATTCATGAGAAAGTAACAGATTGCCAAAAGTAAAACAAGGCAAACAACACCCAAAAACATAAACAAAAGCCCACCACTACCATCAGTTCCATGGACTAGAGTTGAAAAAGACTGTTTCAAAAGATTTTCATTGTTGTGCAATTCCTTTCCACATAATATAAATCATATTAAACATTATATTTATATTCAACAGGGAAGCATTTTTCTAGCACATTTTAAAATGATCCAGTTGAGTGTTTCAGAGTGCTTGAAACCAATTTATTTAAGTATAGATAATGCAGCACTTTCTGATTAGGTTGTAAGAGGAATTGATTGACATCAAAAGAAATCTATTGAGTAGTTGGTGCATGGCATTGGAAAACACACACACATACAATTTACTAAATGTAGCCAATAATGCATTTCTTCATTGTAAACGTAAGTATTTTTGAAGTATAGTTTTCAGCTATGAGAGCAATTAGAACAGGTATTACAAAGAAACCAAGACCCAGACCTTGGAATCGGTGTACCACGAAGTATTTAACTGAGATCTGAAAAGCATAATGAGGTACATTCAAACACATAGATTTCTCTCTGAAGTAAAATAGTTTAACTGTAATATAAAATACAAATTTTAAACACTGTCTGTCTCATGCTTTCCCTTTCAACTTACGTTTTGAATGTTTTCTAATAAAATAAAGTAGTAATATGTATACACTGTTTGGATTTGATGTAATAGATGTACAGTAAAAAATACAACTTTTTACTTCTATGAGTTTACCTTGAGAAAGATTAGAGGTCAGTTGTTAGAAACAGGGAGAAATCAACTTAGGGGTGGCCACTAGGGAGACTTCACAGAGGGATAGAGAGTGGAGTAAGGTTTTGCAAGCAGTATACTTCCATCAAGATTAGAATAACTAAATATAGATCAGTTTTCTCAGAGTAAAAAGGAGAATCAATCAATCAATCATCAAACTTAAGTGAGTTTCTATACAGGACTGCCAATTAAGTTAGCAAACTTATCCTAGAAAAAATGTTATGTAACTCTTTGCTGAATATCTCTACAGTCACCTTCGAAGTACTTCCCCTGGGAAACTATGCACCAACAGCAGTGCCTAGTTCATCCTTCAAAGCAATTTTGGCACTCTTTTTCTGGCATAGCCATCAGAGCTGTTGTTGTGTTACCCTTGATGTCCTAAATGTCATCCAAATGTCTTCCTTTCAATATTTCCTTTATAGTCAGGTAAGGAAAGTCACTGGGGGGCAGATCAGGTGAGTAGGGAGGGTGTTCCAATACAGTCATTTGTTTACTGACTAAAATCTCCTTCACAGACAACGTGGCAATTAAGTTGGAGATCTTGCCTCCTTGCCACCTTGCCAGTGTACAATGGCCATTCCAGAAAGAGTTTCAAAATTGCTTTGAAGGGTGGACTAGGCATTGGTGTCAGTGTGTAGCTTCCCAAGAAGAATACTTCAAAGTTGACCGCAGTGATATTCAGCAATGAGGTATGTAGCACTTAGAACAATTAAGTTCGTGGACTTAATTGTCAGACCTCATATACGATATGCTCAAGTCTGACTTGTGATACTGAACCTAGAAAACCCTGGAATTAAGGAGCTTGAGTCTTTCACTGAATGGTCATTTGGCGAGTATATTCCATGGGCTTTTATTTGCTGATACGTAGTGGGATACACAGGAAACCCTGGTTGCAGAGTGGTTATGAGCTACAGCTGCTAAACCAAGAAGTCAGCAGTTCAAATTCCCCAGGCACCTCTTTGAAACCATGTAGGACATTTCTACTGTGTCCTATAGGGCTCTTGTGAGTTAGAATCAACTGCAGGTTTTTTTGAATTTTTTTCTTTAACTGGCATAGAAGGTAGGCTGGGTACTTGCTCTCATGGAACTTGCCGTGTAACGAGATAAGATTAAAAACATGAAACAGTTTTAGACAGTTTATGCCAAAGAACCTAATGAATGGTGCAGACAGTGAGAGATGATTGAGTGAAAAGGCAGATTTTTGCCGACTGGAAAGCCTGTGGATTGTTAACCTCACCTCTTGCACTCTCACTTTGCTTGCAGGTTTTTTACTATGGAAAGAAAGCTTTTGCATGTCCTGTTATCTGGGCTTGGAATACTCTTGGGTCTTCAGATTCCTTCTCTTCTTTAAGTGTCTGTTCTAATGGCTCCTCTTCCGAAAGGCTGCTGCTGTAAAAAGTGGTCACTCCACTGAAAACCAAACCACAGCATCTGCTGTTGAGCAGTTCCAACTCATAGCGGCCCTACAGGTCAGAGTAGAACTGTGCCACAGAGTTTGCAAGGAGTACCTAGTGGATTTAAACTGCTGTCTTTCAGTTAGCAGGTATAGCATTTAAACTCTATGCCACCAGGTTTTCCACTCCACTGAAAGCTGTTATTTTCTGTTTTAAGTGGTTCCCTTCGTAGCCGTTTTCTGTAGTTGATAATAGTACATAAATTTGTTTGCCTTTTTCTTTTCTTACTCTTTCCTCCTACTCGAACTAGGATGTAAGGATCAAGAAGACAGAAAACACAATTATTTATTTTGGACCATTATATACCTAGGAGTACCAAGCATGTGGTAGAAGGTCTGGCACAAAAGCAGAAATGATTTACTCAACAGATAAAACAAGTAAATATCAGATTGGGTCTTGATGGCCTGGTAGTATCTGGGTAAATGATGAAAGAGAGAAGAAGCACCTGAGAAGGAGGAAATGATAGCTTCACCAAAATGATGTAGCCAGAGGAAGCCATCCAGCAGAATCTGTGGCAGACAGAACCTGCATCAAGTAGAAACCTGTCATAAAAGGAAAACTCAAATATCTTCCACTATAATTGAGAATGACCAAAAAGTGGTGACTGTGTCCTGTCAAAGGCAGAAAACTTACGAGGCCCCAAACACAAGGCAATCCTGTTGAGTTGCGGCCTTCACAAGTTTCACTGCATTTAGAATTCAGATAAGACTAGCTTAGCGGAAGCCTTGGAAATGCAATGGTTGGACTGGACATTTAATAGGATGTTCAGGCCAGAGTGTGCCAGGCTTTGAATCCCAGCCTAAGCAAATCACAAGGCAATTTGAACTTCATCCTATGTGTGGTCAACAGAGAGTTTCTAAACTTTGATAGAAACTGTAAATGAGAAAGCTTATACTGACACATCTCTTGGTACCAGCTAATTGGAAACATTCAATTTCCCATTTGGTTAAGGGTCCCTATGCAGATTTCTGTGAAGACAATGTTGACAAGAACCTTGGTTGAATGCATAATTCCATGGGTTGAGTTGTGTCCTCCCAGAAATGTGCGTATACACACTAATACCGTGATCTCTGGCACTGTGTGGTGTTCTATAAGCTGCAAAGCCTGCCTCTATGATGTTAACGAGGGACAGTGGGTGGCAGTTGTGTTGACAGGGCAGGAGTCAGTGTGTAAGACTGCACGTTGTTTTGAGGCAATCTCTTGGGATGTAACCAAAAAGGAAGTAAGCAAATGGTTGGAGACCTCATACCACCAACAGGCAGCACGGGGAGCAGAGTGGAGAATGTGTCCTTTGGAAAGGACACGGTATCGAAACCTCAGAAACTTCTAGTCTAGGGGAAGGTTAACAACAGTGACCTTCCTCTAGAGCCAATAGAGAAAGTCTTTTTATGGAAATGACACCCTGAATTTGGACTTGTAGCCTACTGAACTGTGATAGAATAAAATTTCTCTTTTTAGAGCCATTCACTTGTTGTATTTCTCTTAAAGCAGTACTGGATGATCCAGACGCATATGGTAGTAAGAAAGATACATGACTACTTATAGATAGAACTCTGATTTCAGGAAGTATCAAGTCTTCCTAAAGAGTGAGGAGGTTAGGGATGTACTTTGAAATCCAGGACTTTGTCTCCATTTCTTTTTCTTCTAAATGTATCCTACTTTAAAATGCTTCACAAGAGGATTGAACTGTAGACTCCTAAAGTCGATCCTAACCCATTATCTTTTCACAAATGCAGGCTCTGCTGCTTACGTGGGACAGTAGGCAAGTTGGAGTACTTTCTCAGCCTCAACTTTTAAAATTGTAAAATAGACAGAAAAATACCCTCATTGTGAGGATGAGAGATGATCTATGTTCAATACTGGCGTGTAAGAATGCAACTGATTTTATCAACAATATTTGGCTTGATTCCTCCCCCAAACCAAACCAAACCTGTTGCAGTCAAGTTGATTCCAACTCATGGTGACCCCCGGGGTTGCAGAGTAAAACTACTCTGTAGGGGTTTCTTGCTTATAGTCTTTACTGAGGCAGATCACCAGGCTTTTCTTTTGTGGTGAGTTCCAACTGTCAACTTTTAGGTTAATAATTGAATGCAAATCATTTTTGCCATCCAGGGACCTTTGATTCCGCCCCACAGGCAGCTACCTAAGGGATAGGAATGTTCTGTATTTGCTACTGTACACACATGGCTGCTAACCAGAGGGTTTGCAGTTCAAATCTCCCAGGTGCTCCTTGTAAACTCTATGCAGGCATTTCTACTCTGTTTATAGAGTCACTACGAGTCAGAATCGACTCGATGACAGTGAATTTTTTTTTAATACAGCCTAATTAGAAGATGTGGTACACAGTTTTGTCTGTAATTACAGTAGTCCTGTCAATACTGTCAAGGCATTTAGTTAGACTTTTCCTAATACTTGCGTTATCTCCAAGCCTGTCAAAATACAGAAATATTTTCTTAGGGCTAGAATATCTTGTTACCAAAATGTCTGCATATAATTTGAACCTAGATTTTCATATTGTTTCCCTATAATCTCCTAGTTTCAAGCAGCATTTTCCAAGTCATTTGTTGTATAAAATGGATAATAATAGAAAACATACTTGTAAATTTTATTTTACTTTTTTCTTTTTAAGATATTAGATTGAGACAGTGTAATATGAATCAGGAGGGTCTACTTTCTGGGCTTAATCTTACAATCAAGTGGTAGATTGCTCTGAATATGGTACACTGACATTTGGGCCTTAGATTCCTCACTTGCCACATGAAAGGAATAGATTAGTTTGTGCCTTTTTTTTTTTTTTAAGATGAAGTTTCCTTGTAAATTTCTAAGGTTTGGGGAGAGAAGTTGTCTTCTCAAATTCTTTGACAAGTGGTGCAAAAAGAGTCTTCTTTGTGGCATGGAAGGTGAAAGCAGATGACCTCTGTCGTCTTTTCGAATTCCAAATTCTGTGATTAAATGAATTCTGTAGATTCTCACAGATAATAGCTTGTTAAAGACATTGACATCATCCACTTATCCATGTTAGTAAAACTGTTCATTTCAAAGCCTATAAATATTTCAGAAGACTCACCAGAATTCTCTTTCCATTCCTGCTTATATCATCCTTAGGTAATGGTCCCTTTAAGGTCCCCATGACCCCTGTGCAAAGGAAGTTATCCAGGGCCCATGAATAGTCTTCTGCAAACACAAGTCCCCATAATCTTTAGTCTTTATCTTCTTTGTGTCCTTGGACAGACTGACATACCTTCTAGAACTTTCTTGCCCTTCTCTGTGTTACCCAGTACTCATGAGTATTTTACTAATAAATATAAACTATTACTCTTTAAATGAGATGAAGAATTACCAGGACCAGGTCCAATGACTAGAACATGAGTATCAGCACTTTCCCACAAAGATAATAGCACCCAAAGGACCAGACTTGCTTCCCAAATGGCATGCTAATTAGAAATAGTGTTTTGCTGTAAGCTTCGTAGCAGTATTGACCAAGGCTAGGCTGGAACGCAGGCACTACGTATGTTCTGGAACTGCTGTGTAAGCTGAAGTCCACTTGCTGTCCTTGTACTGAGTGAAAGTTGTGGTCCACTTTTCACAAAACCTTGCACTCCCAGCCCTAGCAGCTATGACTGCTCTCCTGAAGACCAGCTCCTAAGAGCTGTCTCTTTCATCCTTTTATGGGGAAGAAAAAGAGGGAGAAATCTTGCAGACTGGAAGATAGAGCACAAATCACTGTAACTCTTTACCATTAGAGTATCTATTAGTCCCACGACACCTCTCCTTTTTTGTAAAAATAAAACTTTTGCCTCCTCCTATCAGAAAGCCAACTTTTAAGATTTCCCTATCAACTATCTCCTCTTGTTAACGTTGGAGTCGCCTGGTAGTACAAACAGTTAACATGCTTGGCTGCTAACCTAAAGGTTAGTAATTCAAGTCCACTCAGGGGTGGCTGGGAAGAAAGCCCTGGTGATCTGTTTCTGAAAAAAATCAGCCACTGAAAGCCTCATGGAGCAGAGCTCTGCTCTGACACTTATGTGGCTGCTACGAGTTGGAGTCAGCTCAACAGCAACTGGTTTTCTAATGGATGCATCTTTTTACAAAAATATATATAAATATGATCAGTATTCCATTCTAATCCTCATAATCCATTTACTACCTCATTTCAGCCAGGGGAAGTCAGTCAACCACAGCGCATCCTACGGGACATGTGTTCGTTCAAAGCACCTGTCAATATTGATGGAGAGAAAGGGTCTTTCAGCAGAATGGAACCGATTTTGAAAATCATCGAGGGCAATCAGTGGGACAGTACAGTGGTTAGAAATAGCTTTTTAAGCCTGAAGGAGATGAAAAAATCTTTCCAAGAGCTGTCAGATGATGGATAATTTGAAACCCCTTGAAATTATTTATTAGAAACAGCTACTAAAAACTTAGCCACAGTTTTCAGCTTGACAAGATGGGGTTGTTTCATATTTTAAACATTCAAAGGAAACCACAGGAAAGCTGTCATTAAGAGATCAGTGAATCAAGCCAATGAGTGAGATAATTGTTCACTAAAGAAGAGGCAGTTGAATTTTTAATGCCTCGTCAGTGATGGAAGGATGAGAAGGGTATTACTGGCTTGTTCCTGAATGAGCTGCCTGGTGAAAGCTTGGGTGACATAAAACAGAAGAAAAATATCTTTGAGAATCTGGAAAATATTAAAACAAAACAATGCTGGATCACTGTCTCTGATGATTGTGCCAGATACAGTTGTGATAATTTGTTGGTGTTTATTTTCCTGTTCCAATCAAAATGAATAGCTATTTGGGGAGATTCCATCTAAGTAGCTGCCTGGGAGTGGCAACCAGCATTGAGCTCTACTAATTAAAGGAGCCACGGTAGTTTGAGTGGGACCAGAGGCTACTCAAAGTGGCAAAATAACAAAACAAAGCCTCAGCAGCCAAAACCAACACAGAGAAGTAATAATGGGAGCAGATTCAGGGGCTGCAGATCCAAACTGCTAAACCTACTGTAGAAAAATCTCTCCTTGTATGGCAGAGGCTTTTACGTAACTTAGTGTCATTGGGATTTGAAGGGACTAGTAGAGTAGCAATCCTATTTTCCTTGTTTACATTCAGAACCAATAAAGAAAAAGCAGGAATCAGGTGGAGATAAAAATTTTAGCTTTATTCTCAATAAGTATGTTTGGAGAACATGCTGTAGATGACAGAGGGTATACTTATACTGCTTTCCAAACAGAAATATAGATATGTCGTATTAGGATGAGCTAAACAATGGTGGTCCTGGCTCCCAGGGACTGAGCCTTTATTGCTAAGCTTACAATAGACAAGTGGTAGACAAGAAAGTGCACTGAATGAAGAAATATTCCAAAGAGGTATCAGGGAGGAGGAACTGAATTCTTCTCATTTCTACAAGTCAGCCAAGCCAGCCAATTAAGGTCCACCAAGAAGCTAAAATGTTCCCATAACAGAGGTCACCATATGCAAAAATATGAGGAATGGGAATAAGTAACCCCCCCCAAAGTACTTCAGGCCGTAAGGTCATACCACAGTGTGTCATTTTATAGTAAAATTGTGCCTTCTTCATTTTTATTCTTTGAACTTTTGAGTATTCATCAGACCGTGTTCAGAAAATCACTGTGGATTGATTTCATCTATACTTACTTGAAAGGATCCCCTGAGGTCAAAAACAACTTTGGCACACCCCATAGTTTATCACAGCCCAGGGGGTATGATGGGCTCTCAGAAAGCCCTCAGGTAGACTCAAGACTAGGAGTTCAGACACTATAGGTGGGCAGCTTCCTATGGCCAGTTCTACTCATAGGTAGAATTGATGCCAGGTAAGCAAAGAGCCTGTGTTAACCCCTTTTACCAACTCTATTTTAAGCTATCCATGTACCAAAGTGTCTCAGAGGGTACTTCTGGGAGATAAAGAGACTGGGTCTTCAGGTCCTTTATTTTGATGTTCAGATCAATAAAAACTAAAACAAAACAAAGCATTTGATTGGAGCAGTGATATGTTGGGAACAGCGATTTTTGAGAGGAACTTAAGGAAAGGAGAAGCTAGACTTGTACTCCTGTTTCCACAGTAGAGTCTTGGTCATGGGCAGGAAGTATTGACAGTGAATGAGTGCAGCACGCAGTTAAAGAACAAAGGCAAGCTTTGAGTGTACCTAGAGGAAAAAACATCTAGGCAGGAAGTATACTAGTAAAAAGTGTAAGTGCTTAAGACGCAACTGCGTTTGGCCCCTACTGAGTACAGTCCTGAAGGAGAGCTTCCCCAGGCTTTCAAGAACTGTGGAAGGCGGAAAGGGGCCCAAGATGGCGCCTGGGCCCTTTGACAAAGCCGGACCACACCCTGTCATTTCCTGTTTATCCAACCTTGGGCTGGCACAGCGCATGCCTACACTAGAGCCGTGAGAAGGCGTCCAATCGCTGATCTCCTCCGGGAGGAGTGCGTGTCTGAGCGTGGCTGAATGGGATTGGAGGAGAGCATGAGTGTATATATACAGGAGAAAAACCACCCCTGAGTAGTAGGAGGAGAATAATAATAGAGTAAGCAACCGGCAAGGCTCGGCTCGGACCAGCTTGTGGACCAGCAAGAGAGAGGAGAGAATAAAGTAAGCACCAGGGACCAGTAGGAGTAGGAGTAGGAGAGAGAAAGAGAAGAATAAAGAAGCATTGCAAGCGGCTCGAATCTGTGTGTCCTGTCTTCTTTACGCCGGCGGACAGTTAGGCAGGGACAAAGAACCATTGCTTCTTGCCAGATCAGTAGAAATTTACCAGACTGCGTAAGTTTCATTCCCACCTCTTCTACTTTCTTTCTATGGCAAGGTACACCATCCTTCTTTCCTGCGCATGTAAGATGGAGATAAAAATAGCATTTCCTTTGTGGGATTTGTTGGGAGAATTTAGTGAATTAATGTATGTGGAGTGGTTGTTACATTGCCTGGCACTTGTTATCAGCTATTGCTGTAATTCCATCCATATTGGACCCTGTGAAGGCATAACTTAAACTCTTCTTGTTACATATGTTCCGTTAAACTAGAGGTAACCACCAAAGTAACATGGAAGCTTCTTGTTTTACTTTAAGTGGAGAACACATGGTAAATTTGGTGGGACGCTGAAAAAGTGAGAACCGTGTCCCTAGCCTCAGCCCTGGACTGATAACATTTGTATGAGAGAAAAAGAAACTTCTGTTTGTTCAAGACAAGTTTTATAGGGCAGTGACATTTTTAAGACTGTCACGGTGACAGTTGTAAGGGGGTGCACGTAGAATATTTGATGACTAATGAAAGCTGGCAACCATGTTGGCAATGTAGTTGACAGCTACAAGTGCTAATCCAAAGATCAGCAGTTCAAATCTACCAAGTGCTCGTTAAAAACACTATAGGGCAGTTCAACTCTGTCTTGTAGGGTTGCTATGAGTTGGAATCAACTCAATGGCAACAGGTTTGGGTTTTAATGAAGGCTGAGTTAGGGTGATGAATGGAGAGGAAGGGATAGATGCATGGGTATTTTGAAAGTACAGTAAACCGGCTGGAGGTAGACAGAGAAAGGAAGGCTGAGTGGACAATGACTGAGATAACTGGATAGCTCTGTGCATAGAATGGAGGCAGCAAGGTTGATTTTGTACAGGCCACGAATACGATGTCAAGAATACCAGCAGGTGAGAAAAGTTCCACCAACGAAACAGGTGCTGTCAACTACCATAATGAATACTCGAAAGATGTGTTTCAAGTGCATTTGAGTTTTGTTATAAAATGAAAGATGACTCACTGACACAGATATGTTTAAAAGTCTTGTGTTATAATAGGTATGTTAACACGATATTTTTTTCTTATCTAGGAGAGATGAAACCTTATAAAATATCATTCAATCATGATGATTCCCTGATTAAAATATTAAGTGGTCATCTGTTTTCAGATCTGCCTAAATTAGGAAAGTCTCCTCTCCTCAGATCAGATTTTATTTCACTTATATTAATTGCAGTGAGTGTAAATCAGGGAACTACGACAATAAGATGAGTCACAAAAGCCCACGTTTTCCTTCTGTGTATCATGCAAAGTGAAGCAATATCTAGGTGATCCACACTACTGCTTCCCTCAGTTGTTAGAATGACCTTAGATTTGCTCCCCACTCTCACCAGCCAGGGATGCTTATTTGGTTATTGGGTATGAAGGGCTATCCTAATGAGAAAGGTGGTTTCCCTATAGCATGTGCCTGAATACCATACAGCTACTCTGCAAAAGTGTATTACTTTCCTCAGGAAAAAAGAGAAAATATATTGCAGTCCGCTGCCCAGGGTAAATACCAATTAAAACCTTTTTTCTAGGGGGATGGGGTGGGGTGTGAGGGATCCAAGTCTAGCAAAAAGAGGCCTTTGTGGTATACGTGTGGATATACCAAACCTCTCCCCAGTGTAAATATGCCATTGCACAGGGAAAAGCTGGCAACACCAGAGTACCTGTACCTTGCTGAAATTCTATCTGTTCTCGCAGTGTTCTCCATTATCTTAAGATAAAGGCCAGATTCTTTAGCTTGTTGTGACAGCCAAATGATATACTTTAAAATTTGAACCACTGTCTCCCCAACCATGACTTACTTTTAGATCATTAAGAAAAAAACATGAGCCTTCGTATGCCATTAGGACAAGTGTGCCTGAGAAAGGAATGAAGACGTCCATGTTCAGCTTTGCTTTGTTAAAATGGTCTACTGAAATGTACTGTAAAGTCAAGAGTCACAAAAGTCAAGGTTTTTGATTCATGAGAGCCAGACTTCTAAGTATCAAAAGTTAGACTATGGAGGTCTCTAAACATAAAACTTCATCATCATAGAAATGTGGGAAGTTTTGATGACATGTCAACCTGCCTTAAACCAGCTCTAGATACAATGTATGGATGCTCATGCTAAGATTAAGAGATACGGCAAAGAGTTCCAGGAGCAAGCGTTACAGAGGAGCAAGTGTTACAGAGGAGCAAGCGTTACAGAGGAGCAAGCCCTCTGATTAATCCTTTTTCCTTTCCTTCTCTTCTGCAGTGTGGAGCTTGTAAGTGCTACTTAGTCAGTGCACTGTGCTCTTGCAAAGAAACGCAAAATGTTTGGTAGGGCCAGCTCTCAGGGAGATTTTCTGGAATCGGGTTCTGTATCAGAAGTTTGTGACATTTTTTTCTTTTGTCCTTTTATTGTTGTTGATAGGATTTAGTGACCGAGCACTGAGGCTACACATGTCTGCTTGCCTCCCATCCCAAACTTAGGACAACTCTGAAGGACCATCCTAGCTCCAGAATTCGTCTAGATTGGAGTGTTGGCTGAAGCCTTCTTTGGAACTGCTTTGGAGGGCTCTGATTAATCCTTTTTCCTTTCCTTCCCTTCTGCAGTGTGGACCTTGTAATCCCTAATTAGTCAACATATCACGCTCTTACAAAGACACACAAAATGTTTGACAGGTAGAGCATCTGGGTGTGACTTGCTTCAGGAAGGAGGTGTCATCTCCAAAGAGGACTGACTGCTAAGGGATGTCTTTTGGCTGTGGTCCCCAACTCAGCAGAATAAACCCTTTTGTTACTGAAGTGGGGTCTGCTAGGGACATCCCAGTGTTTACCACAGAAGGTATTGTTGTTCCACTTCACAGATAAGAAAATTGAAGTTCAGGAGAGAGAGAGAGACAGGATATGAACCTGGATCTCTGTTCCATAGTTTTGCTGTTTTTCACCATCCTTGTGTCAGCTTTGCCTCAGACTCTGTCTCTCAAGTAAAAATCACATAATGTAGAATTAACCATTTTAAAGTGTACAAGTCAGTAGCAGTTAGTATATTTATGATATTGCACAGCCACACGTCTCTCCACTTTCATCACCCCAAAAGAAGCCCTGTACCCATTAAGCCGTCTTCCCCTAGTTCTTCCTTCTGTCAGTCTCGACCAGTCTGTTGTCTGTCTCTACAGATTTACCTTTTCTGAATATTTCATATAAATGGAATCATATAATACATCACTTTTTTATATCTGGCTTCTTTCACTTAGTATAATATTTTTGAGTCCTCCATTTTTATCAATGGACTTTTTGACATTTTCCATCAAAAACTGTATTTTACTTAGAAGCAGGTGTTTGGCAATAACAATAAAATTTTAATGTGGAATGGAGTGTTGACTAAATGAATGATGCTGTGATTGACTGCACTGATTTGGCCAGCTAATACTATATCATAGTGGATAAGCTCTAATCTATTACCTATTAAATTATCTGAACTCCCAAATGCATCCTTGATGGTTGCCTTCCCTTTTAATGTCACTAGCTTTCCAGTGCTCCCTTCCTTCTGCCTTTGAAATAGGCTGTGTTTTCTGCCCTCCTCTGTGGTATCTGCAACAGTCATCAGACAAATAAAAAGTGCTGACTTCTTCTCGGAAGCCCCTCTCTGGAATATGACACAGTTACCTTTGGCTCCACTTATCCTCATGGTTTTGTTAAACTACCTTAGAACGGCACTGAGACATTAGATTCCAAGCAATGTTGTTTTTTTTCTTTTATTTAAAGCTAGTAGGTGAAAACAGCTCACCAGAATCCCTGGTACCTCAACTAAGGAACAATTTTAACCAAAGTATTCTTCCCCACATCTCCCAATCCGTTATTGCTTTAAAGAGCATTTTGATTACTAACTCTATGAATGAAACTTAGTCGAATTCACAAGAGTATTTAACTTACTGGTTATATATAATCATACATGACAATTGTTAAATTATCCATCATTCCATTGTCATATTTCAGTGGTGCCATTAAATCTTTCCATCTGTGAAAGTCATAGTGTGAGATTCTCCTAATCACTTAAGTTGTAGGGGTGCATTTATCTGTTTACTCTAGGGAATCAGGGGATCTTGCAGTTCTTTTGGCCAGTTGCCTGCTTACATCAGGTCTCTGGCTGAATCCTATTAAATAAAGTATAGTTCCTTCAAAGATTTGGGTCTGTAAACCACTGCTTAAGTTCATGGTTGGGCTCTTACCCTATGTGTATAGCTTCTTTTATTGTAAGTCTAAATGTCAAATAGATAAGTAGTTCAGCCAACATTTCTTGGATTCTCTCTTGAGAGTGCTCTGAATCAGTACAGGAAATTTATCATCTGGTTTTGGACAGTCTGGTCTTTGAGCATTTGCCGTTATTCAAAGAAAGCTGTGGTGATGGAGCAGGTCGATGGCAGGAGACTTCATTTAAAGATTGCAAAGCCAGCCAAGTAGCCAAGTGCTGTCGAGACGGATCCATAAGTAGGCTTTATTTAATGAGAGCAAGGAACAATGGATATATGATACTTCCCTTCATAACAAATGGCTTCAGGGTTTCCTCAAAAAAAAGGCACCTTTTTTTGTTTAGATATTGGTGATAACCAAAGCACCACTATGAAACAGGACATTGTGGTCTAATGTTTAACACTGGATCAGAAATAAGAAAAGCTAGAGTCTATCCTTGCTTAGAAACCCTGGTGGTGTAGTTGTTAAGTGCTACAGTTTCTAACCAAAAAATTGGCAGTTCAAATCCACGAGGTGCTCCTTGGAAACTCTGTGGGGAAGTTCTACCCTGTCTAGATTGGAATCAACCTAATGGCAGTAGGTTTCATTTTCTTTGATATCCTTGCTTTACCACTGACTAAATTTGACATCTCGAGGAAATACATATTTCCTTCTGATTCTTATCATCTTTACTCATAAAGTTGACCCCCAAAACCAAACTTAACTGCCTTCAAGTCAATTCTGACTCATAGCGACCCTATAGGACAGAGAAGAACTGCCCTATAGACTCTCAAAGGAGTACCTGGCGGATTTGAACTGCCAACCTTTAGGTTAGCAAAGGTAGCAGTTAACCACCACACCACCAGGGTTTCCTTGTAAAATTAGGATATTGGAATGTGCATTCTCTAGGCTGCTTCTTACTCCAAGAGTCATTGTGTCATCCCAGTCTACTTGATTCTAGGTCATTCTTTGAAGCATCATGTAAAATAAAACTTACATTTTAAGATGCAGTAAACTAGAAGTAGAATGGAGTATTTGATGGGTTTTATTTATGTGTTCATTGATCTACCCAGCTATTCAATCCTTTTTTTGGTTTATTTCAGTCTGTGAGAGCCCTCAGGGAAGACAATTGTTCTTTAGCTGGGGGATTTCATTGTGATTCTTTAATTATATAGTATTATTCTAATATGAGTATCCTTGTACTTGGTTTTCAAGCAACTAAACATTCTAATCCCACTTATTATCTTATATAAAATGTCTTTATAATGACATAATTCTTTTTATGGGGAAGGTATGGAAGAGAGTGAAAAATTGTTGCAGAAGTGAAGTGAAAATATAGGAAATGTGGATTAGGAGAGAAACTGACAGGAAATGGAAACTATAGGTATTTCTGAGTGTCTCATTGCCAGTTTGTGAAGAAGAATCACATTACATACGGAGATATATGTATATATTGTATATTTACATAAATGTTGCTGCTAATATTGCTTATCTTGTGTGTAGCAGGTAGGGAGGATGGAGAAAGGAAAAGAGTCAGAGGTGAGGAGAAAGAGAAATCAAATAGTCCTATGTACAAGTGACAGTCATTTCAGGACTCTTGATTAGTTTTTCCATTTAGAGATAATGTTGATTTTGGAAGAGTTTAAGATATTGTCTTTTAGCTCTGATTCCCTACATAAGGAGAAATAAGATAACACTATTCATCCTTATATTGATCATTAACTGTCTCTTTTAGGATGTATTCAACAGTTCTTCAAATTAGCTGTCATGATACAAATATTTTACTTTTGGGACAGTTGGCAACATCATGTCAAAACAAATTTCATTTTGCAACTCATCAGTGTGGAAGCTGAGAGATCACAGAAGAGGACAAGTATTCTGTGTAAAGAATACTCTGGAGTCTGGCTGACTGATGCACTGCTGTTTCTTGTCATGGTGGTGGGTAGCCGGAGGAGGTAGTGGCCCTTTAAGAAGGACTTTCTTTGACAGGTGCTATTTATTGGCGTTCTGGCTACAGTGCTGGAGGAGGAAGCATCATTTATGTTTTAACATGTCTTGCAGGAGCCTGAAAGACAGATTGTGTGTGGACATCGATTGGTGGGCCCTGTTCTTCGGTCTCCGGACAGCCTCAGGATTTAGGGCCAGAATTCTTGGCAAAATGAATAATACCCTTGCAATTTAATAAGATCAGAATCTCTCTGTATACACTATGTTTTTTCTCATCTCTTACCAATGTAAAAGAGGCATGCCAAGCTTTTGACAGTGGAAAGCTAAGGGGGGGGGGGGGAAAGGAAGCACTAATAATTCTCCTGTGTCTGTCAAGGCTGTTTAATGTTGTTGTTTTCTTAAATTTCATTTCCTGAAGCCAATATATTTAATTTATTGAAATATCCTGTAGGATCAGGGTGCTCTGTTTTGAAAAAGGTATCTCATAAATTTGGGGTCTCCTATGAGGATGGCTTTCTTGCATCGTCATGCATCTCTGACATTTCAATCTCAGAGAAGCGGGGGAAGAAGTTGCAGTGCTGTAACACGAATAAAACATTCCAAACCCTTGTCGTTATTGTTAAAGATGAGATGGTAACATAACAAAAGCCCTATTTTTAAATATCAAGGTGTAATTTTAGAGCCCTGGTGGCTAAGAGTTTGACTGCTAACCAAAAGATTGGCAGTCAAATTCATCAGCTGCTCTTTGGAAACCCTATGGGGTAATTCTACTCTTTCCTGTATGAAACCTGTAAGTTGGAATTAACTTGATGGCAACTGGTTCAGAAGATGTTTTTTAGATACAATTTACATGTTTTGTCCTGCCTTTATTTAAAACCCAAAGTAGCTGACCCCAAACATACTGTCCATCCATGAAGGAGTATTATTTATATTCCAGTGTAATTTCTTATAGCATTTTAAACGTCATCATTTTAACGATACCTTTAAATATTTTTCAGAAAGGAGCCACTGTTTTCTTTAACTTCCTCTCAGAGGATCTAGAAGCTCAACAAGCCATTATTTATGACTTTTATTTGAATAGGAGCCACTTCAACATTCTGGCACTTTCCAAGAAGAATTTGGCTTTTTCTATACAAGTATGGCAGAACAGGTAATTGATAATAGCATCAAACATTTTAAAGAAAATGTGACTGTTTAGTGAGTGTTACATAAAATCTTTAGGGGTTGTGATTCATCGGAAGCTTGATCTTCTCTCTCAACCTTTAAGGGAAAAAAAGGTGTCATACAATCAATTCTGAGACATAGTGACCTCATGTATGTCAGAGTAGATTTGTGCCCCATAGAGTTTTCAGTGGCTGATTTTTCAGAAGCAAATCACTAGGTCTTTCTTCTGAGGTGCCCCTGGGTGGACTGGAACCTCCCACCTTTTGGTTAGCAGCCAAGCAATTTAATTGTTTGTACTACCTAGGCATTTTCTTTGCCCTTTAACTGTCTTAAAAACTTCTCCAGTTCTGCTTCTATATGATACATCAGAAATAGACATTTATCTCTGTGCCTTCCAAAGACCTTAACTAAAAGACACATGAAAGACAATACTAATAAAGGGTGAAATCCCAAAGAAAAAGAACATGAGAAAAGACTGAAGTGTCGACATAATGGAAGCAGAGCCACGTGGTAAATAACTTAGCGGCTCTTGGAAAGGTGAATCTAAGTTAGCAGTGAAAGAGCTGAGATTTTGATTTGTGTTGCTGACTCCCAACAGACTCTCTGAAATTAAGAGTAATGGTGTGCTGAGAACAGAAGAATTGGCCAAGAGACTGCTGAAGAAGCAATTTAGATCCCAAGATCCATCTGTGGACTTTCTCTCCCCAACCATAGGTAAAGCACTAGAGACTTATTCTCAGGAGGGGAGACACCTGGACTTCCCTTGGAAAGCACCAGCTCTGAGGGTAGGGATACCATGCTGATAGAGAATGACATGGAAGCATTGGAATCCTTGAAATTCCCCCATTCCTTTCTTCACTAAACTTCAGAATTAACTGCATTAAGGTTGATATATTGCAGTTAAGGGACTGAAATAGTCTTCCTGAGATCTGACTAAGAAAAATGAAATAATGAAAGAGCTGATTACTATTGGTTTCTGAGTGGCCCACTCT
The DNA here is from genome assembly GCA_028571685.1 of Heterohyrax brucei. NCBI lineage: Eukaryota > Metazoa > Chordata > Mammalia > Hyracoidea > Procaviidae > Heterohyrax > Heterohyrax brucei. The sequence goes on from CM053152.1 coordinate 64,444,418, forward strand.
TCCATTTGAGATTACCAAAAATCATCAGTCATTTTTTTCCCCCACAAAGTTAATGTCACGAAGGGCAGATGGTGAGCCTGCAAATGCAACAACCCCCCAGCAAAAGCAACATAATTTTGTTAGTATTCATAAAGAGAAGACACAGGATCTCTGATCCCAAACAAAACAGGCTTCTATTATAAAGGCACATACAAAGAAAAATAAAAAGAACTTTGGAAAATTAGAAAATATACTCTCAGGAAAAAATAAAGAAATTCAATAGAAGGGTAAAAGGGTAAATTTGAGAACAGCTTTTAAGACCCCAGACACCACTCACCAATGTGGGGTGCACAGAGCTCTCTTAGCAAAATGCTAGTTGTGCCAATTGGCCTCAATTTCGCTTAAGAGCATGGTCCCCTGCCCCCTGCCCCAGCTACTGTATCCTTGCGATATTGGGTTAAGATGGAAGGAGTACTCAAGTTATGCTGAAGTCCACTTAATGTTGTTCTTGTTTCTAATGTGTGCTATCACTGCTTTCTCCCAACCCCTCCCTCCCTCCCCTCCCTTGCAGCTGTCAAAGAGTCTTTTCTTCTATACACAAGTCTGTTTTTGAGATCTTATCGTAGAGGTCTCATACAGTATTTGTCCCTTTGTCACTGACTACTTTCACTTTGTTTCTTTTTTTCTGATTTCTCCTCATAGATGTGGGAGTCAGTAGCTCCATCTTCCAAGTCAGAAAGTTTGTTTTCCATTTGTTCCATTCTGTTTTCTTGGCTTTGAACTGAATTTTCTATCTCTTTGATTTTGTTATTGATCTGTTGGATTTCAGAGTATTGGTGTTCCATCAGATCAAACAGCTTGCTCAATTTTTCATTTTGCTCTGCTTTATTTTGTGTAAGGTCTAGGAGAGCTCTCTATGTAATCCTTTTTACTCTCCCTGTGATAGTTCTGAAAGGCTTCTACATCTGGGAAGTTCTTTTGATCTTTCTTCTGTGGTCCTTCTAAAGCCATAGGTGAATTGTTCCTAATGTTCTGGTCCAAAATTTGTTTCTTTTTGGGCATTTGGAGGTTGTTTTGCTTCTCTGGTGTCTCCTTAATGGGATCTAAAGCTCAGTCTGAAATGGAAGTTGATCACCAGACAGCTCTATGTACTCCAGTGACTGGGCTCAGTGGAATCTCTGTGGTAGCAGGCTTGACATCCTGATTGGCAAAGAGACAACCCCATTTACAGAGTCACTGAAGAGATGTCAACTGACCCTAGAATGTGAGACAGTAAAGGCTGGAAGAGATGCCATCCTAATGCACCACCGTTATTTCTCTATTGAAAGGTAAAAGTTATCTGACAGCCTGCAAAATTAGTCAGGCATTCAGGTATGCAAGCCCCTCCTCCCAGCTGGCAAAGTAAGCACCTCTATATCAAAGACTGCTTTACTGTCAGAAAAGTGCTCTCTGGGCAGGCATTGCCTCCCAGACTGGGAATTAGGTCCAGCTGAGGCCTCCCTATAGGAAACTCTGCTTCCCAGTGAATCAAGATGGCATCCCACACAAGCACCCCTGCCCACCTCGAAAGAGGCTGTTCTATGGTGGAGATTCAGAGATTCCAAGAGAGAGAGGTCAGAGGTTCCGAGTTCCACATATTCCAAGGCCAGGCTCTCAAAATGTGGTGATTCTGTTCACCAGTCTCATCAGCAGTGTGCCTGAGCCTTGCTGTCAGTCAAACTTCATCCCCTCCCACTGAGTAAGACAGAGGAAACAATACATTAAAATGGCGACTTACCTACAGTCCACAAGAGCCAATACACATCAAGGGCAGTGGTCAGCAAAAGAGAAGTTTCTCTCTCAGTGATATGTAGACCAAATAGACAGCCTTATGCCCTGCCCTAAAGCTCACTAGGTGTCCAGAAGGCTCTGTTTAATTATCAGTTCAGGTCTTGGATTCCACAGGGATTTAGGGAGACATGTGTTTAGTCTGCCACCTTCACTCTGCCTCTCCCACCCCCAGAGAAGATTGTTTAGTAAAGGTGGCACGTAACTGGAAAAGAAACCTAACTAATGCTAATAATGCTTTGCCCTTGAGTAATCCTTAGGATTTTGTGAAGTACTTTAATAGATTATTCCATTTGATCCTTGAAATAGGACTGTGAAAGGGAAAGATCAGCTTTTATCTAGTTAAGTGGGTTAGACAATCCTAAAGCAAGTTAGGAGTTCAGAGAGAATTAGGTCATAAGACTCTGGATTCTCATTTTGGTGCCACTTAAGTTTATTGCAGGAATTCTAGACAAGATAAACAAAAGAATTAGAAACACACCTTTAAGACTTCTTTGTCCTTCCTCTTTTTTCATCTTCACCTCTTAATGAGCTCTTCTAAGTCTCCTGGTTGATTTGCTCTTACTTGATGATTACTGGAAACTCTGATGATATAGTGGTTAAGCACTATGGCTGCTAAACAAAAGGTTGGCAGCTCAAATCCACCAGACACTCCTTAGAAACCCTGTATGGCAGTGTCATGAACTGAATTGTGTCCCACCCAAAGATATATGTTAGTTTTAACTAGGCCATAATTCTTGGTACTGTGTGATTTTTCTTAACATTGCAAATCCTGCCTCTGATATTAATGAGGGAGGATAGTTGGCAGTTGTAGTGGTAAGGCAGGATTCAATCTATAAGACTGTGTTATATTTTGAAGCAATCTCTTGGAATATAAAAGAAAGAAGTAAGCAGAGAGACAGGGGAACCTCATACTACCAAGAAAGAAACTCCAAAAGTAAAGTATACCCTTTGGACCTGGGGTTTTAGCTTGGAGAAGCTAGTCCAAGAGATTGACTAGAAGGAATTTCCTTCAGAGCTAACAGAGGAAGAATGTCTTCCTCTGGACCCAGCACTCTGAATTTGACTTATAACATACTAGGCTATGAGAGAATAAATTTCTCTGTTAAAAGCTATTCACTTGTGGTATTTCTGTTATGACAGCACTAAATAACCCAAGACAAGCAGTTCTACTCTTTTTTGTAGATTTTCTATGAGTTGGAATAGACTCAGCAGCAATAAGTTTGGGTTTTGGTGACGACTATTATTTCAGAACTAGTGCACAGTACTTTTAGGGGATCTATATTTCTTTTCAATTCCTCCTGCTTCTCCACAAATATGTTAGTTCCCTCTGTTTTGGAGTATGTTCTGTAAAGTTTTTAAACATACCTACTCATTGGTGTGTTTTCTGGTCCTTAGAAAGCCTCAAACAAGTTACAGCTCCTCCCTGGGAACGAGCAGAATTGAACTAGATATTCACTAAGATTCTTCCAGCTCTAGTATTCCCCATTCCATAATTCTTTTGCTTTTTCCAGATTTAATGGATCAGATTGCTTAGATAATAAGGAAAATGGGGACATGTTATGGTTTTGCTAAATAGTCACCTCAAAAAGGCAAGAAACAACAGTGAGCAAAACAGCAGAAATGAAACTTCTTCACAAAATAAAATATCGGCTTGGCTTGGCTTTAGTTAGCTAGTGCTGCTCTAACAGAAATACCACAAAGTGGATGGCTGTAGCAAAAGAAAGTTTATTCTTACACAGTCCAGTAGGCTACCAGTCCAAATTCAGGATGTCAGCTCCAGTGAAGTCTTTCTTCCTTGTCAGCTCTGGAGAAGAGTCCTTGTGTTACATCAGTCTTTGTGTTGCATCTTGGCACAGGACCCTCAGGTCTGAAGGACATGCTATTCTCCTGGTGCTGCTCTCTTGATGATTTGAGGTTCCTAGTTCTTTGCTTGCTTCCCTTTCCCTTTGTCTCTTCTAGGATGAAAGGAAAAAGCATGGTGCAAGTCATACTCCAGGGAAACTCCCTTTATAGTGGAGAAAGGGATTGATCTTATGAAGGCATTTACAGTCCCACCCTAATCCTTTAACACACACAGACACACACACGCACGCACACACACACACACACACACACACACACTGCCTTTGAGTCAATTCTGACTCATAGTGACCCTATAGATCAGAGTAGAACTGCCCCATAGAACTTTCAAGGAGCTTTTGGTAGATTTGAACTGCTAACTTTTTGGTTAGCAGCCGTATCACTTAACTACTATGCCACCAGGATTTCCCTTTAACATACAGCATAGGAAAATCACAAAATGGAGGACAATCATAAAATATTGGGAATCATGGCCCAGCCACATGGTTACAAACATTTTTGGGGAGACATAGTTCAATCCATGACATATATTAGTGAAAGCAATAAAAAATTTATTATTGGAATGTGCTGTCGCTGGGTAAGGAGAGTAGAGGAAGCTGCAAACAGCCAGGTATGTAAATGTGAATTGTATTGTAAACTTTCACTCAATCACAATAAAAAATAAAAGTTAAAAAATTTACTATTTACAATGAGCTCAATCATAACAACATCTGTGAGCATGATACAGGACCGGGCAGTATTTTGTTCTGTTGTACACAGGGTAGCTATGGGCTAAAATTGACTCAGTGGCACCTAACATGTGCCAAACCATGTTCTGGCCATGTTGTATGTATTATCACTAATTTTCTTATTATTTCTTTAAAGTAAGTGCTATTGTTTTATTTTCATTAATCAGATTTTAAAAATAGAGCAGCCATATTTGCACATGGCAGATACAATGAAAGACACAAACAAAAGAAAAAATATCAAGTAATAGAAACATTTTAAGATTGGAAGGTAAAATTGCCTCAACTACTTCCATGCAGACTCAGATCTACTCACAACAGCTAACACAGTTAATGATGTCCTTTAGGTGTCACAGACTTTGTAAGAGTAAATGGCTTGAAGCAGAATTGCTACCATGAAGAATAGGCACATTTTAATATTAATTAATAGTGGCAAACTGTTTTCCTAAAAGGTTGCATAATTTACATTTGCACCAATACGTAAGACATATTTTCTGACAATCCTGTTCCCTTTATGGCCTGTCTCACACCTTAACCAATACTGAGTGTTATTAAATCTTTATCAGTCAAATAGATGAAAGAAATGTATCTTATTTTAATTTCTGAAATATCTGATGATGGACGTATTTTCCTTATGTTTATTAGCCAATTGCATTTCTTTTTGTGAAATGAGTTTCTGTATACTTAGTTCCATTTCTATTGCATTATTCATCTTTATCTTTCTGATTTATATTTATACAAACTTTGCCATGGTGTTGAAGTGTGTCGGGAGCCGTGGGTGAGCCCCCAGGCCCCGACATACAGGAAGCTTGTAGGGCTGAAAAAGCCCGCGCGCGCCAAGTTTGAAAAAGCCCGCGCCCGCGAAATTCAAAAGGCCCGCGCGCGCGAAAAACTTCCTGCCTGATGTCACTGCCTTAGTCCTATGTATATCCAATCCCCAGCCGACAACTACCTCACTCCAAATGTCACTCCATCCCTATGTCACTTGATCCCTCCCTTTATTCCTACCACTATAAATATACCTCATTTTGATAATAAAACGAGGCTTGATCAGATTCTTGTCTTGCCTTCATTTTTCCGCCTTTCTCGCTCACTTTCACAGGCTCTCCCTCGTTCCTTCATTGATTTGTTCCGCGGGCCGGGGCAAAACTGGCGCCTCAACGTGGGGCCCGAGGTACGGAGCTGCTGAAAGAAACCCACCACGGAGAAGGAAGTCCTGGCCAGGCGTCCTGAGCGACCGCACCGGGTGTGAGCTCGCTCGACTGAAGTTTCCACGGGAAAAGCTGCCCGTGAGTCAAACTTGTCCTGATCACCGCGGGAGTAGCCGCCCTGCGAGTTGGTCTGAGAGGTAAGTGGTGGTTGGTAGACATGGGACAGGAATTAAGTTCGCATGACTTGTTTCTTACCGGCATTGAAAAATCATTGGATAGGCGGAAAATTAAGGCGAAAAAGAAAGACTTAGCTCAGTTTTTTATGTTCCTATCAGACATTTGTCCGTGGTTTTCACAGGAAGGCACCATTAGCCCGCAAATCTGGAAACGGGTTGGAGATTGTCTGAATGACTATTATAAAACTTTCGGACCCGAGAAGGTCCCAGTCACTTGTTTTTCTTATTGGAATTTGATAAATGATGTCCTCCAGAGTTCTCATAATGCTCCTGATGTTCAACATCTAGCCCAGATGGGTGAAAAGGTTATGAAAGAACGGTCCCGTCCCCCCTCAGTTTCTCTTGATATTCCAGAAAAACCTCAAGCCTTTGGAACACACACACCCCCGCAAGGGAGTCATACTGATCCCCCCGAGGGGCTTCACCCGTCCCTGAGAGCTTTCATTGATAAACCCGATTCTAACGCATTGTCCCCTGAGGGTCAGACCACTCTTGAAGAAAATGCTGCTCATTACCATGAGAATGCCTACCCCTATACCTTTACGGCCCCTGCCTTTCAGAGACCTCCTCATCCTCCAGAGCCTCCTAAACTGACCGCCCCACCCCTTGGCCTGGAACCCAGCTGTCCTCCCCGATCGACTGAAAACTCCCTTGATCAGGATATATCAACGCTAGAAAAACTTGTAGCTCGCAGACACAGACAGTTAGATCTCCAAAAGGAGCTCCAAGCCCTTGAGCAAGAGCTTAACTCACTCCGCCTAGCCCAGGATCCTAAAACTCGATCCGGGAACAATGTGTCAAAAGGTGCCCCAGGCCGTCCTAGGACTCTCCTCACCTTTCCGGTAACTCGTAGCCAGCACGGGCAGATAGAGACTGAAATAGAGAGTGAGGAAGAGCAAGAAGGCCCTGAGATAGAAGAGGAAGAAACTGAGAATCCTGATATAGATGCTGTCCAACCTGACAGCCTTAGCCCCCAGAAATATCGCCGCTTAAATGTGAAACATGTTAAAGACTTAAAAGCGGCTGTCAATAACTACGGCCCGACAGCCCCTTACAGTATAGCATTGCTTGAGAGCCTTAGTGACCGATGGCTTACACCTAATGATTGGCATTTCTTGGCTCGGGCCTGTTTATCAGGGGGAGACTTTGTTCTCTGGCGTACCGAATTTGCTGAACTGTGCCGAGAAACGGCCCAGCGTAACGGAGAAAGCCGGACCTCCCGCACCTGGACGAGAGATAAACTCTTGGGGAGGGCTCCATATGACACCAATGAGAAACAGGCAAATTTTCCCCCTGGTTTATTATCACAAATACAAAACGCCGGCCTTAGAGCCTGGAAACGTCTCCCCCCCAAGGGCGCAGCCACCACCTCATTGGCTAACATCCGCCAGGGACCCGATGAGCCGTATAGTGAGTTCGTCAGCAGATTAACCGATGCTGCCGAAAGGCTAGTGGGAGAAGGTGAGACTGGCAGTGCCTTTATCAAACACCTTGCCTTTGAAAATGCTAACCCCTCTTGCCAAGAAGCCCTACGACCTCATCGCAGAGGAGATCTCTCCGATTATGTCCGACTTTGTTCGGGTATTGGAGCCTCTCATGCTATCGGCGTTGCCATAGGAGCAGTGCTTAAGGGCTTGAACCCCAGCTCATTACAAAAAACTTGTTTTAATTGCAAGCAGCCTGGCCATTTTGTGCGCGAATGTTCCCTGGGAAAACAAAATCGTGGGCCTCCCACCTCGGTGTGCCCCTGATGCAAAAGAGGCAAGCATTGGGCTGTAGATTGTTATTCCAAAACTGACATCAACGGTCAGCCTCTCCCCCCGAAACAGGGAAACTCCCAGCGGGGCCAGCCCCTGGCCCCACCCTTGGAACAGAACCTAGGGGCAGTCAGGTTTGTTCCCCAAAAGCAGACACAGAGACAGGTTTCAGCTCCCTCTGTCGCGCCACCCCTGGAAGTGCAGGGTTGGACGTACGATCTGCCATCAGTGCAATACTAACCCCTGAACAGGGCATTCAGGTCATTCCTACAGAGGTCCGAGGACCATTACCCCCAGAAACGTTTGGATTGATAATAGGGCGTGGCAGTTCCTCTTTGGCCGGTCTTCAGATCCTCCCAGGAGTCATTGACAATGATTATACAGGACAGATATCTCTTTTAGCTTCTGCCCCCTCAGGGCCAGTATCCATACATGCAGGTCAAAGAATAGCTCAAATCTTGTTGCTCCCTTTATTACCCACACCCCATAGGCATTTAGTTCCCCGGTGGCCTGACGTTGCCTTCGGGTCCTCAGATGCATATTGGATACAACCAGTCACACCCAATAGACCAAAACTTACTCTCCAGTTAGATGGCAAAGCCTTTGAAGGAATAATGGACACAGGAGCTGATGCTACAGTAATTTCAGCTAAATATTGGCCTTCCAACTGGCCCTGTGAGACCTCAATAACTCATCTTGAAGGCATTGGTCAGTCTGTCAATCCTAAGCAAAGCTCAAAAATTCTTACTTGGAAGGACTCTGAGGGTAACTCAGGACAAGTTCAACCTTACATAGTTCCGGATTTGCCTGTTAATCTGTGGGGTCGTGATGTCTTATCCCAGCTGGGGGTCATCATGTGTAGCCCAAATGAAATAGTTACCCAACAGATGCTTAATCTGGGCTTCCTACCGGGACAGGGATTGAGAAAGAATAATCAAGGCATGAAGCAGCCTCTTCTTATAACGCCTAAAAATAATCGTTCAGGCTTGGGAAGCGAAAATTTTTCGTAGTGGCCATTGACTTCCCTGCACCCTACGCTGATAAAATTAAGTGGAGATCTGAGTCTCCAGTGTGGGTAGATCAATGGCCCTTGACTGAGCAAAAACTCGCAGCTGCCACAGAGTTAGTGCAGGAACAGCTGGCTGCTGGACATTTAGAACCAACTACCTCTCCTTGGAATACTCCTATATTTGTGATAAAAAAGAAAAATGGGTCATGGCGACTCCTTCAGGACCTCAGAGAAATTAATAAAACCATGTTTACAATGGGGGCTCTCCAACCTGGACTCCCCTCCCCCGTCGCCATTCCAGCTAATTACTTTAAAATCATTATTGATCTCAAAGATTGCTTCTTCACTATCCCTCTTCACCCACTTGATAGAGAACGCTTTGCGTTTAGCCTCCCAGTTATTAATTTTAAAGGACCAATGCAGCGCTATCAGTGGAAAGTTCTCCCTCAGGGCATGGCCAATAGTCCCACTCTGTGTCAAAAATTTGTTGCTCAGGCTGTAGACCCTCTCAGGCGTCGGTGGTCTTCCATTTATATCATTCATTACATGGATGATATTTTACTGGCGGGGGCCTCCAGCTTAGAGGTACTTAGGTGCAGTCAGGACCTAACTTGCCAACTAACTTCCCTTGGACTTCAAATTGCCCTGAACAAAATACAACTTGCTGACCCTTATTATTACCTCGGTTTCGAATTGAATAATAATCAAATCACCACTCAAAAGCTTCACTTAAAAACCTCTCATCTACACACACTTAATGATTTCCAAAAGTTCCTGGGAGATATTAATTGGCTCCGACCATACCTCAAACTTACAACTGGGGAATTAAAACCATTGTTTGATACTCTTCATGGAGATGCCAGCCCCCTCTCTCCCCGCTACCTCAATCCGGAGGCAAAAAGGGCCCTTCGCATTGTTGAAGAGGCCATACAGCAACAACAGGTTACCTTCATAACTTATGAACAGCCCTTTGCCCTTATTGTCTGTGCCACACTATATACACCCATGGGGGTTTTGTGGCAGAATGGCCCTCTCCTGTGGATACACCTATCCTCCACCCCGACTAAAGTTCTCCTCACCTATCCCTCCCTGGTGGCCAAACTTATAAGACTAGGCCGAGAAAAAAGCCGCCAGCATTTCGGCAGGGACCCTGATCAGCTTATCCTTCCTTACACCAAGGAACAAACAGACTGGCTCTCTCAAAATGATGATGACTGGGCAATTACTCTAGTCACATTCCAGGGTACTATAGATAACCATTATCCTTCACACAAACTCCTCCAGTTTGCCCAGAGGCACCCCTTCATCTTCCCCAAAATAACATCTACTCAGCCCTTGAAAGGAGCCTCCCTGGTTTTTTCAGATGGATCTTCCTCTGGTATTGCCGCGTGGGTTATAGACTCACAGGAAAACAGTGTCCAGTCTCCTTACAGGTCTGCCCAGCTTGTAGAGCTTTTCGCTATCCTACAGGTCTTCACAATACTACATGATGTTCCCTTCAATCTTTACACCGACAGTGCTTACATAGCTCTCTCAGTCCCAGTGTTGGAAACTGTTCCTTACATCAAATCATCTTCTAACGCTGTGCTTCTTTTTCAACAACTTCAGGCACTCATCCTAAAAAGACAACACCCCTTTTTTATTGGACACTTGCGTGCCCATACTGACCTTCCAGGACCCCTCTCCGAAGGCAATAACCTTGCAGATAAACAAACACACTTGGTCCTCTCAGCTACCCTAGAGCCCATTACCAAAGCCCAACAGGCTCATGCTCTTCACCACCTCAATGCTCGTACACTCCGCCTTATGTTTAAAATTACTAGAGAACAGGCGAGACAAATTGTTAAAAACTGTCCTGCATGCGTAACTCTTCTGCCTCTCCCCCACCTAGGGGTTAACCCAAGGGGCCTGCTCCCCAATGAAATCTGGCAAATGGATGTTACCCATATTCCTGAGTTTGGTAACCTCAAATATGCCCATGTGACCATTGATACCTATAGTGGGTTCCTCCATGCCACCCTCCACAGTGGTGAGGCCTCTAAAAATGTTATAGCACATGTTCTCCAATGTATTGCCATCATGGGGAAGCCCCAACAAATCAAAACCGACAATGGACCAGGATATACATCACAAACCTTTAAAAATTTCTGTGGTCAATTCCAGATCAAACATGTAACTGGCATTCCCTATAATCCTCAGGGACAGGGCATAATAGAGCGAGCCCACCAGACCCTTAAGTATACCATATCCAAACTTAAGACAAACACTGTTTATTCCACTAAAGGTTCCCCTCGTAACCTCCTAAATCATGCATTGTTCATCCTTAATTTCCTACAATTAGATCTTAATGAAAAATCTGCGGCAGATCGTCTTTGGCATCAAGAGACTAAAAATCAATATGCCAAGGTTATGTGGAAAAATCCCATAACCCACAAATGGCACGGTCCTGATCCGGTTCTTATCTGGGGAAGAGGCCACGCATGTGTGTATGATACTGCAGAAGGGGCCCCTCGGTGGCTACCTGAACGTCTTGTTAAGCCCATCAATGATAACCCCATTTCCAGGGAAAATACCCCTGAGAAGCCTTCTCCTCTTGTAGGCTGTGAAGGCCACCTGTGTCCGGCATTGCTGGAGTGAAATGCTGAGAAAACTCTGCGATATGGAAGTCAACAATCCATCACAGATAAGCTTTTTAACCTTCTTGTTAATCATTTTTCCTACATATGAAGGATTTGCCCCTACCAACCCCCATGCTCCTTTTGGCCTTAAATGGGCTGTTATGAACCTAAATGATAATTCCATACTCTATAATGTTAGTGACACCAAACCCTTAAACACTTGGTGGCCTGACCTTTCCTTTTGCCTTAAAGATGTCATCCCACGCATAAAAGAATACGCCTCTAAACACGTGTGCAACTTCGGGCTTTATGTTTGCCCCAACTATAATAAAGGTGCTCACTGTAGGACAACCGATTCCTACTTCTGCGCCAAATGGAGTTGCGTTACCTCAAGTGATGGAAATTGGAAATGGTCCACACCTTCTTCAGACCTCTTAAGTTTCTCCTTTACTAAGTATTATGATAAAATCAAAAGATTTAGTTCCTCTAAACCATGTAACAAAGATAGATCATTCAGGGGTCATTAAGGACACTATAACTAACCTCAGAGAGCTATTAAATCAGAGACAACGAGAATGGGGAAGCAGCTCAGGACCGCTTGATTTTAACTTTACCGGAACTTCATGGCTTACTAATCTACTTCTCAGTTTTGCTGGCCCTGTTTTAGGAATATTACTGTTCCTGACCTTCGGCCCTTGGGCATTCAGAAGAATAACAAGCTTCATCAAACAACAAATAGATGTTGCACAAGCTAAACCTATTCAAGTTCACTACCATTGCCTGGCAGTTGACGAAGCTTATGCCACTGAAATGGGGTACCCTAGCTTCCTCCCCACGGGGACAGCATGAAAAGTAGAGGCATGCTTACCTCCTTACCAATCTGGCAAGAGAGATATGGGTACTGGTGCGAGTGCGAAGCAAAGCATTGCAAGGGAAAGTTAACACTAACTCCTCTACGTTTCCCTGGGGCACACCTGGCTTGCATAGAGGTTGGTATCTATCTCAACATCAAAACGGCTCTGCCTCTCCTCCTCAAAAGATACCAAGAGCCATAAGTTCTACACGGAGGAGCCTTGGTCAATACCCCCTCGCCCAGTTAAAGCCCACCTCCCATTAATTAAAACAAAAGGGAGGAGATGTCGGGAGCCGTGGGTGAGCCCCCAGGCCCCGACATACAGGAAGCTTGTAGGGCTGAAAAAGCCCGCGCGCGCCAAGTTTGAAAAAGCCCGCGCCCGCGAAATTCAAAAGGCCCGCGCGCGCGAAAAACTTCCTGCCTGATGTCACTGCCTTAGTCCTATGTATATCCAATCCCCAGCCGACAACTACCTCACTCCAAATGTCACTCCATCCCTACGTCACTTGATCCCTCCCTTTATTCCTACCACTATAAATATACCTCATTTTGATAATAAAACGAGGCTTGATCAGATTCTTGTCTTGCCTTCATTTTTCCGCCTTTCTCGCTCACTTTCACAGGCTCTCCCTCGTTCCTTCATTGATTTGTTCCGCGGGCCGGGGCAGAAGTGTTTGCCTGGAAACCAGAATTCTGCAGCACAAATCCTCTAGCAACTCCTTGGAAACTCTGTGGAGCAGTTTTGTTCTGTCCTGTAGGGTCACTGTGAGTCAGAATTGACTCAGTGGCAACTGGTGTTGTGTTGTGTGGGTATTAAAGCATACATCCGTGAATCAGAATTGACTCAATGGCAGCAGGTTTGTTTGTTTTTATAGGTGTTTACGTATTAATACCTCAGTCTCTTTCTATCACATTAGAAGTGTTTCTCATATTTGTTATATGTATATTATATACAACTTTCCCAGTATTTTAGACAAATTTTGTGGTACTTGCTGATTAAAAATACACATATATATCTTACCAAAACCGTTTAAAAAATTCAATAAAGTTCTTGAAATATTTTGATTGTTTTTATGTTTGCACTTCTTATTTTAGCTGGTTTTGCATGAGAAATGAGGTAGAGATCCCACTGCAGTGTTTCTTGTCACATTTCCTGTTGGTAGCTGGATGACTGTCCTTTATTGTTGTTGAGTACCATTGAGTTGATTTTTGGCTCAGCCACTCCATGTGACAGAATGGAACTGCCCCATAGGCTTTTCTTGGCTGTAATCTGTATGTAATATTTGTGGCAGCAGATTACCAGGCTTTTCTCCCGCAGAACTGCTTGAGTGGGCTCAAACCGCCCACTTTTTAGTTAGCAGCCAGGGGCTCAACTCTTGTGTCACCAGGGTGCCTCATAGTTGTCTTAGTACCAGGTATTTAGTGTCTCTTCTTCACTGAATCAAAAATCACCTTTGAGATGACAAATTCCTGCAAAGACTTTGGACAATCTGTAGATTATTTATTCAGTTCAATTTATCTGTCTTCCTTAGTCAATATCAAAGTCTTCATTTTCTTAGCTTCTGGATAATTTATTACCTGAAAATGTTAGTTTGACTTATTTGTGTTTTTTTCCTTAGGATTTTCCGGATTTTATACTTCTGATGGACTGTAGAATTAGTATATTTAAGTTCTCTTTTGAATCAGAACTCATGCATAAAATTGTTTAGCAAAGATCTTTTTTTTGAAGAGAAGTGGAATTAGATTTGCCAGGTTTTGGTTATCAATCTTGTGCTACCTTCACAAAAAAAATTGCGACCTTTTCTGAGGAAGGAAATTATTAATGCCTCTTTTAATTATGATAAAACTAAAGAGTCAAGAGGTTAAGTAACCTGCCCAGGGTTATACATCTTTTAAAGAACAGAGTTGTGAGTTTCATCCACTGCACATAAAAATATTGATCCTACTTGGGTAAGTAGATACCGAAGCATTTGCTCCCTGATTACGGAAGTAGAGGCTAATAACTGCCCCTTAAATTTGTTAAAGTTTATATCATTTGTAATTTTATTTTCTTCATATGTAATTATAAATTTATAAAATCTTATCATGTACTTTAAATAATTCTCATTCTCATTGTGCCATTTTTTCTTCTCAGCACCCTCTTGAAGAAAACTCAAGAGAGATGTCTTGATTGGACCAAGCTTAGCCCACTGCCAGATACCAGGAAAGGTGACAATGTAGGAAACTCCCTTCTGTGACACTACAGAGTCTTCTCTTAGAAGAAGCTTCTCCTAAGAATTCTCTATAGTCTTTCCTCACTCACAGGAATATGACAAGTTTTTCCACAGTGAGAGTCAACATATTTGGGTTGAAACGTCACCCTGTCAGGGAGGCTGCTTTGCTACCATTAGAGCTTTTAAGTAAGGATGAGATAATCACAATAATTATCTTCCATTAGCAAAATGATCTGGCACCAGATTCTTCCTCCGGCTCTTGCAGCCTCCCTTTTGTGGTGAGAGCATCTAAAATGGGCTGCTAGAACACTGCGGTGGAAAATAATCAGAAGTTTAAAAATGAGTTGGAGGAAGATAAATTAATCAAAGAACCATGAGTGGTTAAGGGCCCAGGATCAGGAAAATTCAATAACTTGGGTTAATGTAATTTAGTTTTCGTCTGTCCAGTGGATTCATGGTCAAACATCATTTCAATTAGTATGCTTGCATCACGACATCAATAAGGCACAAAGCATTTCAACATATCAATTCAGCACTTATACATCTAATTCATTCCCCCTTAAGGGTGGTAAATAAAGCTTATAAAATTATACTGATTGCTTTAATTCAAGGTTTAATGCAAACTGGAATATTACTTTTATGGGGAATTCAAAAGGAATTCACAACTTATTGGCTGTGTTTTCCCTTCCATGCCCAGAATCAATGAGAGAAATTCTTTTAACTTTGGTTCTATTTGGTGCTTCCTTTTTTGTCATGCTTCCACCATCATGACAATTATAATCAGTATCATCTTCATTGTCATTATCATCCTCCTCCTCTTTGTGGTTTCTGTGTGCATCTGTGCATGTATGCATGCAATGCCGTCATTTTTAATGATGTTGCAAAGACAGAGCCTGTGCTTGCCCCAAGAGTGTTTAGAACAAAAAAGGAAAGTCCAGAATCACATCAATAAAGCTATTGTCTATAAATGTAAATGATATACACCCAAAATAGTAATCCAGAGCATTGATGCACTGAAAGAGCACCGGTAGAAAAAACCTCACTGCTGTCAAGTCAATTGGACTCACAGTGACCCTATGGGACAGAGTAGACCTGTCCCATTGGGTTTCTAAGTTGCAGCTGGGGGATTCAAACTGTCAGCCTTTTGGTTAGCAGTCAAACTCTTAACTATTGAGCCACTAGGGTTCCCGTGATAGAAAAGCTGTGGATTTATTACATTCACCGGATTATATGCACCATGTTGTTGTTGTTACCTGCAGTTGAGTGGTTTCCAACTCATAGGGACCCTGTAGGACAGAGTAGAATTGTCCCATAGGGTTTTCCAGGCTGCAATCGTGATAGGAGCAGATCACCAGCTCTCTAGATCCCTTGCAATGTCTGGCACACGGTTGGGGCTCCACAACTTTTCACAGCAATAAATACCGGAGCGCAAAGTGTACTGATAATCTAGCTCTAGTAGTTGAGGTTAATATACTTGTTCTTAAACTATACTGTATGTTGGAATCACCTGGGATCTTTAAAAATACTAATGACTGGCTCCCACTCAGATTTAATTGGTGTTTGATACAACTTTGTCATCAGGATTTTTAAAGTTTCCTCAGATGACTGTAATACTCCACAAATTTGAGGAATCATGTGTTAATACAACTAAAACAAGTTCAACTTTGAAAGCAAGGGCACCCTAGCTTATGAGCTCATTAAACAATCAATCAAGTTAACGAGCATTTACTTAACACCTGTCATGTACGATGCATTCTACCAGACGCTAGGTAATATGGAAGACATAAGACATGGCTCTTGGAGCTTCCAAATGATCTGGGAGACCAAATGCTCAACATGATGCAAGTTAAATAGTACTAGCTTACAATGTAAGTGATATCTGGAATATCCTTCACATATGCCTTACAATGAAAAAAAAAAAAAACATACTAAGGGGCTCTAAGAAAGATATTTTTTCTTCTGGAGTTGTCAGGGAAGATCACACAGAGGAAGTTACTTGCTTTGGAAGAGAGTTTTAAGCTGGATCTTGAACAAGGTGTTTTAGAAGGAAGGACACTGTAGGACAGAAGATAGTACAAAGGGAAGGAGCGTATATGCGACACGGGAAACAAGAGTTTTAAAACACCATTAGATATTTCAAGGCTCTTGTTCTTTATAGGTCATTAAGGGGTATTGGAACTTTTCCAGCGCTATGTTCGTGTCAACAACAACCAATATGCAGTCTCTCTTGAGGTAAGAATACTTAAGTGGAGATTATCCTTCAGACTCAGATTAGTAAGCCCTAGTTTGAGCATTAGTCCCAAGCCAGCCAAGTGTCGTCGAGTTGGACCTAAATGAAAAAGGCAGGGTTTGACAGAGAAGGGAAAAGACCATTTTTGGCAGAGGTAGGGATGAGAAAAAGAACAGACAGGTCGGGAGGATGTCAGAGAACTTAGAAATAGATTTTCATGGTGGGAAAAAAAATGGGAACAGGGCAATGCTAATTGGGGTAGCTTAATAATTTAGACCTGTCTTATGTCCTCTGCCTTCCCAGATGGCCATTAACTGTTAGGCAGAATTTAACCCATGGGTCAATGGGGCTTAATTATTGCCTTTTTTAAGCTCTCGATGACTTGCTATTTATTTTTAAGCTTGTCATTCATTAAGTGTCTTACTTAAATGTGAAGATGGTGAGAAAAAGAGGGGAAGCCTGCATTGGCTCTCCGTCCTGTTGTCCTCGTCCCTGCCCACTGCTTTTGACAGTCTGTGAGTATAGCTGTTGAAAGGAAGGAAATCACTCCTGGGGAAAAGAAAAGACAATATCAGCAGTTGAAAATCTTGGCTTAATAAAGAATGAAAAGAACCAGAAAAATAAAGGCAGGGCTACCTCTAGGGTCTGCTAATTTAGGTGCTCGCTTTTAGGGGACCTTAAGCTTATAAACAGATGGGAAAAAAGAGGTGGACTAGCTAATTAGTACTAAAAAAGTTCCAGCCTTTACATATAAAAATTTCAGTAAAAACTTGAATTATTTTTCCTATAAATAAAATAATGGAACTGCCTCCCTCTCCTGCCTTACTTTGCTCAGGCAATCTCTTAGAAAGGTGTTTTCTTTCATATGCCACAGACTACATTAGCATTCTAACAGGTTAAGAATGTGAAGAGGGTCAAATTATTGGAAAGATAGGGGGAGATAATACAGAGTCCCATCTTCTTGGTTCTCTTAAGATGAGCTGTGCTGAAAGGTTGGAGGTCAGGCAAATGTTTTCTGTAAATGATCAGATAATACTTCTTTTAGGTTTGTGGGCCACATATAGTTTCTGCAATTTAGTCTTCTTTAGTTTTGTTTTGTTTTGGATTTTGCAGTCCTTGAAAGACATGAAAACATTCTTAGCTCGGGGGTATTACAGAATAGGCCACACATTGACATGGGAAGACAAATTCTCTACATCATTTCCTTTGATATAGAGAAAAGCTCTTTATTTGCTGCACTCTAGAGGACTGAATTGAGGAGAGAAAACAATTGTCAGGATGTCAAGACAGGAAGTACCTTCCCTTCACGCTCTGGACTGCCTTTGCAAGATCGAAAGACCAAACCGACTGCTGTCTCAAGGACATTCTCACTCATAGTGCCTTTCAGTTAGCAGCTGATTGCTTAACTACTGTGCCACCAACACTGCTTCGGACTACCTTTACCAAAGGAGAAAGAGTTTATTCGTGATTTTTTTTTTTTTTTTTTTTTTTTGTCATTGAGGGGAAGAGTACACTCTTTCTGGAATGGCCATTGTGCAACGTGGCAAGTTCATGAACTTAATTACGTAGTTGTCTGTGAGGAAATTTTCAGCCAGTAAACAAATAACTATATTGAAATATCTTCCCTACTAACCTGATCTGGCACCCAATGAGTTTTTTCTTTACCTGAAGATAAAAGACATATTGAAAGGATGACATTTTGATGACATTCAGGACATCAAGGGTAATATGATGACAGCTCTGATGGCCATTTCAGAAAGAGTGAGTGCCAAAATTGTTTTGAAGGCTGAACTAGATGCTAGCTTCAGTGCATTGCTTCCCAAGGGAGTACTTTGAAGGTGACCATAGCGATATTCAGCAGTGAGGTATGTAGCACTTATTCTAGGATGGGTTTGTGAACTTAGTTGTCAGACTTTTTGTGTGAGTGTGTGTGTATGTGTGAGAGACAGAGAGAGAGATAATTTTCTCCTTAGGCTACTTTTGTTGGCCTCCTCTGTTAATTGGAATTGAAATAAATTTAGTGTGTACTAAAAACAGCAATGGCTAGTGTTCATTGACTACTTGTCATGCGAGTAGGCCTTATTCTCAGTACTCTAAATTTGTTAACTCATCTAGGTCTTCTCGAATCTCTATGAGGTAGATTGCATTCCCATTTAACTTAGACTAAGTCACTTTCCAAGGTCACAAAGCTTATAAATTGCAATACTTTCTTGAGTTTGAATTCACGTAGCCTGGTTCCATGTCCTACACTCTAAACCACAATGCCATCTTATTTCACTCATTACAAGTAACAGTGATTTTTGGTATTTGTATGGCACTTACGTTAGTCAGTAGCCCTGATGGCACAGTGGTTAAGAAGCTCAGCTGCTAACCAAAAGGTTGGCAGTTTGAATCTACAGTCTACTCTTCAGAAACTCTGTATGACAGTTCTGTTCTGTCCTGTAGGGTAGCTGTGAGTTGGAACCCACTCGAAGGCACTGGGATTGATCTGATTTTTTTTTTGTTTGTCAGGACTAACTGGAAAAGGCTGCAGTAACAAATCACCCCTACATCTTAGTGGCTTAATACAACATAGGTTTATTTCTACACTATACCATTTATCCCAAGGGTAGAAAATCCTGCCATACAGTCATTCAGATTCTAGGCTAATGGAATATCCTTCATCTTGTATCCGAACCTTCTGGAACATACCAGTAAAAAAGCAAACTGTAGGGGGCGAAAAGAAACTGCGCCATAAAGATGGCGCCTGTTATCAGGAGCTCCTCCCCGAGACACTCCCGGTCTGATGATTAGCCTGCTGACGCAGTTCCTTGCTGGCGCGTGAACAACTCGTGATCAGCTTTCTGATTGCTTGCCTCTAGAGCCCGTAGCCACTCAGCTTCTCTTTGCAATGCTATGTTCTGCTCATGCACTACACATGAATCAGCTGTGCCTTACGATTGGTGGGATTGGACTATATAACGGTTGAGGGACATTGTAGTAGTTGTACAAAGAAGAACATAGGAAGTAGAATAGGAAGAAGAATAAAGCAAGCAGCTTGCAAAGTGGCTCGTATCCATGTGTCCTGTCTTCTTTCCGCCGGCGGATAGTTAGGCAGCGACAGCAAACCTTTTGCCATCTAGTCAATTCTGACTATAGCAATCCTATAGAAAACAGTAGAACTACCTCATAGAGTTTCCTAAGAGCACCTGGTAGATTTGAACTGTCAACCTCTTGGTTAGCAGCTGTAGCAGTTAAGCACTACACTACCAGGGTTTCCAGTCTCCTCACCCTCTGCAGCAGGATAAGATAGAACCAAAGAGTCTTAATGTGAAATTTTAATTGCCTCTATTCAAAAGTGATGCATGTCACTTCTCATGTTTATTGTCCACAACTATTCATTTTTTCCAGCCTAACTAAATAGAGGCTGGGAAATGTAGGGAAGTAAAGGAAATAGTCCATGTGCATGATTTTTCAGTGCTATAGCACTTACAATTTTCAAAGCATGTTCATATGCAAGAGCCTGTTTGACCTTTAAGACTTTGAAGAAAACAAAGCAGGTGTTTTTATCTCTATTATACTTTTGTGGAAACCAATGTTAAGAAACGTGCAGTGATCTGTCTGAGAAGCGTGACTGAAAAATAGAAGAAAATTTTGGTTTAAGACAGATTTTGGTTTAAGACTCACCTCCATTGCTAACTTGTAGCAAATTACTTAACCTCTTTGGACCTCACTTTATTAATCTCTGCAGTGGGAAGACTTATCCTTATTGATTTGTCAAAAAGATTAAAGGAAGTCAATAAAACTTTTTGCATTATGCCTGACCCATGAAATAGGTCAATTAAATGTTAATCATGCTTTCATTTTTCTTAAGGTTGTATATGTACTGGGGCAGAATTAGGAAAAACATTCAGGGCTCCAGGTTCTGAGGTGAGTGTTTCCCTTTTCCATCATTAAATGTGTTATGTATAAAAAACCATGTGAAGGAAGTGTAAGACCCAGTATCTACACAGAACAGAAAATTTTTATTCATGAATCACTTTGAGAATAATTTATTACTGTTTCTTGTAAGATAAGGAAACCGGTGGCCTAGAGGTTTAGTGTTATGTCTGCTAACCAAAACGTCAGCAGTTTGAATCCACCAGGCATTCCTTCTAAACTCTATGGGACAGTTCTGACCCATCCTATAGAATCAACTTGATAGGTGTTTTTTTTTTTTTCTTTTCTTTTAATGAGTTAAAGTAAAGATAGTTCCTTCTATGGCAATTCAGAAAGGAGTCTATGTGAATTAGGAACTTGGGGTTATTAAAAAAAAAAGTTGCTGAGGAGTTCAGCCTGCCTCACCTGGTCTTCTCCTCACCTGGCTGTCTGTTATTGTTCCTTTAAAATCTGTTGTTATCCAAGGCCACATCTTTCATCCTTGGTTCCTGTCATCTGTGTGTAGTCTCAGGAATGTCATACCCACTCCCTATATGATGATGGCTCCTAATCCAAACCAAAAATTTGAATCTTTTCTCTGAGATTCCAGCCCACATATAGCTAATCGGCATTTCTACCTGGTTGTTTCCTCCATATAGTGAAGTCACTGTCACCAAACCTGAGCTCCTTGTTTTCCTCACACACATCTACCAATTCTATTGCACCATTATTCTCAGTGATTAGTACAACTACCCATCCAGAAGACAAGCCAGAACTATAGGGGGTCATCTTAATGTTCTTCCTCTCATTTATTTGATGTTGCCAAATTTTGAAAATTCTATCTCTTTATTATGTTCCTTTTGTTCCCCCCTCCCTTATTTTACTTCTCAATTCTCAGTTTGGCTAAGCCACAATCTACTTCCAACATGGGGGAGAGATTTTGTCTCCCACCTAGCCTCTCTGCTCCCACTCTGGCCACATTCCAATCCATTCTCACAGTCTAGCCAGAACGAACCTATTTTTTTTTTATTGCAATTGAGTGAAAGCGTACAATACAGTATAAATGTGCATGCCCGCCTGTCTGCAGCTTCTTCTGCTCTCCTTGTCCTGTGACAGCATGCTCCTCCTTTCCGTTCTATACATGTCGTATCCCCTTAACAATGTCCTGTGCCCTTTTCTTCACCCACTCCACTCCCCTCTAGTAAGAGCCCAGTAGGATGACATCCTAAAAATGCATAGAACCATGAAGTGCACACACGATATGGCCACAGAGTGAACTTCCAAATCTGGTTGTAGTCTTCCTTCATTCAAAGTCCCTCAGTGGCTTCCACAATTCTGGGGATAAAATCCAAACATCTGACCTTAGTCGTGAGACTGTTCATGTCAGCCCCTGACTGCTCTTGCACCTTAGCTTTGAGCATACTTACGAGTTCACTATACACCCCAGCCAGGTCAAAACACTTGCAGTTAGTTCCGTGAACCCAACAGACTATTTCACACCTCAGTACCTTGTGCTCTATATTTATCTTCCCTTAAATGCCATTTTCCCATGTCTCTGGTTTCTGTTTCATCTTCAAGACTCAGCCCAAGAAAAAATTAATCACTGGCTGATTTAAAGGTCTTTCTCTATGCTCCTGTAACACCTAGTTATCACCTGCTATAATTTTTGGTATATTTTTCCTTTGCCTCAAACAACTATTGTGCTAAATAGGCTCTGTCTCCTGGCTGAGAGTAAAAGAGTCACATTCAGAGTTTCCTAGGACTGTACAGATACCAAGGGAATGACAGAGGACAAAAAGTATTTTGTGCATTGTGTAGGCAGCCTGCTGGAGAACTGGAGCATCATTTATTACCATTTAGGTTACAATAACTCAGGTTCTTTGGTAGGTGCTCTTGTGAATTAAGAGTATTTTTCTAGGCTGCCTTGCTTGTGACTCAGCAGTAGGTCGTCTTCGCTTCACTTTCTTGCTTCTGTTTACTGTGCTAGCAACACTATTGTACAGCTTTCACTTAGTTAATACTTCTGTTAAATTGTGGTCGCTAATATTTTGTGGCTTCCGGACGCTGTCTTTTATTTGTGTCTCTCTCCAATTTGGGTTTTTTTTTTGCATACTTATCTGTGTCTCTTACCACTAAATTCCCTTAGAAAAAATGATGATGGAGTTCACACTTTAACATCCAAGCTAAGTTTCCTTATCTCACGTCAACCAAGCGTATCTATGGTTCAATCAGCTATAAGTGCAGGGTGCTGTGTTCTTGTGTTACAGGCCACAACAATCTACACATAAGTTCTTCATCACGATTCTAAAAGCATGGCAAGGGTCCTGAGACATCTCAGAACCAAGAATTTTCAGCTAAGAGTATTGTGTCCTGATTAGGATTATGCGGGATTCCTAGTGTGTGCTCAGTAAACATTGAATGAATTAGTTAATGCCGAAGAATAACAGAACTTGACTAAAAGGGAGGAGGAAGAGAGGGTATTACTAGCTGGCAGGGGGAGGAAAAACTCATAAGCTAAGCCACCTAAGTCCAAGCTCGCTATTCAGAAAAATTTCAAAATTGGTATTTTTACTTCTGCACAGAAGTCTGTGTTAGAATAGTCTTCTCCTCTCTAAACAAAAAATCTTTTGCTGTGGAGTCAGTTCCAACTCATAGCCAAGCCACGGCCAAGTGCCGTCGAGTCGGATCCAACTCATAGCAATCCCATAAGACAAAGCAGAACTGACCCACAGGGTTTGCAAGGAGAAGGTGGTGGATTCTAACTGTCAATATTTTGCTTAGCAGCTGAGCTCTTAACCACTACATCACCAAGGTTCCTGTTTCCTTAGCCATTAGTTTAGAAAACTTGTCTCAAGACCGATATCATTAATAATGTATGTCTGTGTGTATATGTATATATATGCATGCTCAGCATGCTCATATATGTGTATTCAGAAGCATCATATATGCATATAATATGGATAACTGAGGCTGAAAAATTTTCCTCCCCCTCCTTGCTGCCCCCGCTGGCACCTGATACGATACTCCCTTCCCTTCTCAGCCGGCACTCACCTGATGGGACACTTCCACCTTACTTTCTAAGCATGGCTCCCCAGCTGGAGGGATATGATAATCGCTTTCCCCTTTCCTTTCCCCGCTCGGCTCCCCAGCTGGCGGGATACGATATTCCCTTTCCCCTTTCTTTGCCCCGCCTGGCTCCCCAGCTGGTGGGATAGATATTCCCCTTCCCCTTTCCTTTCTCAGCCCGGCTCCCCAGCTGGTGGGATGCCCCCTCCTCAGAACTCCACTCGCTCACCCCATTTGTCTCAACCAGGACATCTTCAAACTGCACTATATCTACCGTCCCAAAACGGCACTCGGGGCCATTTGTTGAAACCTGAGAAGTTCCTGGTGGACTGCCAGCGTAATAAACAGCTTCTTGCCTTTTCCTGGGTGTCTTTCGCTTCCTCATTTTCTATAACACATACACATATACATGAATATATATGTATATGTACATATATACACGTACACACAGGTATTCAGTTCTTAACTGAACATCCATTAGTTGTTCTATACATAGCACCAATCTGAGGAGAGAAAATGGTGGCTCATTCACAGATGTGGGGGCTGGGGGACTGCTGTAGGAGTACAGAGCCTGTGTGATCCAGTCATCAGTAGGGCTGCCTATTTGGAAATGCCTAGGACTTTTAAATATCTTGGAACAGATTGACATAATTGTGCAATTGAGGCAATTATCTGAGGCTTTGGGTTAAAAATAACTTCTCTGCTTCAATTACCTGGACACCTCAGCAAAAAGTATTACTACCACTATTATACACACATGTGTGTATATGTATGTATGTATAAAATTTCCTGAATAGGCACATGGAGGTGTCCACAAGATAAAGAATTAGTTGAGTTCCAAACTGGTGCAGGCTGAGGTATCACATGTGGCTTTGTGATACACTTAACCATTCTTATCTGTATCATCCAGACACTTGAAGTCTGTGGGTATGTGCTAGGGATTTCCAGGATTTCCCTGAAGCCCTGGCCCCTTTGGGGTATTTGTAGTAGGAGTAATGTGGGAGGGCTGTGCTGAGGGGAAGTCTCCTGAGAAAGGAGATCCTGGTTTCCATATCCCTGATTTCCAGCTAAGAGGGTCTGAGTACTGCAGGTAGTGCAGATGGTATTTTAGCTTTCTATCTATGAGCAAAGACTCCAGGTATTACATATCATAAACATATGTATACAGGGGACAAGTAGAGTATTAGAAATTAGGAAAGTTTCATTTCTCTCTGTGTAACTGTGCAATCTTGAGAAAATTACTTTAATCAACCTGATTGAGAATTGGACTAGCATAAATATTTTAAGTTCAAGGGAAAGAATTTCAATTTCTTGGAGACAGCCTATAAGGAAGAAGTTGAATGTGAGCACTCAGGGGATGTGAATTAGATGGTCTATGGAAAAGACTAGCATCTCCAAGTGCTAACATCTAAGCCAAAACAACTGATCATTTTTGCTCATATATACAATATCCCAATTCCCAATACACACACCAGCACTTGTTTTTTTCCTATATTCACATTTGTGGAAGTTTTCTTTTTGTAACTGAGTAAAAGTAGAGTTTTGCTGGAGAGAGTGGAATAGAAAGTGTAGAGAATGAAATGGCTTTTGTGCTGCTGACCAGGTCCCTTGAATGGGCTTTGTGCACATATGGAATGAAGTACTAAAGAAGGTAGCTGTTACTATTGTGCTGTGATACTCTTGGTTTAAGCACAGCAGGTGCAGAGTGGGGTACAGGGTGGTAAAGAAAGACCTATTCCCTTATTCCCCAGCATATGGATCTCCACAGGCTGGAACTTTGGGGATTCCAGGGGTAGCATTTTATCTAGAACCCATGCATTCCTCTCATCATAACCAGTGGCCATAGTCCAGCATCTCAAGGTGCTTAGTGGAAACACCCAAAAGTGGGAACCACAGTGGCCAAATAGAAGCCACGCATGGAGTGAAAGTATAAAACAAAAGACTGGTGAATGTAGGCACACCTTGGGGGATGCTTTATGGGTGAATGGGATATGTTTTTTATAGAATGTTGACTCTTATGCCAATGAACATTTAGGTTATACAAAGAATTCACACTGTAATACTTCCTTACTATATTTCTTGAATAAGCAAGTCCGTATTTTTAAAAGTGTGTGTAATCCCTCAGGATGTGTATCTCTTCTTCGGGATGCTGTTTTTGTCATCTAGTGCTGCTGTAACAGAAAGACAATAAGTGGATGACTTTAAAAGAAGAGAAATTTTATTCTATCACAGTCCAGTAAAATACAAGTCCAAATTCAAGGTGCCAATTCCAGGGGAAGGCTTTCTTTGTTGGTTCTGGAGGAAGGTCCTTGTCACCAGTCTCCCTTTGGACTGGCAGTTTCTGCAGTGCAGGGACCCCTGGGTCTTTTCCATAGGAACAACATGCTCCCAGCACTGCTTCCCAACTGTCTTCTAGCTTCTTTAGATCTCAAAAGATTGCCTCAAGGCACAGTACAAATTTACAATCTGAGTTCTGCCCCACCAAGGCAACTGCCACCCATCCTCCCTCATTAACATCGTAGAAGCTGGATTTATACCATTTAAGAACACCACACAATACTAGGAATCATAGCCCAGCTGAATTGTTACACAATTTTTAGTGGGGCACAATTCAATCCATGACAGATGCTTATGTTCTTCCAGGTCCAAATAAAAATTTTTCCAAATAATTGATCTTCATAGTATCACAATCTCTTCACATAGTGTAATTGTTCTGCACATAAACCAAATCTCCTATGCTTTCATGATTAAATCTTTTCACCCCTTTAATTTATAAGCAGAATTTATTCTTCAGATCAATATTCCCTTGGGCACAAGAATCTGGCTAGAGTCTGAGTAGTCTTGTCTGAATGTTAATTGTTGCTTCTGACATCTCCTGGAGCAGAGATTCTGCTCTCATTTTCAGAGCCAAACTCTGGCTAGACATCAAAATCTATAGCAAAACATCAGAGTCACTTGTCTCCAGACCCCAAATAAAATGAGATTAATCACATTTGTCTCTCTTAACCAACTTTTCAAGAGTGTGTTTTCATTTAAAAGCTTCTGTTGACTTAACTTTTGAAGGCCATAGAATGTGCTTGAAGATGATGAAAAAGTCCTGTGAAAATGCGCCATGTTTCAGATTCTCCTTAAAACCGAAATCTGCTGTTGAATCAACTCTGACTCACAGCAAGCCTATAGGACAGTGTAGAACTGACCCACAGTTTCTAAGGAGAGGCTGGTTGATTCAAACTGCTGACATTTTGGTTAGCAGCAATAGTCCTTAACCACTATGCTACCAGGGTTTCCAGACTCTGTCTGCTTAAACCAGAAAGAATCCACTGCTGTTGACTCAATTCTAACCCACAGAAACCCTATAGGACAGGGTGGAACTGCTCCATAGATTTTCCAAGGAGTGCCTGGTGGAGTTAAACTGACCTTTTGGTTGTCAGCTGTAGCACTTAACCATTACGCCACCAGGGTTTCCACACTCTGCTTACTCGACGTCAATTCTCTCTATACAGTTCTTCATCAGAAAAGCTCAAGGGGAGACTGAGGCAGTTAACGAGATCACTGGTTCTCAAAATGTGGTTGCCAGATGACCAGTAGCAGCATTACCTGGGAATTTGTTAAAAATTCAAGATGCTTCTCCAGAACTGCTGAATCTGAAACTGTGGGAGAGAGGCCCAGAAATAAGTGTTCTAACAAGCTTCCTAAATGATTATGAGACACACTCCAGTTTGAGGACCATTGCTCTTGACAATTCAGTTGTGGAAATTATTGAAATTTCTTAAGGAAAAATAGTTTTCATTGTCCTTATTTCCCTTTTTTTAAACTTTAAAACAAATAGTCAATCAATTCTTGGTGATCCCATGTGTGTCAGAGTACAGCTGTGCTCCATAAGGTTTTCAATGGCTGAATTTTTTAGTAGGTCTTTAGTCGTTGCTTTTGATGCCTCTCTCTGTAGGCTGGAATCACCAGCCTTTCAGTTGGCAGACGAGTGTGTTGTTTGTACCATCCAAGTATTCTTCCTTAAACTTGGTCATATATAAGACATTCAGATCCTCACCCTCAACTTCTTCCTTATAGGCTGTCTCCAAGAAATTGAAATTCTTTCCCTTGGACTTAAAAAATATTCTTGCTAGTCCAGTTCTCATCTAAAATCTTCCCTGCTAGAGAACTCAGAGCATGTACCACATAAATTTAGCAATTAAGTCTTTATTTTTGTTTGTGTGTGTGTGTGGATTTCATCTTTACTTGTATTTGAACTTCACAGTGCCTACAAATAGAAGTGAAGACATAACCCAAAGTCTTTCTATATAAATGATGGTAACAGCTATTTTACAGTGTTTGTATTCAGAACATGGAACGTATAAAGTATGACTCTTGGAAAATTAGAAGTCTTCAAAAATGAAACAGAACACATAGCAATAACTATCTTAGACATTCCCTCAGTGCTGTTGAGTTGATTCTGACTCATAGTGACCCTATAGGACAGAGTACAGCTGCTCCATAGAGTTTCTAAGGAGTACCTGGTGGAGTATCTACTAGCCTTCTGGTTAGCAGACATATCACTTAACCACTATGCCACCAGGGTTCCATCCTAGGCGTTAGTAACCTGAAATGGACTGGTATCAGCTATTTCAAACCAGAAAATTCTGTGGTTTACTATGCCAGGAATGACAAATTGAAGATGAATGGCACTGCATGCATTGTCAAAAAGAGCATTTCAAGATCTATCCTAACGTAGAATGCTATCAGTGATTGGATAATGTTTTAGTCATCTAGTGCTGCTATCACAGAGATACCACAGGTGGATGGATTTTACAAAGAAATTTATTCTCTCACAGTCTAAGAGGCTAAAGGTCTAATTTTAGGGTGCTGGCTGCTGGTAAAGCTGTCTTTCTCTGTTGGCTCTGGGGGAAGGTCTTTGTCATCAGTCATGTTCTTCTCTAGGAGTTTTTCAGCATAGGGACCTTGGGTCCTAAAGACGTGTTTCCTTTTTGGTTCTTCATTTTTGGTGACAGGAGGTTCTTTGTGTCTCTGCTCACTTCTCTGTTTTATACCTCAAAAGAGAAAGACTCAATATACAGCCTAATCTTGTAGATCAAGTCCTGCCTCACTGATATAACTGCTTGTAATCCTGTCTCATTAACACCACAGAGATAGGATTTACAACACAGAAGAAAATCACAAGAGATGACAAAATTGTGGACAATCATACAATACTGGGAACAGGGCCTCGCCAAGCTGACACACATGTACAGAAGGAACTGGTCAACATTCAACCATTTCAGGAGACTGCAAATGATGAAGAACAAGTAATATTGGACGAGGAAGGCCAAGCTCCACTGAAGGCACTAGCTAAAAATGAGGACCCTCCAGGAATTAACAGAATACCAACTGAGATGTTTCAGCAAACGAATTCCACACTAGAGGTGCTCATTCATTGCCTATAACAGAGATACCAGAAGTAGATGGCTTTGACAGAGAGAAGTTTATTCTGTCGCAGTCCAGTAGGCTACAGGTCCAAATTCAGAGCATCAACTCCAGAGGAAATCTTTCTTCCTCTCTCTCTTTTTTTTTTTTTAAATAAACTTTATTGTGTTTTAAGTACATGTATACAGTCCATATCAATTTGCCATATAACATCTGGAACTCACACCGATATTCTATTCTAATTGCTTTCAATTCCCTTCCCCACTCTCCCAAGACAGCACATTCCCCCTTATCATCCAGAAGTTCTCATGCCTGTTTCATCAAGACCTTTTGCCCCTGTCCAGTATCTTCTTGCCTCTAGTGACGAGCTTCTGAATGTGTTATACACTCCAGTTCAGTTCTTGTCTGGGGAACTGGCATTGGTACTGGATGTGGTTGGGGTTAGAGATTCTGGGGACCATGCTCCCAGGGGACTCTTCAGGCTGAGGGACCATCAGTTGTGGTCATTTGGTGGAGTTCTAGTTCTGCATGCTTATATTTCTGCTGCCAGGTCAGGGGCTCTATATTGTGCCATCCTGGTAGTCATTCGTGGTAGCTAGGTATCACCTGATTCTTCTGGTCCCACCTAAGTCTTTGGATTGTGTGGCACCTTCTACTAGCTGAGTTCACATTTTCCTCCTGTCATTAATGTCCTCCATCTAGCTCTGGTACAGGTGAATTGGCATCAAATTGGGCTACTTAGATGGCAGCTTGTTAGCTTTTAAGACGCCAGATGCCGCTCACCCAAGTGGTACGCATAGCCTTTTTGTGCTACCCCTTAGGGTAGTCGTTGGCGATGGCTGGGCACCACCTAGTTCTTCAGGTCCCGTGCTGAGGCAGACTCCTTCTTGCACAGCTCCTTCTACCTAGTAAGTTCATATTTTCTTCCTATCTTTGATGTTCACCATTTATCTCTGGTCCAGTTGGGACCCATTGGTGCTTCTTAGATGGCACCTAGTTAGCTTGTAAGACCCCAGATGCCACTCACCCAAGTGCTATGCAGAGCATTTTCTTCAGAGAAAAAGAAGAGAAAAGAAAAAAAAAAAGAAAAGAACTTGAGTATGCTAATTAGTCTAGATGGTGCCTGAGAATAACATCTAGAAGCAGGCCACACTTGGTGAACAGTTCAGTTTTGGAATTGAGTAGTGATGGGTACCTTTTTTCTACTATGTGCTGTCATACCCTACACCCAACCCTAGTCCCCACCTCTATCTAATTTGCAGCTATCCCTCCAGGGGAAGTCTTTCTGTGCTGGTTTTAGAGAAAGGTCCTTGTTGTCAGTCTTTCCCTGGACTTGAAGCTTCTGAGGTGCAGGGACCTTGGGTCCAAAGGACACACTCTGATCCTGGCACTGTTTATTTCGTGATCATCTGAAGTCCCTGAAGACTGCCTCAAGGCACAAGTCAGTCTTACCTATTGAGTCCTGTCCCAACAACACAACTGCAGCCTATCCTCCCTCATTAACATCATAGAGGCAGAGTTTACAGCATGTAGGAACATCACACAAAACCAGGAATCATGTCCTAGGTAAATTGAAATGCACATTTTGGAGGGGACACCATTTAATCCATGACAGTCATCTATGGCAAGAAATTTGGAAGACAGCTACCTGGTTTACCAATTAGAAGAGAACCATGTTAGTAGCTATTTCAAAGAAAGGTGATCCAACAGAATGCAGAAATTCTTTAACAATATCGTCAACATTACATGCAAGTAAAATGTTGCTGAAAGTCATTCAAAAGCTGTTGTAGCAGTAAATGCAACAGGGAACTTCTGGAAGTTCAAGCTGAATTCAGAAGAGGACTTGGAATGAGGGATATCACTGCTGATGTGAGATGGATCTTGGCTAAATGCCCAGGAAACCAGGAAGATATTTTCATGTGGGCTGGCTATTGACTATGCAAAGACAATAGACTGTGTGCATTAGAACAAATTATGAGTAACATTGTGAAGAATGAGAATTCTAGAACACTTAATTGTGCTGCTGAGGAGCCCATATATAGAGCAAGAAATAGCCATTTGAACAGAACAAGGGAATGCTGCTTGGTTTAAAATCCGAAAATTTTGCAAAAGGATTTCACCACATTTAAATTAATCTGTTTGCTAAATTTATCATCTGAAAACCCTGCTATATGAAGAAGAACACATTAGGATTGCTGGAAGACTCATTAGCAAGCTGTGAGATGCAGATTACACAACTTTGCTTGCTGAAAGTGAAGCTTTGAATCACTGATCTATGAAGAGCATGTACTACCATCTTCACTATGGATTGGAAACCCTGGCAGTGTAGTGGTTAAGTGCTACAGCTGCTAACCAAAAGGCTGGCAATTCAAATCCACCAGGCACTCCTTGGAAATTCTATGGAGCAGTTCTACTCTGTCCTATAGGGTCG
Organism: Heterohyrax brucei; assembly: GCA_028571685.1. Classification (NCBI taxonomy): domain Eukaryota; kingdom Metazoa; phylum Chordata; class Mammalia; order Hyracoidea; family Procaviidae; genus Heterohyrax; species Heterohyrax brucei. The sequence continues at coordinate 64,475,691 of CM053152.1, forward strand.
TGATGAGTCAGAATTGACTCGACAGCAGTAGGTTGGGTTTGATCACTATGGATTATATCTCAACATAAAACAAAAATCCTAAGAAACCTTATGACAAATGGAGAAAAAGTTGAACTTGTCATTTTACTGGGATCCACAATGAATGACCATAGAGGCAACAGTCAAGAAATGAAAGGATGTATTGGGTTGGGCAATTTAGCTGCAAAAGACCTCTTTAGAGTACTGAAAAGCAAAGATGTCTCTTTGAGGACTAAGGCATGTCTGACCCAAGCCATGATATTTTCAGTGATTTCATATGCATTTGAAAGGTAAACAATGAATGAGGAAGACTGAAGAACTGATGTGTTTGAATTATGGTGCTAGAAAAGAATATTGAACGGACTGCCAGAAGAAAGGACAAATATGGCTTAGAATAAGTACAACCAGAATGCTTCTTATAAATAAGGATGACGAGACTTCTTGTATATTAGACATATTATCAGGAGTGGCCTGTCCCTGGAGAAGGATATCATGTTTTGTAAAGTAGATGGTCAGTGAAAGAGAGAGAAACCACGAACAAGGTGAACTGATACGATGACTGCAACAATCAGCTCAGGCCTAATGATTGTGGGAATGACACAGGACTGGGCTGTGTTTTGTTCTGTTGTACATACCTTCATTATGTCTTGGAGATGACTCGATGGTACCTAACGTCAACAACAACGTGTTAGACATTGGGATAGCTATTTTATAAACCTTATTTCATTGAGTCAAAAATAACCCATTTTGTAGATGAGGAAACTAAGGCATAGATGATTTAAACTACTTTGAAAAGGTTATACTAGGATAAAATTGTGATACTAGCCTAGACTCTATTTACTAGCCCCACTTGGAATCAATGAATAAATACTTACTGACTGAATTAGTGGGCACTTGTCACCCTGAGTGACCTGAATGTTAGCCACACTTTTCTACTATATAACAGAAAATAAAATATGTGGTCTTTGGCATGCAGTAACTACATTTTTCACATATGTCAGCTGTCAAAGACATATATGCCTTCGCTTCTCTAAGGAGATGATGGATTGGTAACAAGAGAAACATAGTCTCTTGCCTGATATTTTGTTAAACAAGGTATACAGTTAACAAGGTTGAGATTTTGGTCTCTTGCCAGGAAAGAATTTATCTGACTCTTTGGGGCCTTGAATTCATGACAGGGATTAATTAATCATAGTTATTAAGTAAAATAACTTATTGATGTCAATTTGGTCTGTTCCTCTTTCAAGGTGAGGGAGTGGAACTTTAACTATCATCATTTTCAGCTTCATTTTAGTCATGCAAAAGTAGTGAATAATTGCTGGATGTATGAAAAATATTGACTGTAAGTTAGAAAAGTATCTGGCTTTGGTATTGTACATAAACATTTGAACAAAAGTTTCTGTACATGGGCACCATGTGGATATGTAAAGAAAATGTGGCTGGGACATGACTTACATGGATCAGTGGGCACAACTCTTGAGAGTGCTTGTGATACACTGTGTCCTGCACCAGAATTCTTGGACTCAGTTCTCTCTTCTTTAACAGAAAACACTTCATATCTTTTATCTAGTAGGGCAATACTTTTCTGCTCCATCAATTTCCACTTTTCCCCTCTATACTGGTATAGTCCTGAGAGAACTCTTCCTTATCCTGGACAGCAGGGAACTTGTACAAGGCTAAGAATTATAGGAAACTATGGAGGTGGAGAAGCTTCTAGATCTATTCTATGCTGTTGAGCTTTGTGACTAGGAGCACTTCATTAGAACCTTGTTGGGCATTAATCTGTCAAAGGAGAGCACTGAACCAAATCTTGTGTAGGACTAGAATATTTTGAGAGGTAGATTTTAGAATGTCCCTAGAATGACATTAGAAAAAACAGCCAAAGACTTCTATGTCATTATTAAGATTCACCATGCTAACATTAGGTTTTGTCTCATCTAAAGTAACATTCTTAATCATTCTTTAAGTAGAGAAGTTCTATGTTTTCCTGCTGGTTTGAACTTACCTAGAGGCACCTCAGAAGACAGGTCTGACAATTTGTTTCTGAAATGTCACAGCCTTGAAAACCTTATGGATCACAGATCTGTTCTACACACCTGGAGTCCCCATGAGTCAGAACCAGCTCTAGGGAGGCTCACAACAATAATACGTTGCTTAGTGTGAAAAGGTAGGAAGCAAATTGCATTTGTTTTTAATTTTGTTTTATTCATATATATATGTGTAATTCTACATACATTTAGAAATGTAATTTATATGCTTTTTAGTTGCTATCTTTATCTTTCAGTTGTGTTTCCTGATTTCCTTTCCCCACTCCTACCATCAATATCTTTCTCATTTTCCAGTAACCCACAAAACTACCTGGTATGTGCCAACTAATATTTTCACTTACTCACATCAGGAGCCTATACAGACACATTTTCTTATGTTGTGCATAGGGACACTATGAGTCAGAAGAGACACCACGGCACCTAACAACAGTAAAACACATGCACACATACATATATACATAGACATAACACTGTTTTCTTTTTTCCTCCTATGGTTATGATTAAAAAAAAAATTTCTGTCTCCTACTTTTCATACTCAACAATGGTTCATCAAGATTTGTCATCTAGAGGTTTAAATCCACTCTCTTAATTTTTTGTGTGATGCCGGGCGGAGGGTTTTTATTGATCACTTTGGACGTGGGCTCAGGGGCTGTGTGGCCGGGGGTGGGGACCCCAAGGTAGCCGTTTCCAAGGCTTTGCAGAGGCCGCACTAGTGGGAGCCCGAAGCAGCTGCAGGGCTGTGTATCCCTGCAAGGACAGCGAACCTCAGCGCTGCTCGCTGTGTCCCTGCTGATGCAGCCAGCCGGTCGGCTCTTCCCCAGAAAATTTCCCGGGGAGTCAGCCAGACGCCCGCTGAGGGGCTGCTGCGCAGGACGGCGCCCTGTGTGCGGTTTTCCAGGATGCTGAACGAGAGTGCTGTCACTCTGGCTTCCTTTAGGATCCTAAAATGTTGGTTAAAAAGAATTAGGTTCCTAGCACTAAAAGCTGAAGAGCAGGAACCTGCTGCCCCAGAGCGTGAGGCCACGCGTGGCCCTAGTGCCATCCAAGTGCTCCATCGTGGCCACCCCGGCACGGCTGGGTGAAGGTGTGCACGGGGTGCGACAGCACTGTCCAGGGTGAGCGGGCCGTGGGGGGACCCCACAGCTTCTCTCTCAGCGTGTGTGGATTTTCTGCTCGCGTCTTGCAGTCACGTTCTGGAAGAGTGGGTTGAAGGTGAGGGTAGAGACAGCACTCAAACAAAGCGTGGGTTGGAGGGCCCCTCGTAGCTGCCCTCCTTTGTCCTCCCCAGGGTCACAGTACGGAGACCCACTAGGTGTCCTTGTCCCTGAGCGGCTGGCTGAGTCACTCCATAAAGGGCTGCCTAATATTCCGCGGCGTGACTGTACCGTCCTGTATTCAGCCCTTCCTCTACTGCTGGGTGAATCACTTGTTTCCGTTTTCTGGCCATTCCTGGCAACTTTGCAGAAGGTTTACCGAGAGAGTTAGGAGGTGCTAGGTGAAGGATTTTATTGAATTTTAACAGCTGTCATTATTGGATATTTTACCAAAAGGGCCCTGGCATTTGAAGTTCTTCCAGCCATTTATGATAACACTGGTTTAGCCATGTTCCTACCAACACTGGGTGATATAATATTTGTTTGTTTAATAATTTGATGTAAAATGATAATTCGGTGTTAAACATTATTTTACATTTAACTAATATGTAGAAACATGACTATCTTTTTGCACATTTGTGGGTTGGTCTGATTTTTGTTCCTAAGTTATCTATGTATTGATACCCTTTGCCCATATTTTTGTCTTCCTGAATTATTTATCTTTTTATCCCTTGGCAATTTGGTTTGTAAGAGTCTTTGTATATTAAGTGAATCATCCCTCTACTTCTACATTTCTGTTTTTTTTAAACAGGTTATAATATTGACCTTATTTATGGTATCTTTGTTGATAAAAACTCTTTATAAAATTTTTCAAAAGCTTTTCAGTGTTTTTCATTTCCAGTTTCTCAGTTTTTAGTCTTGGTCAGGGAAGTTTCTCTGAACCCCTTATTGTACATTTTCTTTCAAGACGCTTATTATATATGCTTAGTTTTTTAATTTAAGACTATCGATGTACTAATTTTAATATAAAATGAAGATAATTTTTGTTTTCTTCCAGGTAGATGAGTGACTATGTCAGCATCATTTATGAAATAGTTGGAAATGGAAGGGTAACAAGTCAATTATGACACTTTCAGAGTATTAGGAGCCACCACGAATGCACCTAGGGCTTTTATTTAACACCCTTGGGTTCCCTGGTTTTTGGTTGGGTGACTTTGAAGGTGAACCTGCCCTCTAAAAACTTGCTCCTGTGCTTCCTTTGCCATGAAGAGCCTTAGCAGGAAATAGCTTCTGTCTGTCTTAAACTCAAAGAAAACATTAGGCCACTCATCTGGCATTCCTGGCCTTGAGTTATTTTTGTTTGCCTCTTATTTTTCCTTTAAAGAGGTATTTGTTACAGGATGAGGCTACCTTATCCCTGTTCTCAGCCTTTGGCCCCAGTCTGAAGCACAATAAGTGCTCAGTACTCACAAAGAGAGGGATAGATGACAAGTAGAAACATAGGTGAGTGCTCGCACTTGCTGTTTATTTTTTCTTGGGATAAATTCTCTTCATTTGTTTGGTTAGTGTTAGTTTTAGGTCTATATCCTATTCTATTCCTATATGCCTTTAAGCTATCCATCGTTTTACTAATTTAGTTTGGTCCTTTTGAAAATCCAGATCAGAAAGATATTGCATTAAATAAGCCTCCAGGGTGTCAGTAAACATCGAGTAGCTATAAAGTGTCTTCTAACCATTTATTTGCATTCTGAAAGTCTTCCAGGTTTTCTTTCTGTTCTCTTCCTTTCTTATCTGTTCTACCTCTACCTTCCCTTAGACATCCCCTCTTGCCCACCCCTACATACAACTCTGTATCCTGCCACTTTGTTTATGGGTGAATACTGATCGTGTGTTCCATTTTTGTAGTGAATTTCATTAGATTTTGTTTTTGTTAAGATTAAAGTTACTTCTTCCCCTGGAAAAGAAAAGCATCTTAATAGGATATGGATTTTAACGTGGGCACAGAGGCAGGAGAAAATTGAGATTTTATAAGGTTCCCATATATTACAAGGATTTGAAAATACGTCTGTGAGTTACAATAGAAAACACTGAACTGGAGTATTAGTCTTTAGTTCCTTCTTATTTTCAATGTATTTCCCCAAATCTTTTATTTAGATGCATATTTAAAAAAAAAAAAATTCAAGTTCTAATGATTTCTACCAAGAATATCCCCTTAGCTATAGGACTTAGTTTCTGAGCTTATGTAATGATTGGGTCTATACATTAACAGGGTTCTCCATCAGCCCCCGACAAAAGAAGAGCAACTGAGTGCATGGAGGAGTTGGGAGAATTATGGATCTGTAAACAATAGGACTTCAGTTACTACGTATTGTGTTCTCTGTTAGTACAACTTTTTTCAGTTGCAAGAGAGAGTAACCAGCTCAGATGAGCTAAGACACAGAAGATGTAATGACTTTTCTGTACCTAACTTAAAATATCATTCCTGATGTAGGGGTTAAGTGCTATGGCTGCTAACCAAAAGCTTTGCAGTTTGAATCTACCAGGTGCCCCTTAGAAACTCTATAGGGCAGTTCTACTCTGTCATATAGGGTTGCTATAAGTCAGTATTGACTCAATGGAAACAGTTTGTTTTTTTGATAACTTAAATATTTCCAAGCCAAGTGCTTAAATATTTGATGTATAAAATACAACCATGCTCTTGCATGTCTAGAAACAAGGTCTAGACATCACTAGCTCTCCTTTCTCTGCTTTTTTCTGCATGTTGGTTTCATTGATCCAGATTTCTTTTTTCCACTAGGTTAGAAACACAGCCGCCAGTATCTCTGATGCCTGGCGTCACTTAACTTTGTTTCCAGGAGATGCTGAAATTCAGTCTGTTGGTCCAAATTTAAAAATACTTAATAATCCAGGTTGACCCATCTTGGGTGAGAAACTAGACCTGGCTCCTTCAGCAGTTTCCCAGGGCAGTACCAGCAGGTCCATGGTGAAGTCCCTGTGTTTGAATCCTGTGGTCAAGATGGGGAAAGGACCATTTCCAAGAAGATAAGAACTACTTACTGTTCTGGGTAGACTAAATATTAACTGTATACTAATCAAAAAGTTGGCAGCTCAAATCCACCAAGCACTCCTTGGAAACTCTCTAGAGCAGTTTTACTCTGTCCAGTAGGGTCGCTGTGAGTTGGAATTGACTGGACAGCAGTAGGTTTTTGGTTTTAGTTTTTGCATAATGGAGAGGGGGCCAGTTCTCAAGAAAAGAAACTTTATGAAGAAGAATTTTTAAGGTATGAAAATTACTTCTCCCTGATTTGGGTGGAGGTCTTCCTTTTAAAAGTGAGAATTCTAGACATGAATATCAAGGGAGCTCATTTTTCTTTAGAGGTTGGTTCACTGGCTCTTTTCCTTTGAGCTGTTAAAATATAGTGCCAAGTGTAAAGTAGGTACTTAGTAAACCCTTGGAGACTTGACTTAGAGCTTTTAGTATCTGAACCTCATAGTCCCATGAATGATTGCATAAAGAGACTTCAGCAATTGTGGAGTATGATTTGTGTTTTCTAACGTCTGTAGAGTTATTCTGTGTGTAAGATTCATGACAGGAGGAAATGGGAGCTCAGGTTCTTCAGGTCCTTCAATGGCAAGACATCTTGATTTAGTAGAACAGGTCTGATCCTCCCAGAATATTTCACCAAATACTTCCCAAAGGTCTATAAAGTAGTCAAATTTGATATCTTCCATATCTAAATTTCTATTTCTTAGTTCAAGAAGGCAGCTAAGTATTGGACAATAGTGGCAAAACTTAGTATCTTTGTTTGGAATGGGGTTAGGACTGTGTCCATGTAGGGTGAGGGGGAAGATGTCTTAGCTTGTCACAGTCCCTGAAAATCATGTCACAGGGGCTGGTATTAGAGAACACTCCATGGAAAGTTTTGTAGAAAGAAGCAAATCCTTCATTTAACACTAGTTTTCTAGGTGCTATAAGCTTGCAAATGTCTTGTTACTTAAAATATCATCATAGTGCTGAACTAAATTAATCTTGTAGAGACTCTACCCACTGTTCTTTATCGTAGACTCTTAACACCAGAAAGACCTTTATGTTTCTTTAGTTCGCTAATTCTCAAACTTTAATGTGTAACCTCAGGAGCTCACTGAAAACACAGTTTTGTGGGCCTGTCGTAGACATTCTGGTGCAGGAGTTTGGTAGGTGTAGGGGCCAGAGAATCTGTACATTTGATAAGCAAGCTGCGTAAGCAGCCTGCCACCACGCTGTGAGAAACACAATCTGGCTCAACATTTTTCCCAAAGAGCTGTCTTTTCTGTCACTGGTTACGCATAGGCAGAAGCTAAGTAACCACCAGGCAGGATATTTACAAAGAGGACTCAACAAAAAATAATGCTGAAGTACTTGAACTCTTTTAAGTCTTGATAATCTACATTTTGATCTTTTCTAGAACATCAGGGAGAAGTGGTTTTCCAGCTTCTTTTGGAAAATTTTGGTTGAGATATGCACACTGCATTATAAGTCTGTCACATTATTTGGTAACTTCACTTATTAGTTATTTCCACACTGGTCCTAGCTTTACTTTCTGTACCATCATAGTAATCTTTTTTCATGATGTGGCCTTTCAGATATTTAAAGATATCTCTCACATCCCACTAAGGATTTTCTTTTCCTTGAACTTCGTTAATTATTTTAGACATTTCTTGTAGGATTTAGTTTCCAGATTTGAACTCATAAAGATTTATTCTCTAAATTTGTTTTCATTTTTCAAATATATACTGAACTAAACAAACTAATGTGGATACAGTCTGACTTCTGGGAAGAACTTGGTTATTAGCTGCCGTTAGTCAGTCAGCCTCCAACTCATGATGACATGGTGCACAGCAGAATGAAGTGCTGCCCATCCGAGCTATCTCCGGGACTGGTTTCAGGTCAAACTACTGTGAGCCATAGGATTTTCATTGACTGGTGTTTTGAAAACTAGAGGCTCAGTTTTGAGAGATGATGCATGTCAAGTGGGAGAGAACGGGGGCAGATAATGACTGTGGGCCCCTCAATATCTAGACTGTACTTGACTGTATAAAATGACATTTTTTCTTAAGAAAAAAAGTCACATTTTTTGGCTCATATAGTCAGTGGTAAACAAAAATTCCCATATATATATATATATATTTTTTTTTATGAACTGCTGTCAAGCTTTCTCTGTCTGGCTGGTATATTTTTTTCCCCAAATTTAAATGGACTTTTAAAAATGAAGGGCATTCTTTGACCAGTAGGCAACTTGTAGACCATCTGTCTTTCCCTAGTAATGATTTTCTTGAGTTGACCTGGGCACAGAACAATTGATAGTTCATCTAACATTTTGAAATTTGCTGGCTAACGTGGAGATTTCCTATTTGCCTCTAAGTTGTGATATTAAAAAAAAAAAGTCTTCGAGTCAATTTTGACTTGCAGTAACCATGTAGGATAGAGTAGAATTGCCTCATAGGATGTCCCAGGAGTAGCTGGTGGATTTAAACTGCTCACCTTTTGGCTAGTCACCTGAGTTCTTAACCACTGCACCACCAAGGGATCCTCTGAAATTGATCTTTCATATACCATTGGAAGTTCTTTCACTTAATTTTCTAAATTTTTTTTGCATTCTGGAAATCTATGGAACATGTAGGCCACTTTTTTCTACTTCCCACTTTTCCTGTGTCAGAACATCACAGGAGTTTTTACAGATTTATTTCATGTTAGCTAAACAAAACTTGGATTTCCTCCTCATCACTAAGGACTTTAATGTATTTGGTGTGGGATGCAAATGGCATTTCTTTAATGTTCTTTTTCCAAACAGGACAGATAACTTGTTATTAAATAATGATTTAGAGAGAGACAAGGTGATTAATATAAAAATATGTTGTTGTGCATTTTTTTATACTCAATCTGTTTGTTTAAAATGGTACTATGATTGTTTTAAAAAGCAGGTCTACAAAACACTGTTGAAGATTATAACACGCTTCTATATTTAAGCTTGTATACAAAGCATATTATATATTACATATGCAATATATGGATAGATATTATATAGGAGATAGAGGTCATCTATCCATCTGTCATCTGTCGTGTGTATATATATATGTGTGTGTATGTATGTAAATTTGGCTTATGTCAATTAAATTGATATTTATGTCAAGACTAGTTTAGAAGAAGAATAGGGTAGAGGATGTTAGTGTCATTAATTTCAGTGGTAGTTACAACTACATAATTCACCCTAAACATGTAAAGAAAGTGTATAACAGATTTAGGCTTGTCTAAAATGAGGATCCTGTAAGATATGAGAGAGTAATAATGTGAGTAAAAGAGAGAATTTATCTCTTCTTCAAACTCACCATTTCTGAATTTCTGTACCTTAGAGACTCACGCCCAGCCTTCTGTTTAAGATGCCATATGCCTCAAATATGTATTCCTCCTTCTAAGAATATAAACATTAGAGTTATCAAAAATTGCTTTTTGGTTTTGAGTTAATATGCCTCTGAGTATTTGAGCAGATAGAAGATATTCTGACAATACAAATGTCTTCCTAAATTTCTCCCAGTATTATTCTGAACTTTTTGTAATCAAGAAAGAAGAAAATAATTTCTCCTTTCCATTAAATATTCAGTCGGCAAATACTAATCTGAAAGAAAATTGAAATTCTCTCTATGGTACACTCAATAAATGACAGTTTAGGTTATATTAGAAATATTATAATTCTCTTCAGGTTAGTTGACTGAGTTAAAGCTGAAAGCCTAAAATGAAGCTCAAGAATTAATATTAACTGTTGCAATGTGTGTCTCCACACTTAGGTGACATGAGACAGAAGAAGGGCTAATGGCCTGATCCAAGATGCACCTGAGTGTGGATGTGGCTTCTGACAAGCGGCTCTGAGTGGCTCTTGTAGGACAACGTTCTCTGTAAGTCAGTTTTTTCTTATGATTCCTATAAAGTCTCTGAACCCTCAACCAAGTGACAGCTCTGGTGAGACATTTGAAGGTCCAAATATGAATCAAGCAGCCTGCATTCTGGCTGCATGTGTTATCCTGAGGGAGCATAGACTTCTCCACTGAATTCAGGGGCAGGCTGCCCTGTGTGCTGAGGCTCAGACTCTTCAGCTATTCCTCTTGGGCTTTACTGCTCTGTACCTACAATTTTGTTGTGTGGCACACTTGCTCCAAAAATGCTGAGATACTCTCTGAACAATGTCTTGTTCTCAAATAGTTCATTTCTACTGCTCTTTATCTATCTAGGTAATGCATCCTTTAGGGCTGTTTAGCATTTCTGAGAGGTCTTTGTTCTGCTTATTTTCTTATCTGCTGTTAGTGAGTTAGTGCCCCTGTTCAGAGTGGAGTGATTCCCAAGCGCTGGTAATTGGTTTGCTTCAGGCTCGTCTTTCTCCTGCTCCCCCCGGCAGCTGGCCACATGAGTTCTCCTATCCACAGCGACTGCGCCTTTCCAACACCCAGGCAGCATGTTGCATTTGTGCCTGTGGCTTCCATTTCCTTTGCTACTTACCTAGACAGGACTTGAAGAACTGTACAGCTTTCAGGTGTGAGCTCTGGTGTGACTGGTGTTAAAGTTAGTCAGAGAAGGGTGCTGGCTTTCAGCCCGCACCACCTCTTCGCATCCTTAAGTGTTTACTGGTGGCCTAAGAACTGGGCCCTCACCCTTTTTGAGGTCCAATTTAAACTCTTCTCCTAAAACAGCTTTACTGTGCACATGTGGAGTCACCATAAGTTGGAATCAACTTGACTGCAAGTAACTAAAAACAATAACAACCACCTAAAACAAGATGTAGACCTCAGGGACCGGACTGTGCTTGAGCAACACAGGGACTGGCAAGCGACTCACAGGTGTAAAGTTATAGTGGCTCACAGCCATAATCATCCATGAATGCTTTAACTGTGGTGGATTGGAATAGTTGTGACAGAGTCTGTCTGCCCCATAGAGCTGAAATATTTACTGTCTGGTTCTTTAAAGAAAAGTTTGCCAACTCTGGAGCTAATATAATGAAAAATATTTGAGATAAAATGACACTGGCGATTATGGCTTTTTGAGCTACTATTCATCACAGATACCATATCTGTACTTCCTAGGACCGTTGCTTAAATCCAGAAAAGTGTCTCCAGTAAAGAAGAGAAGCAGGAGAAGGAATGTGTCTGGAGAGTAGTACCCCTCCTGGCCCTACGCTCGCTGGTCTGCACTTGTAGCTTCCTTACCACAGCCTGGAGGTGACGTATGTCTGGGGTTCTCGGAGCGTAGTCTCTAGACCAGTAGCATTAGCACGTCTTGGGATCTTGCTGTTGTTAGGTGCCTTTGAGTCAGTTCCCACTCGTAGTGACCTTATGAACAGCAGAACAAAACACGGCCTGGTCTTGTGCCATTTCCGCAGTCGTTTTATGCTTAAGCCCGTTGTTGTGGTCACTGTGTCAATCCATCTCGTCAAGGGTCTTCCTCTTTTTCACTGACCCTCCTCTCTCCTAGGTGTGATGTCTTTCTGACAGTGTGTCCAAAGTATGTTGAGATGCAGTCTTGCCGTCTTTGCTTCGAAGAAGCGCTCTAGTTGTACTTTTTCCAGAACAGATCTGTTTGTTCTTTTGGCAGTCCATGGCACATTTAGCATTCTTCTCTAACAACTTGGTAGAAATGCAGATTCTTAGGTCTTCCCCACTCCTCGTTGCTGTCTAGTTGATTTTAACTAGTAGTGTATCTATACAGCCCTGCTAAATCAGAAATGGAATGGAGCCTGGGAATTTACGCCTTAATAAGCCTCCCAGGAGACTGAAAGATTCTAAATTTGAAAACCGCAGATATATGTAAAGGGTTTTGTAAACTTTAAGTTGTTAGAGAAACAGAAGATTACCTATTCTGTTACATATTGAACTAGATGTGATGATATAGAAGGAAGGAGGAGAAAATTATTGAGCTAGATTTCTGATTCCCTTCTGATATCCAAGCCAGCCAGCCAAAAGCAGCTGAATAAGAAAAAAGATGTGTGCCATGCTGTGGTGGAGAGCACACAGTCCTAGGCCCCTTTGTTCTAGACTCCAGGCCTGGCTTGCATGGTAGTCTGAGAAAAATGACTGTTTCACTGTGAAATTAGCATACTCATTTTGGTGGACCAGAGGTTCTCAAGGGAACCCTGGTGCCGCAGCTGCTCACTGAGATGTTGGCAGGTCACATCCACCGGGTGCTCCTTGGCAACTTTATGGGGCAGTTCTACTCTGTCTTTTAGGGTCACCATGAGTTAGAATTGACTTGATGGCAGTGTGTTTTGGGTTTTTTTTTGGAGGTTCTCAAGGATCGTGCCCACGTCGCCACAGGGTATTTATCAGAATTATTGCCAGGATGGGGAGGGTAAGGATTGGCCAGACATTCAGCATACTTGATTTTTTCTGCCCTAAAACAGATTACTGAAATTATCACGTGACATCTTTTTCTTGGTGATATGCAAACTATTTACTACAGAAGCCTGTAGAGGCTTAGATTTCAAAATTTAGGGATTATTACTCTTGAGTATTGTGCTGTCTTAAAAAGTTATCTGTGAAAGGCCAAATGAACAATAGCTATTTGACAGCATAGAAAAGAAGGTTGTGGAATAGGGAGTTTAAGTCAATGGGGAAGGGACAAGTAGAACAGAAATAACAGAAATGTTGACACAATGTGAGAAATGTAAGCAGTGTTACATTATGACTATAAACTGTCAAATGGGATTTTTTTTTTAATAAAATATAATGTTATTTTAAAAAATGAAAATTTGGGTAGTGCTGCAGTGGCCTGTGAAATCCTAGAGGGCTTTGTGGGCTCTCTCCATATCCTAGTGCCTGGCATAGTACTTCGAACATAGAAGGTGCTCAGATTATGTTCCTAGTCTAGGAGAATGGGAACTCTTATCAAGAGACATTAATCATTAGAGTGATGCAGGAAAGAGCTTTCTAATCATAGAGTGTTTATTTTCAGACTTTTCACTCATGTTAAGATCCTATGCTATTAAGATGGACTTTAAAGAAGGAGTTTGCTGCAACAACTGACAGGGTCTTAACCTTACCTAGGATCTATCTCTCTGTAAACAAATTTCCTGTTTCTTCTTAACCAGTTCACAATGACCAAGTCATGGCAACCTTTGAAATGCAGGCCAGTCTTACAGTTTAATAGGTACTTTAGTCAGCTAGTGCAGCTTTAACTGAAATACCGCAAGAGGATGGCTTTAAAAAGAGAATTTTATTTTGTCATAGTCCAGTAGGCTAGATGTTCAAATTCAGGTGTCAGCTCCAGGGGAAGGCTTTCTCTGGTGGCTCTGGAGAAGGCCTTTGTCATCAATCTTCCCCTGGACTGGAAACTTCTGAGGGTTAGGGATCCTGGCCCTTCCCAAAGGATTCACTTGGCTCCCCATGATGCTTCTTGGTGCCATATAAAACCAAACCCAACCCACTGCTGTCAAGTCAATTCTGACTTATAGTGACCTGATAGGTCAGAGTAGAACTGCACCATAGAGTTTCCATGAGGTCATCAAATCTTTCTGGTAGCATCTTTCCTTTATATCTCAGGAGATTGTCTCACGAAACAAAACAAGTCACGCCCCACCAACACAACTGTGGCCCATCCACCCTCATTAGCATCATAGAGGCATGATTTGCAACATGAAGGAACATCACACAATACCAAATTGCCACACACATTTTGGGGGGGAACACAATTCAATCCATGGCAAAAACTGTCTCACCTTTGGTAAGTACTGTCATTTGCCAGTACCCTCCTGTGCACATGTCCTCATGGTACAGGGGGACGACACTGTGGGTGAGCAGAGATACACTGGGCAGACTTAAGCCAAGGCCTGCTTTGGCCACTCCCCAGTCCAGTATTAAGCAGAGGAATAGGAACACTCTGTGTTTGGCTTTTATTAATGCTGCTCTGCTGCTGTGGGGGAGAACTTGTCAGAGGATAATGAAGAGGCATAGATGAGAGAGATGCAATCTTAAACTCGGTTGGGCATGAAAATCTTTGGAAATAAGCCAAGTCAGTTTGGGGTAGATTGGACCTCTGGTGCTCAAATAATTTTTGTGAAAATCCAGATCTGTAGCAAACAGATATAAATAAAAGTGAATCCAAATAAAGTATTGATCTATTTCTCACTCACCTGTCTTCCGGCAGTAAATCACTGTCATCTCAAATCATAGCTTCTCTTGATGAGGAGAACTTTATTTCTTCACTGTGAGGTTTAGTACTATGGCTGCATTTGTTGTGCTAAAGGGGAAGGTGGGGTCTTTCCCGTATATGAGGGAGGAGCTCTAGGCAGAGCGAGGGACATCCTGTGGAGCCCCATGTGGTCACTGTGATGGGAGCCTCTTTGGAGAACAGCTAGGCTCTTAGGAGCACTTAGGGTAGCTGCACCACCACCAGAGAGGTGGCCACAGGGCACGTGATGAAGAAGCTGGACCACAAATGAGCATGAAGGGGACCGACACTGCAGCATGCCTGTATCATAGCTATTAGGCCCTTCTTCCTGATCCAGAGATTTTTAGTTTGATTAGATAAGAAAAGTGAGCCTTTTTTAGGCCCCGGGGGGATGTACCATGGTCCATCTAAGCTAATTGTCATTTTTCTGCTCTCCTCTTCTGATTGGTTTAGGTTAAGGATGGGTGGGATGGGACATAATTCTGGCTGTTGACCCCTGAAGAGAAATTTGCTAGAGGTTCCTAGGAAAGATTTTCCTCTTTGGTTTTCTTTTTATTTCAGAGAAGAGGAGAGTGATACTAATGGTTGGAAAGAGGTCTTGTCTTCAGCCAGAATCGGTTGTACAAGCTGTATGAGGAAGTGATACTTGAATCTGTGGCAGCCTTTTTGTGGCTGTTTCTTGTAACAAATTAGCACAAACTTTGTGATTTAAAACAATGGACATTTAGTCTTTAAAGGTTTTGGAGGCCAGAATTCTGAAATCAGTATCAGTGTGCCAAAATCAACACTTCAGCAGCTGATTTCCCTATAGATGCTCTAGAAAAGAATCCTGGTCTCTTGCAGTATCTGGTGGCTGCTGACATTCCAGGGCTTATGGCTGCCTTGGTCAAATCTTTAAAGTCAGCATCTTCAAATCTCTCTCTGCTATGTAGTCACGTTTCCTTCTCCTCTCTGTATAGTAAATTCTGCCTTTGTCTCCTTCCTATGAGGATACATGTGATTGCATTTTGGGCCCACCTGGATAATCCAGAATAATCTCTTGATCTCAAATTCGGTAATTTAATCATGCCAGCAAAGAGGCTTGCTTACACCTCTCCCCTTTTTGCCATTTTATTAGGTAATATTCACAGGTTCCAGGGATTTTTTTTTTTCAGCCCATCACAGTGAGTGTAAAACAAAGACAAAAGAATCACACAGAAGTCTATCTGGAAATTTAATGTTACTCAGTTTTTGTGTTAAGCAACCCTGGATATATCTGCCTTCCTATATACTTCTTCTGATGTGAAATAATTTATTTTTGTTTTTCAAAGCCATATTGGGCCAGATGTCTTGTTCCCTGGTCCTAAAAGTACTCAAGTAGGGGGAAAAAAATTATTTGCAAGAGTCCTGGAAATTTTTTAAAATGACTACTGGAAAAACAAACAAACAAACAACAAAAAAAAAAACCAAACCACTGACATTGAGTCGATTCTGACTCATAGCAGCACTACAGAAGTGCCCCATAGAGTTTCCAAGGAGTACCATTGGATTCAAACTGCCAGCCTTTGGGTTAGCAGCTGTAGCACTTAACCAGTATACTGCCGTGGTTTCCAGAACGTCTACGGGCAGGGTAAAAGGAGGGAATTGCATTTTAAGATGGGTGAATATTCAGCATGTGAATTGATAAAGACTAGGCAGTGTTTTTCGGCCTCAGCACTACTGACACTTAGGCTAGATAGTTCTTTCTTGTGGAAGCTGTACTACGCATTTATAGAGCATTTAGCAGAATCCCTGGTCTTTACCCACCAAATGCTAGTAGTGCCTTTCCTCCCCCAGCTGTGACAACCAGAAATGTCTCCAGACATTCCCAAATGTCCCTAGAAGGGCAAAATTTCTCCCCGTTGAGAATGACCAGGCTAATGCTATCATTCTGGGGATGTTTGATAGAACTATGTTTTATAATCAGAGATGCTTGAGTTCAAGGCATTCCATTTACATTTGGAGAACACAATTTCTAATCCTTCAGTCCCCTTTTGAGGTGGTGAATTAGGTTTTGTGAGAGTATGCCTGGACTGTGGATGCCACAGAGCAGCTAGCTACCTACACGCATAAATAAGTTGAATGTGCTGTGTTATATTCAATTAGAAGTCACTGCATTTTGTTATATAGATTTTATTCAGCCAGCTATCTTGTTATTCGATCCAGAATTGCCTACCTCTCAGATACCTAGGAGGGTCCTCAGGGACTGTTATGTTTTTATAACACTTGTCTTTCAGATTTTTCTCATAGCTTCTAGTTGTTGAATAATCTTCATGTTAAATTTTTATACCTCTAATTGTTTTGTTTCTAGGTGTGCAGAACTTGTACTTGCTTTGCTTATGATGTGTGTGAGCTTGATCACCTGCATGTCATCCACCAATTCCGTCTGTACATCTGCTCGGTATCCCCATCTCTGCATTTGACTCATGTTTACTTTCAGCAGTCCGTCTGTACCCTTCAGGGCCTAGCTTATATTCACGTCCACAAAAAAAAGAAAAAAATGTTTTCTGATAACTTCAGCCACCAGCTACTCAGACTATTTACCGATTGGCATTTGTGTTACATTGTGATGTTTGATTGGAGATTCAAGATCCATCTGTATCACTTAGTCATCCTTAATTATTTCATGTATCCAAGCCTTATTTCCCTAAAGCATCAGCATCTTAAAGACACCCTGTCTTTGTTGTGATAATTCTTTACCTTCAACCCCAAGCAACCCCGATTTAAGAGTGATAGACATGTGCATTCATGTCAATCCCATGTATGCAGAACTGAATAGCTACACAGGGTTTTCAAAGCTGTGAAAGCAGCCTTGAAGCAGCTGGCTGGACTGTCTTCCAAAGTACCTCAAAGTAGATTCTAACATCAACCTTTTGGCTAGTAGTGGAGTGCTTAGCCATTTACGGGGTGACTCAGAGTCCACTCCACTGCAACTAACAAAAGTAGCACATAGAAGGTACGTGATGTGCAAAGTGCTTGTTAACTGATCTGAATAAAAAAGGCCTTCACAGGGCAGCAAGCTGGATTGTCATTGCAGGGAAAGTCTGCCTCCCCAGGGCAGAGTCTGTTGCTGTCAGCCTGGAGGCCTGTTGTAAGGAAGTAAGCTAGGATGCAGTAGTTTTATATTCCCTGGAGCATGCTCAGTGTGTACTGTGAAAAAAGAGAGTCAAGAAATAAAGTGATGTACCGGAGTGGGCGAATGTGTAACCAAAAAATAAAAAAGAAAAAGAAGGAAAAGAAAAAATCCATCACTATCCAACACATAGCAACCCTAAAAGATAGAACTGCCCTATAGAATTTCTAAGGAGTGCCTGGTAGATTTGAACTGCTGACCTTTTTGTTAGCAGCTGTTGCTTTAACCATTCTGTATCAGGGTTTCCAAATCTGCAAAGACCTCTTTAAAATGTTAAAAAGCAAAGGTAATACTTTGAGGACTAAGGTATGCCTCATCTAAGCCACATTATTTTCAGTGGCCTCATATGCATGCAAAAGCTGGACAATGAGTAAGGAAGGCTAAAGAATTAATGCATTTGAATTATGGTGATGGTGAAGAATATTGAATATACTGTGGTTTGCCGGAAGAATGAACAAATCTATCTTGAAAGAAATACAAGCAGATGCTCCTTCTAAGGTAGGATGGTGAGACTTCATCTCAGGTCCTTTGGACGTGTTGTCAGAAGTGACCAGTCTCTGCAGAAAGGCATCATGCTTGGACAGGGGGTCAGCAAAAAAGACAACGACACACGTTGCAATGGTTGTGAGGATGGCAGAGGACCCAGCTGTGTTTCACTCTTTTCTACATAGGGTCACTGGGGGTCAGAACTGACTAGACAGCACCTAATAACAACATGTAGAATAGTAAGCCTAATACCTTCAGAAAAGGCTTAAGGTATACTTAAAAAGGCTCTAAAAAGGATTGCTGAGTCCTGTGCTCTGCCTAAGCAGTGCGTTAGAATCCTTTGTGGCAGTGACTGTTCAGGAGGCAGTAGCTGATAAGAGTCACTCGGGAATTCCAGGTGTGGTTTGCTTCAGAAGCTCAGGGGAGTTTTCTTCAAAGAAAGACTTCTCTGAAGGGGAAATTTTATCTCATGCAGAGCTTTTGTTAGATCCAGGAAGGGTATCCTTCTATAAAGAAAACGTATGGTTGCTCTGAGGCTCAGGGACATTGAGACCCCCCTGAGATTCTGTAGTATGTAATGTATTTCCATATCTCATCAATTCTGTAATATTTTTAGAAAAATGTTTAAACATCTGTGAACTCAGGATGCATCTTTTAATCACTGTAGGCCAGTCATACCAGGCTTGTGGTCATTTTTGCCTGTGGACATCAAAACTTGCAGAAGAATATTAAGCCTGGAAGAAAATCATAGAAACAATATTACATTATCTCTTTAAAAAGCTGCATCAATATTAGTGATGCATGAACTAAGGCATGATACTGAGTGGGAAAGGACAGGTATCATGGAGGAGTTGCCAAGTGATTGATAAGTGTCAGAAGCAGAATATGAACTAGTAATGGGACTAGCTTAGTTTTCCTTTTTATGGTTGCACAGAGTGATATATGGAAATAGTCTAAGTGAGTTTAAAATAGCTCCTCTCTAATCTTAAAATTCTTAAAAATGTTAAGAAAGCATCGGGCTGTATTTTTAATTGGCAGAATTATTTCTTGGTAATACATCAAGTAATGGTACACCTAACATGCAGTGTTTTCTTAGATTCAGTGAAATCAGTATCAAGGGGATTGTGATAATATAAAAAATGAGTTTAATGAACTTATCTGCATACAGTAAAAAACAGCACATAAGATTCAGATGTAGAATTTAAGAAATGGGCAGGAATCTTGAATTCTAGGATCGTTAATTCCTATTAAGGTGACCTGTTTACCCTTTGAAGCACTGTTTTTTTTTTTTTTTCCTCCTGATTTGAGATGCTTTATTTTAATTACTTTCAGTAATTGGGGTTCTCTTGCTCTCATTAGTAAGCAGGGAGTCAGTAACACAGGTGGACATTTCATACTTAGCAAGTTTCCTTTTAGCACAGAAGTCGTCTCAGCTGCCGTGCCTCCTGATGTTCTGTAACAGACAGCTTTCCAATTATGTGCTGTGAGCCAGTTCAGGGAGGAAGCAATATATATCGCTTTAGTCATATAGGTAGGCAGACACCCACAGGGCTCAGGGGGACTAGAGCACCCAGAGCGCCCAAAGCACATGCGACCATGTAGAGTTTCTGTTTTCACTCCAGTGCTGTACAAGCATTATATTTTCTATGCATAGACTGGCATGGAAAATATTGGGAGCTGCTACTCTGACATACAGATCGCTGGTAGCTGCTCTAGGAAAACTATGAAATGGACAAAACAAAGGGCCACAGGGTTCCAGACCTTTGTCAGTGTTTTTACAGATTGTATTCAAAAGTGAGACAGCTTATGAATGCCTCAAGGAAGAGTTATGCCATTCCAGTAACTGCCTGGGGGTATCTCTTTACATATTTGCAGTCACACGCAAGGAAGCCAGATTGAAACTTAACTCATCTTCCCAACACACTGGAAAGATAAACTTTGGTTTTAAAGGAAAAACTTAAAACACTGAAATAAACATTATTTTTTATAAAAGTGGTTCTCAAAATGTAGTCTCTGGGCCAGCAGCCTCAACATCACTGGGAACTTGTTAGAAAAGCAAAATCCCATGCCCTACTTTATATATATATGTGAATAGTTTATAATGCTTTAAGTGAAAGTTTACAGTCAAAATCAATTTGCCATACAAAACCTTACGTACATACTATTATGCACCTCTAACTTTCTCCCCACCTGTGACAGCATACTCCTCATTTCCACCCTGTATTTCCTGTTTCCCTATTCCACCAGCTCCTGTCTATCTCTACCCTCTCATCTTGCCTGTGGACAAGTGAGCTGCTCGGACAACCTGACACATGTGTTTAAGCCAAGAAACAGATTCTTCGCCAGCATCACTCATACGCTGCACTTGACCTGTTGAAGCATACATTCAGGCTCTCCAGAAGATTCTGCTGCTCACTCAAGTTTGAAAACTGTTGACCTAGAGTGTGTCCAGACACAAAGGGTGTCTAAATCCAGGGGCTCAAGGTCAGGAATGCAGGTTCATGATTTGGGCAGACCCAGGAATGGAAGCACAGCTGGTGTAGTCATGGCAGGTTTATTGGAGCAAAGGTGCAGCAAGGCAGCACAGCATCTCAGATAGCAGCAGGTGGCCGAAGGCAGCAGTCAAGAGACTGCACGTTATGGTGCAGTGACCTAACATACTAGTTTTACACAAAGGTGGCTGGCTGCCAGATTTGAGCCCTCAAGGCCAAGCTGGGCATAAACAGGATGTGTCATACCGCTCAATCACTTTTATGTGGAAGGCCTGTACAGAGAGGAAGGCCTGAGTGAAAGACCTTCCATAGTGTACCCCCAAAAGGTAACTGAGGAAACAGAAAAGTGGTTTCTTGCCCAGTAGACTCTGAAATATGAGCCCTGGAATAGAGGTCATATTTCTGCTACTGTCTTATTGTGTAACTTCGGGCAAATGTCTTAGCTTCCTTGCTGGGCCTCAGTTTCTTCCAGTGTAAAATGAAGATGTTGGGTTAGATTTCCCCTTCCTTTCTCATATCATGTTTCTATTACCTTTCTGGTGTTTCTAAACTGTATCAGGTGCTTCACAGCATCTTCTTGTAGAGCTGCTGAAGTGGGGTGTGAGTAGCAGTTACCATCTTTTCAGGATTTTCTAATTATACTAAGGGAGGGAGGAGCCATCTTCTTTCTTCACTGCCTGGAGCAGCAGTTAGCCCAAACAGAGCTTTTCCTACTTCATGAGTAGGGTACGGAAACAGAAAGGACAAGGGTTCAGGACATCATTACTAGCTTTGGGGTCTCAATCCTGGTTCTTATACTAACTCTAACTGTGGTATTAGGCGAATATTGGTAACACTCAGGCTCTCAAATTTTCTATGCCTAGTGTAAGGTTTCTGGCTCTAATGAGGAGTCCTGGCAGTGCAGTGGTTAAGAGTTGTGGCTGGTAGTCAGCAGGTTGACAGGTTGAATCCACCAGTTGCTTCATGGAAACCCTATTGGGGCAGTTCTGCTCCATCCTGTAGAGTCAGTATGAGTTAGAATTGACAGCAACTGGTTTTGGTTTTTTAGCTGTAACATAACTTAGCATAATGAAATAAGATAACAGGGTTTACATATCTTGGACTGTGATCAGCAGATAGCAGATGTCCAATAAATGCTCCACTTTTTTTTCTTTTCAACTCATATTCTTTAGAATTCTGGAGTATTAAAGATGGCTTTGCAGACCCTGAGTCTTGGTTCCCATGTTATTGTGCAACTTCCCTGGGTTATCTCTGGAAGGGACGCATCGGTTGACAGCCAGTTAGTGTTCTTGCAGCTCCTGGGGCTGCCCTTATCCTGGGAAGCCTGACTACCTGCCTTCAAGCCAATATTTATGGAGAGCTCTAGGCTCTTCTGAGCATTTGTTGCTTTTATGTTCCAGCAGTTTCAAGGTATCCCATGTAATCCTCGCTTCCTCTCTGAAAGCTGCTGACCAGATTACAGAGTGCTTTCAATTAGGGGCAACATGAAGTTTTACAAATCAACAAATGTCTTCAATTAAAATTATCCTGTCAATGGGGGTTAATCCACTATGCCACCAGGGTTTCCTTCTAGTTGTTAGTATTCGTGTATTATTTTATTTATTAATGCTGCCATTTTTTCCCCTGTAAACTGACAGTTCTCAATGCCATCTTTCCAGTAAGTCATCCTGTATAATTTTTTCAACAGTCTTGTGAGATAGGTGGCATGCCTCCATTTAAGATGAGGAAAATAAGACTGTTTGAGTAACATGCCCAAGGTCACTTGGTGTGTGACAAAGCAGAGTTTGAATCCAGGTGTTTTCTTTCCAGGGCCTGTGCTTTTTCTGTAAAAGCAATGATCCACTAAAACTTCTGTCTGCTGGGTTAGTGGTTTTTAATGTTTGCATAAGGGGTTCTCTGATTCACGAAGGTGCTGAGATAGTGTTCAATTCAAGTTTAATCAATCAACCAATTAGTACTTATTGAATGCCTGCTGAGTGAAAGAATTGCACTTGGCACTATAGGAAGTAGACAACAAGATCAAACTGATCTCGGTGTAGTGAAGGAAGAAAAACATACACACATAAAGCAATGACTTATTCTTGGGTCCAACTCGATGGCCCTTGGCTGGCTATTCTATGAGACATCAGTGAGTTTGATTTATCATCAGGGCTGGGTAGTTCACTTGCCGCTAGTGTGGTCAGGAGCATTTTTACATATGTGGGGTTTTTTGCTTCGGCCTTGGAATATCAAGTTTCTACTGTGGCATTATCTTATTCCACAGCAGTCCTGCACCCATTTTATAGCTAGGTAAACTAAATACCAAAGAAGTAAAATGACCATTCCCAATATGTATACCTGCAAAGAAGCAGGGTTAGGAATCAAACTTAGGTCTTTTGAGTCCATATTTGATGTTCTTTTTGTGGCATCATTTATTAGAACTGTCTAGCGTTGCCATAAGTTGGATCCGACTCGAGGGCACTTGCTGGCTGGCTCCGTAAGAAGCATATTAACAGTCACAGTTTCCCCAGAGTAAGCCGGTGTATTTTTAAGCACCAAGAAACAGGGGTTTAAAGCCACCAGATTTTGTCATTTTTTGAGAAGTTCAGTAGGTTGTACAGGACAGGGATGGAGGGAAGGAACAGTATCCATTTGAAGGAAAGTCTTTTATTATTTACTACTATTTTTATCATTTTTAATTGAAGCAGCAATGCTAGTGTTAGTTCAAGTCACGGATGGTAAGGGCCTGAATTCGTAGAATGGTTATAAGAATTTTGTACAGCTCTTTAGAGATACCCTGGCCTGCTCCCACGTCCTTCCAGTACTCAGTGGCCTCCTAGTGCAAGGAAGTACCGTGTTTAAGGAGTGAACTGGAAGCTTCCGGCAGCCTCGGACAGTGGTAGGGCTGTTGTTACTGGAGGCCAGCCCAGCAGGGGTAGGTTTCCCAGGGACCACTACTTCTACCCAAGAAGAAAAGCTCTGCCTTCCTATCTGGGAAGTTACCAGCCAGGCCAGGGAGACAAGCAATTGTAAACCATTTCAGAAAGTTCAGGCAGCTGCTAAGTAGTAGGTCCCTGGGGTGGTGCCAGGAGCCGGGGAGCATCCTCTTGCTTGCCTTGCTGCAGCTGTCACTTGTACGGCTGGCATCAGCCAGCAGGCCTTTGATAGGAGGCAGCAAAGCAAGATGGTGAGTGAGATTTTCTTACTGTGTGAAAAGCAAATGTCAGCACAGCCCTAAAGAATAAAGCCAACTAGAAGGGAACCGAAGTACAAGCTGTTTGCTTAAGGAGAAGGCATCTGAGGGGAAATCTGAAGTACTTGTTTTTGTTTTGTGTCATTATTTTTTTTAAAAAAAGACTTTTGCAGTAAGAACTTACTATGTGGAATGAAAATGACATTTTATCAGAGTAACCTAAGTCAAAGGAGATGCTTGCCGCTTATAGTATTAACTGATAACTGATCAAAATTTAACTTTTTGTGAAAGTCACAGGAATAGTCCCAATGAATCAAGTTAAAATATAGTAACATTTTTGTTTTGAGATTAAACAAATTAGAAAATTGTAATCCTATACCAAGCAGAAAGACCTGTAGCATATAAATACTCTGCAAACATTTATTAATAAATCAGTCTTACTTTTTCCATCTTGATGTTTTTATCAGGATCTTACTCTCCTGGATTCTTTGTGTTTCATTTAATGTTAATTTTATTGAAGTTTACTTCCTAGAGAGCTGTTAACCCACACTTGAATTCAATAATTGTTATTTTTAGGTAAGTAATGTGTATCTTCTGTGTTTGCTTGCCAAATGCTTCCTCCCTCTGTGAGGTATTATAATAAGTGTGCTATGCTAATTTTTTTTACAGTGGTATGTAAAAAAAAATTGGCATAGTGGCACTTGTAAAAATACCTCAAAGGGGGTGTGAGCAGTTGGCAAACACATAGAAGGCTTGATTTATTTGCATAAAAATACAGTAATAGGAATGCTAAACCCAAATAGCCTGTAACTGCAATGTTATAATTGTGTGGGCATATGAAATGTGCATAATTGACCAAAGAGAGTACTCCAAAATGGGTCCAAGCTAAGAATCAGTTTCCCTAAGAGTCACTCTGATAACTGAACTGATAATGAGGAAGCGGTTCTTACTGAAAGCTCTATAGGGGTCACTGCTTCTTTTTTATTCTACCCTGGTTTATTACCCTAGCTATCATAGAAGTTCCTTCATCCATGTGCAAAAGCTGTTTTGGCACAACAGATAAACATTGGATGGGAACTTAGATTTCCTGTTTCAGTTGTTTTGTGGCTAGAGATCCAAGACTCACAGAAGGCAAGATCTACAACTAAGACCTAGTTCAAATAATTACATTTTAGATCTAGAAAGAATTCTAGTAATTATGAAAATCAGATAACTCTGTTTATTGCAGTGGAATCTGAAGCAGAAGGAAGTTTAGTGGCTTGCTCAAGCTCACAACTGTGGCAGATACTTGGTGATAACCCAGGACTATGCAAGTTTATTAGTTTAGTGTTGTCCACCAGGCAACACATGGAAGCGTGTTTTCCAAACCATTGACTTGGGTTGCACATGCTTTTGCAGCAGGAGTTTCTTCTTCTTAGGAGACTAAGGGATGAACTAGAGGGTTGATCAAGTCTGTTTCAGCACAATGTACTGAATCTAGCTGAGAAATCTCAGAGGAGTCTGTAGTTTTCCTCACAGCAGAGTAGTGTTTTCACTAGTAAGCTTGCACCACAGGTCACACGGAGGAATGGAACCAACTTCAATCGGTATATAGATATTGAGGTTATTCGTAGCTTCTGGTTACTTGAGTATTATTTCGGCATCCTTACAGCCACCAGGAAAGGGACGAGAGACTTCGACCTGTGTTCCAAAGTTCTCTTTGTCTTAGGACATTTCTTTTCTTACTGGAATATTCTGCTTTCTTCCGTTTGGAGTTATATCCATGTGGCCATGAGCAGTATCTTCTCATTATACCTTCTCTGGTTTTCCTTAGTGCTTCTGCATTTACTTTAGAAACAAAATCAAAGCAAGCAGAAAACTTGCTGACACGCAGGAAGGGGTAAACGGTACTGCTAGCAGAGCACTTCTCCTCTTGTTCACGGTCATGTCCATTTCCTTGCCTGACAGTCTCTATCTTACCTGCTCACTACGTGGCCGTTCTGTAGGTGAACTCACTCAATAAAAACTGGTTGTTTGCAGTTATTGGCCGTCAGGAATAAAGCTGCTATAAGCACTCACATATGAGTGTGGATGTTGACATGATAATCATGCAGAAAGCTTAAAAATTGCAGATGCCCAGGCTGTGCTCTAGACCAATTAAATCAGTGTCTTTGCAGAAAGGAAACAATTGTGTTTTTTTAAATTTATTTAACAGTCACGTGGGGGAGGGGTTAAACAGTGCTAATACCTGGCTATGCTGATGCAATTGACTTGGGGCATGGCCCCAGCAGCAAGGTTTTAAAAGCTCCCCAGGTGATTGTAATATACAGCCAAATTTGTGATCCATAGCCCTATATATGGCCTTATTACCTGGCTTACAGGAAATTCTTTAGGCACTGAGCTGAGTTACACCTGCAACGATGCTCTGGAAGCAGGTGGAGAAATCTGCAATTCAGATAATATGACCTCATTTTGCAGGCCATAGAGTTTGGTACTAATTACATTTTTCTGATGAAAAAATTCAGTTATACACCTGCCTTAAGTTTCTTCCTCTCACCAACTGTATCGTAACCCTGTTTATGGTTCTTGGGGAGCTGTATCTTTGGAAATACGAATGCTGAAGGATGGCAACTAGCTAGTTGCTGACAGGCACCCACACCCTTCCTCACTGCATCGTCCTTGCTTCTGACTTTGTTAATGAAAACAGTGGTTCTGCATCTTGTTGCTCCCTCTGTTTTGACTGTAGGAATTAATGGTGCCTCTTTGCTTAACTTGCAGCAATTAATGATGTTTACAGTGCCAAGGGAAAATTTAATGCTATTGCATTGTTATGAAACACAAACTAAGGGTAAGAAATATTTAGGTTAATAATCAAGAACATATCTTTCGATGAGTTTGACTGACTTCCTTTTAGCTGGCTTTATGCAAGGCTGTATCACAAGATAGCTCAATGGATTACAGCTGAGGCATGGAGGAGTTGCAGAATGGAACAGTGCAACACTTGGTGGGATTTCTTTGTCCTCATTCTGTATGAGCATCTTTTCATAATGTGCTTACTTTAGTTCCTTTGTACCTAAACCTGCTCTTGTCACTCAGCTGCTGTGGTCTTCCTATTTGGTTTCCCTATAGTGATCCTGTCTGGACTTGAATCTTATCTATCTCATGCTTGATTTTGTAGAATCCAAGCTTTACTTATGTTGCTATTGGGCAAGCCCTTACGAAACAATGAATCTCATAACAGTTTCTTAACCACCCTGCATTATCTAAACGTATACATCTTGAAACCCTTGCATGATAGGTGAATTAATTGGAGCCCAGCGGGGTGAACTGATTTCTCCCAGTATTGCACCATGACTAAGAAGTAGAACTGAAAATAAACCCCATTTGTAAATCTTGGTCCAGAGTTCATTATGCTGTCAAGTATTATTTTTCTCTTAATTTTTGGTTCTAAGAACAATTTGGAAAAGTAAGTTTCCATATTTTCCATTGAAGACCATAGCCTTCTGTATGGATTGTACTCCAACATGAAGAAAACAAAAATCCTTACAACTGGACCAGTAAGCAACATTATGATACATGGAGAAAGGACTGAGTTGTTAAGGATTTTGTTTTGCTTGTTTCCACAATCAATGCCCATGGAAGCAGCAGTCAAGAAATCGAAAGACACATTGCACTGGGACAATCTGCTGTAAAGGATTTTTTTAAAGTACTGATGTAATGATGTCATCTTGAAGACTAAGGTGCTCCAGACCTGAGCCATGGCATTTTCAGTTACATCATATGTATGTGAAAGTTGAACAACAAACAAGGAGACAGAAAAAGAATTGATGTCTTTGAATTGTGGTGTTGGAGAAGTATATTGAATGTACCATGGATTGCCAAAAGACCAAGCAGATCTGTTCCGAAAGAAGTACAACCAGAGTGCTCCTTGGAAGCAAAGACGGTGAGACTGTGTCTTACATTCCTTGCACATGTTGTCAGGAGGGATAAACCTCTGGGAAAGGACATCATCCTCAGCAAAGTACCCAGCGAAAAAGAGGAAGACCCTCAACAAGATGGATTGACACGGGGGCTGCAGCAATGGGCTTAATAAGCATAAAAACAGTTGCAGGGATGGCACAAGACTGGGCAGTATTTCATTCTGTTGTACACGGGGTTTCTGTGAGTCAGAACTGACTCAGTGGCACCTGATGCCAACAATAACAACAGCAACGACAACACACTTTGCAACTACAACAGCTAGAACGTCAACACGCGAACTTTGAATAAAGTTGCTTCCACGTGTTCTTTCCTAACTCTTCTCTTTTGATGAGTACCTATCCAACTTCTAATATGATTTAGATTTCATGGCTTATGTCTTATAAATGTTAATTTGTTGTATGGAATATTTCCTCAGTTTTGTTTAATTGGTGAGTTGGGTTTGATCAACATTTTAGTAATGACTTTTAAAAATATTAGTGCACGTGATGTGATGGCTTATGGGGAAAAAAAAATTCCAGTGACACTAAATTCACCCCAATCGGGGGAAAGAATTAGTCAGGCTTGCCCTGCTAAATTGAATCAGAATTTGAAAAAGTAAGTTTCCATATTTTTGGATGCTGGACCAGTAAGCAACATTATCAAGTACATGAGACAGATCAGGTCCAAGTCCAGAAAGGATCATTACAGGAAAACCAAACAGGAAGACCATAGCAGCCGAGGCACAAGAGTAGGTTGAGGTAAAAAGAAACTGAACTAAGCACCTTATGAAAAGATGCTCAGGCAGAATGTGGAAGACCAAGAAATCCCACCAAGGGTTTGTTTCACTGTTCCATTCTGCAACTCTGCCATGGATCCTGCTTCCATGGGCACTGATTGTAGAAACAAGCAAAACAAAGTCCATAACAATCTCAGTCCTTTCTCCATTTATCATAATGTTGCTTACTGGTCAGGTTGTGAGAATTTTTTGTTTTCTTCATGTTGGCGTGCCATCCATACCAAAGGCTATGGTCTTCAATGGAAACTATGGAAACTTACTTTTTTAAAATTACGGATATGGAAACTTACTTTTTTCAAACTCTATTCAGCTATATGGCATCAGATATCCCTGGCATTGACCTTTTTAATGAGAAATGGGTCTATTATATCTGTTGTACTGTGCTGTAAAATATTTTATGACTTTGAGCAGGACTTCCATCATTTAGGTTGAGAATGGGTCAGGTTGAGACCAAGTAAAATTAGCTTTTGATGGCCTGGCCAGGTGGAACATGTCTAATTTGCTAACTTGCTGACCCTCTTTTACCCTGAGCCAAAAGGCTCAAAAGACCAGACCTCAGTGAATACCTTTTATAAAGAGAAGAATAGGGCCAAAGCGTTCCAGCAGAAGTTCTTTGCAAAAATCTCATAGAGTATGCAGTCACTCATGCTGGGTGAGGACAAAGCATCTGGGCCTGTTTGCTTTCATGTCACATTCACAACTCCTGTCCTTAACTGCAGCTTTGGGGCCTGACAACTGGAGTTGACTAGTTAAGTGGGTCTTAAGTTCCATCTTTAAAATCACCCAGCTGTTCTCTTTTCTCAAAAATAAAACCGACGCAGCTGCTGGGTGGGAGTTTCCCACGGTGACCTGTGAAGCTGAGGCTTAGAGACAGGTGTGGATGGGAAAGCAGAGGGGAGGAAGAAGCAGCTGGGGGAAGCGGTGGCTGCATCTTCCCGAATCATCTTTCTCCTGGTCCTCTGGATCCCTGTGGGAGGGGCTGCCCATGGAGCGGTGGCCTGATGGTGTCCTGGAAAGAAAGCTTCTTTCTCATAAGGTGAGTAAAGGGGTGAGGGTAAAGGGTAAGGGGAATCACTGAATGTTAGAGAGTTGCTGGGGCCTTACAAATTGATTCTGATCACCTTAGAGATGACAAGGTGATATGTCCATTTTTGACCAATGGTCAGGTAGCTAATTCGAGAGAAGTTATTCCAACTTCAATCAGTGAGACTTCTTCTTTACATTTAATTCCTAGACATGGTGCAGACACATAGGACCTAGATCTGATCTTAAATAACTTGCTCTGTCACTGAGGAAACAGTATAATAACATAAACAGTATATTATAAATAATGCTTGTAAGCATCAAAATCCTTACATGCAGTGCCACTGAGTAAGCTGAAATGCATCTGAACAAGTTCTCTATTTCTTTGTTGCAACTTCTGTAAGGTATAAAGCTTTAACAACACACACCGGTAATGAACAATGGAGTTGATTATAAAAGGTTTACTATTTAGAGAACCTGTGCTCATAACCCTGGGGATAGAAGGGGGAAGGACTAGAATGTGCTCTGATCTCCCCAGCATGGTTGTTCAGATCAGAAGCAGAGCCCTGGAGTTCTACTGTGACATTTACCCTTCCCTTCCTTCTAAGGTAAACTGTGGGGCATAGCAGTTCAAATCCACCAGATGCTCCTTGGAAACTGGCGTGGTTCTACTCTGCCCTGTAGGGTCACTGTGAATTGGAATCTACTCAACAATGATGGGTTTGGTTTTTATTTTTTGGTTTCCTTCTAAGCAGGGCCCCCTCCTGGCATCTTGCCTTTGGGGTGTTTTATTCTTCATGTAGCCTTAGTGTATTTTCTTGGAATACTCCCATGATGCTTTTACCCAAGATCATGATAAAATAGTATATAGCATTAGTGTATTTCTCTAGGCTGTTTGAGCTATCCAAGGAGGCAGTGTAGCTACTCTAATAAAGCAATCAGTGCTGACAGGTAAGAGCTAGGTGAGACTGCTTCTCCATGCCCTCTTCTTTCTAAGGTGACAAGTAATTTAGTAGGTACCTCCACGGTCCAAGTGAAGATATGCAACGAATGCCAGGAACTAAGGACTATATACTTAATGAAGAATATGATTGCTGATGTCAGGTGGAACTTGGCTGAAAGCAGAGAATGCTAGAAAGAAGTTTACCTGTGTTTTATTGACTATGCAAAGGCGTTCAGCTTTGTGGATTGTAACAAATTATGAATAAAATTATGAAGAATGGTAATTCCAGACCGATTAATTGTATTCATTGGGAACCTGTACATAGCACAAGAGGGAGTCATTGGAACAGAACAAGGGGATACTAAGTGGCTTAAAATCAGGAAGAGTATACCTAGGGTTGTATCATTTCACCATACTTATTTAATCTGTATGTTGAACAGATAATCTGAGGTGGTAGATTTAATGAAGAGTGTGGCATCAGGAATAGAAGACTTATTAACAACCTGTACTGTGCAGATAACACAATCTTTCTTGCTGAAAGTGAAGAGGACTTGAAGCACCTACTGATGAAGATCAGAGACTACAGCCTTCAGTTTGGATTATATGTCAACATAAAGAAAACAGAAGTCCTCACAACCAGACCATTAAGTGACATATGATATATGTAGAAAATATATTGAAGTTGTTGAAGATTTTGTTTTACCTGGATCTATAATCAACACTCATGGAAGCAGCAGTCAAGAAATTAAATGACATACTGCATTGTGCAAATGAGCTGCAAAAGACCTCTTTAAAGTGTTAAAAGCAAAGACATCACTCTGAGGAGAACAGTACACCTGACCATAGGAATTTTCAGTTGTGTCATACTCATGCGAAAGCTAGAAGATGAATAAAGAAAAACCAAAGAATAATTGACAGCCTTTGAATTATAGTATTGTTGAAGAATGTATCATAGACTTCCAGAAGAATGAATAAATCTGTTCTAGAAGAAATACAGCCACAGTGCTCCTTAGAAACAAGAATGGTGAGACTTGGCCTCGAGTACTATGGGCATATTAACAGGAGGGACTAGTTCTTGCAAAAGACATCCCACTTGAACAGAGGTCAGTGAAAAAGAAGAAGATTCTCAGTGAGATAGATTGACAGACAGCTGCCTGCAGCAGTGGGCTCAAGCCCAACAGTCATGGTGAAGACAGAGTGGGACTGGGCAGTGTCCCATTCTGTCATGCATCTGGCCGCTATAGTCAGAAATGACTTGATGACATCTAATAACAAAAACAAGGACTTTGTTTTGAGGACAGCCATAATTCTTTGAGGACTCCAGCATGAAGTCAAGTGGGTTCCTCTGTATGTATATAAACATTATGCAGACTGGTCCAGATGGGCCAGGAAACGTGTCTGTTTTTCCTCACTCTGCTGCTGCGGTGTGATCTTGGTTGGGACCTTGCCTCTCTGAGTTCCAGCTTCCTTATCTTTAAAAGGAAGAGAATTCTTGTTCTGTATGCCTCCTAAAGTTGTTGTGAGAATGTTAAAAAAAAAAAACCAAAGCGTATGAAAGCACTAAATATAAAGAACAGTGCATGTGAAGCATATGTGATCGTGAATGTTGGTGAGAGGGCCAGGCTCAGCCAGGAATTAAAATGCAGATGTTGCATCCCTGAGTTAATGGACTATGCTTTATTGTAACTTGGGCACTATTTCCCCCAGGTAAAATTTTAGATGGAGAAGGAACCATTTGAGAACTCCTTTTCTTTTCTCTCTTCCTCATTCTCTTATTTCCCGTCCTCCACTCATCGATCTGTACCTGTCTTCCATGTTTTTCTTCTCCTCCTCTCCCTGCAGGGGCGATTTGTAGCAGTATCAGTCACTGCCAGTGTGGAGCTGCTCAGCAGCAGGGCTAGCCTGTAAGCCTCAGGTGACTGTTCACCTGTTCCCCCAAGCCCCCAACAAGATAGAAGAGACCTGTGCACCACTGGGCAGGGAGCAGAATGTAATTAACTTGATGCCTCTGTGCTCAGAAGTCGAGTCTCCTCCCTCTCGTCTCTCACATGGTGCCCTCCTAGCATCCCCGCAGATGCACTGGGGCCATGAGCCAGCTGTGCATTTGGTGGAACAGTTGGCCCATGTCTGCATGTCCCTGGATGCTGTGACAGTGGACGTGTGCCAGAATCTTCCCTCCTCATGGAAGGCTTGATACAACTCATAATGTTTTCTCTAGCCAGAATGTCTTTTGACCAAAGTTATCAAAAGTGCCAAAGTCTAAGAAAAGGTGTTTGGGGGACTTAGCCAGTAACCTGGGGCCCCAGGCTGTGTAGTTCCTGATGGCAGGGAACTGCTGGAGTGAATTTAGAGGCACAGGCTGTCCTGGAATTTGAAGAGGGAGTTCAGAAATGATCCTTTCTTCACTGGGGAGAAGAGCGATGGCTGGTTATGGTGTTCTGACGAAGAATAGCTACAAGGGCGTCTGGACACGCCACAGAGACCCTTGCAGGGTGACTATTTACAGGTGGAGTCTCAGGAGAAGGACATCATAGGAGAAATTCTTTGACTTCTGCTCTGGCTGGCAAACTCTGGTTTCAGGCCTCTCCCCTCCCCACCTCCCAAACGTAAAGAACTTGCATTTAGGCACAGTTACCCTCTAGGATCACCTAGTTAGACCAAACTAAAACAAACCCAGAAAACTAAAACAGTAGCGAAGTCAAATTTTTGCATGTCAGCACAGTTAGCCAGTCTGTTGCCTTATTCATTCACACATTTATTTTAGAAGGACGTCGTGGTTGGTAAAGGGAGGGTCAATGAAAAAGAAGACGACACTCAGTGAGATGGATTGACACAGGGGCTACAACAATGTGCAGGAGACTGACAGTGATTTAGGGCATGGTGCGGGACTAGGTAGTGTTTTGTTCTGTCGCACTAGAGGCCCTATGAGTTGCAAGTGACATGACGGCATGTCGCACCAAATGAAGATGTACTCTCCAAGTGCCGTCTAGGCACATCTTAAAGAATGCTTCCGGTCACTGTGTTCACAAGGAGGAATCTCAGACAACCGACACTCAAATGAAGATTAACATGCCGACACCTTGGGTCAGGCACTCTGATTTGGGGGCAGGGGTCAATGGGCTGAGCTACATTTTCGTCTGCAGGTTATCCCACTCAAAAACTGACTAGTTGCTCTTGAATTGATTCTGACTCAGTGGCAACCCTATGTATGTCACGGTAGAACTGTGGTTTTCAATGACAGTGATATTTTGGAAGTACATCACCAAGCCTTTCTTCTGGGGCATCTGTGCATGGATTCTCACTACTGAGAGCTTAGCCATTTGTGCCAACCTGGGACTGATTAAATATCATAGATAAAATAGTACTCCAGAAGGAAGAGCTCTGAATGTAACAAACAGACATCATCTGTAAACAGCTCCTCATGGTATAGTGAAATGTTACAGCAGTGGAAATCCTGGGATTTTGGTAAGCCACTTGTCCTTGTCTGAGCCTTAGTTTAACACCTTTCAATGGAAGGGAAAGGATTTATGTGGCTCAAAAGCCAGCCACTGCCACTGAGTTGATTCTGGCTCATAGCAACCCTATAGGTCAGAGTAGTTTGCAAGGAGTGCCTTGCAGATTTGAACTGCTGACCTTCTGGTTAGCAAATGTAGCACTTAACCACTATGCTGCTGCCAGCCAGGCCAAGTGCCGTCGAGTCGGATCCCACTAGGGTTTCCTTTAAGTGGCTAGGGTACTGTTTTCAGTAGGAGAGCTTTGTGAGAGGAAAAGAAGGGTACCATTTGGCCCAAGCTGTAGCAAAGCAGGAGGCAAATATATATATCTGGTTTTACACATCAGCAGGTGGCATATGGCTGTGTGGAGTTTTGTCCAGTGATGACAAACCTGATCAACAAGGGGTAAACCATTCTGCTCTCAAAGATGGATCATGTGGCTCCAGTTCCCCATTCTCAGTGTTAGTTAGCCTGGACAGAACTGCTTGTGGCTCATCTGTCACTCAGGGACTGTTTGTTCAAGTCGTCTGCCTAGTGGGGCAGCTTGGTCACATCCTGAGTTCTAAGGGACCCAGAAATCTGAAGGCAAATCACATCTGTGCCAAGTTTTACAACAGTAAAAGGTGGCCTAAGATAAGGAAGTCACTAAAGCCTTATGGCAGTGTTCATCAGCTGCTTCCTACCGTGGAAGAGCCTTTTCTGTTCTCTTCCTCTTGCCTGGGCCCTACTGCAGGGAGCATCCCTGTGCCCTGTGCATTGCTCGTGGGGGCATCTGTGAAAATAAGCTTCCCAAGCCTTGCTGTGTACATACTGAAGATCAGTGATGCCTTGATGGTGTCCACCTTCCACAGAGCCTCAAAGCCTGAGCTGCTGCTCTAAGTGCCTTTGGTAGCAGGATATTGGATAGATTGAAATTCTCATTACCATATAAATCTTGGCTTAGCTTTTTATCCAGTAAAATCAGGTTCCAGTGAACATTAGGGCAGCTTTGCACTCACCAGGTATGGGAGAGAGGAGAAGCCCTCTTCTTTCTCACTGGAGATCTGATAAGTACATGCAAGAGCTTCACATGGCTGAGCTTACTGACTGAAGAACTCTTCATGCTGCCGGGCCCCGGGCAATCCCCCAGTTGGCTGAGTCCTGGGGATGGAAGACTCTTCTGGCAATGGACATCCCATCTGGCCTCTGGAGCAATTTCAACAGCACTGCTTATGAGTTATGCTTAATAGGATATGGCAATAAAGGATGTCTGCTAGACAGAGCCCTGGCTGTAGTCAGGTGCCATGCCTTAGGGCTTTGCTTCTCAGCACACATAATTCTGTAAACTGTTATTCTGAGAAGTAACAGCAGGACCCAGACAACTGCTCAGAGTGATCCCAAGTGTGGCATCTAAGAACAGAGGAACATTTTAAAGGTCTATGAACAAGCCTTATGACTGCATGATATCTTGCTATATCAGATAGCAAGCTTCATTTGAAGCTCGTTCAGAACAAGGAGAGTTTTTTTTTTTTTTTTTTTTTTTTAGTAAAGTGGTAAGGCATTAGATTCTTCATCAGTAGAAGCCATGTCCATGTTGGACTTTTGTGTCTACTGTCATGAGTGATCATCATTTTAATTCAAGAAACATTTATTTTGGACAAGCTGTCCTAAAACTTGTGCTGGAGTGATGAACATCTCATACTTCCTGACATCCAGAAACATACAGTCTGTGACTTCCGTGATTCCATCCACTGTTGTTGGTTCAATTCAAACTTAGGTTGACTTGATGTGACAAAGTAGAACTGCCTAAAAGGATTTTCATGGCCATAATCTTTACAGAAATTAATCACCAGGTTCGTTCTCCCATGGAGCCACAGAGTAGGTTTGAACTACCTAACTTTTGGTTAATAGCCAAGTGCTTAACTGTTGCACCACCAGGGTTACTTTGAGTCCTCATGTGGGACTTGAAAGGACACATTCTGAGAGTGATCTGTGTCCTAGAAAGATGTTCATGACAATTTTCTAACCAGGAGATTGAGGGTAGAATTGGTGCTGATATAGGCTGTTTCTTCTCTTCCAACTCTGCCCACACAGTTTCTATGATCTTTTTATTTACTGCCCAGCTGGATTTTTGACCTGTTTACCTTGACTCTTAGTGTTTGTATCCTGATTCATGTTGGTTCACTTGTTTGTGTTCTTAGAAGTTTACTGAGATCATTATTTAAAATGATCACTGTAAAATATATTCCTAATAGATAGCAATATCCACACACACCTAGTGCCTTTGAGTTGATTCTTACTCCTGTGACCTGGTAGGACAAAGCAAAACTGCCCCTTGGGGATTTCTGAGGCTGTAAATCTTCATGGAAGCAGATTGCCACGTCTGTCTCCCATGGAATAGCTGACAGACTCAAACCACCAAATTCTTGGTTAGGAGCCGAGTGTGTAACCACTGCAGCACCAGGTCTAACTAACCAGAGTTAATAGACAGGGTTAGTGAGTCATATAATGGACACACACACACACACACACACACACACACACACACACACAAAATAATAATATAATAAACTACATAAAAAACAACCCAATGTTGTTGAGTCGATTCTGAATCATAATGACCCTAGAGGGCAGAGTAGAACTACCCCAAAGAGTTTCCAATGAGTGTCTGGTAGATTTGTACTTCTGACCATTTGGTTAGAAGATCTAACATTTAGCCACTAAACCACTAGGGTTTCTGTAATGGACATACGTGTTATCAAAGACTGACTATTTACTGATTTGCTTCAGTTATTTTTGTAAGAGGCTAAACATTATGTTTCGAGCTGAAGCTCTCTCTGTCCATCTTAATTTTGAACTACATTTTGGCTTGTCATTTGACCTGTAGTGTAAGCCATTAAGAGGAATAGCAGAGTGGCCTCTTTGTTCTGGACAGAGATGGAGGCCTTATTTAGCTACTCTGGAGACCGTTGATTCAGCTCTCAGGAATTTTTCCTGAGTTCGTTGTCCTGTCATGGCTGTGATTTGAGAGAAGCAGGAGGATTCCAGTTCTTTAAGAAAGAACTTTTATGTATAATAAACAGTTTTATTTAAATAAGAAGATTCTAGATGGCAAATTAGTTGGAAAGTCAGTGCCTAGCCTCTTTGAACAAAAGTTAGCTGGCATTTATTGAGCACTTACTATGTGCTGGTCATAGTTCTAAGAGTTGAACAAAGTAGGATAATTTAATAGTCATAAAATCTATTATTAGCCTGTTTTGTAGATGAAGCAGCTAGTGAGTACAGACAGTGAGTTATTTACCTAAGCTCCTGTATTTAGGAGAAGGCGGGTCTGGGATTCCATCCAGGAGGTCTTTCACCAGAGATTCGGCTATTAACCAGAAGTCTTTGCATCTCTGAATGTGGCTAGTTCTCTACACAGTAGTGTGGATGAACTCAGTGAAGCTCATCTGCCCGTATCACTGTTGAGTGTGAATGGAAGCAGTAAAGGTTACCTGCTTGTGTTGCCCTCCAGTGTGGATGGGTTCAGTTAAGGCCACGTGTCCACATTGTTCTCTCGTCTGCAACTATCATTATGTCTCAAATTCCGACATGTAAGATTTGTGCTTTTGAGTTTACAAGAGCACTGTACAGATTCTTCTTTTAACAATCAAATACTCTTAAGAAAGACATTTTGTGGATATGCTTTGGAGTGCTTTATCTTGTAAATATGGAAATGTAGGAGCCCTAGTGGCTCAGTGGTTAAGAGCTCAGCTGCTAACCAGAAGTTCAGCAGTTTGACTCTACCAACCACTCCTCAGAAATCTCTTATCTATGGGACAATTCTACTCTGTCCTATAGGGTCACTATGAGTTGGTAACAGGTTTCTTTGTCTTTTTTTTTGTATGGAAGCCCAGGGGTCCTGGATATATAGGAAGAGAAAAATGCTGGAGGTTAAGATGAGATGTGGAAAAGACAGATGGTGGGAAAGAAACTGATTATAAATTTCAATTGATTTGCAGTTTAGATAAAGATTTGACTCAATGTGTATTTCCTAGAGAAGCAGTCACAATAGAGGAGAGAAGAAGCAGTCAGACACTGCTGAAAAACTCTGCCTACCAGTTTGATAGCATGAGCTCTAAATTGCATTGGAGCCTGCATAATTTTTGGAAACTGTATTATGAAGTACAGCTTGTAAATCTCACAACAATGAAAACAGTTTCTAATTGTATGAAAAGCAAACTGCCATCAGCAAAGTTATTTCACAATCATCAAGTCCAATGCCCCCTCATTTTAAGGAACATGTAAATTGTCTCTCAGTTACTTTTAAATCCAAAAATGTCAATTTGCTGAAGCCATCTGGCCCTCTCCGTGAATATTTTTGTGGAACATTTTTGGAAAGAGCGGCTGAGTGACTGAGAAAGGATAATACTGACCATGAGATGAAAACCATCTCCCACAGAGATCCCAGTGACTGCAGGCCATCCTTTCATGTCTCATTGCCTTGGTGTCTCTACGAGCCAGTTTACCTCCTCAGGAACCTGTGAGTGTTGTGTGCACACATTTGCACAAAAGTAGGCAATCTCCGTGCCAAGAGCATGTAGTAAACTCTGTGTGTAATTGTATGATTCTAAGTGCATGTAAGGAAACCCTAGTGGTGTGATGGATAAGTGCAACAGCTGCTAACCAACTGGTTAGCTGTTTGAATCCACCAGGCACTCTTTGGAAACTCTATGGAGCAGTTCTGCCCTGTCCTATAGGGTTGCTATGAGTTGGAATTGACTCAATGGCAGTGAGTTTGTTTTTTTAATTTGTTTTAAGCATGTATGTGTGAGGTGTTACTTTTTTCTAAACAAGCCAGACTTCATAAATCTCTAAGAAGCAGGCTAATCTCAATGTCATCATCAGCTTGGAAACTCTATGGGGCAGTTCTACACTGACCTGTAAGGTCTCTATGAGTTGGACCTGACTCAACGGCAGTGGGTATATCATGGTGCTCATTCATCCAGAAGCTAAAACAATATTCTGTCTTCAAAGTAAACTTGGAATTCCTCCAGTTCCTATCAGCAACATCATCATTACCCTTTATATGTCACCAATCTTCTTGCTTGCAGTTAGTAACAGCCTCAGGACTATTCTCACTGTCTCTGCTCATGCCCACCCTCTAATCTCTAATCTCTAGTCCATCTAGCAATCAGTGGTTACTTGACGTCATTTGTTAGGTCATGCCTTTCTATGCTCAGAACCCTCTGGTGGCTTTTTACTTTACCCGCGGTAAACACTGAAGTCTAGCAAGGAGTCTGAGATGCTCTGAACAGTCCAATCTCATCTCTTATCTGTGTCTACTTTTTCACTCCAGTCCAGCCACACAGCCTCCTAGCTATTCTGTGAACATGCCAGGAATTCTGTCTTCTCAGGACATCTGCACTTAATGTTTTGTCTGTCTAAAATACTCCTCTAGGCAATTAGATGTCTTGCTCCATCATTACTTAAAGGTCTCGTATCTTGCCTCACCATGTCCCTCCACAATTAATCCTCATACGTGTTATGCTGCCTCATTTATACCTGTGGTATTTATCTCTTCAGAACATAATAGTGTTTTGTTTTTGTTTCTCATTTTTTAATCTTCATTCTTCACTAGAATGTAAGCTTCATGAAGTAGGGTCTTGGACTGGTATTTTCACCTCTGTGCTCAGTGCCTAGAAGAATGCCCCTTATGTAGTGAGAATTTATAACCACAAGCTCTTTGAATAACCCCATTTCTTGTATCTAATGGGATGTGTGGGAGTCATATGAGATCCTAGAAGTGAAAGTGCTTGGTAAGCTACAATACGCTATGCACATGTGTCAGATGTGTTATTAGCCGGTGGTCCAGGGTGTGTCTAGATTTGAACTTTGCCTTGGATTCAATAGAAAGGGGTGGCAGTCCCATTTAAATTTGGTGTATGCTTTGTAATACTGAACTACTTTAAAATATCAGGATCTGTGGATTGAAAAGGAACCCTGGTGTTCCAGTGGTTAAGAGCTTGGCTGCTAATCAAAAGGTCAGTGGTTCAAATTCATCAGCTGCTCCTTGGAAAATCTGTGGAGCAGTTCCACTCCATCCTGTAGGGTCACTGTGAGTTGAGTTGACTTGATGGCAATGAGTTTGGTTTTAGGTGTTGGTGGGTTAATAAAAGTGCTTAAAAGTTATAAAGTTCAATCACTATTCTGATATTTGAATTTATTGAACCACATTCCTAACATCTACTGTCTGTTTAAACGTTCTAAGTGGCTGGGAGCTCACTAAGTAAGCTCTTCTTCAATACAGTCTCCTCTAAGTTTGGACATTTCATTTGTTAGAAAATTCTTATCTGCGGTAAGCTGATACCTGCTTTCCAGTAACATCCAAACTGTGTTATTCCCCTCTTTGGAATCCATGTCAAAAATCTCCTAATCTGTCCCTGCAAGGTTTCTCTCTCAGCAACCTCCATTGGTTCAGCTTGCCTTGTGACACACATCCCTACACCGCCCCCACCCCGCCCCCACCCTACACAGGACGCTAAAAATGTGGAGACTTTTAATGTCTGAAGACACTAGGTCATTTTGACAAGAATGACATGATCATTTAAGCTACAGTTTAGGAAAAATGTGAGCCAGCTGTGTCCCACTAGGGTTCCCATTAACTTGTCATTTCCCTGTGCTCTTTACTGCTTCCATGCCAGGGGGATACAAGCTATGAAATGATTCTTCCAGGTCCCCATTTATAGTCACTACCTGTCCTCTGTTCTTCCAGATGTAACTATTGATTCCCTTTTGTGCGTCTTTATCGTTATTTTTTTCTGCCACCATCCTCTCATTACCTGCAAGAGGAGTAATTATTGTTTACCTCTTGCTAAAGTGACCTGATCTCCAAGTAACTTTCTTGATCAGCCACTAACTGCTTTTGACCTTAGACAAGTCAAATTTTCTTTCTGTGACTAATTATCTTCTCATTTTTTTTTCTTCAGCTATAATGTTTTAAGATCATGTGTGATTATTATGTGATTATGATGCATAATGTCTGTAAAAAAATAATAAACTTCCTGGTTTCTACATTGATTATGATTTCAACTGAATAAATATCCAGCACCTACTAGTTCTAAATACCAATGAAATTCAGAGCAATTCTGGACCTTCTTTCAAATCAGTTATAGTCTTAAATAGATAATATATATGCAAAGTAGAAAACTTGTTAAGTTTTAGAATTAACTGTTATTTGGGGAAATCAAATAACGGAAAGTGGAAGACAATGGTTGATTGTCTGTTTAGGAAATTTGAATTTTCTGTTGCTTCTCTGGAAACACTGGTCATATAGTGGTTACATGCTATGGTTGCTAGCCAAACGGTTGGCAGTTTGAATCCACCAGGCACTACTTGAAAACTCTATGGAGCTGTTCTACTCGGTCCTATAGGGTAGCTATGAGTCAGAATCGACTCAACAGCATTGGGTTTAGTTTGGATTTTGGCAATACTTCTTTTTGGCTAGGATTACTACTAAAGGGTACAGAAATTGGAATGAGATGATCTGATTCTGAAGCTTAGCTTCTTGCTTACTAGCTAGATAAAAAAATGGGCAAGTTATTTAACTTTCTGTTCCTCAGTTTCTTTATTTGAAAATAGGTATAATAATAAATCTACTGTGTCTATTTGGTATGAAGATAAATGAGACAACGTATATTGAATCCTGAGCAAAGGGCCTGGCAATGAGTAAGTGTTCAGTATATGATAGCACTTACTACTATCATTGATATTCTTAATTCCTTCATATCTTACAGGGTCTGTCTTGGATTTCCTTTGATACTTGTTTCTTTCCTCTGTGAGTGTTTTAGTGTTTATTACGATGCTTATTATTTGAGTATACTGGAGTTCTAAGAACATTTTAGGCTATGTGAGAAGTCAGTACTTGATTTGTAATTTTGGTGGACTGATGGTAAAGTTGATGGCATCGTGAACCTGGAGATGGAGGTGTAAATTTGTGGATAAGTTAAAGTGGTATAAAAGATGTGAGTACAGAAAAAGTCAAGTGCCAGTAAAAGACAGAATGTCTCTCATTTTGAATGCTGTTCAATTAAACAACATTAACAACTTCTTTTATCTTTAAGTCAGAGAAATTGAGTTGGCTGTGTAAGGACATGACTTGTTCATGAGAGGTCTAGAAGTTTTCTCTTTTTATGACAAAAACATTTGAATAGTAGAAAGAATAGAGTGATAGTGCCTTAATTATTTAAAAAAATTTTATTTGTGACATTGGGTGAGGTATCACACAGAAGAATGGCAAAGGTAACCAAAAGTTTAAATTTAAACATGCCTGATGTTCTCCTGTAGTCCTTGAGTGACACAGATGACTGAACACTTGGCTACTAACTGAAAGACTTGTGGTTCAAATCTACCTAGAGTGCCTCTGAAAAAAGGCTAGGCAATCTACTTCCAGAAGATCACAGTCTTTGAAAACTCTATGGACCACAGTTCTATTCTGAAACACAGAGGCCACTATGAGTCAGGATTTAGTGTTTAGTGTTCTTTGGGCAATGGTCATAGGTCCTGAATAGTTTACTCTTGGCTAGTATTAACCTAAAGGCTGGTGATTCAAACCTGTCTGGCAGTTACGTGGAAGCAAAGCCTCTCAATCCTTTAATATAAATATTACCGCAAAGAAAATCCTGTTTAGCAGTTTTAGTCTATAACACACGTGGTTTTCACAGACTCAAACTGACTTGACAGTAGTAGGTTTGGTTTTTGTTTGTTTAAATGATGGCAAGAGCATTAAAAATGACATATTCTGTTTACTTGCCATTGGTCCTGTGTTCTGGAAGACTGTATTGCCTTTACCCAGCTCTCTGCTTTTCTCTCTTTTGGTGGAGGGGACAGATGTCACACAGTGAAGTAAGTCTTTTTAAGTATCCACAGTTGCTGTAGGTGGGTCAGTTGACAACAGTACCGAGGCCTCTTTAATAAGGACCTCACAGTTGTACACATGTGGAGTGTTTGTGTGTGTGTGTGTTAGGGGGCACCCACCTCTTCCACGTATCTGTAAGTCAGAAGTCATTTACCCTTTGTTTCATTTTCTTTTGATGTTTTGGGCAGGGAAAAGGCGTGGTAAGAGGAAAGTGAACTTTGCTAGACTCCTTTTTGCTTTCATTCCTTCAGGATATGTTGATTTTACAACTTTCAGCTTCCTTGACCTGAAATTCAACTGGCAAAACTGTTGAAGATGTGGATCTATGTCCAGTGACCTCTGGCCCCAGACAGAACCAAAGGATCCATGATAGTAAAGCTTAGTTATATAATCAGATGGTTGGAAGGTAAGCAGAGTTGAATCTAGTTGAAATGAAGTGGAAAGACAGAACATTACAATTGAGTTGAAAGTCTTGGATTTAGGTCTTGACTTTATCTCTACTGTGTTGCTTTGGGGAGTAAACTTACACTTTAGAAAACACTAATGTCCAAAACTTAGACGGACACATGACTTCCAAAAAGTTCATGGAGTTGACCAACCTCACACACTATAGCCAAAGCCAAGCCAAGTGCCGTCGAAAAGCATTATAAAAGTTACAGTAATGATAATGACTAGTATTGCAGGCACGATTTAGCTTTCAGCACCGAGGAAAGCTCCTAGTGAGTTAATTATAGTAAAGGAAGACTTTCTCTTATCTTGGGCAGTGGCAGGTTTATCCTAATGGAATCTGCTTTCTGAGTTAATTTATTCACTCATTTATTCACGGGAAATGTTTCCTCTTGCCTGCTAGCTGCGAGGCATGATGCTAAACCCTAGAGATATAATGGTGAACAGGGTATATACAATCTATATAAAGTTCTGGACCTCAAACAACACACTCAAATTAGTTCATAATTTTTATGGTCTAGTATCAAACAACTTCTTGAAAGTAGAGGTATTTCAGTACTTACTGACTATTCATTTTCTAATTTCTTGTAGTGGGGTTTCTATTTCTTCTAGCCTCTTTTCAAGGTAATCATTGAAGTATCTTACAAAATCAATTGGCATGATGATAAGGAGGAACAGTGAAGTAATAAAAAAAGTCAGAAGTTACTGTACAATGTCACTTTTACCATACCCTGTTGGGACAACAGGAAACCCTGGTGGCATAGTGGTTAAGTGCTACAGTTGCTGACCAAAGGATTGGCAGTTCAGATCTACCAGGTGCTCCTTGGAAACTCTATGGGGCAATTCTGCTTGTCCTGTAGGATCTCTATGAGTTGGAATCAACTCGCTAACAGTGGATGTGGCTTTTAGTATTGGGCCA
The DNA here is from genome assembly GCA_028571685.1 of Heterohyrax brucei. Classification (NCBI taxonomy): domain Eukaryota; kingdom Metazoa; phylum Chordata; class Mammalia; order Hyracoidea; family Procaviidae; genus Heterohyrax; species Heterohyrax brucei. Next base: position 64,519,776 of record CM053152.1, read on the forward strand.
AACAGTTTACATGTCTTTTCAGAACCAGGAGGAGGGGACATAGACCATACATCTTGATGTTATAATATTGAGTGGAAAGATCATGTTCTAGATGAGCATGTAGGGTGGATATTATGTGCCCGTACTTTGAAAATATCTACTGTTTAATTTCATTATATCTTTCTGTAATATGTTGTATTAGATTCCATTTTATAGATTATAAAGCTGAGACTAAGACTGTTTAAATATGAAACATTTGTATCTGGAACATGACAAGGGAGAAAAAATTGCTGTTATCAATGACAGATTTTCTGTTATTCTTAATGATTTTGTTTTCTTTACTAATGCTAATTATATGGGACCCCAAAGACTCAAAATGTTTGCTGAGCAAATGAATGAATGAGATGATGTACCTGAGTTTTCCCCAGGTGTTACAGATAAGGAGATTTAAAGTATAGTTTTCATACTTAATAACAACTCATCAGTAGTACTGCTTGTAAATTCATGTAAGAATTAGGCTCAGAATCAATAGAGTGCTCTCACTTGTTTCAGTTTAGGAAGGTGATTATTAAATATTCAGGATTATGTGAGCTTATAGTCAAATTTCTGATAAATTGAAATCAGTCATAATGGTTGTATATATACACCACACAAATTAACAAATGCTTAAAATACAAATAATATTTTGAGTGCCAGTTTACTAAAATACTACTGTGGTGGTAAGATTTTTTTTTTTTTTTTTGCATGTTTGGGTGACATAAATACCACAGCTGTATAGAAGGAATCAATATAAACAGTCACGTGCAACTATGATTCAGGAAAATTACAAATGGAGCAGTTATAAATTGTCCTTCCAGATATTTGAAGACCTTGTTATGTATATTTTGATCATGATATGCTTGCGTATTAAATACAAGTTAGTTACAGTGGTAATTAGAAAAATTAGAAAAATGAAGTAATAGTTATGCCCTGGACGTCTTAGGAAAGGTCGAGTGTCTCTAGAGGGGAACAGAAGGATGTCAGCTCAAGATAGTGGTGACATTTTGTGAATCCATCCAGACAACCTGAAAGAAAACTAAATGTCTCAGTATTTTATCTGCATTTCTCAAGCTTGATGTAGAGTCAGTGTTCTTGGGGGTAAGGCCATTAGCAAGTGACCATAACTAATATTTTGTATAGGGTTTCAGGATCATCAGAATGTCTTCTAGACACACAATTATATAAAACAAAAAACAAACCCAGTGCAGTTGAGTCAATTCCAACTCATAGCAACTCTGTAGGACAAAGTAGAACTGCTCCATAGAGTTTCCAAGGAACACCTGATGAATTCGAACTTCCGACCTTTTTTGTTAGCAGATGTACCACTTAAACAGTATGCCACCAGGGTTTCTGCACAGTTATAAAGTAGTCTAAAAAGTAAAAGAATTAATAAAATGCTGAAATACCCATATTATCAAAACTGAGCACATTGTGGTCTAAATAAGGGACTATAATATATATAAATTTCAGGCTTTTATTAACCAGATTACACATTTTAAAGAAGTCTAGTTAGATGTAAATTGTAGTTATTTTTCTAAAAGTTTGGTATGAGTCTGCTGAATAGACTGAATATCCAGGAGTTGTTGTAAATTATGGACCTCTACACTACTCTAAGGACAAAATTTAGATATCCATGAAGAGGAATTACCAAGTCCACAGGTAACATTTTTATATATTAAGTTTAAATGTATTTTAGACTTGAATTGTGGAAGTGAGTGCATGTACTTCTTTGGGATACACATTTTGTGGTACGGGGTCAGTGATTGCAATGTGTTCACTGTGAGTAGTAGATTCTTAGTTTAAATGAAGCACTGTAAAATAAACAGCCCAAGGAAAATTCCTATTTATTTTAAGTTTTTTGAGATCTTTAGAAAGTGTGAAAACCTTGGTGGCATGGTACTTAAGTGCTGTATTTGCTAACCAAAAGTTAGCAGTTCACCTTAGCCAGGTGCTTCTTGGTAACTATATGGAGCAGTTCTACTCTGACCTATAGGGCCACTAAGAGCTGAAATTGACTCAACAGCAGTGGATTTGTGTTTCTGTTTTTGTAGAAAATGCACAGCAGTTTGTGTTGATAAAGGTATAAGTTAACCACAGCAGGGTATAACCACAAAAGGCCAACTTGTTTGACAGACTCTGAAAAACTTAAAACAATAAGGAACTACATCAAAGATGAAGAACAGAGTAATCTAATCAGTTCAATGAACTGTGGTTTTGAATACTAAAATTAAATAACAGTTTACCCCAGGAAATGAGTTAAAGATCTACCCAATATCATATGTAGCGTACAATATGAATGAAACCATCATGTGACAGACCTGGAGTTCTTGAGCCAAGAGACCAAATTATTAGACAAGAAAAAGAAAAATCATCCAGTCATGACTTTGGTTCTTTGTCTTTACTTTAACCAATCATAGTCTTATTCATAGGTACATGTTCCAATGATTGTAAATGATATATTGAAAGACATGTATAATGAATCAGCACCTCTCAAAACTGTATAAAAGCACTTGTAGACTGAGCTTCTTTAAATTTTTTTATTGTGTTAAGTGACAGCTTACAATCCAAGTTAATTTGCCATATAGAAGCCCAAGCACTTGCCTCTCCGCAGCTCTGTCTGTTCTCCTCACCCATGTGACAGTATGCTCTTCTTTTCCATTCTTTACTTCCAGTGTCCACTCTACCAATACTGTCTCCTCTTCTCCACCCTCTCCTCTCCCATCTAAAGAGAGAGCAGTTAGACAGCCTCACATATTAAACCATAAAGTACACACACCACTGCATCTTGTGTCCCTTAGTCCAGTCCAATCTTTGTCTGAAATGTTGGCTTTAGTATTGGTTTCAGCTCTGGGCTAGCAGCAGATCTCGGGACCATATTTTCAGAGGACCCTCCAGGCCTGGTCTTTTAATAGAGTTCTTGATGTACACCCCCCTTTTTCTTGTGCTGTGTCAGGTATTCTATGTTGTGCCCCTTATCAATGCTGGGTGGTGTGCTGGCACCATCTAGGTCTTCTGGTTCCATGCTGATGTAGTCTCCCAGTCATATGGACCCTTCTGTCTCCTGCGCTCATCTTTTCTTCATGTCTATGTATTCATCTGCTTCACGTGGGTTGAGACCAATTGATGTTCCTTAGATGGCAGCTTGGAGGCTTTTAAGACACCACATGCCACTCACCAGTATGGGATTCAGAACAGTCTCTTAGAAAAAGACTGGTTATGTCAATTGACCTCAATGTCCTATGAAACCATGGTCCCCAGACCGCTGTCCGTGATACTCTGTCCTTTAAAGTGTTGGGTTGTATTTAGAGAACAGAAAATCTTTTTAAGATTGTACTTCTTTTAATTTTAGTCTGGGTACCGACTCGACGGCACTTGGCATAGCCTGAATGCTTGCAGTCAATTTCCCTTTTTACATATAAGATCATAGTTATTCTGTTAGGCTGGGTTCTATAGAGAATCAACACCAGTAGGTTCTGTCATGGGAGTTATCACATATAAAATCTCAGCAGGAAAGTGATCACACATTATGGCTACCAAATCAGAATCATTGAGACACACACACACACACACACACACACACACACACACAGACTGTGTGTCAGTGATTCTGTTGATATTTGATATATGGTCAGCCCCATGATGGAGAGAGAGAGAGAGATTTATATCAAAGAATGGCTCATGTGTTTGTAGAGGCTGAACCATCTCAAGTCTGTGTGTTGGGATGGAGGCTTCTACTGACTCATGCAGCTGCAGAGACTGGCAAGCCCAAGATTAGAGACCAAGTCTCTTGCTTGCAGGCTGCAAAGATTGATGATTCCCAAGATCAGCAGGCAAGACTGCTGGGCAGCTTCTAGCTCAGGTCCCCAAAACTGGTGGTCAGTTGAACAGGAACCAGTTTGAGCAAAAAGCCCCCAAACCTTTCCAGAGTGTTGCCTTATAGTTGATACAGGCCACATGCTCAAGGAAACTCTCTTCAACTGATTACTCACAGCAGATTCCATTATAGGGGTGATCAAATATCAGACCTTAACAGGGAAGTGAGCACAACGTTCTGACTACCAGAACAGAATCACTGACACGCAATCTCAGCCATCACGGTTAGTAAACAATGGAAACCTAAGTACATTTTAATGCAAGAAACAGAAATATTGACCATTATGAGTTACTATAATAGAGGTCCAGGGTAATTTTGATATCTATAAGGGCAGATGAAAGAGCTGTGGCAACATAGCGTTTCAAGTACTCAATTGCTAACTGAGAGGTCAGTGGTTCGAACTCACTAGCCTCTTTGTAAGAGAAAGATATGGCAGTCTACTTCTGTAAAGATTTCAGCATTGGAAACCTTATAGGGCAGCTCTTCTCTGTCCTGTGGAATTGCTATCAGTCAGAATTGGATGGCAATGGGTAATTGACATCAGGGTAGATAAATTTCTAGGCTTTGGTAATCTCATTGGTGTATGATACAAAGAATTCTCAGCATTTAGACGATCATGGATATGAGAATTAATTGAACTAGAAGCTGACAAAATGAGATGCTGGCAGCAGATGGTGTTGTCAAAGAGAGGTATAATTGCATTTAAAAAACAAAAAACCCTTCAAAATAGTTTCTCAAGCTTTAGGTAAGTTAGATGACATTTAGCAGGCTCTGGAAATCACTTAAATGGGCATAGAAATTAAAGAATTACAGAGGAAAATGTCACCATCTGAATGTGTCTTGAGTCTTATTGAGTCGAGACGTCTGGGGCTCTTGTTAATACTTCACAACTATTTACAGCCCGTTGAATAGAATGTGTCATTTCCACAGTAAGTTTAGCTCATTTTGTGGGAAAGGTTTTTTGTTGCAGTCTAGAGAATGTAATAGAGTTAGGGCTCTAGAATATTAAGTCTGGGAAAAGAAAAAATAAATAAATTATTTAAACTTAAATATAGACGAACTCACTGGAGTTCGTAGAGTAAATAATTAGTGTAATCAGAAAGTATAGGAAAACTTCTTTTCCGTTTTCCATTTTGTCACTGTTACCAAATGTGGCATAGCAAAAATTAAATGTAAAGTACTTTCATAACATTTCAAAGAATTGCAAATTATCATTGGGAAGTCTCAGGGAGACATAGCTGTACGAAAGATGTAGGCTGTATGCTAAAAGAAAATTTAGACCTAGAACAAAGTCATAATTATGGAATTTAACTACTTCTTCTACAGGTAAGAAAGCCCAAAGAAGCAGCAGAACTAAAACTCTTACCTGGCCTAAAGGATGGAAATGCTTTACAGTTACTCAGCATCTAAAGTGTCTCACGGTTCAACATATCTGTATAGAGAGATAGACATAGATCAGTTCTCTTCTTACAACCATCAATATAAGCTAAGTCTACCATGTGAAACTCTAAGGAAACAGGACATGATATTGATGAGAGCAAGGGTTCAGAATCTTGATTCGGGATCAAGTGCCAGCTTTCTTCCTTATTAACTTTAAGTTACTTAGCCTCTCTAGCCTTGTTTCCTCATTTGATCAAGTGTACAGTCTCTCACAGAGCTCAGGAGCTATCTTGAAATGGTAAAACTATCACATGCTGAAGAGGGTTTGGCTTTGTTTACAAACGCTTGGGGCCTTGGCTTTGATTTTGCAATTGTGGCTTGCCACAAGCCCCATAGAGCATTCTGCCTTGCAACAAACATTTTGAGCATCATTGATTTTTCTGGGTCATAAATAGCAAAGCTACTTACATTACAGCCTGGACAAGCTGAAGACCCTTTTCTTACTCTGATATAGTGGATCTCATACTGTGATGCTTGGACCAGTAGCACCAATATCACGTGGAAATTTACTGAAATGGAAATCACTGATCCTTACGCCACATCTACTGAATTAGAAACTCTTGGAGTAGGGCCCAGAAATCCTTACCAAGCCCTCCAAGTGATTCTGATATATGCTAGCACTTGAACATCATTGCTGTAGGGTGGATGAGTCCTGGTGGTACAGTGGTTAAAGTGCTTGACTGCTAACTGAAAGACTGGCAGTTTGAATCCACCAGCTGCTTCATGAGAGAAAGGTATGGCAGTCTGCTTCTCTAAAGATTTACAAACTTGGAAACACTATGAAGCAGTTCTGTTCTATTGTATGGGGTCACTGTAAGTCAGAATTTATGCAATGGCAGTGGTTTTTTGAGTTTGAGGCTCTGGGGTTTAAGTTGTCAGCTTTTAGAATCATCTGGTAAATGGGTTAGAAAAACACAGCTAGAGGTGATGTTATATCACCATAATCCAAAGATAAGTGATTTAATTGTGCCTCCTTTTTATGGAACGAGCCTTTAGTATGGATTGCACCTCAACACACCAAATATATATATATATATGTGTATGTATGTATGTGCTCTTACAACTGGACCAGTAAACAACATCATGATTGAAGTTGTCAAAGATTTCATTTTACTTGGATCTACAATCAAAATCCATGGAAGCAGGAGTCAAGAAACCAAATGAAGTATTACATTGGAAAAGTCTGCTGCAAAACATGTCTTTAAAGTATTGAAAAGCAAAAACATTCTTGTGAGACCCAAGGTGAACTTAACCCAAGCTGTAGTATTTTCAGTTGCCTCCTATGAATGCAAAACCTGGCAGCAAATAAGGAAGATCAAAAAAGAATTGATTCCTTTGAATTATGGTGTTGGTGAAGAATACTGAATATACTGTGGGCTATTAGAAGAGGGAACAAATCTGTCTTGGAAAAAGTAAATCCAGAGTGTTCCTTAGAAGCAAGGATGGCAAGTCTTCATCTCACATACTTTGGACATGTTATCACGAGGAACCAGTCCCTAGAAAAGGACATCGTGCTTGGTAGAGTGTCAGCAAAAGAGGAAACATCCTCAACAAGACAAAGTGATATAGTAGCTGCAACAGTGGGCTCAGACATAGCAATGATTGTGAAGACGATGGAGGACCAGGCAGTTTTTCATTCTGTTGTATACAGGGTTACTATGAGATGAAGAAAATTGAAGATTTTTGCCTACTTCTGCAGTCTGAAATTGACTGCACATGCAATCAAAATGCACTGATATTTATTGGTGATTGGAATGTGAAAGTTGGAAATGAACAAGAATGGTAGTTGGGAACTAGGGTGTTGGTGACTGAAACAGTGCCGGAGATCACGTGATAGAATTTTGCAAGATGTACAACTTCTTGCAAATACTTTTGTTCATCAACATAAATGGTAACTGTATATGAAGACCTTGTCAGATGGAATACACAGAAAGCAAACTAACCTCAGCTGTAGTAATAGATGATGTAAATGCACAATATCATCAGTCTCAGACCAGCCACCGACTGTGGATCAGATTATCAGTACTCATGTAAGTTCGAATTGAAACTGAAGAACATTAGAACAAGTGGATTAGGACCAATATGTGACCTGGAGTATATCTTACCTGAATTTAGAGACCATCTCAAGAATAGGTTTGGTATGTTTAACACTACTAAATGAAGACCAGATGAGTTATGGAATGGCATCAAGGGTATCATACATGAAGAAAACAGAGGTCATTAAAAAGACAGGAGAGAAAGAAATGACCTAAATGGATGTCAGAATAGACTCTGAAACTTGATCTTCAACATTGCATAGGTAAAGTAAAGGGAAAAAATGAAGTAAAACAGCAGAACAGAAGATTTCAAAGGGCAACTCAAGAACACAAAGTAAGGTATTACAGTGACATGTGCAAACACTTGAAAACAGAAAACTGCAAAGGAAGAATATGCTCAGCATATCTCAAACTGAATGTACAAAAGAAAAAATTTAAGCCTTGAAATAGTGACGGATTCCACAAGGAAAATATTAAATGAGGCAGGAAGCATCAAAAGATGATGGAAGGAATACACAGAACCAGTATCTCAAAATGGTTTGGTTAATGTTCAACCATTTCAGAAGGTAGCATATGGTCAGGAACTGACGATATTGAAGGAAGAAACCCAAGTTGCACTGAAGGCATTGACAAACTAGGAAGTGGTGGAATACCAATTGAGATGTTTCAACAAATGGATGCAGTGCTGGTAATGTTAGCTTGTCTGTGCCAAGAAATTTGGAAGACCGCTACCTGACCAACCAATGGGAAGAGATCTATATTGATGTCTGTTCCCAAGAAGGGTGATTCAACTGGATGCATAAATTATCATACAATATCATTAGTATCACGTGCAAGTAAAAGTTTGCTAAAGATCATTGAAAAGAGACTACAGCAATATATCAACAGCATCTGCCAGAAATTTAAGTCAGATTTAGAAGAGGATGTGCAACCAGGGATATCATTGCTGATGTCAGATGGATCCTGGCTGAAAGTAGAGAATACTAGAAGTATGTTTATGCATGTATTGTTGACTGTGCAAAGGCTTTTGACTGTGTGGATCATAACCTATGCTTTATTGATTATATTATGGTATTCAGCTGTGTGAATCATAACACATTTTGGATAACATTATGGAGAATGGGAATTCCAAAACACTTGATATTGTTCATGAGGAATCCTTAAATGGATCAAGAGGCAGTCATTTGAGCAGACCAAGGGGATATTCAGGAAAGATGTACATCAGGGTTGTACCCTTTACCACATCTATTCAATCTGTATGCTGAGGAAATAATCTCAGAAGCTGGACAGTATGAAGAATAGGGCATCAGGATGGGAGAGAGTCTCATTAATAATTTGCATTGTGCAGATGACACAGCCTTGCTTGCTCAAAGTGAAGAGGACTTACTGGTGAAGATCAAAGACCATAGTCTTCAGTATGGATTACACCTCAACATCAAGAAAACAAAAATTTTCACCACTAGACCAATTAGGAACACTAGATAAGTGGAGAAAAGAGTGAGGTTGTCAATGGTTTCATTTTAGTTGCATCCACAGTCAACACCCATGGAAGCAGCAGTCAAGGAAAAAAAGAAAAAGTATTGCATTGGGCAGACTGACTACAAAAGATCTCTTTATAGTGTTGAAAAACAAAGATGTTACACTGAGGACTAAGGTACTCTTGACCTAAGCCATCATGTTTTCTATGGCTTCATAAAGCTGGGAAATTAATAAGGAAGACCAGAAAAGGATTGATGCCATTGAATTGTGGCTGGTGAAAAATATTTTCTATACCATGGACTGCCAAAAGAATGAACAACTCTGTCCTAAAAGACGTATAACCAGAATGCTCCTTGGAAGCAAGATTGGTGAGACTAATATAGTTTACTTTAGATATAGTTTACTTTAGACATGCTTTCAAGAGGGATCAGTCTTTGCAGAAGGACATCGTACTTAGTAGAGGGTCAGTGAAAAAGAGGAAAAATTTCATTGAGATGGATAGACACAATAGCTGTAACAGTTGGCTCAAGCATAACGTTATTTGTGAAGATAGTATAAGTCTAGGCAGTCTATTGCTTGTTGTGCGTGGGGTCATGACTTAAGCTCATGCCACTGTAGAGACTGGAACATCCCAAGATTGTGGATCAGGATGGAGCTTTCTCTAAATTCACATAGCCCGAGGACCTGGGAAACCCAAGATCAATAGATCAGAAATTGAGGTTCCTGCTCTTAGGCTTTGACGATCCACAAATTCCAAGATCTGCAGAGAAGCTGATAGCTCAAGTCCCAAGAACTGGAGGTCAGGTGAACAGGAGGCAGCTACAGGATATAAAGTGAACAGAAAAACCAGATAGTCTGTTTGTATTTGGATGCAGGCCATACCACCAAGGAAACTCTTTTTCAATTTACTGGCTACTTACAGCAGATGTAATCATGGAAGTGATCATATACAAATGCTGAGAATCATAGCCTATAACACTATTCATCCTATCTTGCTTCTAGAAGATAACTAATTGCATCTAACCTCAGACTGGGATGCTAGCATTTTCTCTGAAATAAGAAAATCAGTGTTAATAGTGGCAACTTTCTTCAGCATTCCTGGAATCTAGTAATAAAAGTAATTTCCATAATTCTAGTATTCTCCACATTGTTACTTAACCTAGGCCACCGTTGAATCTAGGTTTTCAAGACAGACTAAGCCAATAATTAGAACCACTCTCAGGTGCTTCTTCCAATACATTGAATCAAGTATCTCTGGATTTACCCTGGTACAGATGCATTTACCCAAATTTCTAGTCATGTTTCTCCTCCTTAGTGTAGGGTCCTCCAGAATCCATTCCCTCTCATGTTTTCCAGGTTTCAGGTTTTCTAGCATAAAATATCAATAGTCAACAATTTTATGTTTTTGTGGCTTTGCCTTCTCCTACAGGGTCTGGTTTTGGTTTCATTTCCTTTGGCATGATAATTATGTGTTTAGAACAGAGCTTCCAACTGTTATTTTCATCCCACCCCCTGCTGAGAATTTGCATTTCCACCCCAGAGATACTCAGTCAGATATACAGTTTAATAAGATCTTGTCAAAATGTAGATTGTAATTCAGTATCTCTGGGGTGGAAGTGCAAGTTCTCAGCAGGGGGTTGAACCAAAAGTAACCAGTTTTAAGCCCTAGACTGAAGTTATTAGGAGGTATATGAGTAGAGCAAGAGGAGAATTGGATCCTTTTTATAAGATAGATGTCATAATCAGGGTTACTACAGCAAAGAAAAAACTGTTGGCAATAGGCAGGGAGAAAACATTGCTGTTTCTGCCAGAAGACCCAGTAGATGTGGGTCATCTATATTCTTCTATATTCCACCATTCAAATTCTCTCTATTTCTTCTTCCCCATTAATAACTTAACCCCCCCAAAGAGGCTTAGCAATGTGAATTCATCTGATACATTTCAGCAACTTGCAGGATCAAACATTGAGTTTGAGTTTTAGACTAACCCAGCAGCTGCAAGAGATAAGAGATTTTAGTACTGTCATAGGGAGTTCTTGGTTTTTCTTTTTGGCCTTGAACCAAAATTTTAGTACTTTTAGCTTATCATGTTATTTCATTAAGTTGCCCAATACTAGGTGCATGTGTTCAAATGATATGATTCCTGAATTTCTCAAGATCTTCACATGGCTTTAAAAACTGAGTGGTGCTCTTGAGCCTTGCCAGTAATGGGCACATCTTTCCAAGTGACCACAGGAGGTAATTTCTGTTTCTCTACTGCATGCCATGGGCTGCCAGATTGACAGAATCATCAAGTCCCTGAGGCCCTCTTTTCCTGTATCCCTAAGGCCTTATTGCTTGCATCAATCCATTTGCTTAATTGTGAATAACATAAATCAATATAAGCCAATGTAAGCCCCAAAAGAGTTAATTAAAAGGGACTGGGGGACTCAGAATCTCCAGGAAGTTCAGGAAACCAGGTTTAGAAGCCACATAGTTAGGAACAATGTAAAAATAGTGCCACTGATCCACTGACATTGAATATTGTAGCTAGAGCTATACTCTCGCTGTGAACTCAGGAGCGTGGCTCCTTCTGTTATCACTACACTGGTCAGAAGGTGACCATTCCTTTGTCAGTGACTCTCAATCAAAGTTTGACATGGGTATGTATCATTTGTGAAGGCTGGCTTAACTGTCTATGTTCCAGCCATAAGAGCTGAGAAAATATTTGGCATTTACACCTTCTAAAATGAGAGGTAAACTCTCTCTCTCATAATCACACAAAAGCAATCAGTTAGTTGCCATTGGGTTGATTCCAAGTTGTGGTAACCTCATGTGTGTCAGAGTGGAACTGTGCTCCATAGGGGTCTGCAATGGCTGATTTTTCAGAAGTAGATTGTCAGGTTTCTTCTGAGGCACCTTCAGGTGAACACAAACCTCTAACCTTTGGCTGTGTTGACTATTTACACCACTCAGGGACTCCCTGATCGTCACGTAAAGTAGGCAATTCCAAACCTAGAAAGTAGGGTCTGATTTGAAACAGCCAAAGAAGAGCAAATGTCTACCACACTGTCTCACAGAATTGTTTGGAAATGTTAGATAACGTTTGTAAGGCCTTGTTATACAGTGTCTAGACATGTAACAAGCTCTCAAAATCTATCAGAATATATAGCAACGTTATTATGTCAAATGAGTGACAGTTATGGAAATTAGTTTATACTAAAGTATACTAGATAGCATCTTTGCAAAAGCTTTCAATATGGCTGCCTTATGTTTTGGGAACTTAATTAAGATTTCTATTATTGATAAGTAAAAGGTAAATTTGCCATAGTTAACAAATATGTATGTTATTTCTTATCTCTTTTTAAAACTACTATATGGAATTGTGGGAAAAGAGAAAAGGAGAGTACTCTCAGCACCTGCCCTCAGATTACTTGTAATCTAAAGAGAACACAGAATGACACTAACATTTATATACCTTGTAGTACCCAGAAGCCCTGGTTAGCTGCCTGATGCTAACTGAAAGGCCAGTGGACTGAATACGCTGGCCAGTCTGTGGAAGTCAAGACCTTGTGATCTGCTCCCAAAAAGATTATAGCCAGGTGAATCCTGTAGGGAAGTTCTGCTGTGTTCTGCAGGGTTCTAACTAAGAGCTGGAATCGACTTAATGACACGCAGTAACAACAACATGCTTGTTGTCATTGTACGCACATTCTCCTATTTACTACCCTTAATAACCCTGTTGGAGATTTACTATCTCCCTTTGATAAGAAAAGAAATCTCAAAGGATTTAATTAACTTGCCCAAGGTTTTATAGATAGAAAAGAGAGAAATCCAACTCAAATCCACACCTGATCATGATGTGAAGAAGAGTCAAAACTCAAGGACTGCAAGAGCCAAGGGCAGAGGAAATAAGGTAAGAGTTGAGAGTTTGGCCCCACATTAAAAAAAAAAAATTCTGACTTTTATTAGTGTTACGCAACCTTCAGAGAAGATTGGCAGAAGAGTTGAGTGGGTTTTCAGTAGTTTCAGTTTTGAGTGGGCTGCGCCTAAAGTATTGAGTGCCACCTTTATCAATGAACCCCTTAAAAGATAGCGAGAACCAGGTATCAGGACTCAGGGGAAAAAGGCCAGATACGCAGTCTGAGTACAACGTCTTTTTTTAAATTTATTATGATTGAATGAAAATGTACATTCCTATATAAATGTACGTGCTCACCTATATGCAGCTTCCACTGCTCTCCCTGCACAGTGACAGCACACTCTTCCTCGCTGCTCCATACATGTCCTATCCTCCCAACAGTCTCCTATCTCCTCCTCTCCACCCACCCCTCTTCCTCCAGTATGAGGTCAGCAAGACAACATCTGGTAGATGCATAGAACCATAAAGTGCCCACAAAATATGGTCACTCTGCGTCACCAAGTCCAATCCATTGCTGTCCAAAAAATTGACCTTCGTTATGCAAAGGACAGGGGCAGCGTCAGGGTCAGGGGCTATGCTACCAGGGGAAAACTGAAGCCCCTGGACCATCAATTGCAGTCTCTTAGTGGAAATCTCAGGGTGCACCCCTATTTATTCTTGTCTTGCCAATGAGACTCAACTTTGTGAGCTCCATTGTGGCGATCACTGGTGGTGGCCGGGCACCCTCTGGTTGTTCTGGTTGCATGTTGATGTAGACACCCACTCATGTGGGTCTTTCTGTCTTCTGAGTTCTCTTTGCCCCATGTTGTTATGGACCTCAGTGATCATCCATTCCTGCTGAGTTGGGACCATTTGCTGCACCCTCAGATGGCAGTTTGGCATCTTTTAATATCCCAGACACCTGAGTACAACATCTTGTTACTAGATGAGCCACCCATGGAACAATGCCCTTACCAGCATCCATAGACCTTCCCAACACAGAATGTGGTAATAACCAATCATCTGATTGACTCTTTCTCAACTCAATTTGCCAGTGGGCTGGTTGGTCTAGTTTATATTGACACCATGTCTAAGAAGGACTGAACCTGTTCATGACTCTCAGCAAAGTAGTCCACTGGTATTGGGCCTAAAAAAGTCGGAGACTAGCTGAGGGCAACTGTCTCCTGAACAGAGAGCCTGTGTTTCTTATTCAAGTCAGTAGACTGAGAATGAGTTTTTTTCTTGAGAATGAAAATGTTTCTTGAATGAGAAACACAGGCTCTCTGGTCAGCAGACAGTTACACTCGATAAATTGGAGTAATTTAGGGTATACACGTAGCAAGGTAGTATGATGATGTTAAGGACTCCTAGTGGCACAATGGTTAAACACTTGGCTGCTAACTGGAAGGTCCGTGATTTGAACCCACTAGATGCTCTATGGGAGAAAAGACCTAGAAGTCTGCTCCTACAAAGATTACAGCCTAGGAAGCTGTGTGGGACCATTCTACTCTGTCCTGTAAGATCACTTGGCTCAGTACCATACAACAACACTGGTGACGATGGCAGTGGCTGTGGTGGTATATAAAAAGTGTGTATGAGAGTCCTTACCCAGTGTGATGGTGTTGATGCTCTTATAGCATATCTAAAGAAAATTTTCTTAGGTAACTACAACAGAGTGACAAGACATTTAAAAGGTAGAAATTGCTCTTTGATGGTCTGGCAGCCTGGGGGTTTCTCTGGGAGCATGGTCCCTAGACCTGCTGCTGCCCGTGACCAGAAAACAATCCTGAGATCAACTCTTTGAACAGGAATGGACTGTACTCAGGTACACAATCAGTGTGACTATAGCGTGTCTATACTTTATGGTTCTGTGCCTCTGCAGAATGCTGTCACACTGGTCTCTTACTAGAAGAGAGAGGAGAAGGTAGAGAGGAGGGGACAGGAGATTGTCAAGAGAATACAACGTATATAGAGCTAAAAGGAAGAATATACTGTCACCGGGCTAAAAGAGCAGAAGGAGCTGCAGATGGGCAGGCACGTGAATTTAATTTGGATTGTATACTTTCACTTAATCACAATAAAAAAAAAAGAAATTGCTCCTATCTGTAGGGCTCAGAGTTAATGTATGAGGCCATACTTCTTTTCAGGACAGATAATGAGTTGAAAAATCCTTCTGGTCTGTCCATAGTAAACCAACTGAATATTCTGAAAATTCTTGTATTTGCCAGGCAATCCAAATCTTCTGTATCAACTTTTCTACCTTATAAATGCTACTAAAATCCTTTGTCAAATCATAATTTCCTAATTTTAGCTACATGTGTGTACATATATAAAGGATCTTCCGATAAGGGTGTACCATTTTTGACAGCTCACAGCGGTGATATTTGTGAAGATATAGTAGCCATATTTATCATGTTTCTTTGATTAGTCTTACCAAATAGCTGTGAAAAGTTAAACATGATTCCACAATGCGTAAACCAAAAAAATCAAACTCAGTGCCATCAAGTTGATTCCAAATCATAGTGACCCTATAGGACAGGGCAGAACTGCCCTACAGAGTTTCCAAGGAGTGCCTGGTGGACTTGAGCTACCAACCTTTTGGTTAGCAGATGTAGCACATAAACACTATGCCATTAGGGTTTCCCCATAATGCATAGAAATAATTAAAGTTTATCATTAAAACGGGTGTTCTGTTTGCCAGACATTCTGTGACACTTATGATGTGCATAATCATCCCACCGAAAGAACAATTCCACATTTAATTAAACAATTTGGAATAGCCAGGTCTGTTGCCTATCAGACAATGTCTCTGCCTCAGTAAACCGCATGGTCCAATGAAAACATCACCATTGTTTGTCAGAGTCCATGCGAGAATCCAGCCTAATGATTTCTCACCTGAACACAAGAACTAGGCCTTTCATTGGCCGCTGTTTGGCAGCTTTTGCATCTGAACTTGAAGCTTTGCCCTTACAAAAGTGTTTTAACTCAGAAACTCAAGTCCAACAACCATAGATTGTACCCTGCATTTGCTGACCAGGCTCTGGAGCAATTAAAAGTTGAACCTGCTTTTGGTGGAAGAATCATCTTCAGCAGCGAGCCCCGTTTTTGAATGAATGGTTTTGTTAACAAACAAAATGTTGCATTTGGAGAGATGAAAATGCAGTGGAGATTCGGAAACATCCATTTCATCCCCCAAAAGTTACTGTTTGGTGTGGATTTTGGTCTGATTGAATCACTGGCCCTTAATTTTCCCTAGATAAACAAGGAGAGGCTGTGACTGTCAATGGTGAAAGATACCAGGCTATGGTAACTGATTATTTTGGGCCCTATTTGAAAGACGTGGCAGTGGCCATCTGCCCAAAGTTCTTTTCCACACATAATGTCATCAAATGGTCTTCAAAATGATAAAACAATTAAGACTGTATCATTTACAGAACTTGTTTCTGTCAAGTTCTAACATAGGATACCCTTATTGGGAGACCCTTTGTGTGTGTGTCTCTGTGTGTGTGTCTCTCTCTCTCTCTCACTGTGTGTGTGTGTGTGTGTGTGTGTGTGTGTGTGTGACCAAATAAAACCTATTCGACGGCACTTGGCTGGCTTGGCTATTGTGTTTATTCTGACTCACGCAACTTTATAGGACAGAGTAGAACTGCTCCATGGGACTGGTGGATTTGAACTGCCAACCTTTTGGTTAGCAGCCATGCTCTTGACCACTGCACCACCAGTGATCACTATATACGTATACAGTATATATAGTTTATATATATGACTTGACAGCACTTGGCTGGCTGGCATACTATAGTGTATAGTATATATATATAGTGTTTGTGTATGTGTGTATATATATATGCACACACACATCTGTATATATAGTGTATGCACACACATGCGTATACATAGCTACATATGTGGGTGGTGTATGCATGTGTAAAGATATATAAATCTATAGGAAGCTAGTTTAGGGTTCTAGGCAGTGGGTCATGATCACATTTGGTATTTAGAAAGATCAGTCAAGTAGCAGTATAGCAAGTGGACTGGAGGGGGAAGAACTCTGTTAAGGGTAGTCATAATACTTCATTTTTCTCCAAGAGTTGGGATGTTTAACCTAGGGTTCTGTTGTGTTTATATTCTAATTTGTCTATGAAATACTGTATAGATTTGGAACAATGTTTGTAACATCTAGAAGGCAAGGCATTTGTAATTTGTGTCTGTGTGACAGATGTGGAATTCTAAAGAGAACATTCTCAGCCTTCAGCACACCCGCCCCCTGGGAGTTTAACAACACACTACCATTGCTACTTTGAGATTGGAAGGAAATTGGGGAGCAGTATGGTTTATAATTGAAAGGTCCTGGTTTAAATCTTGGATGTGCTGTTTACTAGTTGTGTAGCCTTGAGAAAGAAGTGTAGCCATTTGGAGGCTCACTTTCTTCTTCTGTAAGATGGAGTTATATAATGCTTTCTTTTTGAGATTTTTGGGAAGCTAAATGAAATAGCATGCTTGGACTGGAGGAAGTCTTAGAGTTAAAAATGTACATTACCTTCTGATTCTTCAGATGAAGAGTACTTCAGAAGGGATGAAATATTTTATCCTGAGTTTTTACCTAACTAGTGGCAGAGTGGCAGAGGTAGAACTGAACTCAAAAATGACTAGAGTGTCACTGAATTCTAAGGAAAGGAAACAGATGTTTTATTGTCAAAGAGAAAATGAAGCATGCATTAGTTCAAAGTGGAAGACATTTTTCTTTACATTTCCTGAGTTAAAGGGGCTTTGTATAATATTACCAAAGCTTTGCAAATCTAACATCTCCTTTTGGCTTTGGTGATCTAGATTTGCTGTTTGATATCTGAATTATTTCAAAGACAGCTAGTTGGTAATCAGCTTAGGAATTTTAGAAATTTCAAGTTGACTTTTTTAAACAACTTTGCTAGGGTACAATTTACATATCATGAAATTTGTGTCCCTGAATGTACAATTCAGTGTTTTTTAGTAAACTTACTGAGTTGTGCTAGTGTCTTATTCTTGAATATTTCTAAACACTTTCATGACCTTAGTAAGATCCTGCATCCCTATTGTTTTTTACATTTCTCACCCCTAACCCCAGGCAACCACTAATGTACATTCTGTCTCTATAGATATGCCTTTTCTGGGCATTTCATATAATGGTCTTTTGTGTCAGGGTTCTTTCACTTAGCATAATGTAATGGTTCATCCAAAATGTAGCATTTTTTTTTGTTATTGTTACTGAATCTACATTGATTTTTGAGATGGATGATATTGATCTGATGGAAATACGGGCCAAAAATGGCTATAGCTTTGCCAAATTTGTCACCTGATAAGCTCAATTCTTTGGAGTTGCCCACAAAGCAGCTTCCCACAGGGAATTCACCAAGGTTGAGTCCTCTGGCCCTCTTCCCAGGCTGCAGGAAAGTAGTGTTTACAGCCTTGTCTCTGATGATTATACCACTAAATGGTTGGAAAATTGCCCAAGTAGGAGGTGGCAGCTCAGATTCCAGCAGGTTAATAACAGCCTTAAAGTATGTATTAGCAAGAGGACAGTGATGCACCTGCCATTGAACTTGGGAGTGTGAGGAAAGAAGTGAGTGCTCATGGGGAGGCCAAGAAGTGGGTTGTCTAAGTATTATAGCAGGGGGTCTCCCTGGCAGGGGGCAGTTGTATTTTCAGCCTTACTGGCTGTGAGAAGGTATTGGATGGTGGTTCACATGCAGATTAGGGAATCTGACAGATTTGACTTGGGGCAGACTGTGAAGCCTCTTGGAAAACTGGTTACCTCATGTAAAATACAGTGCATAGTACATATCTCATAGAGCTATGACAGTTCAGTAAGATGATGTGGGCAAAACTGAGTGTTCGTACCTACAAAGTCTCAGTAGATGTTAGATATCAATTTTTAACTCCTTGATAGTAGAGTTTTTCTATCAACTCTTTTTCTATGTATCTTTAAACTAAGATAAACTATCCAGAATTAGTAAAATACTGTGATTTGAACTGTCTACTTTTTGGTTATTAGCCATAGCACTTAACCGCTGTGCTATCAGCATTTCCACCATATTCCTAAAATAAAAAAAAATATTCAAGAGATTAACAAAAACAGTGTTTTATCTTAGAACTAATATACTAATTTGCTTTCTTGTTTCCCCTTCCTTACCCTCACTCATCTTGCCTTCCTGCCTGCCTGTTAGCTCCCTCTCTTCCTTCCTTCTACATGTAAGTATAACTGAATTAATAATATAATCCCAATAAATAATATTTATGATGCTCATTATAGATTATAAAGTGCTTTTCATAACCTTACCACACTTGATGCTCACAGCAGTTCTGGAGAGAGCTATCATTATTATCCTCCTTTTAAGAGTTAGAGATAATAATGTGATCTGCCTAAAGTCACACAGCTCATAAATGGCAGATCCTGCCTGCGTTATTAGATATTGGGAATTAGATATGGAACACAATTCTCAATCTAACAGGAGAGGCGGGAATTTAAATAATTAGCATCAATGTAAATTTTAGATAGAATATTAGAGCATGAGAATATTGAGGGGGAATTCTAGGCAGAGAGCAGTACCAGAACAAAGGGTGGTCTTTCCCCTGAGTGATCTCTTTGAGTGAGTTCCTTCTTCAGACCCAGCAGAGGAAACTGGCAAGGAATGTAGAAAGGAAATACCAGATAAATTTGTAGAATAAGAGGACCTTACGTATTCGTCAGAGGAACACAACACAGTAGAGTCACAGAATATTTCAGAAATTCCAGGCCCTTATAAACCATTGGAAGGGGATGTCTTTTGATATTTCCTCAGCAACTAGGTGGAATATGGAAGAAAGGAGATAGAGTGAGCTCGGCTGGTGGATCAATGGAATCTGAAAGGAAAAAGAGGAGAGAGGATGGCTGCCAGTTTGCGGTGCTGGGTCTTACGCTTGTCTTCTTTGAATGAAATTATAATTTGACCTTTTAAAACAACTCCATATAGAGAAAGCAGCAGCACCCATTTGATGGATTGAGGCACATTTAATAAAGGCCAATAAGAGAACGGTATAAAAAGGTAGAACTCCAAACAGACCCTATCTAAAGAAGGGTGTTTGAAACTAATGTCATGTTGTTATGTGCAGTGGGTTCCTACTCACAGTGATCCTGTGTGTAACTGAACAGAACACTCTGCAGTCCTTCACCATCCTCGTGATAGTTGGCTATGCTTGATCCCATTGTTGTAGCCACTGTGTCAATCCACCTTGCTGAGGATGTTCTTCTTTCTCACTGGCTCTCTGCTTCACCAACGGTGATGACTTTCTCCACGGACTGAACTCCCTTGATAACATGTCCACAGTATGCAAGATGAAGTCTCACTATCCTTACTCTAATGAGAATTCTGTCTATACTTCTTTCAAGACACATTTGTCTGTTTTTCTGGCAGTCCATGGCATATTCAGAATCTTTCTCCAACACTATAATTAAAAAGCATTAATTCCTTTTTGGTCTTCCTTGTTCATTGTTCAGGTGATTGAAAACACCATGGCTTGGGTCAGAGGCACCTTAGTCCTAAAGTGACATCCTATTTTTTAAAATTGTGATTGAGTGAAAGTATATAATCAAAGTTAAATTTGCATGGCCGTCTATCTGCAGCTCCTTCTGCTCTCCTTGCCTGGTGACAGCACACTCCTTCTTTCCATTCTGTACATGTTATATCCTCTTAATAATCTCCTGTGCTCTCCTTTCTAGTAAGAGGCCAGTAGGATAGCATCCTGTAGAGGCATAGAACCATAAAGTGCACACACCATATGGTCACATTGTATCTCCAAGTCCAATCCATTCCTGTCTGAGGAGTTGACCTTAGTAATGATTTATGATCAGGGGAAGCAGCAGATCTAGGGTCTATGCTCCTAGGGGAACTCCCAGGCCTTGGGACCATCAGTTGCAGTCTTTTAGTAGAGTTCGTGAGGTGCAACCCTCTTTTTCTCATGTTGCCACTGGGACCTGACGTTGTGTGCCCCATCACAGCTGTCATAGGTGGTGGCCAGGCACCATCTAGTTCTTCTGGTCTCATGTTGATATAGTCAGCCATTCACATGAATCCTTCTGTCTTCTGGGCCCTTTTTCTCTCATGCCTTTGTTGTCCTTGGTGATCATCTATTCCAGGTGAGTTAGGAGAAAGTGACATCTTTTCTTTTTTTTTTTTTTTAAAAAAAAAAAACATTTTAAAGAGATCTTTTAAAGTAGATTTGCCCTATGCATTGTATCTTAAACTATCAGGCCAAGAAATAACAACCAGCATTTCACATTTAAAATAAGAACCAAGAGCCTAAATGGAAAATTAGCTGGAAATTAGCTGTCTGCTTCTCAATCCATTGTGGGGAGAGAAATTTGGGAGTAAGTTTCATACAGGCAACTTTATAGAGGAACATAGTGCTGGGCAAATTCCCTAGGCCTGTGAGATGAATCCAAAGATCCAGAGGGCTCAGTGAATCTGAGGTTTATGTCTGAGGGACCAGGCACCATGTATACTGTGGTCAACTGTGTCCCCAGTGAAGAATGATATCAGAATTTAGCAAACACTGAGTGAAGTTTTCTTGAAAAAAAGCCCTGAATAAACAGGGCCATAAAGAGGTAGAAATCTTGAGGTCAAGGAGGAGCAGAGGGGGTTAATATGCGAGGAGCTCTGCCTAGTGGGTTGAAGGATAAGGTTCCTTTGGGCCAAGTTCCTATTCAGCATGCTCAAGTCATCCACGTGTGCACTGGAACACAGGATACCCTGCCTTATACTTGCTGGTTATGGAAAATCTCCTGAACTGTTTCACCTGACCTTATCTTACTATAGCTTTGTCCGCTGCTGATGCTTTTGGATGTCTACTCTTCTTCTCTTTCTCCTATCTGCCCACATGTTATTCTTTGCATTAGACTCACTGTTGTTTTCCCAACTGGAATTTATGTCCTACAGTGCTCACCAAAAGTTCAACTTTTCAAATCCATCAGCCACTCCTTCAGAACCCTGTGGGGCAGTTCTGCTCTGTCCTATAGTGTTACTACAAGCTGGAATCAACTCAATGGCAATTTTTTTAAAACTGTTTCAGCTATGCATTCCTGGAGGCTTAAATAATCTTGACCTGGAAACTACAACTGGGCAACATCTTTACTAGATATCACAGAGCTCATAGATGGGATCTAGGCAGATATGGATTTGCCAATCATGAGACACAAATATGAATCATATAACAGAGGGATTGACACAGGAATTTATACTTAAGGAGAGAGAAGAGAGGAAGTCATTGAGATGTTTTGTTCTGAAAAAACTGGTCTGAGTGCTCAAGCACAGTTTTGGTTAGTGGAGAATATTATATACTATCACCTTCATTTTGAAATGATAAATCAACAATTCTTCAAAAGAAATCCTTGAGAGCACTGCAGGACTTCAGTTTTATGAAAAATATAACTGCAGTATTAAAGCTCATTCCATCATCCAATAATCATTTCTTAATATCCATCATGTGCATTGTAGCTGGATTCACAGCGGAATATGCAGAAGAGACATTAGTCCTCCTGCAGAATTCAATAGATTATGAGAACTCATGAACTATGTACATTTAACTAAAATAAAACCAACAGTGGGTCAAGCCCACGGTTGTTGAGTTCATTCTGACTCATAGTGACTGTGTAGGGCAGAGTAGGACTGCCCCATGGAGTTTCCAAAGAGTGCCTGGCAAATTCAAACTGCTAGCCCTTTGGTTAGCAGCTGTAGCACTTGATGACTACACCACCAGGGTTCCCTAACTAAAATAGAAGGCAAAAAATGAGAAGAAGGTGGAGAGATCACCTCCAGCAGGGGATTTCAAAGTTGAATTGACTTCACCTGCATTTTAACTTTCCTAGCTGGTTGAGCCAAAGAATCGCTAATACAAGGATGCAGGCTCTATTGTCTACAATTCTAGACCAAATCCTGCCTTCTGTCTGGAGTAGGAGTGTGGCTCATAGCAGGACCGCCTGCCTGCACCTCCAGAAAACTGCACTTCAAACTTGCCCGGATGATTGGTGGACACATGCAGTTGGCTGTTCTTTAATTAACCCTTCTGACAACTCCCCAAGTCATCAGAACACTCTGCAAGTGACTTCATCAAGGAGAATCAACAGGACACCTGTGCTCTATCCCCTTTCAGTGTGGGTAGTCTTATTCATAACCTCTGATATATCCCTGAAGATTTCTTCAGTCCTAAAGCAAGGAGAGTAAAGGACTTTTGGATATTTGCAGTCTCTGAAACCACAAACTGAGAGTGAGAAGAGATTCTTTAAGCTGGATAATTTGTCCCTTGGGACCTGCTGGGATGTTTTCTCCCCGTGCATTCTCTGCTTGCTGAGCCCCGTAAGGTCAAACATTAGCACTCACGATGTCTCTTATGTTTCTTGCTGCCCATTCCCTTTTTCTTTTGACTCTTCTGAAATTTAATTCATTTCTGTAGCACACATGGAGTGTCTGTTATTTGCTAATGCTTGAGGAGGGTGTACTAAAACATAGTGCCTGTTCTCAAAGTACTTGGTATGAGGCAGGTAGGTCTTTTTCTTTCTGCTTCCACTGGAAGATACTATCTGGAAAGTCAGGAAAAATTGTTTTCCTTAACAAACCTTCTATACCCTCAAACTCTACAACACTCACGTGGCTTTTGTATTATAGTATTTGTACATATAAACTTTAAATAAACTGTAATAAGAAGTAAATATTGGAGCCAAAGTCAGCTCAGTTCAAGTTCTAGGCACAGATTTATTAGCTGTGTGGTCTTGACCTCTTCAAGCCTCATTTCCCTTGAAGTATAAGATAATGGGACTGCTGTGGGGAGTAACCAAAGATAGCACGATCGTGGCACCAAGGCAGGTACTCAGGGAATGTTTCCTCTTAATCCTCTTCCTCTTTGTCTTTCTGGGGACAGGGAGGGTGTTTTGTCCACTGTGTTTCCATTTCAGTTCTTTTGTCTGAGACTTAAACTTGAACAGGTGCTGAGTAAAAATGTCCTTGTTTATTAAAATGAATGAATGAAAATCTCTATCATCTTTTTTGAAGGGAGTTTTCAGGGCAAAAGGAGGAGTATAGTCAGATACAGGAATATAGGTAGAAAGCAGAGATAATGGAAGGCTTTTCACTCCCTCGGGAATTAACACTGAAGGACAGCCAGTGCATATGAGACTGCAGGCTAGTAGGCCTAGGGGATCCAGATCTGGACCAGCAGGAGCTGCTGCAGGAGGGCCAGCCCCGGAACTTCTAGACCAGGGTCTACTGAGGAGTGAAGTAACAGTTTATTTTATCTTGGCTCTTGGTCCAGATCTCTTTGGTTATTCCTTGGCTGCTGGCTAGACTTCTCACTGTTAAATCCCATTGCTTCTTGCTCACATCAGCCCTTGTTTCCAGCGCTATCCTGAGACACAGGCAAGAAGGGAACCTGCCTGGGCATTGTGTTTTGGAGGGCTTCATAAATTTCAAACACACACAAAAATGCATGAAGCCCCTGCCATTTTGGACCCAGCATATCTTGTAATTCTACATGTCTATTCTCCTAAGTAGCACTGTTCAGGCCCCACGGAGAAAGGCTTTGCACATGTCTTACACCATATCTTCAAAATAAAAAGTGGTTATGAAGGAATACTTCAAGGTTTGGTGGTGTATTGGTGGTGTCAAAGACAGCATCTTTTATGGCTTGCAGGAAGAATGAGAGTGAAGGTGCTTATGTAACAAAATAAATTTACTTAACATATTCTTTCAGCATGAATGTAATAACTTCTTCCATAATGAAAAATCATTTCCCAGTAGTACCAAGTGTCCATATTCTTATTTCTCATAATGTACCAATCTGTAGTTTCAGAGGTATTCATTTATTATTAGCATGGTATCTTCAACAGTTCTATGTGATGGATAAGAAACATTCGCAATCTTAAAAAATTCCTAGTATTTGTGTTTTAGGCAGAAGGAATACACAGAATCACTGCACCAAGAACTGGTTTACCTTCAACCATTTCAGGAGGTAGCATATAACAAAAATAAGTGGTACTGAAGAAATCCAAGCTGCAAAGAATGCAAGGCTTTAGGAATTGATGGAATACCAATTGAGATGTTTCAAAAAAATGGATGCAACCTTGAAAAGCTTATTCCTCTATGCCAAAACATTTGGAAGACAGCTTCTTGGCCTGTTGACTAAAATTAGCAAGCAATACCATTAACATCACATACAATTACAATTTAGATAAAGATCATTCAAAAATGAATTTAGCAGGACATCAACAGGATACTGCCAGAAATTCAAGCTGCATTCAGGAGTAGATGTGGAATGAGGGATATCATTACTGATGTCACATGGATTTTGGCTGAAAGCAGAGAATACCAGAAAGATGGTTACCTATGTTACACTGACTATGCAAAGGTGTTCAACTGTGTGGATCATAAGGAATTATGTATAACACTGCAGAGAATGGGAATTCCAGAACACTTTATTGTGCCTGTGAGGAACCTGTACATGAATCAAGAAGCAACTGTCCAAACAGAACGAGGGGATACTGTGTGGCTTAAAATCAGGAAAGATGTGTGTCAGGGTCGTATCGTCTTCAGTATTTGCCTCATGCTGTGCCAGAGGGGAGAATGGACTTTTCATTTGTTTTAGCAATGAAGTTCCCGGATCCAGAAGGGGCATCCAACTCACTGGCTATAGTTAGTTACAGGTCCCTACCCAACTCAAAGGGCTGTGAGAGGTATAATAAAGGTTTACAGTAGGTAGTGTAGGAGTAGAGAAGGGAGAGAGAAAAATGTATCTAGTGAGTTCAAGGAGGCAACACTTATTACGAACTTCCAAGCATAGGTGTGTTTCCCAAGTTTATTTTGATATTAATACAAGTGATAGTTACTGTGTATTTTTGTGTGTGGCATTTTCATTTGACTGTATTCAGTCCTCATCAATATGTCTAGGTTCCAGAGACCAGGCTATTATGTGAAAATTGGCATTAAGTAAAAATGGAGAATAATCGTATTAGATCTCACAATGGAGGATAACCGCAGCATTACCTAATCACCAAATGACATCATTATGTAACTAGCAAATTACATCACTGCATAACTTCCGAGCCACTGAGACCAGTGCCCCAACCAAGCTGACAGTAACATTAACTGTTACAGCCAGTTGTTCTTGCTTACATGTTGGCCTTGTTACTGCCAGGTTTAAGTTGTTAATGGACAAGTCAGTAGATTTTTTCACTGTAATCAAAAATGTGAACTGTTAGATGAGATAGTGAATGAGCAGTAGGTGTATTATAATTACTGTTACCACTGAAATTATCCATTTATGCATGTCTTTTGTGTTTCCATTCAAGCCCTTATCATATTAATAATAGTCCTTTAAGATTTTATGTCTGATATTTCCAACATCTGGCTGGCTCTTTTGATTTCTTTTTCTCCTGATAGTTCTTTGTAAGTTGTTTTTATATGTCTCATAATTTTTGATTGAATGATGAACATCGTAGTATAATTAGAGACTGAGGTAAGTAGTATGTATGCTGGAACTTGGCATGCCTCTTTTTTGTTAGGTTGTCAGTGTGGAATATTGACTAGTTACTAGTTGAGCTTCATTTAGATTTTGTTTTTGCCATGTTTTATTGCAGTGCATTACTGACTTCAAATTCCTTAATCGTCACTTTGCACTTCGGGGAGGGATTGGCTTGATGGAGTTTTTATTTTTTTTAATCCATGTCTATTATTAACCCTCAGCTTTAGGCTTCCCCTATGCTCTTTCATCTCAGAGAAGCTTCCTCTTCAAGGTCCTTGCTTCCTCTAGCAGTAGATTCCTGCTGGTCATTACTTTTTGCTTAGTTGACTGGTGAGTAGAGGTGGGGGGACTTCTCAGTTCTCCTGGTCCAGTCTTATTCTTTATAAGGCTCTGTGGCGCTGAGTTGTAGCAGTAGGACATTTTCAGCGACCCTTCTTCTCCCTCTGCAGTAGGAAACCTCTAATGGCCTGAACTGAGAATGAATTTAAAAAAACAACAAAAACCCAGTGCTGTCAAGTCGATTCCAACTCATAGTGATCCTATAGGACAGAGTAGAACCCATAGAGTTTCCAACGAGTGCATGATGGTTTCAAACTGCTGACCTTTTCGGTTAGTAGACATAGCACTTAACCACTACACCACCAGAGTTAGAGAATTTTAATTCTGTTTGCAAGGGACCTTCACATTTTACCTGAGAGCCATAGTATACCTTTCCTCCAGCAGTTTAACTGGTTTTGTTTCTTACAAGTAAACGATCTAGCTAAGGTTGTTATGGTTTTCCTCCAGTGGTAACTGGTGTTCTCTTTCTTCAGCTCAACCCTACCAAGGAAAGGTTTCTCAGGTTTGCTCCCTTGCCTTTGGTCTTATGGAGGTTAGTGGACAAAAAAAGGCTGTGAGTAAGAAACTTGTTCAGTCTTTGTGGCTCCCAGGGTTTCTAAACTCTCGTGCCATCACATTTAACAGTTTATTAAAAATTTTAGCTGAATTCTTCACCTGAATTCTTTGTGTCATGGCTCCATATTCCTTTTGTGCTCTCCTGCAGGTGAACCAGTGCCTGGTGTTCGTTGAGATGATTGTCCTACCACCCATTCGTTCTGACGGACTCAAGAAAATTTATGATTTTGTAGATTATCTGTTTATTTCTGTTATGGTGGTATCAGTGCTCTTCCTAACTTTCTGTATTCTAGACTGAAGCTGCAAGTTCCTGTTATCACTGTTCCTGAAGACTTCATTCTGTTTTATGCTCTGTACAACACTGGACAGGAATAAGATCATTTACTACATCTTCCATAGAATATCTAGTTCATAACCAGGGACTGAGCTATAACCAGGCATTGAATTTATTTAAAATTGTACTGTCAAAATTATTCCTAAGAACATTTGGTTGAACACTCATATGTGGTCTTTTTGAAAAAACAAAATCCCCCTGGATGTGTAAAAACCTAAGTAATGGTCTATCTCTTCCATGCTCTAGGTTAGTGGTCTTTCAACAATTGTTACACCTTTTTGATTTTCAGCTTTCTTTTCTGTAAAATGGGTATGCTGAGCAAGTGATTTCTGACGTCCACAGTAGACTCCAAGATTAGTGGTGCTACATTAATTTATTTTTACCCACATAACTTATAGTACAGGTAACATTATTCTCCTTTAATAACACAAACATGAGTGAAAAGTAATATATACTTCAGCAATGAATTCTAAGTATACCAAAGTATTGAAATACTGAATTACGGAGATTTCTTGAAGGTGGTGAGGTTAGATCAAAATAAGGAGTAGATGGTACATTTTCAGAAGATTATTTCAATCCAAAGAAGATGTATGTTCTCTGTCTCTCAGAGAAGACTTACTCCAACAAGTATTAAAGATGCTGGTTAAGTCACATGCTATTGAGTGTGTACCCAAATTAGTGTAATAGCCGCTGTAAGAGATATGGGGCATATTAAAGAGTTATAGGTGGGCTTCTAAGCACCTAAGAGTTGGAATAAGATCCAAAGTCTATCAACTCTATTATCAGTGTCTTTTGGTGGTGTGATGTGTTAAGTGCCATGTCTGTTAACGAGAAGGTTGGTGGTTCAAATCTACCAGGTGCTCTTTGGAAACTATGGGGCAGTGCTACTCAGCCCTCTAGGGTTGCTATAAGTTGGACCTGACTCAATGGCAGTGGGTTTGGTTTTATTTTTTAATTAATTACAGTAAAAGAATAAAATTTCTAGCATCTGTCAATTTTCTCATCTATAATAAACCCTCAGCTCCCCAGCCACTTATGTAGCCAATACAGTCATTTTGTTCCATGGATAATTCTCTTGCTAAGTCCTTGTAACAGGGGTCTCATAAAAAAATTGTCCTTTAGACACTGATTTCACTCAGCATGATCTCTTACAAATGAGACCATGTTATGTGATATTTTCTAAAATTGTCATTGTTTTTTAATCATAGCGTAGTGTTGCATTGAGTATATGTACCATAGTTTGTTTATCTGTTCATCTGTTGATGGGCGTTGAGGTTGATTCCGTCTTTTTGCTATTGTGGACTGTGCTGCAACAAACATTTGTGTACATGTGTCTGTTCATGTGACAACCTTTGTTTCTGAAGGATAAATTCCAAGCAGTGGAATTACAGGATCAAACGGTATATCTATTTCCAGCTTTTTAAGGAAGTGTCAGATTGTTTTTCAAAGAGGTTGCACCATTTTACAATCCTACCAGCAGTGCAGGAGAGTTCCAATTTCCCCATAGCCTCTCCAGCATTTGTTGTTTTGTGTTTTTTAGATCATGGCCAACCTTGTTGGGGTGAGATGGTAGCTCATCATAATTTTGATTTGAATTTCTTTAGCAGCTATTAATAGTGAGCAACTCTGCATGTGTTGTTTGGCTGCCTGGATATTCTCTTTAGAGAAATGTCTGTTTATCTCCTTTGCCCATCACTTAATTGGATTATTATCCCTTTCTTGTTGATATTTTGTAATATCTTGTAGATGATGGATATCAGATGTCGATCTGATGTATAGTTGCCAAATGTTTTTTCCCATTCTGTAGGTGGCCTTTTAATTCTTTTGATGAAGTCTTTGGATGAGCAAAAGTGTTTGACTCTTAGTTGTTCCCATTGATCTATTTTCTCTTCTGTTGATCATGCTTTGTCAGATTTTGAAGTCTATCTACATTGCATATTAAAGCTTCCATTGTTGATCCTATTTTTTTCTTGTATGAGCTTTATTGTTTAAGATTTTGTATTTAGGTCTTTTATCCAATTTGAGTTTGTTTTTGTATAAGGTGTGAGATATGGGTCTTGTTTCAATTTTGTGTTGATGGATATCCAGTTTTGACAACACCGTTTGTTAAAGAGACTGTTTTTACCCCAGTTTAAAATCTTAGGGCTCTTGTTGGATATCAAGGGTTGATAGGAGGATGGTGGCATCTCTGGGGTCTCAACTCTGTTCCATTGGTCTGTATGTCTCTTTTTGTTCCAGTACCAGGCTATTTTCACAACAGTGGCAGTGTAATAGGTTCTAAAGTTGGGTAGTGAGAGGCCTCCCCATGTGTTCTTCTTCAATAGTGCTTTGCTATCCAAGATTTCCTCCTTTTCCAAACAAAGTTGGTGATTTGTTTCTCCATCTCATTAAAAAAATGTCACTTGAATTTGTATTGAGATTGCATTATATAAGTAGATTGCTTTGGGTAAAATAGACATTTTGACAATGTTACATCTTCCTATCTGTGAGCAGAGTAGATTACTCCGTTTATGTAAATCTCTCTTAGTTCTTGAAGTAAGGTCTTGTAGTTCTCTTTGTAAAGGTCTCTTATTTCTCTAGTTAGATTTATTCCTAGGTATTTTATCTTCTTGGGGGCTATAGTAAATGGAATTGATTTGGTGATCTCTTTAATGATGTCATTGTTAGTGTAAAGGAATCCTACTGATTTACTTATGTTTATCTTGTATCCCAATACTTTGCTAAACTCCTCTATTAGTTCCAGTAGTTTAGTTATGGAATCATATCGTCTGCAAATAGGGAGACGTTTACTTCTTCATGGCCAGTTCGGATACCCTTTATTTCTTTATCTTGTGTAATTGCTCTGGCTAGAACTTCTAGCACAATGTTGAATAGAAGTGGTGAGAGTGGGCATCGTTGTCTAGTTCCTGTTCTTAAAGAGAATTCTTTCAGTCTTTCACCATTCAGGATGATGCAGGCCATTGCTTTGCATAGATGCTACTGACTGTGCTGAGGAATCTCTCCCTATTCCTATTTTTCTGAGAGTTTTTAGCATAAATGGGTGTTGAGCTTTATCAAATGCCTTTTCTGCATCAATTGACAAAATCAGGTGATTCTTATCTTTTGTGTTATTAATATGGTTAATTACATTAATTGTTTTTCTGATTCAGAACCAGCCTTGTATCCCCAGAATGAAACCAACTTGGTCATGATGAATAATTTTTTTATATGCTGTTGAATTTGGCTAGAATTTTGTTGAAGATTTTAGCATCTAGGTTGATGAATGATATTGGTTTGTAACTTTCTTTTTTTGTGGGATCTTTCCTTAGCTTTGGTATTAGGGTTATGCTGGCTTCATGGAATGAACTTGGAGTATTCCATCCCTTTCTATGGTGTGAAGTAGCCAGGACATTTTTTGGTTGGTAGGTTTTTGATGACTTTTTCAATCTCTTCTTTGTGATAGATTGATTAAGCTGATCTTCTTTTCCTTGTGATAATTTTGGTGGGTGATCTGAATCTAGAAATTTATCCATTTCCTCTAGGTTTTCAAACCTCTTAGAGTACAGCCTTTCATAGTATTCTGTTATATTTTTTATTCCAGCTGAGTCTGTTGTAACGTCTCCTATCTCATTTCTTAATTGTGTTATTTGTATCTTCTGCTGTTTTTCTTTTGTAAGTTAGCCAAAGGCTTATCCATTTTGTTGATTTTTTTCAAAGAACCAGCTTTTGGTTTTGTTAATTTTGTCAGTTGTTTTTCTATTCTCTAAATCATTTAGTTCTGCTCTAATCCTTATAATCTGTTTTCTTCTGGTGCCTGAGGGGTTCTTCTGTTGCTCTCTTTCTACTTGTTCAAGCTATAAGGTTAATTCTTTAATTTGGGCCCTTTCTTCTTTCCGGATGTATGCAGTTATAGAGATAACCTGACCTCTGAGCACTGCTTTTGCTGTATCCCATAGATTCTGGTAGGATGTGTTTTCATTCTCATTTGATTCCACAAATTTCTTTATTTCTTCCTTAATTTCTTCTATAACTCATGGCTTTTTGAGCAAAGTGTTCGGTTTCTATAAGTTTGAATTTCTGCCTATGATTTTTGTGTTAACTGATTTCAACTTTTGTAGCTCTATGGTCTGAGAAGATATTTTGCAATTAATCAGTAGTTTGGATCTTATAGAGAATTGCTTTATGACCTAATACATGGTCTATTCTGGAGAATGTTCCAAGTGCATTGGAGAAGAAGGTGTATTTATCCATTGATGGATGAAAAGATCTGTATATGTATAAGGTCAAGTTGGTTGATCTTTGCAATAAGATCTTCTGTATCTTTACTGAGTTTTTTTTTTTCTGGATGATCTATCCATAACTGAAAGAAGAGTGTTGAAGTCTCCAGCTGTTATTGTGGAATGATCTATCTCACTTTTCAGTGTTATCAGTATTTGTTCAGTGTATTTAGATGCTCTGGTATTGGGTGCCTAAATATTTAATATTAAGTATAGTGACCACCCTTGTCCACAATAGTGGGTTTTACATTAAAATCTATTTTATCTGAGATTTGTATTGCCACAACTTCTCTTCTTTGTATGTTGTTAACTTGGTATATGTTATTCCATCCTTTCATTTTCAATTTGTTCGTATCTTTAAGTCTAAGGTATGTTTCTTGTAAGCAACATGTAGATGGGTTGTATCTTTTGATCCAGGATGTCACTTGCTATCTCTTTACTGCAGCATTCAGTCCATTTACATTCAGTGTAATTATTGATAGGTATATGCTTAGTGCTATCATTTTGATGTCATTATTTTTATGTTGCTGTTTTCTGTAGTTCTCAATGTTCTGTTCTGGGCCATTCTTCTTTATGGGTTGTTTTTGTAGTGTTGGTTTTGTGTTTGTTGAGACTCCTGTATTGCATTTCTTATTTTGATACGATGCAGTGTTAATTTGTTTTATGGCTACATCTATTATCACCCTTAACATACTAAGATTAAACCCAATTTTAACTACTGCATAACTCTCTAACTTCCTCTGCATCTGAAATGACTGTAACTAATGTAGTGTATCTCTCTTTTAATGTGATGGTGTTACAGGTGTCGTGATTTGATCACAGACTCCCCATTTTAATATTGTAGCTTTGCTTTGGCTTTTTGATTAAGTTTTGTGACTTCCCTAACTGATTAGAATTTTGGATGATGTGTCCTGCATTGTCACCTTAAGTATACATTTAATGGCTTTGTTTTTCTAAGGAAAGAGCTTTTTTCAATATTTCATGCAGTTTTGGTTTAGTTCTTACGAAGTCTCTAAGCTTCTCTTTGTCTGAAAGTCTTAATTCCACCATCATATTTGATAGACAGTTTTGCGGGATAAATAAATTTTAGCTGGAAGTTTTTCTCCTTCAGTGCTTTGAATGTGTCAGCCCACTGTTTTCTAGCCAACATCATTTCTGCAGACAAATCAGACAAAAGCATACAGGGTTTCCCTCAGAGTGTTAGCTTTGTTTTGATCCTTGCTGCCTTCCGAAGCATCTATTTATTTTTTGTCTTTTTAAGCTTGATCGTAATTCAACTTGTTTTTTGGGGTCTGGCTTTTATGGTGTTCAATAAACATCTTGAATACCTATGTTCTCTTTGCTCATAATGTCAGGAAAGTTTTCTGTCAGCATCTCTACAGCAATACTCTCTATGTTGTCATTTATCCCCCCTTGTTCAGAAACTCCAATTAATTGTAAAATTATTCCTCTTAATGGAGTCTCACATGTTTCTTAATACTTCTTCATTTTTTATCTTTTCTCTGATTTCTCCTCATAAATGCTATTGTCAGTTGTTCTGTCCTCAAGGTCACTGAGTCTAACTTCTATCTGTTCAGTCCTACTCTTTTGGCTTTGAGTTGAATTATCTAATTCTGTGTTTTGTTTATTGATCAGAAGTCTTTCA
The DNA here is from genome assembly GCA_028571685.1 of Heterohyrax brucei. NCBI lineage: Eukaryota > Metazoa > Chordata > Mammalia > Hyracoidea > Procaviidae > Heterohyrax > Heterohyrax brucei. Next base: position 64,553,155 of record CM053152.1, read on the forward strand.
GATCATTGATGTTCCATCAGTTCAAATAGCTTACTAAATTTTTCAATTTGTTCTGCTGCATTTTGTTTAATCTCTAGGAGGGTTCTATATAGAAGTCTTTTGTACTCGACCTCTGATAGATTCAGAAAGGCTTCTTCATCTGGGAAATTTTTGAATCTTTAGTTTGTGAGCTTTCTTGAGCATTTGAAGGTTGCTTCTTTAAATGATTAATTACGGCCCACTGCCTGCATGCCATCTGGACACTGTTTGATTTCTCTGGTATTAGATCTAAGAGAATTGTTGGTTGCTACCTGTCTCTAATACTCTAATGACTTGCCCCAGGTGGACTCCCTGCAGTGGAAGTCTCTGCTTATTGGGTGGCAAAGACGCTGCCCTACTTATGGAGAAACTGGGAGCTGTCAGCCAACCCTACAATGTGTGTCAGAGCAGGATGGGAGGAAAAGATACTGTTCCTCTGAACAGGTAGATCTCCAGACAAATACATAGGCCTCTCAGCCTTAAAAGTAAACTTCACTACTGTGCAGAGAGCTGTCCAGGTGTTAAAATAGGAGCTGATCAATGTGCTGGCCAAAACAAGCCTTCAGGAGCAGCAGACTCTGCCTTCCAGCTGATAATGAACATATGTTACTGGCCATTCCCAGAAGCTGTAGTTCTCCAGTACCATGAAACAGCAGAAGAGGAGGTCAGATGGCCACTGGCTCATTTTTGAGAGGGGAAGATTAGTCTGATAGTGGTGCCTAGTCAAATATGCTAGGTCTTAGGGCTCACCAAAGTTCAGTGCCCCATACAAATATCATTCCAGGCCTTAGTTCTAGAGAGAAATGAGGAGATGTGTCTACCATCTTTTAACAGTCTCTCTCTCTTTTTTTTTTATTGCTGCCTGTGAGTCTCTACTTGTATTACTGTGATGTCTTAAAGGCTCAGAGGTTTCTACAAGGCTGGAGGAAATGTTCTCTAAAACCTCATAACTAGTTTCTTTGTATCCATTTTCCTTTCAAAGGCCTGGAGCTATAGTCTTATCCAGTACTTCTGAATCTTTTCAACCATGGAAGTCTTCCAGTTAGTTACAAAGGAATTGTATGTGAGTGTGAGTATGTGTACGTGGGGTTTGCATGTGTATGTGAAGACAAATGATGATGTGGACTCTGACACTGGAATTTGCTCCCATCTTCCTCTCAGCCTGTCTAAAAGTTATCCACCTGTTAAGATAGAATTCAACTGTTCTGTATGAAAGCTTTGTCAATCAATTTTAGTTCCACTTATGAACTTCTGTAACATTTGTATATTACTCAGTTGGTTAGATTTGATAAACAATTAACAATTGACTTGCAAAGGATTTATATTTCTACCTTTATGTTCTCAGCATATGGATATTTTAAGTACATAAGCCACACCCAGAAATACTTGCTTTCAAGGTTATTTTTATTGAGATTTTTGTCCTTGTAGATTAGAATAGTATTGTCTTGGTTTAAAAAAATCTCTTGGCCAACTACTATGTTCCAGGCATTTTTTCTAGACAATGAGGATATAGCACTAAGTGAAAAAGTCCAAATCCCTCTCTTTAAGGAGCTGAAGGCACATAATAAATAAGTGAAAAACAAAAGCATTCAAATGGTGAAATATGCTGAAAAAAATAAAGCAGGGAGAGGGGTCTAGACAGTAAATGGAGATGGGTGTGTTATCTCTTATGTAGGAATGTCTTCTCTGAATAAGTAACATTTAAAAAGTGAGCTGATGGAAATGCGGGAACAAGCCATGAGGATCTCTACAAAATAATTTCCATGGTAATACTGTATAATTTTGTATATATGGTAAAAATATTGCATCATTGGATTCATGAATATTAATGGATTAGACAAGGTTGAAGTGATTATGCAATCTCTGCTTGCTCTTGATTAGGGATTTGGATAATGTATGGTGAAGAAACTTACTTTTCCTGTTCCCAGGGACCAGAGACAATAGACACAGATAATTTGTTTTTTAGGTAGAAGATCTTATTTATAGCACTCCCAGAAAGCAAGCCTTTTCTTTCAAAAGGAGGTATTTCCTGCAGTTCGCTCCTTCCATACTGAATTGAAATGTAAAAGGTGATAGAAGAAGAGAAAGAGGCAGAGTCTAGGACAGATAATGTATGAACTGGTCAGTAGTGTAGCCGAATACAGAACAAACAAAAGGCTGTAGCCAAAAACATAAAAATAGAGACACTGGAATCATGGTTTTTGGTGATATTTAGGACATTTGGCCTAACAAAGTTTTTTAAGAAAATATTCTGCATCCTACTTTGTTGAGTACCATCTGAGGTCTTAAAAAAGCTTTCAAGTGGCCATCTAAGATGCATCAATTTGCCCTAAATCACCTGGAGCAAAAGAGAATGAAGCACACCAAAGAAAATATTAGCCCAAGAGATGAAAGCAGCACATAAACCAGACTCCTGTCAGCCTGAGTCCAGAAGAACTAGATAGTGCCCAGCTATCACCAGTGACAACTCTGAAAGGAAAGACAACAGAGAGTCTGATGGCGCAGGAGGAAAGTGTGGAGTCAAAAATAACCATGCTTAATGATCTTACTGAGACTAGAGGAACCCCTGAAGCTCACTCTTTAGACAAAGATTAGACTGGATATAAAACATAAAATAATACTAGTGAAGAGTATGCTTGTTAGTTCAAGCTTATACATAATGTTGAATGGTTGGCTCCTGTCCAGAGGCAGGATGAGAAGTCTCGAAAGGAAAGGACAGGAGCTGGTTGGATGGACAAGGGAAACCTGGGGTGGAAAGGGAGAGTGTGCTGTCATTTTATAGGGACTGCAACTATTGTCACTTAATGATGTGCATATAAGTTTTTATGAGAAATTAACTGGAGTTGTAAACTTTCATCTAACATATAATAAAAAATAAATGTATTTTCTTTCAAAAGATAAAGAGCTAAAGAAAAGAGAAAAATAAATTCAGAGACAGTGGATTAAAGGAGTGACAGCTATATTCACTAGGAAAACAAGAAGACAAGTTATGGGAGCCATTGTAGGTCAAAGCAGTTGAAGGGAAATGATCAGTAGAACTGTGACAATATAATCGAAGCCACAGCTGGACCTGCGTAATCAAAGCCAGTGGACTGTCAACAGCTGCACCAGTTTCCTGATTGAGGAGGGCTTTTGCCTAGTTTAATTGCAACTACAGTAACACAGACAATTTTAGTTATGAATGTTTCATTATGTTCATACTGTTTTCATTAAGTAAAGTGAGAGTAGCTTGAGTAATTAAGCATGCTGACTCTGGAGCCAGACTACCTGGTTTAGGAGGCTGCCTCCAAGTCCCCTAGTAACATGACCTTGGCAAGTTATTCTACCTCTGTGTACTTCAGCTTCCTCATCTGTAAAATGGGATCCTGATACACACATTTCCTTAAAATAGCTAAAGTAAATGGCCGATAGTGGCCTTCATTTGCATCGGTCTCTTTTGATTAAGTTTTAGCTGAAGAAACTTTACATGGTACTGGTTAACATGATGCCTAAATTGGCATAGATCTTACTACCTTGATATCCAGGCTGAGAGTGACACCCATCTTGCTTTGAATCTACCTGGATATAATGATTGAATACAAGGGAGAGGGAAATATAACTTTTCTTTTCTTTTTTGTTTTTCCACTTAAAGAGGAACAACTACAATTGCACCTCTACAGTTTATTCACTAATCACTAAAATATGTTAACAGTCTCAGGCTGCCTGAACTTGAAATGATGAAAGTGCTGCTAAAAATAGTGTAATTCTACTGGGACAGATACTACATCTATTTCGATTGTTGTAGCTGACACTTAGAACAATGTCAGGTTAAGTGTAGAGACTCAATAAAGATGTGTTAAAAGAACGAATACATGTGTATTGTAACCAGTGTACTGAAACTTAAAAACCCAAGAGTTACTATTTAACAAAAGCTGTGTGGACCTTCTGATGTCAGAAGGTCCAGCTTTTAAACTTAAGACAGGACTAGTTACTTTTAGATTAAGAAAAGCTATGATGCCTAAGTAGTATCACTTTGCTTTGATTGTTAACATTCTTTGCCATAATTAGATTGTGACAACTAATTGAAAGTTTCTTAAAAAAAGAAAAAAATTGAATTGCCCCCCCCCCCCCCCCGTAAGAATTGGTCCATTGATGAGTTATTGAAATAAATGTGTATGGAGCAGTGGGGAACTTTTTCTAAGCAAGATCCCCTACAGATGGAATGTAAACAATGGTGGCAAGCTGGGAATGGGGGTGAAGGCTTCCATGGGATCTGATTTGAAGGATTCAAGAGGAAAACAGTCCTTTGGATGTAAAATTTCAAGAATGTTTGAGGTCAGGAGTATTATGACACCTTACATTGACTCTCTGAAAAGAGCAAATGAGAATATGTGTAAGTTTAGAGTAAGTGAATCAATCATGGATAAACTCTGAAAGCTAGAGGGCCCTTAAGCAAGAGAATAATGGTGAATCACACTTTTTTTCAGTAGATACGTTATTTAAAATCCACCCTACACGTTGTCTCAGAGTGAAACACTGTGCTTCCAGTTTAGTTCATTGTTCCATGATTTAAATTATTTATGAATCAAGGCTCTATGCTCAGTCATACTGGCCCTTAGCAAATTTAGTGGTCTGATTTCATTCTCAGGAATTATATGATCAATTCAATTCTGTAGCTAAAATGACCAAATTGATTAGATGGTAAATGACCAGGCCAAATAGAAATTACAACTTGACATTAACCAACATGACAGTATAAAAATGAAATTGACCTCAAAACCTTTAAAATAGTATGCAGTATAAAGATGTAATAGTTATTATCTGGGACAGTGGTTTTCAGACTTTAGGTGTGCTGGAATCACCTGCAGGGCTTCTTGAACTGTAGATTGCTGGCACCAGCCTGTCTTCAGTGTCTGAATCAGAAGGCCTGAGGTGGGGCTGGATAATTTGCATTTCTGACATGTTCCCAGGTATTGCTGATGCTACTGATTCAGGGACTGCACTCTGAAGATTACTGTAAAATAAATAAGTAAACTTCATGTTAGTCAAATGTAAAGTATAGGATCAATATAGGCTGTAACAGTTTTTTACCCAAGTAAGAGAGATTAGTGCTCAAGTTATGTTTAGATGTACACCAAAGGGTCTGTAATATGCAGCCTTCACACTTCAGTAATTCTAATATCAGGTAGCAAAACCTTTGAGCAGCTATACCTCCAAACTCTTGTTTCATAATCAGAAATCCTATTGATTAAACATAGGAGAGGACGTATTCCAAATGAGGCATCCTGGGTAATGTACATTATTGGCAAAGAAAAGTTTGGTTTTAATAAAATGCATGAGCAATAGTTAAATGTAAGTAGTAAAATCACGTACATTTGTCGCTTTGGTAAGTATTGGATTACTTGTGTGTACAACACTATGCTATATACTGAGAAGATTTAAAACACTTGAGGTTGGTCCTGTTGTGTAGAGACCAAAAATCTCATAAAGAGAACACACTCCAGACATAATGGAGCAGGCAGTAACACTACGAAACAGTGCATCTTGGGGGCCACAGTAGGTGGTACCTATAGCTTTGCTACAGAACACAGAAGCAAACAGACGCACGATATTGAGGGAACTGGTGACATCATATGGAAAAACTGGAATGGCTTTCGCACAGTACCACTCACCAGTGATGACAACTAAAACCAATAATTGAAAAGACAGTGCTTGTGCAATTTCTACTGCTTCCCATTTTTTGTAGGGTACATTCCCAGAGAACTGAAGCAGGTTAATTAAGATGCTTAGGGGCTGGCACAGTTTCTGAGCAGATTAACACCACACAAGATATGGGTGTAACTAAGTGGTGTTTGTTCTTGCTTGCAAAAGCTGTGTTTGTACAACTGGGGAAGAGTCCAAAAGGACTGAAGAGAAGTTAATTAGTTCTGTTTGCCAGTGCCTTGTCAAGGACAGGACAGATCTATTGAACATAAATCTATACATACATGCAAACTATTGTGATTATGATTGTAATTAATATAAGTATCCAATTTCACAATATCAGAGTTTGGAGTAAAAAAAAAATTGTTAGCTGCAAATGCAATACAAGGCAGGAATGATGGTGGAAAATCAGATATCAGGGGTTCTCTAGCATTGATCCATAGCCCAAATAACTCACCAATCACATAAATACCCTAGATGTTCTTATTCAGAATATATGAAATGTATCTAAAATTTTATACCGTGTAACAAGCTTATCTAGTGATTTGGTTACATAGCCAAGTTTGTAAAATATTGGTCAAGATAAAGGGAAAGGCAAAATTTCCCAATAGCAGAGCCTCAAACAGCAGATGGTCCCTTCGTTTCCAAATTATCACAGCCAAAAGATGGTTAATTAAGGCGCCTTCAATTTTTTTTCTGAAACTTGGCGAGGTAAAAGAATTGTTAGGCTTTGTGTCTACTGGATGAGTTTATTTTATGAGTAGAATGTCTAGTAGAGTGTCAGATCCAGAGTGGGAGCTCAGTGCAAATATTTGTGACCACGAACAAAGCCACACTGGCCATCAGGTATTGCCATATCAACCAAATAACATCAGTGTGTGAAAGCACTTTAGACAGTTTAAGTGCTTTATCCAAAAACACAGTGTTATCACTAATACTACCACCCTTAATATTTATATTTTAACCTATGTTTTCACATTAGCTACCATAAATGGCTATCAGTGTGTTATTATCTGATACAGGAGAATATACTGTTAGCATGAATTTAGTATGGCATTCTACATCCATTGTGACCAGGCAGTGAGTGGGCCCCTGCTCTTAACAGCATCTCTCTCAGCTACTGCTGCAGATCCAAAGTTTAGGAGTTGAGAACATACCATCATACAGACTCTTTGGTCACATCTCTTTATGTCCTTACCTACAGATATTTTTATAAAGGTGCACCTTGTACCTTCATTCATGAAATCTGTGGCTTAGTCTTGGAGAGAGCCTCTAAAATCCATGGGTAGTGGGACACCCTGAGGACACAACACATCTGTTAAACCCAGGAAAGGTAGTAATAGAAACAAATGATAATGACAAAATGCTAATGCCTCCAATGAGCCAAACATGATGCTCTAACACTTGGAGATACCCAGTTCTTGTGGTGAGACAGGAGCTATCGTTTGCTGTATAACTGTGCCTGAGAGAAGTCTTACAGAGGTGTTGTCCCTCAGTGATAGAAATGTAAGCATATGGCAGCCTTTCTACAATGACAGTTAACCTGAAGATGCATGTGGACTGCTTTTGCACAGATACAGCAGTATAATTGTGCATACAGAGGGATTTTGACAAACAAGGCAAATGCATTATTTTTATCCACCCACAATTGCAAATTAATTGAACAATTAGTAGTAATAGCTTGAATATACATAACAGGGCCCCTTGCATCCCCAAACACTATACTGACATCTCAAAATGTGATTACTAATCACTCTACTTGGACTTGACTGCAGTACATACAACAGCTGTTGAACAGTCATGGCAACTCTCTCCAGTATTTCTAAGCAATAGCAGGAGAAGTATAAAACCAGCTGAAAGAGAAGATTTTGTCTAAAAATCTAGAACTGGAAGATATGGGTGGCCACCACATGTGGCTGTTAGAATAACCACAAAAAGTAAACAAACCACACATTCCATTTGTTGATCACACATGGAGGTGAACACCACTAGGCAAATTAGATTTGATGTTAAATATAGCAAAATATTGTAGTTGAAATTAATGCTAGAGCCAGATTCTATGCCTCTGTATTTTCAGATGCAAAGTTTGTTGATTTGGAGGCCTGAGAGGAGGAAGGAAAGTGAGGATTGAAGAGAGGATGGGCCTACATTTTCATAATAAAGCAACTCTCCTTACAAAGATTCCTAACCAGACCCTTTGATTGCAAGTCGCCATATGACTGTCAGCAGTAACATGCTGTGATTGGAAGAGCTCTTCAGGTCCCCATGCTGTTCACACAGACTGTGACATGCCTGCTTCCATCCTGCTGACAGGGCATAAACATGGAATTGTTAACATGTGCAGTTAGCATGCCTCTTGTCTCTGGGCAGATGCCCCTGAAACCTTAGTGTTGAAATATATATCACAGCACTATGGACCTGGATATGTTTAGAAAAGATTATTTTTAAACATGTTGAATATCTTTGTAGTATTGTTTCCTAGATATTGATTTGTAGGAAATAACTGAGTTTTATGAAGGGCTGGTTACTTTTCCCAAAACAGGGTACCTTCTTCAGATCACATGCATAAATTCCTGTATATTTATACAATGCCAGGGAGTATAGATTGCTGGAATTTCTTACCTTTGACTAAGAGTCCATGATAGATTCTGTTCTAAGAGAACACAAAGAAGTATTTATGACCTAAGATATAATGATAACTGTCAGCTGTAGGCATTAATTTACTATTTTTTGTTTGCATTTTGTGACTTCCTCGCCGGCACTTGGCTTGGCTTGGCCTTACCTAACCCTGGTTGATGTAACATTTCCTATTCATTTGGCTTCCTTTAACTATCCAGAATATTATGACTGACATCTGTGCTTTAAAAAACTGTCTATTCAATGCATACAGTCTTTTACAGGTATCTTGGAATAATCCTTTAAAAATACTGCTTCCACTGTCTAATCTAAATACCTTGAAACTCCCACGGTCTTCCATGGTCTCCCAAATGTGCCATGCTGGATCCCAAAGCCTTACAAAGAGTGGTGCCAGTTCATCATCTTACAATTTTGTTGTTAGCATTCCTTAGGACAAATACTGTGTTACAATCAGGCTGCATACTTTCCGTCCTTGAATCTTCCGCATACAGTCCGATGTCTATGTCCTTAGCTCATGTTACTTACCACCATGTAGAATATCCTCTTACATAAATCTCCTATCTTTTAAGATTACACTTAAGTATATATCCATTATTTTGTAGGATACAGGACACATTAGAATGAGGCTAAGAAGTCATGGAGTTCAGTATTCTTATGGGGCTTGTGAGATAATAATTTGAGTTCAAAACTCACCATAAATGAGGAACCTTAGAAAATTATCCAGATTTTCATATTAATATATAGTAGGATGACACAGTAGCTACAACAGTGGGGTCAAAAACATGTCAAAGATCATGAAGATGGTGCCAACCAGGCAATATTTCATTCAGCTATGCGTAAGTCAGAGCAACTAATGAGACGTTTTTAGCAAAATTGAATTTGTGGGCAGCAGACTTAGGTCAAACTAAAAATAATACTGCAGATAGTTCTCTAGGTGAAAGAAAATGTTTCCACATTATAACATCAGATGAAGAACACTGATTAGGGGAATTATGTGTGTAAAATTGTAATAATAAGTCATATGGAGTTTACAATATATGTAGAAATAAAATACAGGACAACAAAAACACAAATTTGGAGGATAAATGGAGTTAAAGTATTTGTGTTGCCTATTTAGCAGCAACCCGGACAATATATCCTATGTACAATTAAATTAGCCTCACTGGTGATTCTTATAAACTAGCATATTGAATTATGTCAAGGATGTATGATTTCTTCTATGATTTCTGAGGGAACAATTCAAAGATGTGTGACTAACAGGCAAATAAAGAAAAAATTAGAATAATAAAAATACTTATTAATCTAAAAGAGTAGAAAAGACAGAAGAGGAACAAAAAGCAAATGAGACAAAAAAAAAATAAACATGATAGATTAAAACCCAAATATGTAAGCCCTTTTATTAAATGCAAAAGGACTACTCAGTTTAAAAAGAATACCATCAAAGCGTATTTAAAAAATAAACCCAACTGTCAGCTACCTAAGAGACAAATATTAAATGTAAGCAATCAAGTGATCCAAACTCAAAGGATGACCAAAGTGATATATGGGACTCCTCGGATCCGACTCGATGGAACTTGGCTGGCTTGGCAGGGTGGTGTCAGTGAAAATGACAGAATAAGTAGCTCCGAGGACCTGACTCGTCATACTAATACTGAAAATAGAACGTGCACAAGCTGTCAGAACCAGCTCTGTCAGAACCCTGGAAAACAGTTAAAGGTGTACAGTCATCAAGCATCTGTTGAATCAAAAGGTAACATCAAAATGACAGGAAAGGACTTCTCATTTCCTGTTTGATGTATAAAGAGTTTGTAAGCTGTCGTTTATCATCACAAGAAAATTTCAAAAAAAAAGGTGAATACACTGAAAATCAATTTTTCTTTTTTTAGATCTATGAGAATTTAGGTCACAGTATAAACCCTGCCCTGAAGACTGGATGAAGAGGCTGATGCGGAGAACTTCAGCTTATCAGGAACTGAAGCCCACCATTGGAGACCAAGTAGAAACTAGAAACCAAGTACCAGTAGAAACATTTAAACTGTAATTGATAAATTGCCGAGGCTCAGTATGGACTCGCTGAAGAGTTGAAAACTCCAGGTGGCCCAGCTTTAGAGAATCACATACCTGTGTGAATTTTAGCTTTATGGGCCCTATCAAGTTCTCCAGGTGATGATCTGAGAACAGTCCCTTCATGTTTCTGGCAGGGACCAAGGGGGAAAATAACCATTTTGAAGTAAGTCCAGAGAATTCTGTTCTCCTTAACAGAGTCCTGCTAACTGCAGGGAAAGTTTCATCAGAGTCAAACTGACTTGGGTTTTAACAGAGTCTAACCAACTTTTGAAAAAAAGAAATGCGCACTTCCAGACCCCTTTGGCTTTCAATGCAAGGGAAAGTAAATGTCTAATTTGGGGACCCCTCTGGACTTCCTGTCTCACCTAAGGGAAACACAAAACAAAACACATTGCCATTGACTCAATTCTAACTTGTAGTGACCCTACAGGACAGAGTAGAATTGGCCCGTGAAGTTTCTGAGGAGCACCTGGTGAGTTTGAACTGCCAACCTTTGGGTTGGCGGTTGTATTTGTACCACTAGGGATTCCCACCTAAGGGAAGAGGTGCTGAAAAGTCAGTGTGAAGATCACAACCTAGGGGCGCAGGCTCACTGAGACTGAAACCTGATCTTATAATTATAGAATGTGTCCTCTTGCTTTACCCTTTACCACCACATCGACCAGGCTCCTGTGTAGTGACAGGGAATTACAGCTGAAGCAACAGCGTGGCTCAGACTGTATTTAAGAATAACTTTCTATTAGAGGTTTTAAATGTAAAAGGTTTTATTTAGTTTGAATTATGCCGTAAAAGGAGACAGGAGAGAGAGAGAGAGAGAGAGAGAGAGAGAGAGAAGGTTTATTTGCATCTTGGGCGGCTTTACAGAGTTCTAGGGAGGGAGTCTGCAAAACCGTGCGTTGGCTGTGGAGTCAGGGATTTACAAAGGGTAGAGGCGGACCTTGTTGAGGACAGCTACCTGTCGGTAAGTAAGCAGTGGGGTTGTGGATGATTAGGACCGTTCGATTAGCATAAGGAGTGTCGATTCAGTGGGGTGAGGTAAGGAGAGGGCTAGTAGAGCCTATGAGGAGGAAGCAGCAGTCTCCAGGGGTGGTCAAGGCGTTTCAGGGAATAGCTGGCTCCGGCCTGCTAGGGGAGGGGAGTTTGGATTTCAGCCTAACACTTTCTAGGAAAGAGAGCAGGGGATACAAAAACCAGGATATTAGAAGAAATTTCAGCCTCTGACATAGCCACAGCAAACAATAAACACAGGCTAACTCCTAGATGTATAAAATAAAATACCTCACGTAAAAAGTCTGCCTTAGCTCTCCTTAACTGATTGTGATATATGACTTTTAACAAAAGTTATAAGACATGCTAAAGTTGCTTTTTTGAGAAGATCAACTAAATTGACAAACTTTATTTACTAGGAAAAAATACTCAACTAATATCAGAATGAAATGAGGGTCATACTATCAATCATACAGAAATACAGAGGATAATGAGACAATGCTATAAACAATTGTATACTAATAAGTAGTGTAGATGAACAAATTCCTAGAAACATACAAACTAAGGAAACTGACTCAAGAAGAAACAGAAAATCTAAATGGACCTGAAACAAATATAAATCAGTAATAAAAAACATCCAAACAAAAATCCAGGACCAGAATGGCTGCACTGACCCACCACCACCCACTGCCATTGAGTCAGCTCCAACTCATATTGACCCTATAGGTCAGAGTAGAACTGCATCATAGAGTTTCCAAGAAGAACCTGGTGGGTTTGAAATGTCGACCTTTTGGTTAGCAGACGTAGCACTTCACCCACTACACGACCCGGGTTACCTGAGGAATCCTCTAATTATTTAAAGAAGAACTAACTTTGATTCTTATTAAACTCCTTCAAAAAATAGGAGTACAAACTTTGTAATTCAGTCTACAAGGCCACTATAACCCCTAATACTGAAGCCAAAGTCAGCATTAGGAAATAAAGCTACAGGCCAATATGCATTATGAATATTGATATAAAAATCCTCAAAAAAGAAAAAAAAACAACAAAATTCAGAGACATATTAAAAACATTGTATACCATGCATGAGCTGAATTTATCTGAGGAATATCAGGGTGATTCAACATATAAAAATCAGTCTATATCATGTATTATATCAATGGAATGAAGAAAATAAACCTGCACAATCCTCTCAATTGATGCAGCAAAAGCATTTGACAAAATCTAACATCTTTGTGTGATGAAAAACACTCTACAAACTAGGACTGGAAAGGAACTTCGTCATTCTGATAAAGGACATTAGTAAAAACCCATAGATAACATCACTGTTGTCATTTTGTGCCATTGAGCCATTTCCAACTCATAGCATCCCAGTGTATATAAGAGAATGAAACAGTACCCAATCCTGCACCATCCTCCCAGTGATGGCTATGTTTGAGTCCATTCTTGTACCTACTGTGTCAGTCCATCTCAGTTGAGGGTCTTCCTATTTTGGGTTCTCTAACTTACCAAATATAATGTCCTTCTCCATGGACTGGTCCCTCCTGATAACATGTCCCAAGTACATAACACAAAGTCTCACCATCCTTGCTTTGGAGGAGTGTTCTGGCTGTCCTTCATCCAAGGCAGTTTTGTTCATTCTTCTGAAAGTCCATGGTATATTCAACATCTTTCACCAACATCGTAATTCAAAGGCATCAGTTCTTTGGTCTTCCTTATTTGTTGCCTTGTTTTCACTTGGGTGTAAGGCAACCGGAAATGCCATTTCTTGTGTCAGGCATAACTTGTTCATCAGAGTGACTTCTTTTGCTTGGGAACAATTTAAAGAGGTCCTTTGCAGCAGATCGGCCCAATATAATATGTCATTTGATTTCTAGGTTGCTACTTCTGTGCATATTGATTGTGGATCTCAGTAAGATGATATCCTCCACAATTTCAGTCTTTCCTCCATTTATCTTGATGTTGCTTCTGGATCCAGTTGTGAGGATTTTTATTTTCTATATATTGAGGCATAATCCATACTGAAAGCTGTAATTGTTAATATGTATCAGTAAGTGCTTTTTCACTTTCAGCAAGCAAGGTTGTACCATCTGCATATAGCGGATTGTTAATGAGTCTTCTTGCAATCCAGATGTCACATTCTTCTTCATATAATCTGGCTTCTCAGATTATTTGATCAGCATGCAGATCAAATGCTTTTGCAGAGCTATTCCTCTTTCCATGTTCACTTCTGAATCTGGCTGGAATTTCTGGCATTACCCTGTTGGTGTGTTGTTGCAACTTCTTTTGATTGATCTTCATCAAAATTTTACTTATATGTGATACTAATGATACTATTTGATAATTTTCATATTCTCTTGGACTAACTTGCTTTGGAATGGGCACAGATATGGATATCTACCAGTCAGTTGTCTTTTAAATTTCTTAGCATAGACGAATGAGCACCTCAGGTACTACAGCTGTTTTTGAAACATCTCCATTGGTATTCCATCAGTTTCTGAAGCCTTGTTTTTTGTCAATGCCTTTTGTGAAGCTTGGGGTTCTTGCATCAGTGCCAGTGGTTCTTGATCATACACAGTCTCCTTAAATGTTTGAACATTATATTCAATGGAAAAACGAAACTGAAAATCATTCTTATGAGATTCATAATACATAAAAGCCTCATACAATCCAACAACAAAAGGAAAAAGCAACCAAATTTAAAATTGGGGAGATATTGTGATAGACATTTCTCCAGAAAAGGGATACAAATGGTCAATGAGGACATGAAAAGATATTCAAAATTATTAGCTGTTAGATAAATGCCATTCACAACCACAGTGAAATACTGTTTCATACCCACTAGAATGGCTCATATCCAAGCTAACAAGCACTGGAGAGGGCTTGGATATATTGGGAATATTATATACAGTGCTGGCTGGTGGAAGTGTACAATGGTACAGCCACTTGTAATCTATCAGTTCTACAACTGGTAAAACCAAAGAGTTACTGTATGAGCCAGCACTTCTACTCCTAGATATGTACCCAATGATTGACAATAGATATTTAAATAAATGTTTGTATGTGAATGTCTGTGGCAGCAGTATTACAATAGCCAGTAGGTGGGAACAACCCAATTATCCAATAATGGATGACTGGACAAACAAAATGTAGTATATATATATTCAGTGGAATATTATTTAACCATAAAATAAAGTACTAATACATGTTACAACATGAATGAACCTCAAATCAATTATGTTTAGTGAAAAGAAGCCAGACACAAAACGTCACAAATAGTATTGTTCCATTTATACAAAATATTCTGAGAAAGTAAATCCATAGAAACAGACAGCAAACTGATAGTTGACAAGGACTGGAGAAAGAGGGAATTGAGGAGTAGCTGCTTATTCAGTGTGGAGCTTTTTGGGGTGGGGGTGGTGAAAATATGCTGTAACTTGATACAGATGATTATTGCACAACATTGTGAATGTACTAAATACTAATAAATTGTAACTTTAAAATGGTTGGTTCCATGTCAGGTGAATTTCACCTCAATACAAAGAAACTTGTGGAAGAGCTAGTGTTAAAATTTATTTAAAAAAATAATACACTATGTAAACATCAACTTGATGAAAGTTGTTGTATTGAGCAAAGTAAATTTTAAGCCAAGAAGCATTATTACTACCAAAAAAGACGTTTTGTAGTAAAAATGTTCAATCTAACAGAAAAAATAAATTTGAATGCACCTAATAACTTAAAAAATACAAGGCAAAAAATGAAGATCCAGAACTAAACTATCGATTAATTATGAAGGTATAATAAAGATATTTTAAATCTTAGGGATTCAGAACATTAATGTCTTCTCTTTAGAAGACAGTGTGTGCTCAAACAAAGTGAGGACACAACCTAAGTAAGGAAATGACATGGGATTCAGTATGATCCCGTGATGACAACTGTGAACAGGCAGAGAGGGCAGCAGTCTTAGACTGGAGTAGGTTAGCGGCTCTGGGAGAGATCTCTCCCGGTCAAGGAGGGACTGATTGAATACATTGATGAGATGCTTGTTGGGGAACTAAAAATATTACTGTGTGGAGACATTCGATAATGAAAAAAGGCAAAAGTAAGAGAACATAAAATTACTAAAAAAGCTGAAGAACATAATATATTCCCAATATCTCACTGAATTATGCATTGAATATGTTGCTCAGTCATAATAATGGAACCACTTCTATAATTTTAACTAAAAGTGCAACTGTATTATGAGGATGGGCATGAGGAAGCATATTGCATAACAGATCTATATTGGCATCTGTTAGAGTTAGGAAAAGAACATATTTCAAATGGATATGTAATAATGTGATATGAATATGATTTAGAAATATAGAGGTGCTGTGAGAAGGAAGCAGCCTAAAGAGTACATAGTGGTTGCCTCTGAGGAGCAGAATTGGGTTGGTGATAGGTTAATTTCAGAGATAATTATTTTTCATGTATTTGTTACTATAGTTATTTGTTATTTTGAGGAAAATGAAATTAAATGATATTTTCAATGGGAAGAGTACCTATAATTGTGCTAATTACAGAGAATCTGAGAAGAAGAAAACAAAATAACCCTAATTCTACCATCCAAACTTCAGGTTTTGCTGTAGTTCCTTCAGATCATTTATCACACACACATACAACACACATACACACAACACACGCACATGCATACATTTTGTAAATTCAAAGTGAAATTACATTGCATTACAGTTTTGAAGGCCTAAAATTTTGTTGTGAATATTTTCTCTTTCTGTCTTGTAAATCAAAAACATACATTTTAATGTCTTCAGAGTTCTTCAGCACATTTTATTAAATCATTAACCATTGGTTGAGTATTTAAGTTGTTTCTAAATTTAGGGGTAATATAAATAATGTTGGAATAAGTAGTCTACATTAACATTACCTGTCCTCTTACAGAGATTATTTTAAAAATGTAGCAATCATTATCCTTTCCTCATAAAAAATACTGATTATTTCTTTGTGATAAATACTTAAAATAGGACTACACAGACAAGTGTATGAGTTGTTTTAAACTTTCAGATATGTAACATTGCAAAATTACTTTCTGTGAAGGTTGAATTAATAATGGTGTTATTAGAAGCCAAACTGAGTTGTACAGAGAGTATATGACACAAAGGGAGGGACACATCAGGGTGGGCTGAGGTGAGTAGGCAAGACCCCATGCATAAGCTCAGTTTGATTCTTGTATCTTTTCAGAAATTAGCACTGTATCCCTTACCAGTTCAGAATTGGGAGGAAAAGCTATGAAAATTCAGCAGCATAAACTTCAGAGTCCAGTGCTGATGATGAACTGACCCAGGAAATCGAAAAGCAATATGTTTTCCTGGAACCCTTGCTTGTCCACTTTATTTATCAAGAATGCTTCCCAAGAACTGAAACAGGTTAATTAAGATGCTAAGAGAACCAGTACTATCTTTGTGCACATCGACATCACTGAAGATACCACTGTAACGACATGGGTTTTTTTCTGCCCGCAGAGGCTATATTTATGCAACTAGCACACAGTCTAAAAAGACTGAGCAAAGAAAAAAGGAAAAAAAAAAAAAAAGAATTGGTTTAGCTGGCTGCAGCCTTGCCATTTGGTGTAATCTAAAGGCTATGGAGCTGTAAATATGAGGAGGAGGATGATTACTAGTATTAATATACCTCTCCATTACCACATTATCAGAGCTTTAGATTTTAAAAATTATTAACTGCAAATAGGTGACAAAGTAGAAAATTTTTGATTGTAAGTGAGGGCTGGTATCCAACAATGATCTGTAGAATAGTGATCTCAGAGCCACCACAGGAGTATTTAAAAGTTGCTGAATCCCAAGACCCAATTCTGAGAGATTCTGATGTCCTTGGAATAGAGTGGGGTCTCAGAGTTTGCATTTTTAACAAGCTCTCTAGGGCATTTGGATGTACAACCAGGTTTGAAGTTATAGATATTAGTAATAGGAGAGTGCACTGAGTTGCTGCTTTGCATGAATCCTACCTATCCTGGCAATTATTATTGAAGTATACACACATATACATCTCTTTCTTTATATCTACATACACATGTGTGTATCAGTTTTATAGGGCAATTAAAAACATTGTGTTTGTTTTGGTCCTAGAGAGAAGAAACACTTTCATATCATTGTTTTTTTTTTTTTTTTATGTTACAATCTTTAAATAGCTTCTTTGCTCTTTAATTATCTCTTTTTCTATCAGGATATTTGTAATTTTCTTTATTGGTTTACAGGAACTCTTAAAATATTAAGATTTGCTTTCCATTTCTTGAGATTTTTGGAAATGATGGAACTAACACTATTCTTTAAAAGTTGCATTTAGGAATGAACAGGTAATGGAGTGGAACAGAAATATGAAAATGTTAAGAGATCATTGCTGGCTGACTGTCAAGACTTGATTAATTTATTGAATTTATTATTCTACCTAAAGTGAGTACAAATGTGAACTCAGGTAGCAAATGTTAGATGTTGCAGTCCACACTGAGGTCTTAAGAGCAGCTTTGGCCTCATCAGTGGCTTTTCTTGGCCCAGTGTGGTTAAATATTCAAATCATGGAGCTAACTACAATTGATTTGATTTCACCTTTCCTAAGAAACACCTTCATTTGGCTCCCCACATGCCTATAGGGAGAACATGTGCTAAGCAGAGGGCTTTCGAGTTTGATCTCTCATCCATTGGGTTCTCGTTACAAATTAATAAACCAGCATCTTGACTACTGTGCATCCTGATCAAGAATGTGTTGGTTGGCATTTAAAATTGGCTAGTTCTTCTGCAGTTTTATTTCTCATCGTTAGTGAATTGTCGTTCTAATTTTGTATGTCAGCTTCACGAGCTTGATAAATATGAATCCAGCTTTGATAGACTCACCCTCAGTAACTAAAAACAAAACAAGGCAAAACAAAACACACTTAACACATGAAGGTCAGGTTCAAGACTCCAGCACAGTTGCCTTGAGTTGCTTCCTTAAAGATAGCCAGTCGGCCTTTCCTTGGAGACCCTCCTGTACTACATGAGTTTTTTTGAGAATGGATAAACTTTAACTTTATTAATCCTGAAATAATTTTTATAGTTTACTCTTAGTCTTTCATTTTGTTAATCATGCTTAGGAATACATCAAAACGTTCAGACTGTGGAATCCACTTACGGTCTGGCACTCACAGTGCGGGTCTATGTCGGTGTTCTGTGGGAGCTCAGTAAATGCTTGGTAACAGTGAGGAAGCTAAACTCTTTGAATTTTCTATTTGTATTTGGATACTGTATCACTAGTTCTCTTTACTTCCTACTTAATTCTCCTGAACAAGAAGGAAAGTAGAAATGTAAACTTGAACACAGAGGCTGGTCTTTGTTCACTATTCATGCTCTTGTCACTCTTAATTCTACAAGCTTAGTTGTTCTGGTAAATCCAAGTTTGCAAGACTTGACAGGACATGTACAGTGAACTGCAAGTAGTCTGATGTCCCTACAAGGTAAAGTGTGAGGTACGTAGTGCTGAAAGAAGCTGGAGGGGAGGGCCAGACAGCAGGCCCTGTTGAACATGTTAAAACGTCAGAATTCATCCTGTAGATAATTGGGTGCTATCAAAGAATTTTTAAGTAGGGAAATGGCCAAGTGAGATTGACGTTTTTCAGCTCAGTGTATCAGAATTGGAGAAGACAGGCCACTTAAGGGGCCTATATAATGATCAGGAATGGAAGATGAGGAATTGCAGTACATCAAAGGGAAGAGGGTGGCTTTGAAAAAAAAGGGATGTGGGTAAGAATTAATCTTTGAAAACTCACTTTGTCTTGTTAGCATTGTTTGGGTAGCAGTACCCATAAGCCTCTATGCTTTCATAGCCCTGGTCAGTAAGAGACTAAATACGTACCTGAGCAGCTGTAAAATCCCTTAAGCTTTCTACCAAACACCCGGTCACCATGCCTGATTTCAGAGTCTGTAACAGGATTCGTGCAAGGAACACCATTGAACAGCCTCAGTTACTTTTTCAGGCTACCTGTATCTCATTTTGTCATTTTCCTCTCCATTTCTGAATTATCCCTTCTGAAGCAGCTTCAGTTTTCCAGATGAATTCAAGCACCTCTCACATTACTTGTCTACCTGCATCTTTTACTTCCTTTTAACTCTGCCTTCTCACAACCCCAAGTTCCTGTTCACTCCTGTTGCCGGAGCCCTACTATCAGGAGAAAAAGCTATGAAAATTCAGTAACATGCAAATTAACCTGTTTACTGCTCTGAAAAGGTGCCTTTTGGAAAAAACCCCAGGAAAACAACTCGAAAGGAGCTAAACCCTATAGGTGAAAGTACAGATTCTACCTCCCTAGTTGAGATGTAGTTTGGGATACTGTTCTAAATATCAGTACATTTCATGTCAACCATTTCCACTTGTCGTTTTCACCTCTCAGAAAGGATTCTATGATTTAAACTTGGCCATTCTCTCTTTCTTTGCAAGCCTATGGGAACAAAGAGCATTTGAGTAACAGATTTGAGCATCTTGTTTCATTTGAGTCCACTAAGGATCTGTTAAGAGTAACTCAGGCAGTTACGTAATTAACTTGATAGACTAGAAAACTGGTTAATTTGGAATCCCAGGTAACTCTACATCTAAGAGCAGGAGTTAACAGGGAAAGAAAACCTAACCCTTCCTAATTAAGGCCCCTTCTGCCCTTTACAGCTCTGTTCATCTGCAGGGTTCCTGCCATGAGCCTCTAGGCTCAACTCCACCCCATTCTTAGTTCAATCTTGATCCAGTCACTTGAGCTTTGAAAAGCCTTCTCCTGTATCCGGCTTAAGCCTTGTGGCCATAAGCTTGGTTTCCTTGCAGTGATCAGCTGTATTCCTATCTAATCTTAGGCTGTTGGATGAAACTGTGGGGGACAGTCTCTGTGACGGGTTTCAACTCTTAATTTCTGCTTAGTACTCTAGGTCCCCTGCTGAAGTTGGAACCTTGCCTTGAACTGCAGCCCAGTTGACTGGGGTCTTGTCAACATGCCTGGCAGTTAAAATTCCCTGTAATTTGGCATCCAGATACTATTTCCCTTGGTTCCAGCCATGAACAGAGGTCTTGTTCCAAATTAAATGGACCACCCAGAACTCAGAGTCTGGGCATTGCCTTTGCCAGCTCATTCCTGGTGTTCCTTCTGTCTAGCAGATGGGATCCTCATTTAGCATCAACCATGCTTGGAACTAACATCCATTTGAACTGTGATGTAAACTTTCCTCTCTTCTTGGTCA
Organism: Heterohyrax brucei; assembly: GCA_028571685.1. Taxonomy (NCBI): domain Eukaryota; kingdom Metazoa; phylum Chordata; class Mammalia; order Hyracoidea; family Procaviidae; genus Heterohyrax; species Heterohyrax brucei. Next base: position 64,573,809 of record CM053152.1, read on the forward strand.
GAGGGCAGCTCTAAAGCCAGCTACTGCTCTTTGCTACCTCTGGTCCTACTTGTGCCCAGCTCCTTGTCCTCTTACCTTACCCCCAACCCCTGACTATGTATGTCTTGTTCAGCTTGCACTGTTACATAAGAACTGTATGTCAGGGCTCAGCTTGCCCTGTTACAGTAAAAAGCTAATATATTAATACTTTCTGGTTTTTTGTAAACTAGCTTTATTGACAACAAATTTAACCTCAGCATGATTTAATATTTCTTCTGGGTCTATAATATGTTCAACAAAGCATATAAACTTACATAATAAAGACTTGAGAGGTTATAGTTCAGTGTAATATATCTAGAAGGCAGAAGCTGACACACCAGTATTACATTGTACTCACTTCTAAAGTTCATATTACAAATGCAGCCAAGATTGATGAAACTCTGAAAGATGAGTTAAAGGAGAGAGAATACATACTTGCTCTTAGCACAAGGGCAAGAATGAAGAATAGACATGCTCATCATTTGATCTGTCAGCCTTTTAAGGGGTAAAACCTCTTAGGGGATCTGTCTGTGGAGTCATTTTTGTGGAAAACAGTATTAGACCGGAACTCCTTAGGGAAGAGCAAAGGAGAAGAAAGGAAGTAATGGCCATTGTAAAGCACATTATTTATCAGAAAAAGCATTCAATGAAGGTTGAAAATAGAACAGTCCATTAGAGTGGACTCGCAATAGTCTTGAACATCTTGTTGACCCAATATTATGCTTATTGAAGAATCACATTATTTTCCAAACCTGAATTTCTCATTTGAAAAATAAAATGCCTTTGATGAAAAACTGAAGACTAAGGAATATCTACTCTTGCCTTGATAAATCACGTTTTTGCAGTACATTAGGCTGAGTTTACAATAAACTATAGAAAGACTATGCCAAGTTTATCTTTAAGTCATTTTCATCCTACTTGGGCTTTTAACAGTGCCCATTGCTCCTGCTCCTCCACATTGCCCCATCTTCCCTTGTCCTCATAGCAGACCCATGTGTCTACATGTATTTCCCCTTTGCCCCCATCTGTTTACTCACTGAACTAGTGCTTATTGAGCATTCTTGTCTACCTTCCTCATGATCTGAAAGCCAGGGACTATACATTCTTGGGAGATGTCTCTCCTGGCTGGAACCTACTACAGATTAAAAGACCTGCTCAAATAATTGGTATCAATGAATTGCATGCATTAAAAACGTTGAATTAGCAGATGTTCTGTTATATATACAGCAGACTCACCTGTGAAAGTAAAAGGGTTAATAGCAGTAAAAAAACAATTCTTAGCTAGCTTCTTTCTTTTTTTATTATGATTGAATGAAAATGTACATTCCCATATAAATTTGCATGCTTACCTATATGCAACTTCCACTGCTGTCCCTGCACGATGACAGCACACTCTTCCTCTCTGCTCCATACATGTCCTATCCTCCCAATAGACTCCGATCTTCTCCTCCTTACCCATTCCCCTTCCTCTGTATGAGGTCAACAGGATGATACCCTATAGATACTTAAAACTATAAAGTGCCCACAAAATAGGGTCACTCTGCGTCGCCAAGTCCAATCCATTGCTGTCTGAAAAGTTGAACTTCATTATGATTTATGGACAGGGGCAGCATCAGGGCCAGGTGCCATACTCCCAGGGGAACCCTGAAGACCCTGAACCATCAATTGTGGTCTTTTAGTGGAGATCTCAGGGTGTACCCCTATTTATTTTTGTGTTGCCAGTGAGACTCAATTTTGCCAGCTCCATCATGGCTATCACTGGTGGTGGCTGGTCACCATCTGGTTCTTCCTGTCATAAGTCGATGTAGACCCCCATTCAAGTGGGTCTCTCTTTCTTCTGGATTCTCTCCCTCACGTCATTATGGACCTCGGTGAGCATCCGTTCCTGCTAAGATGGGACCACGTACTGTACCCTCAGATGGCAGCTTTTAAGACCCCAGACACCACTCACCAATGTGGGGTGTGGGGAATCATCATTAGCAAAATGCTAGTTGTGCCAGTTGGCCTCGATTTCCCCTGAAAGCATGGTCCCCACACCCCCCATCCCAGCTACTCTGTCCTTGCAATATTGAGTTAAAATGGGTGGAGTACACGAGTTGTGTTGAAGTCCAGTTAATATTGATCTTCTTACTAATGTGTGCTGTCACCAGTTTTGCCCAACCAAATTTCTAACAACTATGTAAACCCTGGCCCTCTGGCCATCCCCACCCTTGCAGCCATCGAAGAGTCTTTTCTGTTATGCATGAGTCTGCTTTTAAGTTCTTATCGTGGGGATCTCATACAGTATTTGTCCTACTTTCACTCAACATGATGTCCTCCAGATGAAACCAGGTTAAGAGATGTTTCCTGCTATCATCGTTGTTCTTTATCATTGCATAGTGTTCCACTGAGTATATATACCATAGCTTACCTATCCATTCTTCTGTTGTTGGGCATCTGGGTCGATTCCATCATTTTGCTGCTGTGGACTGTGCTGTGATGAACATTCATATGCATGTGTCAGTTGGTTTGAATGGCCTTGATTATGTAGAATATATTCCAAGCAATGGAATTACTAGGTCAAATAGTATATCTGTATTCAGTTTTTTAAGGGAGCACCAGATTGTTTTCCAAAGAGGTTGTACCATTTTGCAATCCCACCAAAGTGTAAGAGAGTTCCAATTTCTCTACAGGCTAGCTTCTTTCTTAATTATTAAACCCTTTTCTTCCTTGGGATGCTGACACATAAAGAAAATTATAAACTCCCTTCCATCTGGTAATCACAAAGATTTTTGAGTTTGTTTTCCCAGGCTATTCTTGACCCATAACAGGGCAGAGTCAAGTCAGTTTGCAGCCCGCTGTCTCTGAGATAAGTAACCAGTCTCCACACATCAGGGTCAAGTCTCCTTGAGCAACGAAGTTGTGCCTTCTTCAACCTCACCTCCTCTGAACACTCACATGCCTGCACTCATCCCCTGCCCCACTTCCCTCTCCTAAGCCCCTCTGTAAAACTTACCAGTTTGAACTGAGAGGATAAGATAGTTTTTAGAGCGTTAACCTACCAACTTCTCAGGTTGCTGGCAATCTGAGTAAAGCACTTTTAAAAATTCATTCCCTGTTTCTGCATAATTGGCTAGGTAGTGACAGGCAGCATGAATCTGCAACTAGGATTTTTCTGGTAACAAAACCCTGAACTGGTGTAAAGCAGAAACTTTACAGAGAGAGAAAACTCAGTTTTCCACTACTAGAAAGTGATACACCTATCAAAAGTGGCAAACTTGGGAGACCCAGAAAAATGAGGCAATCCTCTGGGGTTCCGTCTCTTGCAGGTTTCACTGTACTTATGATGGGGGGTGGGGGAGAAAATCTCAAAGTTAAAAAAAAGTATATCTGTATCTCAGACTAAAGCACAAATTCAAGAGGAAGATGGAATTAAGATATATAAGATACAGAAATAAACATCACAGAACAGCTCAGAAGGGGTCCTTTTGGCATCAGAGGAGCTCTACTGACCCTGCTAAATCACGTAGTAAAACTGATAACTAATTCCTCTACTTTGGTGGTCCAGTGGTTAAGAGTTTGGCTACTAACCAAGAATGGTCAGCAGTTTAAATCCACCAGCATCTCCTTGGAAAACCTATGGCACAGTTCTCCTCTGTCCTGCAAACCAAAGCCAAACACACTGCTGTCAAATTGATTGTGACACATAGCTCATAAGTTGGAGTCAACTCAATGGCAGTGTTTTTTTCTTTAAATTTTTTTTGGAGAGCTGTCACGTAAGACTCTAGGAAATGGGATGCTAGCCAGTCAGCTCCCACTGTGCTGGATAATTCTGTGGTAGAGCATGGTAAATCTGAATCCAGATCACCCCTTTGTTCCCATGAAGTTCGGTTTGAGGTGCTAGGATAATAGAATTAGGCAGTTATTTATTTTTAATTAAGCAATAACTCCCTATTTCACCCTTTTGCATGCCTGTGGTGACCATGAATAAATTTTAGTCTCTGGTGCACTGGCCTGTTCTAGATATTTTGCATAAGTGGGATCGTGTAATGTTCTTTTGTGACTGACTTATTTCACATAGCACAATGCTTTCAGATTTCTTCCATGTAATAGCACATATTAGAACTTCATTTTTCTTTATGATTGAATAATATGTCATTGTACGTATGTATTACATGCTTATCCATTCATCTGTGGGTGCTGGGTTGTTTCAACCTTTTGACTGTGGTCAGTAGTGTTACAGTGAACATTGATGTACGACTATCTGAGTCCACGCTTTCAATTCTTTTGGGTGTAGGAGGAGAATAGTCCTAAGGTGCACTGATAGCACAGTGGTTAGAAGCTCAACTGCTGATTGAAAGATTGGTGATTTAAATCCACCAGCAACTCCATAAGAGAAAGATGTGGCAGTCAGCTTCCATAAACATTATTACTTTGGAAAACCTGTAGGGCAGGTCTACTCTGTACTACAGGATCGCTATAAGTCAGAATCAACTGACTCAGACAACAAGTTTTTCAGGGTAGTCCTATGTTAAACTTTTTAAGGAGTCATCAAACTGTTCTCCACAGTCATCGTACTATTGGTTCCAGTTTCTCCACATCCTCAACAACACTTGTTATTTTTGTTTGTCTGACCTTAGCCATACTCATTTATTGTTGTTGAGTTGATTCTGACCTAGAGTGACCCCTGTAGGGACAGAGTAGAACTGCCTCATGGGATTTGCAAAGAGTGGATGATGGTTTCAAACTGCAAACCTTTTGATTAGCAGTCATTCCTCACAACTACTGCGCCATCAGGATTCCTTAACCATTCTGGTGTGGGTGAAATGATAATTTACTCTGTCTTTGATTTGCATCTCCTTCATATCTAATGATGCTGAACATCTTTTCATGTGCTTTTGGCCACTTTTGTATCATTTTTGGAGAAACATCTATTCAAGTCCTCTTAGAAACCCCAAACAAAACCTGCTGCTGCTGAGTAGAGTCAGACTCATAGTGACCCTGTAGGACAGAGTAAACCTGCTCCATTCAGTTTCCAAGGAGCTCATGGTAGATTGAAACTGCCAATCTTTGGTTAGCAGGCATAGCGCTTAAGTACTATGCCATTCAGGCTTCCTCCTGACTCATAATGATGCTGTACAAGGACATAGTAGACTTGTTCCAGGGGCAGCTGGTAGATTCAAACTGCTGACTTCTTGGATAGCAGCTGAACACTTAACCACTGCCCTGCCAGGGCTCCAAGTCTTCTTAGGCAGTGAATACTCTATAAAGCAGTACTCTGATTACACACAGTTGACCTATGTGTCTTGCTGCCCTTGACTTGATGGTAAAATAATTGAACTATCGGATGCAGTTACACAAATGTTTTCTCATGGCAATATTAGTTTCCATCTGTACTCACCAACTCAGAGAAAGAAACTGATTTACAAAAATTCAAAACCTGAAATGTAGTTGTCAAAGGAAGTGGAAAGAAAAGTTGGACGGTTCAGATCAAACAGGCTTAAATGAGTGGAGTCTGGAACCTCACCTCTAATGCTTAGGACTTAAAATGATTTGTGATAATTTGCTGAAAAACATTCAACAAATGTAATATCTAAACCCATGGAAGCAGCAGTCAGGAAATCATAAGAAGCATTAAACTGGACAAATCTGCTATAAAAGATCTTTTCAAAGCGGTGAAAAGCAAAGATGTCACTTTAAGGACTAAAGTGCACCTGACCCAAGGCATGATGTCTTCAGTCATCTCATATGCATGTAAAAGCTGGACAATGAATAAGGAAGACCAAAGGAAAACTGATGCTTTTGAACTATGGTGTTGATGATGAATATTGAATGTACCATGGACTTTCAAAAGAATGAACAGCTTTGTCTTGGATGAAGTACAACCAAATGTTCCTTAGAAGCAAGGATGGCAAGACTTTGTTTCACATACATTGAGCACATTACCAGGACAATGTACTTTATGGCATAATAATTATTTTCCTGTTATTTACACAGTTAGTCTCTATTCTCAAATATAAGTCTTTCAAACTGGAGAAGAAAACTGGAAGCATAAAATTTATAATACTTTTGAAATTTTGCTGAAGCTGAATGAGATGGGAATAGTGATTTGAGGGAAATACATATATTTGAATAAAAATACAGGTAATGCATTTGAGAAAAAAATATGTTCAGTGAAAAATTTGCTTAGAATGCAAGCTTTGAAATTTCATGAGAAAAAAAAAGAGCTGCAAAGAAAAATGGCACTAATGCCAGCAGGATATTCTACCTCTAAATTTGTGTATACCTGTTTAAAGAGTAGCATACAGTGAAATTCAGTTTTGAGTTTAGAGTTCTATACAGTTTGAGAAATAATTAGAATTGTGTGACTATGTCTACAACCAAGATACAAGAGTTCTCTTATTCCGGAAAATGTTCTTGTGCTTCTCCTCAGACATGTTTCACAACCCAACCACTGATTTATTCTCCACCTTTATCAATTATTCATTAATACTAATAATTCAAAAAACATGCATTAACCCTTAAGATCTTATGCTCAGAATATTTTAAGCATTGAATTTCGGTAAGTTTTTGTTGCAGAAACATATTACAGGGTAAGAAATGTGAATCTGAAGGGAAGAAAGAATGATGTTAAAAGTAAAGCTTATGTTAATTTATAATGAAAAAATTTAGATGTCAAGTTAAATATGTGAAAGTGTATGAGTCCTGACCATTAAATGCGTGAACTTAATTGTTCTAAGTGCTGCATACCTCACTGCCAAATACCGCCATGGGTCCCTTCAAAGTACATGGGAAGAAAAGCACCTAGCCCACCATTCAGAGCAATTTTCGAACCTTTCTGGAATGGCCGTTGCACATGATGCACACTGACAAGTTCACAAACTTATTTATGTAGTTATCTGTGAGGGAATTTTTAGCCAGTGGGCAAAGGTAAAGAAAATATTGAAAAGAAGACATTTTGATGACATTCAGGAGATCCAGGGTAATACGATGACAACTCTGATTGCTTTGAAGGGTGGACTAGGCCCTGGCATCAGTGCGTGGCTTCCCAAGGGGAGTGTTCAAAGCTGTCCCTAGTGACACTCAGCAATCAGGTATGCAGCACTTTTTTTAGGGTTAGTACATGAGCTGAATTGCCAGACCTCATATGTAGTAATTCAAACTTATTTTTGAGGGAAGGTCAACAGATGGTTGAAGACCAGCATACTAATAGATTGGCCCATCTGTGAAGATCATTTGCTCATGAAAATCTTTTCTATTTACTTCTGTTTACTTCTTCAGTCTTTGCTGCACACTGAATCTCCTGTTTTCCTTCCATGTTCCCCAGTACTTTTCATTCTCAGCACTTTGATCACTTGTAATTTTGTGTTAAATAATAACTATTTAATATTCTCTTCCTCACTAAATTATGAGTGTCTGGCATAGGAATTCAAATGTGAGCATTTGCTGATCAAGTCTTGGCATCTTACTTATACCAAACATGAAATTCTGGAGGCCAGGAATCATATGTTTATATTCTCAGAAACTGGAACTACACCTAGCATATAATAATTTCCAAAAAGCGTTTTGTTAGTTAATCAGATTGTAAGAGGAGTATATTATAAACCATTTAAAAAGGTTGAGGAGACTGCTTTGAGTACTGATGACATGGCACCACGGTACAAATGTCCACTGTCCACCAAAATGTCGGATTCTTTATCATTTGGAGTTGTCACCAGGACCAGCCAGGGGCTGCATTTCTCAGTCCCCTTGCCAATGCAGTGTCAATATGAGGATGCCTATAATTTTTGTGACAAAAAAGTCACTGTGCCTTCTCTGTTGTCTCTTTCCCCTTTCATTGATTGACTGTAGTGTCTCTGAGGTCCTCAGAGACAGTAGATCCTCAGCATATGTCATAGTCATCTAGTACTGCTGTAACAGAAATATCATCAGTGGGTAGCGTCCACAAACAGAAACACGTTTTCCCACAGGAGGCTGTAGGTCTGAAGCCAGGGTTCTGGCTTTAGGGCAAGGCTTTCTCTGTCAGCTTAGGAGAAAGGTCTTTGTCTCTTTTGAGCTCCTCCTAGTGAGTGATCTTCTCGTAGCTGGACCTCTCTCTTCCCCCATCTCTGCTTCTCTTGCTTGCTTCTGTAATTTTTTTTTTTTAAATCTCAAAAGAGATTGATTTAAAACACACTGTGTATTAATCTTGTCTCGTTAACATAACAAAGACAACTCATTTCCAAATGGGATTATAACCACAGGCAGAGAGGCTAGGATTTGCAACACGTATTTTGGGGGGACACAGTTCAACCCATAACAACATCAGAGAAGCCTGGGTTTCTGATCACCACTTGGAGAAAGGATTGCTAACTTGCCACCCTCATGTACACAGACATAAGCACAGAATAAGCTTTGGTGTATAAAGCCATCAGCAGTTAGGGGTTCGTTTGTTATAGCATGTAGCATAATCACAAAAGCTTAGTGCTTTTACTGTCTAGAGGAAGATGAGCTGCACATGTGTTTAAAAAGCAGCGGTAGAAACGGTAAAAATGACAATTGATGACTGCCATAGCAGAGTCTCTTGTGATTAAATTAACAAGATTCAGCAGCTTATATATTTAACATTTTATTCAGAAAGCTGTGTTAAAAGAGTAGGTTGGAGTTTAAAAAAAAACAAAGGCAACTAATGTAAACAGTAAGAATCGAAACTATAGTATTTCTGAGGGAAAATAACCGAGAAAAAAAGAAACATTAGGATCACCTTTAAATATGTTTAAAATATTGCTTTAAATAAGGAAATAGGCAATGTCTTAGTTACCTAGTGCTGCCCTAACAAAAGATACCACAAACATGGTATACAGTCATAACCTATGTACCTCGCTTTAAAGAACAAAAATTTGTGTTCTCACAGTTTTGGAGGCTAAAAGTCCAAATCAGGTTCTCAGGCTTCTTGCTTCCATCTATGGGACTCTCCCCTAATTTCTGGTGTCTACTGGCTATCATTGTCATCCCTGTGTTTGTGCACAGGTCCGCACATGGTGTCTGTCTTTACCTGTGTCTGTGAATCGGTCTCTGTTCTCTTCTTTTTAAAAGGTGGCATTCAGAAGCGATGAGGTTTAGAACCCACCTTTCTCTGATGTGATGTTTTCAATATGACAAGAAAAATCTGTTTCCAAAAGGGGTCCTGTTTGCCAGTGTGTGTGTTAGGACTTCAAGAAGAACATTTTAAACAACACACTTCAGTCCATAATAGGCAATGAGGGTCAGTGAGAACTTTGTGACCCATTAGTAGGGTAGATGAAACACGTATCACTGAAAGTCTGAAAGGTCATTTCTTACTACTTTGAAGTAAAATACTCTGAAGTTCTCAGCTAAGGTCTCAGTAACATTGCAGCTATTGTTCTCAGGCTTCTAGTCATTTGTTTGTATAGGTAAGTGAAACTTTGAAAGTCTTTCATAGTTGTCTCTGTTTTTCTCTTTCTCTTTCTCTTTCTCTTTTTCTCTTTCTCTTTCTCTTTCTCTTTCTCTTTCTCTTTCTCTTTCTCTTTCTCTTTCTCTTTCTCTTTCTCTTTCTCTTTCTTTCTCTCTCTCCCCCCCCTTACTCTCTTCTCCTCTTTCTCTGTCTCTCTGTAAGTCTCTGTTTCTCTGTCTCTCTATTCCCTCTTTTTTTAACTTAAAGTTGGAATTGATTAAAGAAAAAAATTGTAATTGGGACATTTAAAAGCTGAGAGCATCTTTCTAAATCAGATTCTATCCCACATATTTTGAAAAACTGAGCCAGGGGAATGAAAATAATTTTCATACTGGTCACATTTCATACATTTGGTCTATAAAAACACTGCAGTGGACAAGTGCTGTGGGGGTAGGGAGAGAGGTTTGTGACATAATTTGTCCTCAGTAAGCTCAGAATTCTCAGTGAATCGAGAATTAAGTCTATGAGAATTAGGCGGTTACTAAAGATAGGTCGCTGTGAGTTGAAGTCAACTTGATGGCAACAGATTGTTTTCTGTCTTTTTGTAAGTTCATAATACACAAGTGTGTGGAGGGGAGATGCTTGGGAGGGGATGTAGGCCAGAGCACAGAGAACTAAGTAAAATAGCCATTTGCGACTGCTCAATAAATATATGAAAAAGTCAGCCCCAGGAGAGCTGTTTGCTCTAGCAAGGAAAGTCAAGACTAAACTGCTTTAAGGCAATTCAAAAGTGCCTCTAGGAAGTTAGTATCATGACCCCATGGGATTGCAAGAGGCAGTTGAGATAGATTTTCCTGCAGAAGTTTGGCTGATTCTGAGGGTGTGAGCAATAGAAGTCCTTATGATATGGTTTGCTGTCAGCTTCACTCTACGCCCTGGAAAATTCAAGGAGAGGACTGAATGTCATTGCTGAGTTCTGGGAGACACCTTAGCTGGTTTTCTTCAACCATGTTCCTGTAAAAATTTTGAAGGCATAACCTCAGCCAATAATGACATGATTTGTTTACTAGCTGGTTTTACTCTTTGCTTTCCAACATTTGGAAATACGTACTATGTTTGAACCCACTTCACCAAAAAGATACCAGTGCACAAGTGTATAAAGAACAGGTTGGAGAGAGAGGGATTTGACTTCAGTAGAAAGAGGTGGTCAGGACAGTTGTTTATGTACCATTGTTAGGGTGAGTGGTCAACCAAACTCCAGATTTAGATAAAATTAACATGAGGGAATCAGCATATCTTTCCATTTTCCATGTTCTTGATTCATTTAATAAGGTTGATTCACATGTGTTATAATCATGCCTGAAATTTAAGGCATGTGAATTAAATACCTTGGGAAAGAGAAAAACCAAGTCCAAGGGGAGTCCAAAGCAGCTATTTCGGACTGGGAGAGATCAGCTAAGACTTGTGGAAAAGAACATGTGATCTTGACTTTGATAAATAGTATTTAATATGAAACCAAAACAGCTTTTTATAGCATACATATGGACACCCTGCTGGCATAATGGTTAAGTGCTTCGTCTGCTAACCAAGAGGTCAGCAGTTCAAATCCCCCAGGCATTCCTTGGAAACTCTATAGGGCAGTTCTGCTCTGATCTACAGGGTCACAATGAGTCAGAATAAACTTGATGGCAGTGGCATAGCGTGCATGCAGAAATATATATATATATCTAAATATACAGATCAACGAATCTGAAGTAAAGAAGTAAAAGTAAAAGCATTTTAAGAACCCATAAGCTTCCTCCCAGTCTCTGCTCTTTCTTTCCTAAATGTAACCCCTGTTTTGACATTTAGTACCATAGACTGGTTTTACTTGCATTTAAGCTTGATATAAGTGGATTTATGAAGTATGAATCCTTTCATCTTGGGTTCTTTTATTAGACTTTTTTTCCCTAAAAGTGGTCAGTGTTGTAAACTGTAGCTCAATTAATTTTCACTGCTTTGTGGTATTCTCTTGGGTGTTATGAATTGATTTATGTCTTCTTAAATGATATGTTAAAGTCCTAACCCCTGTACAAATGAATGTGACCTTATTTGAATATAGGATCTTTCTTTAAAGATGTGACCACTTAACCATTTGAACTGCTGATCTTTTGGTTAGCCAGAACTTCAAGTTTTTAACCACTGTCCTCATACTGCACTAAAAAAAAAAAAGACAAAAACAAAACAACAACAACAAAAAAACCCTCAAACCCATTGCTATCAGGTTGATTCTGTTTCATAGCAATCTTATATACAGGACAGAGTAGACCTGTCCTTTAAGATTTCCAAGGAGCACCTGGTCAGTTCAAACTGCTGATCATTTGGTTAGCAGCCAAAGCTCTTAACTACTATGCCAGCTGAAGCTGGGTGGGTCTCATCCCTTCCAAATGGTGTCTTATAAAAGGGGCAAACAGACACAGAAACAGGCTCACACAGGAAAAAGACAGACACCAGAAGATGAATTTAAAAGCCAAGAAATACCGGAAACTGAAAGCGATAAGGAAGGATCTTCTAAAATGAACAGAACGTGTATGACTCTACCAGTTCTCTGAATTCAGAATTTCAGCCTCGAAAACTGTGAGATACTACATTTCTGCTTGTGACATTACTGCAGCTGTAAGAAATGAAGATTGTATGTGTGTATGTATTTACTGCAATGCATTTATTCTATGGATGATGAAAATTTTGTTGTATTCAATAAAAAGAATGGTTCTATGAACATTTCATCTACATGCTTTTTAATGTACTAACTTATGAATTTTCTTACTAACATGTATGAGAATGAAATTGTTGGTCATAGGATATGAATAGATTGTTAATGTCAAACTATCTTCTAAAGTTGTTGTCATGTAGGATTTAACAAAGGAAGCAGTGGAGAAGAGTGGTGGAGACAGAATAGAACTTCATAGAGATATGAAAAGAGATATGAAAAGAACCACAAGTGTGTTAAAAGTAGCTAAAGCTTTGAGTCTATTAGGGATGTAGTACTAGATCAGTTAAATGTAGGTAGGGACAAAAAAAAAAGTTTGTAATGTCTTCCTGGGAAACCTCAACATTATTATCCATAATGAGAAACTATCAATGAAATTTACATAAGAGATCAAAGTTATCAGATCTGTGCTTTATGAAAGACAGATGAGATTCTGAATTACGGTATTGAGATTGGAAATTGAGACCCATCCTAGAGATTAAATCTGAGGTTCCAATGGGCAAGTGCAAAGTCATTAGCTGTCCAAGGCCAGCTGAGTTCTTAGAATTTGCTGGCTTGTTCTCCACCTTTCTTGTTCTTTTTGCTTTAACAACGATGGTTGTTAGAATTCCTTATTTTATTTCCTCTTGGTAAGATCTTTATCCTAGTAGTAAGAGATGTTGTGTGGCATGAAGTAAAATCAGGTGGAAAACACAGCTAGGATGAACCATTTTGCATTTGCAATGAATGTTCCAGATAAGTACAGGCTTACCCAGGAGCCTTTGAATTTAAACAATAATAATAAAAAAAAAGCCAAAGCCACTGTCAGTTGGGTTGATTCTGATGCATAGTTACCATATAGGTCGGGGCAGAACTGGACCATAAAGTTTCCAAGAAACACCTGACAGATTCAAACTGCCTACCTTTGGTTAGCAGATGTAGCACTTAACCACTATGCCATCAGGGTTTCCAGAACCCACTGTCGTTGAGTTGCTTCTGACTCACAGCAACCCTATAGGACAGAGTAGAACTGGCATATAAAGTTTCCAAGGAGCACCTGATGGATTCCAGTTGCCAACCTTTTTGAGTTTAAATAGTGCGCTGTAAAAAAATGATGCCTGTCAAAGACTTTATGATTTCTAACTTGCACACACAAATACTGCAAAAAAAACCTTGTCACTATCTAGTGGTCTGTTTACTGTTTTCATAAGATAGGCTCTGCAACCTAAGGATAGTTTGTATGAAGACATATTAACCATTGATCAGCAGAAGACCAATTTAAGGCGGTTGTTTATGATGGTATTAACACACTGTAAAGGGGACCAGATGGGGCAAGAAAGAAGTAGATAATAATTAATGTGGCAAAGAATGAATTCTATCAGTTTTTTTCCAGCAGCACAGGAAAATATGTTAACAACACCCTCCCCCCATGTCAAAAGCTTGACATAATGATGTTTTTCAGCATGAGTCTGCCATCATTCAATAGCTTTGGGGTTTGGGCTCAATTACTTTCAGTCTTTGTGGTATGAGCCTGAATCTGAGGCAATCACAATAAATATTTGGTAGATTCCAGAAGAATAATTGTATTCCCTAGCTACAAGCAATTAAGAACTTGATGTATTTCTTGTAAACCTTTGCAAATGCAATCAAAAACATGTTTTAAAAGACAAATAATTAAATGGCTCCTTTCCTTTGGTGGCATTTAGGTAAAGGGAAATTAAAGCCTGTTGTTTCACCTAGGAGGAAAAGGAATTTTCTGCTATAAAAATGATGACGGTTTGCATATAACCTGCTGGTAATCTTTCAGAAATCATGGCGAATGGGACAGATGCCAGAAACCAGACAGAGCAATTCTCCAAATTTTCAAATAGGAAAACAAATGGCTTTCGCAAGTTACAGGGGAGAGAAGCTTAATTTCAGTCCACTCTTACCTTCTAGAATAGATTAGTCCTAAGAAGTTTGGATTTGGAAGGGAGTTTAACAGCCTTGCTTTCCAATCTTCTCTCAACACAGTAACTTCCATAATATTCAAAAATACCTAGTAGTCATTTAGATAAAAATGACAGTTGTTTTAAGTTAACATGAAATTGACAGGGCCTTATAAAATGGGAAGGCATGGGCGTTTAACCTAATGAAACAGAAGTTTTGACAGTGTCTTGAAATTTTCATGGTTTAAACTGAAAGAGGAAAAGGACATTTTAAGAACTTTGTTAGAACAACAACAACAACAAAAAACCCACTGCTGTCGAGTTGGGTCCAACTCATAGACACCCTAGAGGTCAGAGCATAACAGCCCCATAGAGTTTCCAAGGAGCACCTGGCAGATCTGAACCCACTATGCCACCAGGGTTTCCAAAACTTCATTACTGTCATTTTAATACACGGTTGAACCAGTTCATTCCAGTTGGAACCCCTCGTTTAAAGCCCTGTGAAATGGGTTTTTTATAAGATGAAGTGAATGCTGAGGCTCCAAACCAAAGAAACCAAACTGCCCCACAGGGTTTCCGGTGAGCGCCTGGTGGGTTTGCATTGCCAGCCTTTTAGTTAGCAGCTGAGCTGTTAACCACTGTGTCACCAGGTCTCAGCCTCAGGAAGTTGTACAGTTCCTCCAAAGTCTCCTAAATAGTTAAAACCAAAACAGAACCCCAAATGAAAACCAAGCCCCAATGCAGTCCAGTGGATTCTGACTCATAGCAGCATAGGACAGAGTAGGGCAGCTCCAGTTTCCAAGGAGCACCAGGTGAAATCAACCTGCAGACCTTTTGGTTAATAGACATAGCTCTTAATCACTATGACACCAGGATAAAAATAGGTCCTTCTGATTCATTCCCTGCCACCATTTCTGTATTTTTCCTACTGAACTCACTGGACTTACCAGGTCCCTGTAAGTTGAAATCAACTCAACAGCAATGAGTGTGGTTGGTTTGGGTATACCAAGAACCCCAACACATACATCAGATTTCTCTTCAGAAGCCTCATGCATTAAATGATGTAGAATCACTTAAGCATGCTATTGGATCATAAAACTCAACTCATTCTGTCAACATTAATCCTACTAGCAGCTTCTGCTACCCCAAATCTGTTACTTCTGTAATCCCTGCCTCTGCATCTCCTGACCTGTGCACCTGAGTCAGAGCTATAACTGGCATTTGTTACTCCTGCCTCCTTTTTCTCCAAACATCCAGTAAGTCATTAATTTCTGCCATTTTTCTTGCTGAAGATGTTCACACATCTTCCATTCTCTCTACTCCCACAACTTCTTAATTCAGACCCACCTCAACAGCAACAGGTTTGAGTTTGCTGAGGTTACTACACAGACTCAGAAACCATTTCCTAGTTCCAGAAGGGATCCCTCCTTAAAGTAGCCAGAGTGGTATAAACACAATGATCTGACTATACCATTCCCATTGCTAAACAATTCTAGCAATTCTTTATCTTCACAAGAAAAAAAAATCTCATAGCATATAAAAAGTATGATCATTACTGGTCTTTGCTTTCTCCCTCCAATCCAGCCGTTTCTTGTCTGTGCTAGCCATTGAGTTCAGGCATGGGAGAGGATATCCTGGCAGTTGGTTATCAAAGGTTCCTCAAACTGTATGTGTATTTGAATCCTTTGGGAAACTTTAAGTTAAAAAAAAATGAAAAATAGACGAGTCTCATCCTAGGTAGAGAGAATTAAAATGCTTGTGATGCTATAATGCTGTCCCCAGGTGATTCTTGTGAAAGTTCCCCTTTGGGAACCTCAACTATGGATGTGAGGATGAGAGGGACGTAGGAGATCATATCCCTCTTTTGATGGTCTTACATTGTGCTTGGAAGATGAACATACTTCCAACAACCAGAGCATGAGTCATGTGTTAGGAGACAGGAGCATATAAGGTGTAGGCTAGAATTTAACGATTGGAATTTGAAATCATTTGGGGAGTACCAGGGGCTGCTTTTTGTCAAGGAAGTCTTTCTGAAGCTTTTCTAGCCTCTTAGAGCTGCTTTCTCGGCTCTGACCTGAATCTGGAGAGCTTTTCCTTTTACTATGTCACTTACAACTTGGAAAATTTTGCTCAGCCTCTCGAGGGGGGGAAAAAACTGTTGAGACATTCAAATTATTACTTAGCAGAGGACTGAGGGCTGACGGTCATAGCGCATGGCTGACAGAGAATATAGAGGTGATGTGTATGTTGGGAGTGTCCTTCCTATAATACTGGCTTCCAGAGATGGCATGAGAGTAAGATTTACAGAACATTTCTGTTCTCCTTTTGATCCTCTACACGCTGTGTTCTCGGCTCTGTGTGCTCCACTGAGCATGCACAATTTCCCCCAAGCACATCCTTAAACCTTATTTATCATTCTGGCTGGACCTTAAACACCTCTGACTACTACAGCTCGTGCTAACCCAAGGATCTGAGTTCGTGTCCACTGCCACTCAGTAGTCATTGTCTTCACCTTATTTTCCTCTACCTCCTTTTGGTCACCCTAGCCACTAACATTCACATAAAGGGCTTATTTTGTTACAGCACCGAGTTAAACATTTACCTGAAATGTCTAATTCAATCCTCATGATAACCCTACAAATTCAGCAAAATTTTCATTTTCCAGATGAAGGTTTAGAAATTTTGTAAATTGCCTAAGGTCACACAGCCAGTAAGTGGCAGAGAAGGGATTGGAACCCAAGTCTCAACAAATTTCTGCAAGTCCGGGACAGGGATATTGTTACCTTAGCTATGTTCTCATTGTTTTATGTGTATCAGTTTTTCCTCTCCTCCGTACTGATTCCCCAGAGAAGCTGTGCAAAGGAGATTATTGAATACAAGTCACCTTGGTAATGATTTTCTTATTCCAAGACCTGTTCTCTATATTTCTCTGTCTACGTCTCTGCCCAAGGAGACTGACCTTTTAGGCTCCATCTTCTGGACTCTCTTGATCTCTTCCTTCTGGTTGAGATTGTCCAGTGGGAGCAGGAAAATAGAGTAGGAGAATGAAGGCCAGGAGGTGAGAGAGCTCATGCATGTCTTCCCTGCTTCAACTATGTTTTGGGATTACCTTTGTGAGCTGCGGTAGCCTTCTATGGCTAGGTGCCACTCCACCCTGGTTTCTGTTCTCTGTGGCTTGTGGTGACTGTGTTTCCTTTGTTCCACAATGGTAGCTCCCCCTGTTGCTGGTCTCTCGGTGCCCCTATCCCCAGTTCTTCCCTTTTTCTATTCCTCTATGGTTAATTCCTTCAGTATTTGAACCATCTAGGGTTCCTTCTGATTCCTGCTAGGTTACTGCAATTAGTGTATCTGGCTTCTGCTTTCAGCTTTGCTACTGACAAGCCCAATTTTCTTGTAGCTCCAGGTATATACACCTAATTCCCTGTCAACACCGTTACTACCTCACATGTTTCAAACTCAGTATTTCCAAATCTGAAGTCATGTATTTCCACAAACTCTGTGTTTCATCCTGAATTCTCTATGCTGGTGACCTAGTCACTCCAACTAGATACCTGGAAGTCACTGAAACCTCTGCTCGTGTCATCATCCTCCACTACCCGTGTTAATACTTTCCTTAGTCTTCACATCCTTAACACCACTCAATCTACCTCTTCCTCTCTCTTTCCGTGATATCACAGCTACTATTTAGGATCCATTGTCTGCCCTTTGAACAGTTAAATTGAAAAATCCTCGTTTAATTGGTTTATTTAACTACGTCCTTGCACATCAATTTTTCTGCTGAAATAAGCTTGCTTTTTTCTTTTTTTTCTAGAATTTAAAAGTGGGTAAATCTGGATAGGTAAACTATGGTACATATACTCAGTGGAACACTATGCAATGATAAAGAATAATGATGATTCCAAGAAACATCTCCTAACCTGGTTTCAACTGGAAGACATTATGTTGAGTGAAAGTAGTCAGCAACAAAGGGACAAATGCTGTATGAGACCTCTACGATAAGATCTCAAAAACAGACTTGTGTATAGAAGAAAAGACTCTTTGACAGTTGCAAAGGAGGGGAGGGAGGGTATGGGGGGAAGGTTTAGTTTAGATAGTTGCTAGAAATCTGGTTGGGAGAAAGCGGTGATAGCACTCATCAGAAACAAGAACAACATTAAATGGACTTCAGCATAACTTGAGTACTCCTTCCATCTTAACCCAATATTGCAAGGACAGAGTAGCTGAGACAGGGGGTAGGGGACCATGTTCTTAAGTGAAATTGAGGCCAATTGGCACAACTAGCGTTTTGCTAAGAGAGCTCTCTGCACCCCACATTGGTGAGTAGCGTCTGGGGTCTTAAAAGCTGCCAAGCTGCCATCCGAGGACACAGGAAATGGTCCCAACTCAGCAGGAACGGATGCTCACCGAGGACCAAAATGACATGCAGTAAAGACAACCTAGAAGACAGAGAGACCCACAAGAGTGGGTGCCTTCATTGACTGGGGACAGGAAGAACTGGATGGTGCCTGGCCACCATCAGTGATAGCCACGATGGAACTCACTAGGTTGAGTCTCACTGGCAACACAAGAATAAAAAGGGGTGCATCCTGAGATCTCCACTAAAAGACCTCAACTGATGGTCCAGCAGTTTCGGGGTTCCCCTGACAGCATGGCCCCGGCCCTGATGCTGCCCTTACCCATAAATTATAACAAAGGTCCACTCTTTGGACAGGAATGGATTGGACTTGGCAATGCAGAGTGACCATATATTGGTTGCACTTTCTGTTTCTATACATCTATGGGATATCATCCTGCTGACCTCTGGCTGGAGGAAGGAGAGTGGGTGGAGAGGAGCAGAAAGGAGGCTGTTGGGAGGATGAGATGTGTGTGGAGCAGAGAGGAATAGTGTGCTGTCACCGGACAGGGAGAGTAGTGGAAGCTGCATATAGGTGGGCATGTACATTTATACAGGAATGTACATTTTCACTCAGTCATGTTAAATAAAAAAGAAAAAAAAAAGTGGGTAAATCTTATTATGAAAGTTCTAGTCACCAAAAAACTATCCCATGGTGGTAATTACTGAGTTTATTTTAAATACTTTGAATTTTCAATGCATATAAACTATATACATATAGAAACAGATACAGGTTTATTTATAAAAATTGTATTATACATACAATTTAGCAATTTTGAATATTATAGACAAGCTTTATCTGTATTGTTTTTGAGAATATACACTGCAAAATGTATACCAACTCAACTGTTCCTACCTGTACAATTCAGTGACACTGATTACCTTTTTGAACTGTAGCCATTCTCAGCCTCTTTTTCTGAGTTACTTCTCTCCGATTAACATGAACTCACTACCCTCTAAGGTTTCTATCTAATCTTTTTGGTTTTAGGAAACTCTGGTGGCATAGTGGTTAAATGCTATGGCTGCTAACCAAAGGATCACCAGTTCAAATCTACCAGATGCTCCTTGGAAACTCTATGGGGCAGTTCTGTTCTGTCCTATGAGGTTGTTATGAGTTGGAAATGACTTGACTGCAATGGGTTTGCTGAGTTTGGATTGTTACTTTGATCCCATATAGATAGTTCTGAAAGACGATAATGCTCAAGGTGGACATATTTGATGAGTTAAGTTAGTCTGTTGTTTGGTTTTAAGAAGACTTCAGGGGATAGTTTTGGTTTAAAGTTTAAACTCAGGGCACTAGTTTGAGAGGTTCATCCAGGCTTCATCTTCTAAAAACTACAATCTGATAATACTGTTCTTCCCTTAAAACTCATGTATGGATTCATCATTTTAGGAATTAAGTTCAAGGGCTTTTACATAGCGGTGCCTGGCCCTCCATGACTAAGCCCTGACGGATGTCAACAGCCTCATCTTTTGTCTTTTCCTACATCTTTAACCCTGTGGCCCAGTCATACTGAAGTGCTGAAGTCTCCCTAAAAACAGTTTTATTCTCTCATTGACTTGATGCAAACTTCATTTACACAAAAGTTGGCACATGTCTTTCTTTTCCAAGTACATTTTAATTCCTTTGAGGAAAAGTTCATGTCATGGAAGTCAGTTAACAATTTGTGGCTTTTGAAACCCTCAGAAAATTTAGAGGCTCTCTAATTCATATTGCTGTCATTCCTTTATTTCTCAGTTTGGCGCTCACAGATTAGTGATAGTAGAGCTAAGAAATCTTTACATTTGGAAAAGTGTGGCTTTAAATGTCATACTTGTCTTCTAAGTGTTTTTACAACTGTAGATTTTGTTGAAAAATATCCACCAATTACAGGTCTTAGATATTAATTTTCCATAACCTAGAATGCCAGCAAGTAAATAGAACTTATTGAGACATTACTCATCCCTAAAAATTCTTTGATATAAAAGAGACTTTTAGACTTAGAGATCATGATATTTATTTCTATTATGTCTTTTGAAAATAGAAGTATGAGATAGTAAACAAAATAAAAGACGTGAGTACAAATGAAAACCATTGATATTTGTATATGTCATAAGTACTATACATTAAGGTGACACAAAAAAATGGACACACATAAATGGCTTCTTTTAAAAAGATCTGGGAGGAATTAACTTGGGAGAAGTTGTAAATTCCTGCATTCTTTTAGGAAATAAAATACAGAAAGTGAAAAACTGGTTAGCTGGCCCTATTTGGCCCACATCCTGCTTTTTATACTGGAAGTAAGACAAAAGACATGTAATTTGGAGAAACTCTTTCATACATATACTGTGCTTATTGTGAGAGTTTTCATTGGAGTGCTAAGATGTTTTACATTATTTTTATAAATTTATTTTTTTCAAGGGAAATGTCTAATTTTGCCCTGAGAGTATGAAATATTCAATTGTGATTGAGGCCAGTTTGACATAGGTCATTGGTAATACGTGTTGATACTGGTAGTTGAGTTCTCTAAATGAACACTATACCAGATGCACTGGTAGGAATTCTTTGTAGGAATTTCTGGTTGAGTAATAAGGATAGTCTAAATGTAATCTGCAAGTATTTGAGAAAACATCACTAGAAAGGACTTAGAGTGTATACAGTCCTCTTTCCAGAAAGTCTTATGGGAATAATATCCCCAAAGCCATCTTACTAAATGAGGCTTGTCTCAGGGAGCTGAACTGCGTAGATATCCAGTGTACTCAGCTGTTTCTTCTGTTGGCCTGTGGACAGAGTTGCTAAAGCCACTGTCCAGAACTAAGAGGGTCAGAGATTTTCTCCAGGGCTCACCATGGCTATCAGCTTGGGGATGGAAACAGCTCTGGAGGATCAGTTTGTGAGCTGTGGTGCGAACCGTGATGCAGCTGTTCAGACCCTTGCAGAATATTTTCCCTCCTTTCATTCTGTACAGTGACGAGTCCTTATGGGACTGGGATGTGGGTGGTATTGTTAGATGTCGTCAAGTCACTACTGACTCATGGCAGCCCTCTGTACAACTGAATGAAATACTGGCCGGTCCTGTGTTTTACCCACCATCATTGCTATGCTTAAGCCCATCGTTGTAACTGCTGTGCCGGTTCATCTCACTGAGGGTCTTCTTGTCTTTTGCTGACCCTTTGCTTTACTAAGCCTGGTGTCCTTCTCCAAAAACTGGTCCCTCCTGATAACGCATCCAAGGTACCTGAGACGAAGTCTTGCCATCCTTGTTTTCAAGAAGTATTCTGATTGTACTTCTCCCAAGACAGGTTTGTTCATTATCCTGGCAATCCACAGTGTATTCAGTATTCATTGCCAACACATTTCAAAAGTATTAATTCTTCTTTGGTGTTCCTTAGTCATTGTCCAGCTTTGGTACACATATGTGGCAATTGCAAATAACATGTCTTGGGTAGGGCTCACATTAGACCTCAAAGTGACATCTTTGCTTTTGAACACTTTAAAGAGATCTTTTGTAGTGAATTTGCCCGTTGCAATAGAGTGTGTGATTTCTTGACTGCTGCTTCCATGGTCATTGATTCTGGATCCAAGTCAAATGAAAGTCTTGACAGTGTCACTCTTTTTTTTGTTTATCATGATGTTGCTTATTAGTACAGTTCTGAGGATTTTTGTTGTCTTTATACTGAGATATAGTTTATGCTGAAAGCTGTGGTCTTTGATGTTCATCAGTAAGTGATTCAATTCCTCTTTGCTTTCAGAAAGGAAGATTGTGTTGTCTGCAAATTGTAGATTGTTAATGAGTCTTCTTCCAGTCCTGATGCTATGTTCTTTATATAGTCCAATTTCTTGGATTATTTGCTCATCGTACTGATGGAATAAATGTGGTGAAAGTACCTTTTCTGATTTTAAACACAATTAAATGTTCTGGAATTCTCTTCCTTTGTAATGTTACCCTTAATTTGTTACAATCTACACAGTCAAATGACTTTGCATCACCAATAAAACACAGAGAACATCTTTCTGCTGTTCTCTGCTTTCAGCCAGGATCCATCTGACATCAGCAATGTTATTCCTCATTCAACATCCTCTTCTCAATCCAGCCTGAGTTTCTAGAAATTCACTGTCAGTGTGCTCTTGCAACTTTTTTTGAGTTATGTGCAGCCAAATTTTGCTTCTGTGTGGTATTAGTGATGTTGTTTGATAATTTCCAGCATTGTGTTGGATCACCTTTCTTTAGAATGGGCATATATATTGATCTCTTCCCATAGGCTGGCCAGGTGGTTGTCTTCCAAATTTCTTGGCATAGGCTAGTGAGCACTTCCAGCATTACAGCCACTTGTTGAAACATCCTAACTGAAATTTGGTCAATTCCTGGAATATTGTTTTTCTCCAATGCCTTCCATGCAGCTTGGGTTTCTTCCTTCAGTTTCATTGGTTCATGATCATATGCTATCTCCTGAAATGGTTGACTCTTTACTAGTTGCTTTTGATACAGTGATTGTGTATTCTTCTTATCTTCTTTTGATGCTTCCATCAAATTGTTCAAAAATTTGCTCACAGAATCCTTCGCTACTCTAACTTGCAGTAGTGTGTTTTTTTCCCCCCAGTTCTTTTACCGTGTTTAAGAACGAGTTGGGGGCAGAATCTGACCTCCTCTAACTTCACAAAGGGAAAAGACAGTCAAGATCAGCAGCCCAAGGCTGATTCCTCTGAGGCAGAGGCCAGAAATACTTCCTCTCTCTGCCATCTTTACCAATACTGACACCAGTTGTTCTTCCCATAGCACTCTTGCTGCTCTGCTGGTCCAGTAATTCAATGCAATGGTCACACAAACATCACAGACAATACCCAAGATTATAAAATTTACCAGGGAAATAATAGGTTATAATTCTTGTTCAAGAACGCCCAGATATAGCTCCTCCATCAGGGCAGCCTCTTCATAGCCATGTTTTGGGCCATACCTTTCTGGCCCTCAGTTTCTGTTCTGCTCAGGCAGAACAGAAAGCTGTTTTTTGCTCTGCCACAAGTGCTCAGAGCATTCTTCTCTGCCAGCAGGCCTCTTGCCCAGAATCACTTAGCCTTCTCACTCCAAGGGCTGGGAAGCCTACCATGCTGTCTACTGTCATCATTTCTCTGCTTCTTGAGCTCTCTGTCCCTGTTTCCTGGTTCCAGGAGCTTTTTAGTGCAGGGATCATAGGTCCAGTGGCACGCTGTCTACTCCTGGCTGTTCTTCCTTGACGGTGGTAGGATCCTTTCTTTCCCACCTCTGAGGTGGCTGATTTCAAGCCCAGTGGGGTGGCAAAACTGCCCAGTCCCTCTGGTTGGCCACAACTACCCTATCACATATTTCCATGCAATCACTTGAGTGGGAGTTACAAGACTGTGGCTACAAAGGGCGCACAAAGGTGATCCATCTTGCCTCAGCTTGAGTAATGAAAACTGTGTTTTTCCCTTTTGGTTTTGTGACTGACTCTGGATCTTTATGTATTTCATTAGAATTCTTTATTATGTGTTTTCTGATATCCATTTTGGCCTTTTCTTTCTTCCCTGTCTTTTTAATGACCTTTTGCTTTCTTCATGTGTGATGTCCTTGACATCGTCTCACAACTTGTCTCATTTTCTGTCATTAGTGCCCAGTGTATAAAATCTTTTCCTGCAATGCCCTTTAAATCCAGGTGGGATATGCTCAAGGTCAGACTTTGGTTCCTTTGGACATGGTTTCCTTTTCTTCAGCTTCAAGGATATGGGGATAATAAAATATTTCTGTCAAGTAAGATATTGGCTAGGTAGCAGTAAATCTTTAAAGGTGAAGTAGAATCTCATCTTAAAAGTGTGGGGATATCTTTCAGACATCAGAAACAGCCTGGGCAACCATGAAGGAGGTGTTTGTGACTATTACCTGTTAAGAGAAAGGAAGACACTGGTAACAAAGAGGAGGAGGCTTGGATGTTTGGTCTGTTGTGCCATTAACCAAGTATATAATCTCACGTCTCTGATCCTTAATATGTGGGTATATTATATGTGCATATGGATATGAGTATGCATAAGGTTGTGGAAGGCCTGTGGTCTTCAAATATTTGAGAATTGTTGTAGAAAATTCAGCTGGTTCTTTGTTGCTCCAGATAACAGAAACAAGACTGATGTGTGAAAATTGTAAGAGCTATGAATACAGTTTAAAAAAGAATGGTATATCAAGTTCATCTACCTAACAATTGGCAGACCACCTTTGAGATGACAAGCTTAGGGATACTTGAATAGTCATGCCAGGCCAGATGACAGACAGTCAGGGATGCTATATGACAGATTTCTTCACTACATAAAATTTTGGTCCATAGAAGAAGTGTAGTAATACAGTTTTGGAATTTTTTTACATCAGTAAATGTCATAATTATCAGCACATGGTTTGTTTTTCTTTAATTGTGATATACATGTAATAAAACATTTGCCATCCCAGCATTCTTTATGTGTACAATTCTGTTATTAATTATGCTAATCACATTGTCCAACCACCGCCATTATCTCCTTCCAAATTTTTCCATCACCTGTAACAGAAGCTCAGTGTCTCCTAAGCAATTAATCTCCTTTTTCTCTCCTTCCCACCTGCTCCTCGCAACCACTAATAAACCTCGGTTTCCATTTGCCTGCCTATTCTCAATATTTTACGTAAGTGGAATAATAATGATATTTAAATATTTGTCTGTTTGTGACTAACACAATTCACTTAACATTGTGTTTTCATGTATGGTGTAGCATATATCGGGATTTCATATGACTGAGTAAGAGTATACATGTTTTGAGATAGGATATGATTTTTATTCACCCAGGAGGGGACTATGCTTATAATAACCTATCTGTAATTCCATACATTTCCTTGTGAATAGGATTCAGATGCTGTCTGCTACCATAAAACAAAATTGCATCAATAAAATTTTGGCTAAATTAATTAGGATAGGATCAGCAGACTGTACTTATGGATCAGTGTTTCTCAAGTTTAGTTCACAGATAGTGCTGGCTAGTGCATAAGTCTCATCTGAGTATTTTAATAAAAATACTGACATGTAGATCTTGTATCTTTCAAGTTTAATTTATAGGTCTGATGTGGTGTCTGAGAACATGTTTTTAAATAAGTTCTCCAGGTTGTTCTGGTGGGCAGGCTGGTTTGGGAATCTGTGCTATCAGACCTTTCCTGCTCCTCTGCTCTGTGGCTGCTTTAGTCTTTAGGATTTGTCTTCCTCATGTCATAGAAAAAGTTCCCTTTGAAACCTCTAAGACTAACTGAACTGAACCAAAAGGAAAGTGGATTTCTCCTTGCAATAGGTTTTGGACATACAGAGGGAAAATTCAATGATGTGGGGCTGTAAGTCCCAGGGCAGCTCCAAAGCAGCTCTAGAATCTGGGTGGAGAAAGAGTCATAGAGGATGAGAGTCTGTCCCTGCTGTGGCTGTCAGACTTCACACCTTGGTTCCCATCATGAGCCGCTCTTAGCATGTTGGGACAGACAACCAGAGAGGTACTGTAAAGCATCTCTTCCACAACCTTTTTCCAGCAAAACTTGCAAGAAATTGAGTCAGAGTATCCACAGTTAGCCTCATGGGCCTACACTGTACTTTCAGGGAATCATTAGAGAGATCCTCAGTTGTCTCTTAATCTTGGGGCTCTGTTGGCATCTGACTGTGACTGTGTTCAGTGTTACCCAAAGCAACACAATCTGTGAGCTTTGGAAGGAAGGCCTGGCTGGTTCCCCTCTCAAGTGAGCTGGTAATCAGAAACCCCAGGCCAGGCCAAAGGGCTATTGGCTGACTGAATGCTGTGCTCTTACTGGAGCCTCACCTTAGGTTTCCTTCTTTACCCGACAGCCTCTGCAACAAACAGCCAGGATGGCTGTGCACTCTAAGTGTCTCCATGACAGTCTTCTCCCTGGATGGTAATTATTTTTTAACAGGTTAAGGTAGCCACATAGTCATTTGTGTCTGGGGATAAGTGTCCTGGCCTATTTTCAGTACATTTCTCTCTTTTTCCTGTAATTGTCACTCTCTTTAATGAGGCCCGAAGCACTCAATTTCCTGGCCTCTGTCTCAAAGACCCTGATGTTCAGTGCCTGACAAGACAGCATGGAGTGCCTAAGAATGAAAGGTAGAATTCTGTCGACCACTCCCAGCCCCCAAGTATTTAATCTCTAAGCTTTAGCACTACTGTGGCATTATTCTTTCAGTTAATAATCTCTCCCTTGACCTCCGTTTTCTTGTCTACAGTCAATTCCAAAGTTTTAGGTAATTGTCTGCTTTGGAGGGTAAGTCAAAGCCCACAAGGAATTCTAGACAGTTAGAAATCTAGGCTAAGTTCAGCAACCTAGGAATCTGTTGACAAGTTGAAAACAAACCAGCTGTAGAAACACCTCACTTATTTTTATCTGGCAACCTGAACTATTACAGTATCTTTCTGTAGTTTTTTTTTTTACTTTTCAATTTTGGCATACTCCTAGTGCCTAGTAAAACCTTTGCACATAGAATGAACTTAGCTCATAGATAGGCAGTCTGCTTCTGTAGAGATTAAAGCAAACCAAACCTGCTGCCATCGAGTCGATTCTGACTCGTAGCAACACTACAGAACAGAGTAGAATTGCCCCATAGAGTTTCCAAAGAGCTCCTAGCAGACTTGAACTGCTGACCTTTTGGTCAATAGACATAGCACTTAGCCAGTACGCCACCAGGGTTTCCTCTTCTTGACAAAAGGTCTGAGGAGATCATATGTGAATAACCAAAACCAAATCATCATCCTGTATATGTGGATACAAACAAACATTGCCATCAGGTCGCTTCCAATTCATATCACTCTGATAGGAGAGAGGAGAACTGCCCCTTAGAATTTCAAAGGCTGTGTACAGGCTGATTCTGTTTACCTAGAACAGTATTGGTTTATATCTTTGATATAATTATTGATAACATTTCCATTCATTTTCAAATATGTTGGACAGTAAATACATGGTTGCTATGAGTTGGAATCAACCCTACGGCAATGGGGGTGGTTTGGTTTTGGTTGTTCATATACGATCTCCTCAGGTTAAGAATGATTTGTTGTTGTTGCTGTAGAGTCACTTCTGACTCATAGTGACCGTATGTACCACAGAACAAAACGCTGCCCAGGCCTGCGCTGTGCTGACAATTATTGTTATGCTTGAGTGCCTTGCTGCAGCCACGATTACAATCCATTTCACTGAGGGGCTTCCTCTTTTCTGCTGGCCTTTTTTACTTTACCAAGTGAAGCATAATATATTCCTGTTGTACTTCATTCAGAGAATCTTGGCTGTCTTTCTTTTCATTTTGCAATGGATTAGCAAATTTAAATGGCCAGTAGGGGACAGAGATATGCACCCTACCTATGGAGAAGCATCTTGAAGTCATCACTGTTTTATAGCATGTGAAATGCAGGGAATTAAGTGATATATTGAAAAAAATTCTGGTAAAAATTATTACAAGATAAAGAAAATGCCAGTACATCAGTTATCTGAAAGCAATACCTTATCCCCACATGTATTCAGATTAATGAAGCATCACTGCAGTAAGGACATCTATTCCCATCTACCAGTCATACCATATGTTGAGGGTGGTTATACAAAAAATAGAAGACTCAACTCAGAGGAGGCTGTAGCATAACAACACAGAATAAAACCTTGATAAATTATATTTCAATATCTGAAAGATATAATTAACCAGTTTTTCCTGTTTTTCTGCCTTTCAAGGGACAGAGATGTGTCACACTAAAAAAAATCAATATTGTAAGATTGGTTAAAACAGACAGTAAAGAAAAGCAACAATCCCTCTTGTACTCAGCACTCAATTGGCCTGGTTTCCACACTTTATCCTCCATCACCAGGGATCTGATGCTGAGACTTAAGGACTTGTGGCTTCCCAAACCACCAAGACAGCATTCAGTGCCCTTCACCAGACCATCCAATGAAGTAGAAAAGTGAACTCCGACATTACTTGAAAGATGTTCGGTGTTAAGCACTGATGTGATTAACACTGAGTTAAGCAGAAAATTCAGTTTACCAAAAGTAACTTTTTCCAAATACCAACACATTCTCCCAATTCTTTGAGTGTTTTAGCCCATTAGCGGGGTGTGCATGTAATAAATAGCAATGTGGTGGCCAGTACCCAAGCCTTCCCAGGTGGTGAGCAGTGCAAAGGAGGATTGGGCAGAATTTCAGTTAAAAACAAAACAAAAGTCAGTTGCCATTGATCTGACTTCAGCTCTTGGTTACCTCCTATGTGCCAGTCCATGTGAATTTTCAGTGGCTGGTTTTCTAGAAGTAGATCACCAGGTTGCATCGTCATCACCATTGTCATCTTTTATTCACGACTGAAGCAGTGGCTGTGGTTGTTCTTTCTCAAGACAGCCTTAAAAAAGGCATAACGTCTTCGTCTGGGACTCTACCCAGAGGCAGCCACCAATGCTGAACTCTTCTCCCAGCCTCCTCTGGACTAAAGAGCCCCTGATTATTGTTTGGCATTATTAAATGGCCACAAGGCAGGCTGCCCTCTGGGAACTCAGTGAAAATGGCAAGAAATTCAAGATTAGAATTAAGAACCTATCCTAAATAGCTTTTATTTATTGACAAAGGATGGGGTAGGGGGAAGCTACTAGACTACATCCCAATGTTGTCTTTATCATTGGGTGTCACCTCTCCTCCCTCCTCCAAGGCAGCAATTATGTCTCTGCACAGTGTGACCCATAGAGCAACACATTTTACTTCAACAATGATATTAATAATGGAAGACAGAAAACACTTGCTTGTTGATTGTTCACAAGGAAATCTGAGCTGCCAAAGTTTTTCTGCCGCGCTCCTCTACAAAGGCTTTCTATGACTTCGGAGACTATGGAAACAGTTCTCCAGAGAATGGTCTTGGCAGAGAGACGATAACTTACATTTATCAAGCACTTTCTATGTGCCAGGCCCGGAAGTAAGTGTTTATAAATTGTATTGCATTTGGTGCTCAGAGCAGGTCTCATGGATCGCTTTTATAGATAAGACAGTAGAACAGCAAGAGGTGAAATCACCTCCTTACCATCACATAACTAATGAGTAAGTAGTGGCCCTAGAATTCAGACATAGGGCTGCCAGGCTCCAGAGTCTGTTTCAAGGACTGCCAATTAATTTTGAAAACTCATCCTAGAAAAAGTGCTACACACCTCATTGCTGACTATCAGTACTGTCACCTATGCAGTACTCCCCTTGGGAAGCTATGCACCAACACCAGTGCCTAGTCCACCCTTCAAAGCAGTTTTGGAACTCTCTTTCTGGAATGGCCATTAGAGCTGTCATCATGTTGCCCTTGATGTCCTGAATGTCATCCAGATGTTTTCCTTTCAATATTTTCTTTATCTTCAGGTAAAGAAAAAAGTCATTGAGGGCAAGATCAGGTGAGTAATAGGGTGTTTCAATACAGTTATTTGTTTACTGGCTGAAAAGTCACTCCCGGACAGCTATACTATTAAGTTCACAAACTTGCTACCGTGCCACTGTGCGTAATGGCCATTCCAGAAAGAGTTCCAAAATTGCTCTGAAGGGTGGACTAGGTGCTGGTGTTAATGCATAGATACTCAAGGGGAGTACTTTGAAGGTGACCGTAGTGATATTCAGCAATGAGATATGTAGCACTTGGAACAAGTAAGTTTGTGGACTTTATTGTCAGATCTCATATGCACAGGTACCAGCTGTAACGGTGGATGGGAATGAGGCCAAGGACAGGTCGAGCGGCAAACGTCTGTCTTTGTGCTGCTTTGTGACTCCTCATCGAGCTCTCGGAGGATTGCAGGGCCTGGTCATTTTCATTAGGGTCAAGAGACAATGCAGGTTTCTATCTTCCTCTTAGGGAATGAGAATTTGAGAGGAGGCCCGATACCATTTCAGGGCTCCAGATGCCTGGGTGCCTACCCATGCCCTGCCACTGGCTTCGCAAGATGTCTTGCTTCCCCCCCTGTGAAATGGGGTCTCTAGCAGGTGCCCTTCCCATCCCTCAGGATCATTGTAAATTACGTGAGGTAATGCAAAGGCCACTCAAGGTGCAGCAGGTGTTTGGGTGTGATGACTTGAGATAATTTCCAACGCTGAGAGTCCCCTTAGCAAATGTATTTCAAAGCACTTTGAAGATCATAAATTCCTTTACAAATGTAAGAGATTAGTAAAAGCAGGAATGTGTGATACCAGCAGACAGGTGAAAAATAAATCTGCATCAAGTGGGTTCCAACTCATAGCAACTGCATAGGACAGAGTGCAGCTACACCATAGAGTTTCCAAGGAGCACCAAACTGCTGACTTTTTGGTTGGCAGCCGTAGCTCTTAACCAGTACGCTGCTAGAGTTTCCAGCAGACAGGCAGAGGATGCCAAATCTAACTGCATGATTTTCTGCTTGATCTGTCTCACATGAAAGATACAAAATAAACTGGAGGGTTTTCTCCTGCTTCTTCAAGACATGTTCATTTCCTCTTCTGTGGGCCTGGAGGGGCATGGGAGAGAACTGGTGGTGCTTCCGTGTGGAGTAGGTCCACCCTTCTTCAGTGAAGCTGAATCCTGGCTCCTGTTTTTATACTCTGTGATGGGGCTGTTCTGGCACATAGCATTCAACACATTTGTTTATTAACTGAATAGTTACAAGTACCTCTCACAATCATACAGCAATTAAAAAAAGTTGTGTTAACTTTTCTGTAGCATACTGTAAAAATAATTGGACATGTCTTTCAGACACTGGGATTATTTTAGCACTTGCTTTTTTACAAGTTGGCTTTAGTAGTATTGCGCCGTGGCAAATATAGTAATTCCAAGAACAGGAATTTGCATAAACTATCTTGTGTATATTTTTCTCTATGGCAGCAACGGCATTGAAAAACTCTGTAATATATAAGAATTTCTCCCTGTCTTTTCCTTATATTCTTTTATATATAATGAGTGAGTAGATAGGAAGGAAAAATCACCGTTACCAGTTCTTTAATGCACAGTGGGTGCACTGCTGTTTCAGTGCTGTTCAGTGTGGCCATTCAGGTAGTGTTTTACCACTTTGGCTGGCATTAAGGAATGCTTGATACCCCTTCTCCTGGAATAGGTTTCTTAAGAGGTCATCTCCCCACTTGGAGCAATCAATGGTGTACCCTGAGGGAGGGAAGAAACCCTCTGCAAGTAAGAGGTGGTTTTGTTACCCAGGTTGGACAGGAAGTGAGGAAGACAAAGAGGGCCTCAGTATTTTTGCATCTTCCTCAAACCTGCCTGCCTTTCCTTCTTACATCCTGATGGTGTGCCCTAATCCAGTGGGAGCCATCCTTATGGGCCCAAGAAGGTCAACTGTGTGCGTCTCAGTAGCTTGGCAAATTCTGCAAATTAGGAACCCCCCACCCTACAACCAGTACCCCCCACCCCAGAGAGCCAATAGTTAAACATCTACCAACACACCACTGCCCTAGGCATTCCCAGCCTAGAAAGTACAGTGCTCCTGCTTCCCCTCTGTCTGAGACTTGCTCCTGAAAGTTGTTCCTTTGACACTCTTCAAAACATCATTTTGTTAAGTGATACTTCCCATTTCTTTACACCTACTATCTTGTAGAATAAATACCATCTGGTGGAATAAGGACAGAGATGTATTCAAAGTACAGCTTTGCCGCTTACTCCCCATGGACTTAGGAGAAGTTATTTACTCTTAAATGTTTGCAAGAGTAATATCTTGTTAGTAATACCTTATTGACAGGGTGATTGAGAGGGCTGCACAGCTAACATTAGGAAATGTTCATGCTCATCTTCATTCCACAGGATAGTGGTTTCCAGTCCACTGGTGTATGGGAAGGAAACATTGAAGCTTATTTAATCTTCATTCATTCTTAACTATTGTGCAGGTAGTTCCCAACTTACAGTCATCACGTCACATTTGGACGACTTCTTTGTAAGTTAGCTCTAACTTAACAATGTGTTCGTTATTCTTTCTTTTGTTATTATTACCTTTTATGTCAGTATCTTTATAAATTCAATCTTTGTCTTTGGAAGTTGGAAACATTACATATAAACTTACAAATACATTTTTATGTATACATTATAAAAAAACCCTACTGCTGTAGAGTTGATTCTGACTCAGAATGACCTGTAGAGAGAATAGAGCTGCCCCCATCAGGTTTACAAGGCTGTAAGTATTTACAGAAGCAGACTGCCACATCTTTGTTCGATGGAGCGGCTGGTGGATTTGAAGCCAGACTTTGCTGTTAGCAGCCAAGCACGTTAACTACTGTGCTTGGTGATGCATTCATATATACGTAAAAAAATACACAACTCATAAAAATTTACGTTAACGATGACTACAAGTTACATAACATTGGCATTTTGTTGGTTGCCATAATAATACCACTCATGGAAGGTTCTAGATCATCTGGATTATCTCTGGGAATAGGGATGATATATTTAATTGGAAAGTTAGTAAGAGTGTGGTACTTGTTTTTTTTTTTCCATATATTTTGTAATAATATTTCACAGCTTTCCAAATGTGCCTGTTGACTTTAATAAAATGATCAGCATTTGGGTCCACGATTTCAAGCAACTGAAGCCCTCGATTTAGTTCTGAAAACAATCTACAGGGCAGTGTTTTGAACAGTAAGTCATAAAATTGTACATCTGAGAATGATAACATCCACAAATTATACTCTGCAACACTGTATGTAGTACACGTTACTAAGATGTCCAAAAAAATAGTCATAGGTACTGTTTGTTGTATGGTAAGGGCACTTTGTTGTATCATAAGTACAGTTTGTTGTAACTTAGATGGATCTTAAATTAGAGACTATCTGTATATTTTGAGGAACCCTGGTGGTGTAGTGGCTAAAAGCATGGCTACTAACCAAAAGGTCAGCAGTTCTTATCCACTAGGCACTCCTTGGAAACCTTAAGGGGTAGTATCTACTCTGTGCCATAGGGTTACTATGAGTTGGAATTGACCCTATGGCAATGGATTTGATTTGGGGTTTTTGTATACTTTGTGTGTTTTTATACACATAAAATGTAATTGTAGAGTCATTGTGTATCAAATTTATGACCATATGTCTCTATATATTGCAAAGTAAGAAAAAATTACTGGTGGTTTATACCATCAAAATAATTTGACTTTACTGTGGTAATGTTTGTTAATCTCATTAACTGTGATTAGTAATTAAAGCTTTAGGTGCATAAGCTTATCAATTATAATTTATTTAAGCTTTCCAGGTTGTGTGTGTATTTTAAATGAAGTAATTGACTATTCCAGTGTATCAAACTAAAAAAAAAATTAAAATTAAAAATGAGTCTCTAAGACTGAAGTAAAATTTCTCACTTCATAGGATGTACTTTCATTTCACATTCTCTATATACTGGGCAATTAATGGCCCACAAATCCTAAAATATTTATTATCTGGTCCTTGACAGAAAAAGTTTGTTGACCCATGCCTTGTATCATTATCTCATTTTTATTACACTATGAGGGGATAAAACACTTTATTCAGAGAATCTGAGGATTGTTTTCTATACAAGTATAAAGGCCAGAACTTAATCTCAGATCTAGTAATGTCAAAGTTTTTGTTCATTCTACAATGCTACACTGACATTTCCCATAGTACTTACAAGGAGATGTTCCCAATAGAGCTACCAAGAACAGTAAGGATGCGAGGGAGATCACTGTGGGTACCATCTGGGTTTGTGATTCTCTGAGGGAGAGTTTGATAAGCATTCGACCATATAACCTGGGTATGGATACGACTATTTCCTGATCCTACACACATAGGCAGATATTGCTAATTGATTCAAACACTCTTTTCTGTAGAGCAAGAATACAGCTACAGAATCCTTCTGAACAAACCTCAGGTCATAACATACAAAATTAGCTCTGTTGGGGAGTGGGAATAGTAAAAGGACATATGACTGTCTGGGTCCCATAGAAAATTTAAAGATAGAAGCGGAGAAAATTACAAGTAAATGACAGGAAAGATCAATTTTTGTTTATTAGCAAGCATTTCATTCAAGAGGAATGTACCCAAGAGCTGGGTATATTTAGCTAGGAACCTTGGGATGTATTTAAAAGAAAAGCAAACTTGCTGCCATCAAGTTAATTCTGACTCATATATAGGACAGTAAAAAACAGTCTTGCATGGACGTTGGATCATGGAGTCTAATCAGTAGACAGAATGTCTGGGTTCAAATTCCAGCTTGGCTGCTTACTAGCTCTGGACTCCTGGACAAGTTACTTAATCCTTTGCTCTCATTTTTCTCATCTATTAAGTGAGAAAATAAGAAAACTCACATCATGGGGTTATCCTGAGAATTAACTAAGTTACTTTACATAAAGCACTTAGGACCATGCCTGACACAGGACGAATAGCATGTGAGTGTTAACTGCTACTGTTTGGCCCTCACTGTGCTTAAAAATCTAATTGAGACAAACATGCAAAGATAGTAAGAAAAAGTAGAGGACAGTGTAATTCGTGCTGTGCCTGAGCTTTTGTTTTGTGTTCTGCATTCCTGAACACTGGGTCTTCTACCTTCACAAGTTGAAAGTTAACAAAAGCCTTCTGAGACAAAATTCTGTGCATTTATCCAAGATGGCATTCCATTCCAATGAACTTTATTCTGTCACCTAGTGCATTTGTCAGTGCATTCTTCTGGGTGATCTTGCTGACCTGTCATTTGTCCTGTTTCTCTGCAGCTATAGCCAAATAGAAGTTCTCTCCATTGTGGCAATTTGGAAAATAAATCATGTCATTTCCATACTTTTCATTACTGTTGATTTACCAGTGCATTTAATCAGGTAAAGGTCTCATTATGCCATAAAGCATCTGCAGTGAGGAGTTACCTTTATGTATTCAAAATAATTCATTCCAAGTTATAGGAAGCATTTGTGTTATAATACTGTGCTACAATACCCCAGGGATATCTGGGTAATCACTAATGAGCTAAACTACCATTTTAACAATCCACTACTTGTGGCTTTTGGCTTGTTTAGATAAAAAAACTTTCTAGGATATACTAAAGATTTTCTATGTATACACTTATGATCAATGGCTTTAAATACTAAATTTGTAGAGATATTTTCTAAAGTAAGTTTACAGGGGAATAAAAAAGTCAAATTTTAGTGATGCCACTTACTAACCAAGGAGTCAAAGATGAAAAGGCACGGTTTTCCCTGCTGAAATTCAGAATTCTCTTCCACTTCTTTTTCTTTGTTGTTGTTTTGAATCAGTTAAGGTGGAGAGCAGTTGAGTTGGTCTTAGAGAATATAGTTGTCTTGTTTCTATGTGAAAAGATGAACTCTCTATTTGCTTACTAAATATAGCCTTCCTAGCATTAGCTCTAGAAAAGAAATAATTGTATGTCAACCAAATATGATCTCCTAAGGATATAAGTTGAAGAATATGGAATCTAACAGCTTATTCATTGTAAGAACTCCAGCACAGAACACTTATGCTAATATCGCTTGCAGAGGTTCTGCAAGTCAAAACCTCTGACCTGAAAGGCCGTGTTTCACATTGATTGCAAAAGCCAGCTTTTAGGCTGCACAGCTGGGTGTCCCATTGGCCTGCTGACATTGAGTCTATTCTGACTTATAACTATCCCACAGTACTGAGTAGAACTGCCCCACTGATTTTCCATAGAGCTGTTGATAGATTCTGTTGGCCTTTATCTTCTAATTAAAACTTCTACAAGCTTTAGAATGTAGAATTTTTCGAACCTCAAAAGAACAAAGTGGTGATGGTTATGAGGAAAATTTCTCCTATTATGGCTGGAATCTCTCTCCCAATTCCACAGCACCTTTGAACAGGATCAGAATATCTTTCCAAACTTACAGTCTTTCACAGGGGCAAAAGACACAGTGTAGAAGGTAAGCACAGGCTTAGTCGTGCTTACTACTAATCTGCAGGGAACAATTTGTGTGACACAGTGAAAAACATGTGCAGTTGTTCACTGCAGACTAGGAAGTATATACAAGTAAGTCTGTGCTTGTCTTTGCTTATTGGGTAATACACCCTTGGTAAAACAAGAAAAACCCAAGACTCTTACCACCAATAAAAATTAAGAGAGATGTAGATACAGTAGCACATTCAGAGGAGAGTGGTGAACGTAATTCCAGAAATCTTAAGTGCAAACATTTGTAGGAATGGATGACTATTCCTACAGGAGTAGTAACCTCCAAGAAAAGAGATTCAGAGACCCCTATAAACCAAATAGAAGAACATGAACTTTTAGCAAACTCTCAGGCTTGGAATTTTGATTCAATGGGCAGCATGGCCCTGAGAAAATTAATTAAGTTGCTTGAGTCTCAGTTTCAACATTTGTTAAAAGGAGATAGTTTTATTTAAACTACAATGATGTTGTGAGGATTAAGCTAATATTAAGTAGCATGTAGATTGATTTTATGGATAACTGTAAGATAATGAATCTAGAATAATTTTAATTACATGTGAAACACTTTACACACGAGAACTGTATAGAATGAAATTGGCTGCTTCTCTTTGGTTGAGGGATTCAGTCATAAGCATGGTGGAGGCAATTCAAATGTCATCAGTATATGGTTAGACCATGTAACATTTAAGATCCTTCCCATGAGGTCTGTATTTGGCCAGTATCAGCAAATAGAGTTGTGTATCAGTTTTCCATCTTTATTCTCATTCCCATTGAGAGATTGCATGTGTCTATACATAAGCTCTGGATGCATAGTGGTTAGGTACTCAAGACTAACTGAAAACTTGGTTGTTTGAACTCAGTAGCTGCTGTGTGGGAGAAAGATACGTCAGTCTGCTTCTGTAGAAATTATGACCTTGGATACTCTACGGGGACAGTTCTACTTTGTTCTGCAGGATCACTATGAGTTGAAGTTGACTCCATGGCAGTGGGTTTGGATTTTGGTTCAGTACATAAATTGGTAAAGGTGTGAAGGGGTCAGGAAAGGCTTATGTACTAACCTAGTCAGAAGTGCAGAGAAGGCTAGGAAGATGAGCGATCCTGCCGTGGACTGAGTCATGGCTAGGCCATGACTTCCAGTACTGTGCTGTTGTCTACCATTGTGTTATCTGATGCGATTTTCCTATGTGTCGTAAATCCTACCTCTGTGATACTAATGAGACAGGATTAGAGGAAGTTTATGTTAGTGAGGTAGCACTCACTCTGCAAGGTTGGGTTGCATCTTCAGTCACTCTCTGTTGACATACAAAAGACAGAAGGGACCAGATTGAGACAGGAGGACCTTAATACCACGAAGCACATCGTGCCAAGAGTAGAGCACGTCCTTTGCACCTGCAGTCCCTCCTCTGATAAGTGCTTAGACTAGGACAAGTGTGATGACGGGGACCTTTCTTCAGAACCAACAGAGAGACCAACCCTTCTCCTGGAGCTTCCACCCTGAATTTGGACCTCTAGCCTTCTAGACTTGAGAGAATGCACTTCTGTTTGTTAAAGTCATCCACTTGTGATATGTCTGTTACAGCAGCACTAGGCAACTCACAGATCCAAACGGGTCCTCCTATTGTTAGTTTCCAATGAATGAGTTCAGACTTAACGCAGTTCTGTGTGCAGTAGAATGAAATATCACCCAGTCTTTAACATACTAAAAAACAAAGACATCACCTTGTGGACTAAGGTGTACCCAACTTAAGCCATTGTCTAAGTCAATTAGTACTGCTTTACCAGAAATACCACAAGTGGATGGCTTTAACAAAGAGAAATTTATTCTGTCACAGTCCAGTAGGTTACAAGTCCAAATTGAGAGCATCAGTTCCAAGAAATAGCTTTCTGTGTTGGCTCCGAAGGGAGGTCTTTGTTGTCAGTCTTCCCCTGGACTGGGAGCTTCTGAGGGACAGAGACCTCAACTCCTTTCCAAAGGACATTCTCTGCTCCTAGCACCAATTCTTGGTGGAATAAGGTCCCCAAATCTCTACTTGCTTCCCTTTCCTTTAGATCTCAAGAGATTGCTTCAGAGCACAGTAGTCTTTTACACTGAGTCCTGCCCCACCAACATAACTGCCATCCATCTTCAGGGGCAGGATTTACAATGTGGAGGGACAACACATAATCCTGGGACTCATGGCCTAGTCAACTGCTGCACTCGTTTGAGTGGGACACAATGCAACCCATGGCAGCCATGGTATTTTCAGTTGCCTCGTATGCATGCAGAAACTGGGCAATGAATAAGGAAGAATGAAGAACTGATGCACCTGGATTATGACGTTGGTGAGGAATATTGACTATACCATGGCCTGCCACAATAATGAACAAATCTGAGTTGGAAGAAGTACAGCCAGAATGCTCCTCAGAAGCAAGGCTGGAGAGACTTCATCTCATACACTTTAGACATGTTGTCAGGAAGGAATAGTACCTGGAAAAGGACAGCATGCTCAGTAAAGTAAAGGGTCAGTGGAAAAGAGGAAGCAGAAAGCCCTCAATGAAACGGAATGACTTAGTGGCTGTAACAACAGCCTCAAACACAGCAACAAGCATGAGGAAGGCACAAGATTGGGCCGTCTTTCATTCTATTGCAGACAGATCTGATCTGAGTCTGAACTGTTTCAGTGGAAACTAACAATAGGAGGACCCGTTTGGATCTGTCTGAGTTACCTAGTGCTGCTGTAACAGACATACCACAAGTGGATGACTTTAACAAATAGAAGTTCATTCTCTCACAGTCTAGAAGGCTTGAAGTCCAAATTCAGGGTAGAAGCTCCAGGAGAAGGGTTGGTCTCTCTGCTGGTTCTGGAGGAAGGCCCCTGTCATCACACCTGCCCTGGTCTAGGAGTATGGTATGGTATGGTAACAGAGGAGGGCTTGCAGGTTCAGAGGACATTCTCTACTCTTGGCACTGCTTGCTTCCTGGTAATGTGCTGCCTGCCAGCTGGGAGCTACTGTGTCCTAGCCCCCTTGCCCACTAGTCCCCCCTCTCCCCATGTTTTGTACCTCTCTGCTTGGCTCCTGGAAACTATTTACAGAATAATAAGAACTATTCCTTGAAGATGTTAGCCCACACTAAGCTATCTGTAATACAATAGGCCCAAAGCTAGAGCTATTTCCTTGAAACTGTTTACAGGTTAATGGCTTAGGGTAAAACTATTTGCATGTCCCTGTCCTCTGTTTGAAAGCAAAAACTTCCCTGCACTCTGTAACCAATCAAAATAGAAAGATCATGATCACTTTTCACAATGTCCCTGCCCTGTTGACTTCCTATCTGTAAAGCCTATATATAAAGCTTGTGTTAGCAGACCAGTGTCCATGATTCTCCGTCAGAGATCATGGTTCCACCTGGCCCCAACTTTACCTTGTGTGATGTGTTTATTTGTTCTTGTATGATTGACGTGTTTTCATGTGTGACTGAAATTTCTCATCCTTTCACCTATCCACTGAGGCCTCAGTCCTGATCCAACACTAGCCGCTGGAATGTCGGACACGACAGTAACGAGGTCCCCATGTCTCTCTGGTCCCTTCTCTCTTTTATGTCTCAGCAGAGATTGATTCAAGAGATCTTTTGCTGTAGATGTTCTCAGTGCAATGTGTTATTTGATTTCTTCACTGCTGTTTCCTTGGGTGTTGATTGTGGATCCAAGTAAAATGAAATAATTTTTTCAGTTGCAAATCAGGAAACATGCTTTGTCATAACTTTGTAGACATTTCATTTATGAAAAGAACAAAATTAACAATGGTAGGCGTGCTTGCAAAAATGACTAGGACTTGTCAGACTTGTGGGCGTATTGTTCTTTGACTTGCACTTTGATGATATACAGAAGTCTGTTTTAAGGAACATTTTTCTGGTTATTATTGCAGCTGCAACAGTGGCTGAATTACAAAGGAAAATACTCTTAATGAAATATTTGAGGGCTGTTTGAAAGACCTGTCTGGAGAAGGAAAATACATCCCGGCAAAACAAATATTATGATTGCTATGGACCTGTCAGGAGATACTATTTTTTTCTCTGAAAAGATAATTATTTTGTTTGAGCATTCCTAGTTTTGCAGGTTGACTAAGTTGGAATCAGTGTTGAATGAGTTTTTTGTCCTGTCTTACTTTTTACCTGTCTTGATTTATTTATAATTTCTTCCCCCATTCGCAGTTACATATCTGCAAGACAAATGAGCCCTAGAAGTTTGTGAAGAATCTGGGTCTCAACTCTAGAGTCAAGGTTTAATTTTGGCTTGTCTGTAGACAAAACAGCTAGCTTACACACACAGGTTTTTTGTTTGTTTATTTGTTTTTCCAGATTTTTTTTTTTGTGTGGTTAAGTGAAAGTATACAGTTGAAATCTATTTTGCATGCCTGCCTGTTTGCAGCAATTTCTGCTCAACTTCCCCCATGACAGCATGCTCCTCTTTTTCATTTTGTACTTGTTGTATCTTCTTAACAAGCTCCTGCCCCCTCCTCTCCACCTTCTTCTCTTCCATTTAGATTCTGTTCTCCTTGTCTGAATTGTCTCATTTTAAATTTATTTTTAACAACTTTATTGCAATATAATTCAAGTACCATACAATTCACTAATTTAAAATGTATATTCACAGAGTTGTGTATCCATCACTACAATCAGTGATAGAACATTTTTATTACACCAAAAAGAAACTCTGTTCCCGTTACCTGTTAACTCCCAATCCACCCATTCTCCAGCCACAGGTAATCACTAATCTACTTTCTATCCCTATATATTTGTCTATTCTGGAAATTTCACATAAATGGAGTCATAATATGTGATCTTTTGTGACTAAGTATGGGGTATATTAGAAGTTTCTTCACTATCTATGCAACTTTACTGTAAACCTTTAAACTGTTTTAAATTTTAGGAAAAATATGAAAAATATATGTTAGAAGAAACTTCCACCTATTCTTACATTATAAAAATTATCCCCGGAATCTCTCATGTGTAATAGAAAGAAATAATTATAACTTAATGATTTACAGTGTTCACTTATAATCAGGCATGTTTGGAAACTGATGAAAATCAGTGAAAATGTAAACTTTCAATTTTTGGTTTTAAATTCTTCTTCCTAAAGTCAGACTCCTAATCATTAAAAAAAAGAAAAAAAATGTTGATGCTGACTCACAGTGATCCTATAGGATGAAGTAAAACTGCCTTCTGGGGTTTCCAAGGAGGGGCTAGTGGATTCAAACCACCAGCCTTTTGGTTAGCAACTGAGCTCTTAACCACTATACCACCAGGGTTCCAGAATCCTGTTTATAGATGGATTAAAAAAGCCAGTCTGTCTGCCTCTAACGCCATTCAGTGGAGCATTTCTGCAGAATATTACTTAGTCTTCCAGGCTTCGAACTTAAGGGCAGCTGACTACCTTCAGAGCCAAGTCTGAGGCAGTTTTTTGAAAACAAGCACAGAGTTTCTTTGAAGAATTAAAATTTGCTTTTAAAATGTAAGACAATTTTGTATTCTGCTTAGTAATGGCTGTTAATGTTACATCAGTGAACTGAAATGATCTTTTGGTTAGCAGCTAAGCTGTGAAATGATCAACTGCATCTGTGGAAAGGATCATAGAAAACCTCAGTAGATTAGAACAAGATTAGATTAGAACAAGACCAGAAGCCAACTGCAGAACAGACCATCTGTTGGTCATGTGCAAGGTCAGATTAGAGCTGAAGAAAATTAGAAGAGTTTCATAAGAGCCAAGGTACGAACTTGAGTATGTTGTTGTTGTAGTTGTTAGGTACCACTGAGTATATTCTGACTCATGGCAACCCAGTGCACAATGGAACAAAACATTGCTGAGTCTCCCTCCATGCCCACAATCATTGTTATGCTTCAGCCCATTGTTTCAGCCACTGTGTCAATCTATGTCATTGAGGGTCTTCCTGTTTTTCATTGACCTTCTACTTTATCAAGCATGATGTGCTTTTCTAGAGATTGATCCCTTCTGACAATATGTCCAAAGTGTGTAAGATGTAGTATTGCTGTCCTTGCTTCTAGGGAGAATTCTTGTCCTTCTTCCAGGACAAGTCTGTTCAGTTTTTAGACAGGACACAGTATACTCATTATTATTCTCCAACACCACAATTCAAAGGTATCAGTTCTTCTTCTGTGTTTCTTATTCATTTTCTAGCTTTCATATGCATATTAAGCAACCGAAAACATCATGGACTGGGATCAGGTGCACCTTAGTCTTCAAGGTGACACCTTTGCTTTTCACATTTTAAAGAGGTCTTTTGTAGCAGATTTTCTCAATGCAATGCATCCTTTGACTTTTTGACTGCTGCTTCCATGAGTGTTGATTGTGAATCCCAGTAAAATGAATTCCTTGACAACTTCAGTCTTTTCTCTGTTTATCGTATTGTTTATTGGTCCATTTATGAGGATTTTTGTTTTCTTGATGTTGAGTTGGAATCTATACTGAAGGCTGTGGTCTTTGATCTTCATCAGTATGTGTTTCAAGTCTTCTTCAATTGAGTACATTCCACCTGAATTTGGAACCCATCTCAAGAATGGATTTGACACACAGAGCACTAATGACTTGAAGATGACATGAGATGTGAAATTATACCAGAGACACCAAACATGAAGCAAGAGATTGTTAAAAACAAAGACCAAAATGGATGTCAGAAGAAACTCTGAAACTTCGTCTTGAATGTTGACTAGCTAAAGCAAAAGGAAAAAAAAAAATGATAAAGTAAAAGAACTGAGCAGGAGATTTCAAAGTTAGGTATTATAATCATGTGTGCAAAAACTTGAAGCTGTAAAACCAAAAAGAAAGAACACACTGACAGAATTGAAGGAAAGAATATCAAGATTTGAGTTGCAATACTGAAGTATTCTACAGAGAAAATGTTAAACTGTGGGAAGCATCAAAAATTATGTAAGCAATACACAGAGTCACTATACAAAAAGAATTGGTTGACATTCAGCCATTACAGAAGGAAGTGGATTATCAGGAATCTGTGATACTGAAGGTAGCAGTCCAGGCTGTGCTGAAGGCAGTGGTGAAAAACAAACTTCCAGGAATTGATGGAATACCCTTTGAGATGTTCCAACAAATGGATGCAGTGCTGAAAGTGCTCACTCATCTATGCCAAGAAATTTGGAGGACAGCTACCTGTCCAACTGACTGGAAGAGATCCATATTTATGCCCTTCCAAAGAAAGGTCATCCCACCAGATGTAGAAATTATCAAACAATATCATTAATATCACACGCAGGTAGAATTTTGCTGATGATCATTCAGTAGCAGCTGCAGCACTTCAACAACAGGAACTGCCAGAAATTCAGGCCAGATTCAAAAGAGGGTATGGACCAATGACGTCATTGGTAATGTCAGATGAATCTTGGCTGAAAGCAAGGAATACCAGAAGGATGTTTATCTGTGTTTTATTGGCTGCAAAGGCATTTGACTGTGTGGATCATAACAAATTATAAATAACATTGCAAAGAATGAGAATTACAGAGCACTTAATAGTGCGTGTGAGGAACTGTGCTTAGATAAAGGCCATTCATTGAACAAAACAAGGGAATACTGCATGGTTTAAAGTCAGGAAAGGTAAGTGTCAGGGTTGTAGCCTGTCACCATACTTATCCATTGTCTAAGCTGAGCAAATAATCTAAGAAGCTGAATTATATGAAGAAGAATGAAGCATCGAGTTA
Source organism: Heterohyrax brucei (assembly GCA_028571685.1). NCBI lineage: Eukaryota > Metazoa > Chordata > Mammalia > Hyracoidea > Procaviidae > Heterohyrax > Heterohyrax brucei. Next base: position 64,617,828 of record CM053152.1, read on the forward strand.
GAAGGACAACTCATTAACAACCTGAGCTATGAAGGTGACACAATCTTGCTTGATAAAAGTGAAGCAAACTTGAAGCAGTTGCTGTTGAAGGTGGAAGACTACAGCCTTCTGTATGGATTATACCTCAGTCCAAAGAAAACAAAAATTTTCACAACTGGACCAGTAATATCATGGTAAACTGAAAATATTGAAGTTGTCAAGGATTTCATTTTACTTCAATCCACAATCAACACCTATGGAAGCAGCATTCAAGAAATCAGATGGCAATTGCATTGGGCAAATGTACTTTGAAAGACCTTCTTAAAGTAGTGACAAGCAAAGATGTCACCTTGAAGATGAAGGTGTGCCTGATTCAAGCCAGGGAGTTTTCAGCTGCCTAACATATAGGTGAAAGCTGGACAATGAACAAAGGAAGACCAGGGAAGAACTGATGCTTTTGAATTGCGGTGCTCACAAAGAATATAGAATATACCACAAACTACCAAAAGAACTAACAAAGCTGTCTTGGAAAACGTACAACCAGTGTGCTCCATAGAGGAAAGGATGGTGAGACTACATCTTACATACTTTGGTCATGTTGTCAGAAGGGATCAATCCCTAGAGAAGGGCATCATACTTGGTTTAGTAGAGGATCAGTGAAAAAGAGGAAGACCCTCAATGAGAGGGCTGTACACAGTGAGTGGGATGGGCTCAAGCATAGCAACAATCGTGAGGATGGTTACTGTACAAGTAAAACCTGTTTCTTGTTTACCTAATGCTTGTGTGGGATCTGCTTGATCCAGGTGCATACTTTATTATGAAGGACCACATCCTCTTTCTCGGTTCAACCTGAGGTCCTAGAAGGGACGTTGGAGCATCTTAACGTTGTTGTTGTCATTAGATGCGGTTGAGTTTTTTCTGAGTCGTACTAACCTTATGTATAACAGAATGAAACACTGCTTGGTCCTGTACCATTGTCACAATCATTGCTATGTATGAGCCCGTTGTGTGACTATGGTGTCAGTCAACTTGCTGAGAGTCTTCCTCTTTTTTGCTCTCTACCAAACATGATGTATGTCTACAGGGACTAATCTTTCCTGATAACATGTCTCAAGTATGTAAGATGAAGTCTTAACCATGTTCCCTTCTCTGATAGTACTTCTTCCAAGACAGATTTGCAGTCAGTATCAGTTCCCAACTGCTCTACACTTACTTACTCAGTACTTAGAAGGCAAGCCTTTGCTTGGAGGGAAAGTTTAACTTAAGGCTTCTGGATCTGTTAACCTCTAAAAATCCAGAGGAGTGGGCATGGCTGCAATGTTGGAAGTGTGCTCTAGCTTCTCGATACTCAGTGCATCTTCCAGTTCTAGTCAGGTTTCTAATAAGCCTAACTACAAAGAAAGACAATTACAGGTATGACTTCTACAATATATAATGCAAACTGGATAGAATATAATAGATTAATTAGAGAACATGGTGTGAATTTGCATCATGCAGACATCAATTGGCTATAATATGATCGAGTTCAGGAACTAGCACCTTGGGGATCAGGAAGAAATGTTTATTGGCATGGTGCATAAATGTGCATGTTCCCAAGGTCTGAGTGGCTAGCTACTCCACTAGCCTCTGGTTCATTTTTCTCTAAGGCGTGGATCCTAGGGTGGTGGGAGTGAAGTGAGGTAACAGAAAGCAGGGTTGGCAGCCAAGGCTCTTTATTCATGGGTCACAGGCAGAACTTAGATAAGGGCTCAAATAAGCTCATTTATAATTATTGTAGGTACTGTGGATTTGGCCTTCAAACTGTGGCAACCCCATCACAACAGAACAAATCACCTCCTGGTACTGCACCATCTCCACCATTGGGTGCAGATCAGACCTCGGTGATTTACAGGGTTTTTACTGGCTGACTTTTGAAAGTAGCTCTCCAGGCCTTTCTTCCCAGTCCTTCTGAGTCTGGAAGCTCTGCTGAAATCTGTTCAGCCTCAAAGCAACATGAAAGCCTTCACTGAGAGGTGGGTGGTGGTTGTACATGAGATGAGTTGTTTGGGAATAGAATCTGGATCTCCCACATGGATGATGACGGTTCTGTCACTGACTATAACTACCCCTCTAAGCTCTCTTAATTATTTGCAGTTCTTTTCCAGCCTTATGAAATCTTGGGCTTAAATGCCATTTATGTTGCTTTTAGTTTACAGTAGTTACAGAATCCCAGTATCCGGTGGCTTTGCAAATCAATCAAGAACGAAAACCTGCACCTCCCAGTGACTCAATGAGACAGCAAGGGTTAAGCAGATAATGCCAAATGCAAATAAAAGCAGGAATTCCAACAGATATTCTCCCTCTCTTCCAAACTCCCAGCTTCATTTATCAAGGAAATATGTGTGCTGCTAAGAATAATCATGGAAAGTCTTTCCCTTTTTACAATTCACAGAGGGCAGTATAAAAATTAATTCTCAACTTTCTGAAAGTAAGTTAAAATGGCATTTGTAGAAAAGTGGGAAGTTGACTCCAACATCTCTTTAGAATGTGTGCAGGTCTCCATAACATAGGGTCAAGCAAACAAGGAATGAAATTCATACATCTAATTGCCCAGCATTGGTCTTCAAACAATAACTGATTGGTCTCTGGTCATGTGCTCATTCTAGGTCCAGGTTCTGTGCCAGGGATAAAGGGGTATTTTGATTAGCCAGACTGTGCCATTCAACTCTAATGTGACCTTTTAAGCAAGACTCTTTAATTGACAGACCTGCCAGAAGCATATATAGCTATGGAAAAGCAGCTTCAAAATACGGAGAGAATACAGACAGAGCAGAAAATAGTGTAACAGATGCTCTGTCTGTAAGATATGGGAAGGAATGTGTTGAAGGGCTTATTGACAAGGAGTCACTAAGATTGGCAGTTTGAACCCTCCATGTACTCCTTGGAAACTCTATGGGACAGTGCTTTTCTCTCCTATAGGGTCACTGTGAGTCAGAATCAATTCTACGCCAGTGTTTTTTTTTTTTTTTTAAGTGACCTGAGTTATGTAGTCCTATCTATCTGCAACTTTCCAGTTGCATAACATTGGATATGCTACCTAACCTCGCTGAATCTTAGCTCCTAATCTAAGGTGACAGTGAAAACAATTGATTTCCATCTTAAAAAAAATTAAAACATGTTTTGTTAATTGTCACTGCTAAAGTCATCTAATAAGCATCCAACTCTGAAATTCACAACTGCCACAAACACCATTCTTGCGGTTGTGTTAATCATAGAACTTTTCCCCTTCTTTTTGACCTGTGCTGTGCTTACTCTGTCAATATTCTAACACAAGCCCCCATCAGTATCAGTTCATATCACCCCGTTTATACATCAAAAAACAAGAAAACCGCTTCACATACACTAGAAAAGCTATGCTCAGAAAAACAGATGATAAAAATGTTGGCTAGGACTTAAGAGACATTGGAATGCTTATATGTTACTGGTAGGAATGTGAAATGGTGCAACTACTGTAGAAAATGGTTTGGCAGGTCTTCAAACAGTTAAACATAGAATTAGTCTGTCACCCAGCAACTTTGCTCCTAGGTGTAGACACTAAAACTTCAAAAGCAGTGATGCAAGTAAATATTTGTACACCAATGTTCACTGCAGCATTATTCACAATAGTTAAAAGGTGGAAATGATGTAAGTGCCCATTAACAGACAAATGGATAAGCAGAATGTAACACATATTCTGATACATGCTGCATATTACATGACTGTATCTTGAAAACATTTTTCCTCTTGAAACGTTAGACACAAAAAGACTTGCAGTATAACCCCACTTCCATGAAATAGAATCACAAATGCATAAAGACATAAGTTTGTTCACGGTTACCAGGAGTAGGGGAGAGAGGTAAGAGCGATTTGTGGCTGAGTTTCTGTTGAGGTGATGAAAAACTTTTGGAAATAATAGTGATAGTTGTACAACATTGTTGTAGTTGTACAACATTGTTGTTGTTGCTAGGTGCCATTGAATCTGTTTTGACTCATAGCAACTCTCTGTACAATAGAGCAAAACACTGCCCAGTCTTGCACCATGTCCATAATTGCTGTGCTTGAGCCCCTTGTTGCAGCCACTGTGTCAGTCCATCTCATTGAAGGTCTTCCTCTTTTTCACCGACCCTCTACTTTACTAAGCATGCTGTCCTTCTCCATGAACCAATTTCTCCTGACAACATGTTTAAAGTATGTAGTCTTGCTATCCTTGCTTCTGAGGAATACTGGTTGTACTTCATCCAAGACACATCTGTTCATTCTTTTAGCAGGCCATGGAAGTGTATTGTGAATGTGATTAAATATGGAATCTTACACTTAAAGATACTTAAAGTGGCAAAATTTGTGTTATTTATATTTTATTAAAATTGAAGTTAAAAATAACAAAACAGTATATAGTGAGAATTCACAGCATTGACAAAGGGTAATATGAAATCATTTTGTTTAACATATTTTAGCTTGAGTTACCTCAAAACCAAACTCAAAGTCTTTCAAGAGATACTGATTCTCCTTGAATGCTAGAAACATATATTATTTGCTGTCATTGTTCATGACAGACTGTCCACAAAGCCATGGATTTGAAAAACATATCTTGACAAATAAAAAAATGTCTTTTGCACAACCGAGTCTCTGTGCTCTCTGCTTCTCACTCACACAGCCTTTTATGCCAACACCACTATCTACCCACCAAAGGCTTCAAAAGTTCAACCACCTGGTTTCATATCACAACTTTGCATTCATAGTGTTGTTGTGGCTCAATGGAATAAAGAATATTAGATAAAAATGGGACACCCACTGTCAGAGTCTCATATTGTTAAATTAGAAAGCATGTACACTGAAGGAATTTTATGGCAAACTGTTCACAACATCATGAACTGTTTCTTTGCAAAGCATTTGAAGATGAGATACAGAGTTGAAATGAAGGCTTTATATAGTAATTCATATTGTGAAGAGACAATGTTAAAAATAAAATAAGCAGAAATAAAATAGAGTAATCCTATGATTTTCAAAGGATAATTTTTGAAGGAAAAATTATAGGGTAATTTTAGTTAAAATGATGTAAGAGTGTAAGTGTAACCATTAGGTTCTATGTTAAACATTAAAATAACTTACTGGAATGTCCAGAGATAAACTGTACCAGCAGTTTTGATGTTAGCTGTAGTCTGTTGGCTTGCCGATCATGCCGATGGCAGTTCACTTTCTATCACTGAGTATTTCAAACTTCGTTATAACAAACACTGGTGACATAGTGATTAAGTGCTATGTCTGCTAATCAAAAAGCTGGAAGTTTGAATCCACCAGGTGCCCCTTAGAAACTCTGTGGGGCAGTTATACTCTGTCCTATAGGGTTGATAGGAGTTGGCATTGACTTTATGGCAATGTGGTTTTTTTTTTTGGTTTGTAACAAATCCTGGTGGTGTAGTGGTTAGGTGCTATGTCTGCTAACCGAAACGTCAGCAGTTCAAATCTGTCAGGTGCTCCTTGGAAACTCAGTCGGCAGTTGTACTCTCTCATATAGGGTCACTATGAATTGGCATTGACTCAACAGCAGTGCGTTGTTTTTTTTTTTGGTTTGCAACAAAACTGTCTCATTTGGTCTGAAGAGTAATGTCTAAACTACTGATGAATGTATTTCACTTTGAACACGCTAATTCTGAAAATGCTCGTATAAAAGCAGTCTTACAATGTACTTATTAGAAGTTTGTTGTTAGTTGCAGTGAAGTCACCTCCAACTCATGGTGACCCCATGTATAAGGGAACAGAGTGCTGCCTGGACCTATATCATCTTTAGGATCATTGGTCATTTGGAAACTTAGTAATTCACAAAGCTTTGAATTTTCACAAGTGTTTTCTACCCAGAACTGTATTTTTCCCAGAACAGTGTTAGGCACCATGTTCTAGTCCATACCTGTTGTAAACCACTGCTTGATCCCACTGTGATGCTTATCTCATCAGCTGACTCAAAACCCAGCAGGAGCCAAGGGAGGGAGCATTTATAGGGGATAGGGATAGAAGCAACTGGGGAGAGACAGTAGAGCAGGGCCCAGGGTGCAAGGCAGCCAAACAGCCGCTCTAGCATTCATGGACCCCTCACCAGACACTGACCCCAAAGGGCTTCCTGTCCCTGGTTATAGTAAAGTGCCTTCTGCCACATTGCTGTGGTAAGGAGTACATTTTCATCAAGATGTACATCCGCGGCACTTGGCTTCGTGGTGTACACTTGTGTTCATTTTTCTTATAGATACATCATAGCTTAAGACATTAATGTTTCAAAATTTCCCATTTTAGGCAGAGAAGCTTTGAGCTATTTTCAATCCATAAGCAGCCCAGGGCTGTCCTCAATTCATCAGAATTCATTCATTCAATTTTTATTGAGTGCTACTTTTGTGCAAGGCACAGGCAAAAATTCTTCAGGGACACCAGGATGACTAAGACATAATTCCTACCCTCAAGAAGTTTAACATCTAGCTGAGGAGATAAAATATGTGCTAAATATGTAAATGTTGAATAACAATAGTATGAAAAAAAAGTGGAAAATAAAAATACCCTAAGAGTCACAGAAGAAATGCTCTTTAAGATCATGAAAGGCAAAGCTTCATTCCAGCTTTCAGGGAGGACAGTAGGGACTAGGAAAGACTTTTTTGAAGAGGCAATAGTGCATGTGTTCAATTTCTTGAACAGATTCTTGGTGGGCGTAAACCATGTACCAGGTACTGTGCTTGCCATTTAGGGTAGATCTTGAGAGAGACTGTGGGTTTGAATGTTACAGCAAATAGGACACAGGGTTGGGAGAAGGGCTGTCAGTGGGATGCTAGAGCTGGCTTGTACTGGCTCATGGGAGGCAAGACTGTTAAATATTCAGGAACTGTGCAAGCAGATAGACCTCTGGTTGAAATCACCACTGTGAGAGTTTGCCGTGGAAATTGGCACTACAATTCAAGTGCCTAATTCTCCCAGCCCCACACCCGGACCAAGTAAACTTCTGTCAGCATGAATGTGTCCCATGCAGACAGTAAATGATAACTTACTAATTAGTCGTGTGATTTCCAGTTATCACCTTCCTGGTCTATGGCTTTTCTCATATGTAGAAAATTTGATATTTAAGTCTTTCTAGTGTACTATCCTATTATCAGAGGGAAAGTGGGACGTGAAGTCAGCTCTGAAAGCCAATGAAGAAAGTGTTCCTAGGAGCAAGGCATTTCTCCAGCTGCCTGCTGCAAGCTGGCTGGGCTGGTGCTCAGAGACAAGTGCTAATATGTATTGACCTTGATCTCTGGGCTATAATGAGGGGCTGCCAGGAGGTGGCTTTTCCATAGAAGTGCTGTTTTCCCTGCTTATGAGGTGTTCTGAGGCAACTGACTAGAGCCTTGAGCTGGAGAAATTGGGAGTCCCATTTCATCTCCCCTCATTCTTTGTCTCTCTGAAACCTCAGAGCAAGTAATTTAACCTCTCAGTGTCTGGCCGACTTCACCTGCAGATTTAGGTACCCTCGTTCCTCCTCCTGCCTCTGGGCACAGAACGTTTGAAGAACCTATATGCCAAGGTCAGGTTGTCTGTGGGTCTTGATAAGATAAATATTGTTAGAATGTACAGCTCTGTTGTCTGCCCAGGACAGGAAGAAGGCCTTTGAGATTCAGTCAGCCTATGTAGCAACATCAGGTAGCCAAGTCATAATAGTATTTGGGTGTAGAGCTGTGGTGGGCTGTTTTGGTCCTCCTGACATCTTCTACTAGGAACACTTGTGTTAGTGCTCCTAGTAGAAGGACATTGTGAGATTTGAAGAAAATCCTGCATAGTTAGCAGGAACTCACCTTTTAACCAAAGGTCAGTGGTTCAAATCTACCAGCAGCTCCATGGGAAAAAGACATGGCAGTTTGCCCTAAAAGCTCCATGGGACAGGTCTACTCTGTCCTGTGGGGTTATTCTGAGGCACAGTCAACTTGATGACAGTGGGTAGTGGACATTTTGTACAAGTTTCTGTCAGGGGCCTTGCCTGTCTTTTTTGGAGGCCTTTTTCCTAAATTTTCATTGTCTTGCTTAGTGAGCAAAAGCAAGGCAATGTGTTAAGGAGTGGATATCAGCAATCTATGAATGGGAATGTGGTTCCTTCTCCATTAAAATCGACTAGAAGATTTTAAGAGTAATTGTTTTCTTGTTAAACCGTTTCTCTATGAAGTTTCAGAGTAACCAAACTAAATCCCAGTTCCTTGGAATGGCTTTTGATGCCTTCTCCGTGCAACTCAGTCTTCCCCTACTTCCCAGTGAGTATTTTGGGCTCAAATGTCATCTGTCATCTACTGAGTAATACAGGTCAGGTCACCACCATGTCTCTATGCTTTAATATTTCCATCAGTGAGGGGATGTTTTAGCCCTGGTCTGTGCCCGGTTGCTATCAGACATACTTTTAATTTAAACTGCTCTGCCTTCCTGTGTGTTCAGGTCAACTGAATTCTTAGTGGGGGTGTCTGCAGGAAAGAGTTGGCAGGAGATAGGTGGGTGAGTGAAAAGGAGAAACAGGGGTGCTTCCTTCTTTCTCAGGGGTCGTCTTCAGAGAGCGGAGTCCCTGGTGGAGCAGCTGATTAACTGAATGGCAGCTGACTGAACGGTTGGAGGTTCAGGACCATGCAGAGTGCCTCAGAAGAAAGACCTGGTGGTCTGCTTCTAAAACTCATCCATTAAAAACCCTATGGAGCACAGTTTACCTTGACAAACATTAGATCACCATGAGTCAGAATCAGCCGGGTGGCCTCTAGTTTTGTGATCTTTAGAGCCCCTAAGTCTTTCCTGTGTGACCCTGGATGTGGATGGACTCCTGTAATCCTATCTGCCCTGCTTTGTCCCTCATTGCCTGCTGTGGCCAATATTTAGGCTTTCCCAGTTCCCTGTTTTTAAAGCATCCATAGTTATAAATATTTAAAGCTGTGTGTTCACCTGGTTAAGTCCTCAGTGATACAGATTTAATGGTGTACTGGTTTATAAGGACATTGTGAGATTTGAACAGAATTCTGCATAGTTCTTAATAGGTTAAGTGCTCAGTAAAGGTCCATGGAATCCCACACTTTCTTGTCTCCAAGCATTTATTCAGGATATTTATTCTACCTGTGCTCAAAGGCACTGGGTTTTTTGTTGGTTTGTTTGTTTTGTTTTTTTGTGGGGCGGGGAGGGTTATGAAGCTTCTTTGCTTTTGCTTCTCAGCATCACCATTTTTTACACTTGAAATTCTGAACAATGGTCGAAGTTCAGTGCAGATGCTGCTGACTTTATAAAGCTTCACTCATCCCTAACCAGACAGCATTTTTCTTGTTCTTTTCCCATAGTACTTAATGGACATATCTCTGATAAAATTTAGCGTGTTCTCCCAAATAGTAAATTCTTTCAAAATTTATCTTCTGCTAGTGTGTAAGGTTCTTGCCGTCTCTTTGATCTTTGTATGCCCACTAAATCCCCAACATCAGAAAGTACACTTAAAAATATCTGTTGAAATAAATAGGAATGCCCTTCTTGCTAGTTCTGTCCACAGCTTGTGTTGGATGCATTCCTCAATAATATTGGAAGCTCCTTGAAAACAGTACCTGGCCCATCCTTTTTGGGTTTACTGTTTATATCAGAAGACCATCAGATATTATATCAATCCTAAACTCAATAGATGCCCCATACTAATGACATTCATATCAAAATGTATGGGATTTTAGAAAATGATTGGCTTTGTAAAATGGATAATAGATGATCAGATGTCTGATTTGTGTTATCATGTGGGACCCATGAGCATATTTATATGAGACTCTACGCCTAGTGTCTAGAATTGTCACATTATAGGTGCTCACTGAGTGTCTCTTGAATGCTTGAACATGTGTTTTGAGTAAGCCTTTAGAGAAAATTATATATCTTTAGTTACCCTCTAGAAATCATTCTTTCATGTGAATATTAAATTGATTTTTTTTCTTCCTTTTTTCATAGCCTCATTTATTATTTTTAAGAAAAACTCACTGTCGGGCTACTTCTTCTACTTTTTCATCTTTGTTGTTGTTCTTGTTCCAATATGTTGCTCATAATTCCTATCCCTCTGATGAAAAGCTTGTTCAAAATATGTGGTGGTTCTGATTATCCGTGAAATATTAATGACAATGAAGACAGGACATAAGAAGACTCCCAGGCCTTGGAATGAAGGCTTTTCATTTTCTTTTTCTGTAAACTTCACCCAACTTGTCTCCTTGTTCCTTCTTTAGTCCCTCTACCTTCCCACAACCCTCCCTGGCCACCAGCCCGCTCTGCATTTGGGTCCAGGTGGAAGGAGCTGAGAACAGATGATCAGTGAACATTACAAATGAAAGAGAACTTAGGCTTATAACCTAGTAAAAACCTCCTGCGCTAAGTTTGGTTGTTTTGGTTTTTATGGAGTAAGAAGCTGTGGCCAAGGAAAGGGCAGCTTTTAAAATTGTGTTTTGAGTGGTTTGTATAAAAGAATTGATATGTATTTATATACATATAAATACATGTACATGTACATATTCATAAGGGATATAAGCTTTCAATAATAATTTTAGAGATTTTAAAATCTAACATTTTTGTTATTCAAAGGAAGTAAAACAGTATATAGTCAGTAAACAAGGGAATTGTCACACTGTAATTATGAATGGAACTGAAAAAAAACTGCCAGTGTGCACTGAATAAAGCAATTTTCTCATTCTCTCCCCACCCCAAAACAAGCCCTCCAAATCTCAAAAGAAATTCACAGCAGAGCCCAAATTGGATTCCCAGTGAAATTGCAAGCAGTGGTAATAATTTACATTGTCCCTGGCAGCATTGGACCTGCAGGCATTGTCTCTTTGAGCTGTGTCAGGCCCCATTCCTAGCACACCAGCTAATTAAGGACAAAGATCCTTGGTGACACTTGGAATGCAGTGGCTGCTCTAGTTTTTCTTATTCTGACCCTTCCAGCTTTTGTAACTTATCTGGTCCTCATAGAGAAAATTTTCTGTGCTTAGGCAGTATTTTTCTTAACCTCACTAAGCCTTAGAGAGGTGAGCTCAATTTCCCTGGAGACATGGTCCAGGCTTCTGTCAGCTTGTTTCATCTTCCCTGGGGTCTCTGAGCCAGGGGTTCTTCCACAAACTATTCCTTTCCATTGGGCGTCCTTGCCGAGATTCATGATACAGTAAAAGGAGCTGTGTTAACTGCTCTGTGAAGGAAAATGAGACTCTGCCAAATTTAAAAACTACAGGAGATTTTTACTAAGTTGTAAGCCTAAGTTCTCTTTCCTTTGTAGTGTTCACTAGTCATCTGCCCTCAGCTCCTTCCACCCAGACCTAAATGCAGAGCGGTCTGGAGGCCAGGGAGCATTGTGGGTGGGTAGAGGGACTAAACAATGAACAAGGAGAAAAGTTGGGTGAATACTTTGAATGAATAAAAAGATTAGCAGGTTAAATACTATGAAGTCAGACACTAGATTGATTTAGAATATACAAGACTCATCCTAATTATAGGTACAAGGTAGCAGAAAGCTGAATAATTCCCATACAGTCCTTTAATAAGCCAGACATAATTCAGTGACTGTGTATTTTTATTAGTAAAGCTGTATCTTCAACTTAGGTACCATGTACTGTGCAATCATCCACTCTGGGCTCTTCCCCTGACTCAGTGACAGTAAAAAGCTGTGGTAAAGAGTATAGGCATTAGATTCAGAGGGACTGGATCTTAATCTTTGCAATGGCTCTTCTTAGCCATATGACTCTGGATGATTTAAGTGTCCCATATCTCAAAATCTTTATTTTCAAAATGGAGAGAATTCTATGCTACCTCAGCGTTGTGGATGGGTGGTGGCGGTGCAATGGGACAGTCGTGGGAAGTACTTACAACAGTGCTGGAGACAATAGTAAGTCAAAGTAGCCGTTATTATAAAGCAGGGCTTCTCAGATTCTCTGTGATGAAGAACCGTTGCTTGCTTGATGAATTTCTAATATGTCCTGAGCCGATTTGTAGTTCTGCTGTGCATGATTGGTATACAGCTTATGCAACATGCAATTGAAAACTTGAGTACAAGAAACACCTGAACCGGTCTATATCTGCTTAGCAGGAAAAGTCTATTAACTACTTTCTTGGATACCAGGGCAGTGTTACTTTGATAAAAGATTTCTAAATGTTTTTGTAATCTCACTGTGGACCCATAACTTACAGTTCATAGGCCAGGACCAATTCCAGGGCCACAGGGATTTAGTAGCACTGTAGTGCAGTTTTACTTTCTTTATTCCTCCTTGTCTGTAAGTGGCTCCCTTTGAGCTACTGAAATTTCTTCATCCATTGTTCAGAACCTGTACAGTCAGTCCATTTGTGATCTTTCAAGCCTTATGTCTCATGACTCCATCTTGCAAACTTGAGGTTCTAGTTCAGCAATTTTCAGACAACTTCAGGGACAAGGTTTAGAGATGAGGATAAAGAACCATTTTCCTTATTTCATCTTCTTTAAAGACTTCTTTGATCATTTCAAATTTTCTTGTTTCTCTGTCACCTGCCTTTTGCCCCAGGGATGTATTCCATCTTGCTGGCTACTTGACTCTTGATACTTTGAGCTGCTTCTGGCATGTAATAAAGGTTCAATAAATATTCCTATTGTAATGTAGTTGTTAAGAGCTCTGGGTGCTAATGAAACGGTCAGCAGTTCGAATCCACCAGATGCTGTTTAGAAATCCTGTGGGGCAGTTCTGCTCTGTTCTCTGTGAGTCAGAACCGACCCAGTAGCAATGGAACAAAGTCCACATTAGTAGACACACTCGATTGTTAAATCTTTACAATTTGAAATTTCTTGCCTTTAGCAAAAAACAGTTCTTGCCTCACTTTTCTTCTAGAATGACTTTTTAATTCCCAGCCATCTTCCCTGTCATTGAATTTTTGGGTTACTATAAATCCATTAAAACACAACTCAAATGGCTTTCTTTCATGTGAGCTCTAAGAAGCTTTCCACTGACTTCCCATTAAACTGTATGTTACGTCTATTACAGTACTTTCTAAAGTGTTTCGTGATTTGTGTTGTATCTCCTTTGATAATTTTCAAGGTCACTAGGGGCAAGACCCCCATGTAATTCTTATTTATATTTTCAAAAGTACTTAACACAGTGTCTGATAGGTAGCAGGCACCTAATATTGAGTTCTGTGGATTTTTTCTGAATTCTTCAAAATATGCTCAGGTTTCAAGAACTAGTGAAAATGTTGCCGCCTTCATAGGGATTTCATTGAACATGAATATTCTACTCTCTAAATCCTTATACTTTTCTTATGCTTAGCCTCTACCATTAAGACAAAAATTCATTCAGGTTTTTATTTCCTTAACAAATGATTGTGTTTTGCTACTATGTGTAGGGAGTTGTTGTAGGTATTAGGGCAGATAATGAAAAAATAAGAAAATCTCTGCCTTCAGTAACTGTACAATAGAATTTTCACCGTGCAATTTTTAGTAGTGGTAATAGTGTGTGTGTGCTTCTTCTACTCGACTTATATACACTTATCTAGAGATCTAAAGGGCATAGATCATAGCGTGCCTCCTACAGAACACTGCTTGGCCTGCAGTGGTTAGTAAATTGTCGATAGAAATGGGCTTAGTTGGTGTTCCACATGCATACAATAGTATATGTGCATGGCATGAGCTTATTATCTCTTATTAGAAGGCAGTTATCTTTCTTTTGTAGTGAAATGTGATAACCGTATGACACAGAAACCATGGCCCACTAATGCAGGTGAGGTCTGACAATGCTGTTATCTTCACCTGTAGAGAAAGTCAGTAATAACCCATGCTCCATAGACCACTTAAATCTGGTGCCTTGAGAAATAATTAGATGCAAATAGAATGTGATAGGAAACATTTACCAGTCAGGTAGAGTAGAAACTTTGTTAATTTGAAATGCAAGGGACCAGAAAAATGAGCTCTGAATTAATTGAGTTTGGATTATCTGATATTTTTATTAAGGGCATTTAGTCATTTAGGCAATAACAGTTGCTGTTTGAATTTTTCAGTGTTGGCCTTTGGAGGCTTTACTGTAAAGCATGATTTCTTATGGCAGTAATGTAATGAACTTACTGTCAACCTTTGCAGCTGGACATACATACCTAGCAGCATGCCAAGACTTTTATCAGTGTATCCGTGTTTCCATTATCAGCCTTTGTTTGATTTCACTTCTGTTTTCATTGATTGCTGCTATCCATGACTCTCTCAAATTAATTCTTATTCCTCTGATAGCAGACCAAACTGATGCAGTCCTTCAGGCAACCAGCAAAAAAGTCTGTATGATGGTCTACTTATATGTCAATTCATCTGAGTGTTTAATTGCATGACTGATCTATCTCTCTATTTACATAAGGAATAGTGTCAAAATCTATTCTTTAGAAAGTGTGTGGAAAGTTCTTTTAAGGCTATTATAAATCATTTTTGAAAGGTACATACTCATAATAACAAATGTCAAGGTTAGACAAAACAAAAACCCGTTAGAATATATTCGTGAGTCATTCAAAATTTGAAAACTCTAATTTGATGGTTTTAATAGGCAAGGAAAAGTCACAGCTCACCGGTAGAACTTAATGTTTGTTTATTCTGCATAGCTAAATCTATCAACAGCCTAGAGTTTAGCAAGAAAGGCAAGATACACATAAGAGGGAACAATACATCAAGAAACTCGGAGCAATATACTGCAAATGTCAAATTAGTGACTGACACAATGCTTGTAAGGATTTAAGGAAGAGATCCTGACTGCAGGTGAGGATAGTACTAATGAAAGTTCAGACGATGTATCTTCTTGGTGCTTCATACAGTGTGGGCGCCAAGCACATGCTTATTGCAGAGCTGATAGGCTGTACTAGTGTAGCAAGACCAAGTTAATTATTAAAAAACAATGCTTACCATTGAGTCGTTTCCAACAGAACGTAATAGTATTGCCCCAGAGTGTATCCAAGGAGCGGTTGGTACATTTGAACTGCCTACCTTTTGGTTAGTAGCCATAGCTTTTAGTCACTGCCCTACCAGGGCTTGCTATAGGGCAGTTCTACTCCATCCTTTATGGTAACTAAGAGTCAGAATTAACTCAGTGACAGTTGGATATTTAATAATTAATGACAGATTTTTATTTTATAAGTTGGTATGCATCCACTTCTAATACAGGGAACATTTCTCTCATTTTCCATATACGGCATTGGGCAACTTAGAGACCTTTTTAAATTTTGTTACTGTTGTTTGGTTTCTTTGTTGTTGTTGTTTTGTTATGGCACTACATTTACATTCTTTTTCTCCTGATTGCATGCTTGCTTACTTTGGACACATTATCAGAAAAAATCAATCACTAGAAAAAGACATTGTCACGGACTGAATTGTACTGCCACCCCCCCAAAAGTGTGTAGCTGTTTGTTTAGATCTCGACTCCTGGTATTGTGTAATGATTCTATACGCTGTGAACCCGGTGTGTATGATGTTAATGAGGGAGGATGGGTAGCAGTTGTGTTGGTGGGGCAGGGCTCATTGTGTTACTTTGTGTTGTGTCTTGAGGCAATGTTTGGGCTCTAAAGAAAAGAGAAACAAGCTCAGTGTTGGGGGTGTCATACCACCACCTAGAAGCAGTGCTTGGAGCAGAGCATGTCCTTTGAAACAGATCAGGGTCCCTGCCTCAGGAGCTCCCCATCTAGGGAAGACTGATAACAAGGGCCTTCCTCCAGAGCCAACGGAGAAAGCCTTTGCCCATCGAGCTGACACCCCACGTTTGAACTTGTAGCAACTGGATAGTGACAGAATGAAATTTCTCTTTTCAAAGCCATCTGTTTTAGTCAGCTAGTGCAGCTCTAACAGAAATACCACAAAGTAGATGGTTTTAACAAAGGAAGGTTTATTCTTACATATTCTGACCAATCTCTTGTCCTCTCCTCCTCTCTCTTGTTTCTTTCTTTTCTCCTCTCTCACTCACTTGCTCTGTAAATTGAAGGCTACAAGTCCAAATTCAGGATGTCTCCTCCAGGGGACAGCTTTCCTCCTTGTTGGCTCTGGAGGAAAGTCTGGTATTGTATCAGTCTTTGTCCGGGGAGCATCTTGGTGCAGGAACCTCAGGTCTGAAGGACGCGCTCTTTTCCTGGTGCTGTTTTCTTGGTGGTGTGAGGTTCCCAATTTTCTACTTGCTTCCGTTTCCTTTCATCTCTTGTAGGATGAAAGGATTAAGGGTGTTGCAAGCCATACTCCAAGGAAACTCCCTTTACAGTGGAGCAGGGAGGTGATCCTATGAAGGGATTCATAGTCCCACCCTAATCTTTTAACATACAGTATAGAAAAATCACAAAATGAAGGACAATCATAAGCTACAGAGAATCCTGGCCCAGGCAGATTACTACACATATTTTTATGGGAACACAATTCAATCCGTGATACCATCCATCAGTGGTATTTCTGTTGCAGCAGCACTAGAAGACTAAGACCAACTTTATGTTTGGTCAAGTTGAGGGTCATCAAAAACAAGGAAACCCTCCATGAGATGAGATGGATCAACACAATAGTGGCAATAGAGGGCTCCAGCAGCAATCGTCCTGAAGATGGCATGGGACTGAGCAACATTTCATCATGTTATATACAAAACAAAATGAGTTAGAGCTGACACAAAGGCAACTATCAACACGACAACAATCTTTTAAGTTACTGCAAGCCCTTGGTCTTTCCGGGTTGGGAGGAATTCTGAGATACGGTTCTATCGCCTTACACGTGTGGAAATGAGTGAGTTGGCCTGTGACCCAGACCTACCCTTTACCTACCACATCAGAGCTCAGGTTCTTTTATTCCCTCCCAGTTCTAACTCCTGGGAGCTGATTTATTGTTCTCTATCACCCTTTGACCCATACCTTTTCAACTTTCCAGGGGACATATTTACACATTTCAGGTGGAGCATGAGCAAATCGTACCCCTTTCTCTTTACAGAAACCGTGATGGTGTAGGGGGTTACGTGCTACCATTGCTAACCACAAGGTCGGCAGTTCAAATCCACCAGGCGCTCCTTGAATACTCTGGGTGTCAGTTCTACCCTGGCCCCTAGGGTCGCCATGAGTCAGATCCAACTTGACAACACTTGGCTTTTCTCTTTTACAAGAATACCAAATGGGTCTTTTGTTTTGTGTCTTGTATACATTTCTCTTTTTGCTCTATTTCTTTTTCTTTCTGTTTTCCCTTTCTCACAGATGTTCTTCTTCAGGTGGAATAGGTGACCATAGAAACTTGGGGTAGTTTCCATTGGTCTTGTATTAAACGAGTATATGAATGGATATATTTTCATGATCCTTCAGACTCCTGCAAGAACTAATTAATGAAAATGCATTTTTGGCTTACAAGGAAGACTAAATTTATAGGCTTCCCCTCAAAGTGGGCAGATTTTAGACCAATGACCTTGAGATGAAGATCTGTGTAACTCAAACCCACTTAGTCAGCCAGTACCTGGACCTCCTTAATAGGTACAAATTATATTATTTATGGGAGATGGAAAGGTCATTCAGCTGACCTGGCTGTATCCTCTGAATGAGCTAGAATTAGCTTCCTCTTTGAGAGTTTCTAATCGGCTCAAGATGGCCTGCATCACTGGGGTTGACTGTTGCTTTATCTACCTGAGGACAAAAGCAGTGTTCTGATATCAGCAGTACTGTTACCCTGGCTGACCTGAATGGCCTGGCTGGTCTTGTCCAGGGCATTGAACCAGTTTTGTCTGGTCTGAACCCCTGCTGAGAATTTGCATTTCCATCCCAGGTATACTGAATTAGTACCTACTGTTTAAGAAGAACCCCAGGTGATTTGTATGTATGATAAATTTTGAAAACCAGAATGAACTGGTTTGAAGCCCTGGAAGGAAAAGTTAAGAGCTGTAAGGGAATACCAGAACAATGATAGTGTGATTGTTACTTCTCTATGTCTTTTACAAGGGATATTTCAAACCCATCTCCTGTTTCCCTCCTCTACCTTATTTCTTCCTTTTCTCCTCTCTCACTCCCTGCTCTGTACGTTTAAGGCAAGTTGCCCTACAGAATATGGATCTGTGGAAGCCTTTTTGCAGGATGAAGGGCCTCTGAAATTTTGATGTTCCGATTCTCAAGGTTGTATTTCTTTCTCCTGAGGAGTTTCTGTACGACATGTCAAGAGCTTCTATCATCTGCTGCTTCAAAGCGTGACAGAGTGGCAGACTGTCCCGCAGGGACTCCACCTACCCACGGGCTGGTTTCCTGATATGTCTTCACCCTGCACAGAATTTCCCTATTACCAGATCCTGGCCCTCCCAAGCTTGTCAGCCGTGAGAATTTTTTTCCTGTGTCTGACCAAGCACATCTTTTACTTCTGTCCTTGCCTCCCAGCTCCTCATCTGCCACAACCAGCGAGGTGCGGAAATGAATGCAGAAGGAATCTGCTCTTCCCTGATGTGACCTGTATCTCACAGGCATAGCCTCACCCGACTCAGACGAGTTTCTCTCAGGAGGCAGTGAGCAAGCGTCTCTTTCGCTTGGATTCCTTTAGTCATGCTGTGTGGCATTTAGACATGCTACACGGCACACAGCCCAGCATCCTGTGTGGATTCAGGTGGGAGATGGACAGCTGCCAACTGCCAGCTCTTGAACCACTTGTAGTTACGCACTACTTGATTACTTTTGTTTGGGTTGGCTTTTACCTTATTGCTTGGTAGCAAATGTAGCCAAGGTAATTTTATTTCTAAGTGTGTTGAACTGGAAAGCAAATTCCAACTGATCCCGCTATACACAGTTGTGTGAGATGGTTTCCCCATCTGCGAAATGGGAATAAAAAAGCCGGTTTCAACTGAGTGGTCTGGCTCATGATGACTCTGTGTGTGTCACTATAGAACTGGGCTCCATAGGGCTTTCAGTAGCTGCTTTTCCAGACATAGATATTTCCAGACATCAGGCCTTTCTTCTGAGGCCTCTCGGGGTAGACTTGAAACTTAGCCATTTGCATCACCCAGCAGGAAGCCTTTACATACTACTTGTCTGTACACTGTGTTACTATATTTCTTTGAAACTCTGCTGAATATGAGAGAACCCTTATTTCCCAGCCAATTTGTTCTACTGCAGATCTCTTAGCATCAAAACTCAAAGAAACATGCATAAACCTTATTGTAGCCTCTTAGGCTAAGTTTGGCAGAATTGTAAAGCAGAGACTATGACTCATTAACAACCTCTGTTATACACCACCTTACTTGCTGAAAATGAAGATTTGAGGCATTTACTGATGAAGATCAAGGACCACATCCTTCAATAAGATTGCACCTCAACATCAGGAAAACAAAAATAACAAAAATCCTCCCCACTGGACCAGTAAGCAGCATTGTCATAAATGGAGAAAGGATAGAGGTTGTCAAGGATATTATTTCACCTGGGTCCACAATCAATGCCCAAAGACACATTGCATTGGGAAAATCTGCTGCAAAGGACTTCTTCAAAGTATTCAAAAGAAAGGATGTCACACTGAAGGCTAAAACGTGCCTGACCCAAGCCGTGGTATTTTCAGTCGCATCCTATGCATGTGAAAGCCGGACTGTGAACAAAGAAGACAGAAGAAGAATTGATGCCTTTGAATTGTGTTGTTGGTGAAGAATGTTGAATGTACAGAGGACTGCCAAAAGAACAAACAGATCTGTTCTGGAAGTGGTATAACCAGAGTGCTCCTTGGAAGCAAAGATGACGAGACTGCATCTTACATGCTTTGGACATGTTGTCAGGAAAGATCAGTCCCTGGAGAAGGACATCATGCTTGGTAGAGTGAAAAGAGGAAAATCCTCGAGGAGATGGATTGACAGTGGCTGCAACAATGGGCTTAAGCAAAAAACACTTGTGGACATGGAGCAAGACCAGGCACTGTTTCATTCTGTTGTGCATAGCCTCGCTATCTCAACGGCACCTGACAGCAATGACGGAAAATTCGTTCAGCTGAGTGATGCAGAAATGCATCATGAGATCCAAACATTCTTTGTGCAATTTGTTGCCAGTCCTTTGAACAATGCAACTTAACATAAAGCCACTTTGTTATCTCCATCCGAGTTCTGCACTGTGGGCAACATGAAGAACTTGGTTTACACTCTGAAATATGATCACTGTATAAAAATGTAGAGCACGTGTGAACAGCCTATTCAAGAGTTTGTCCTCTTTTTTTTCTCTCCCATGTATTCCCTTTTTAAAAACTAAGGGCTGTCTACATGTGTCTGATTGCAAAGGACTCTAACGCAAAAGCACATGACAGCTGAAGCTCTCGTAACACCACTGAAGCAGGTCACTTATGTTAATCCAAACTCACCAGATTAATTGCTCTCTAAAAAACCAACAAACAAGAAAAACAAACCCAAAAACCTGTTGCCATAAAATTAGTTCCAGCTAATAGGAACCCTAGAGGACAGAATAGAACTGTTCCAAAGAGTTTCCAAGGGAGCAGCTGGTGAATTTAAACTGCTCACCTTTTGGTTAGCAGCCAAGCTCTTAAGCACTGCACTACCAGGACTCTGAACCAATAATTCTCAAAGTCATTTCCTTGGAGGAGCTGTATTAGCATTACCTGGAAACCTGTTAGAAATGCATGTTCCTAGGCTCCAGTCCAGACCTCAGGGTAGAGCCTAGAGATCGAGCTTTAACAAGTGCTGATGAGTGTTAAGTTTGAGAATACATTAACCTAAGTTGTTTATTGGAATCACCTGGCAACTTATTTATTTGTTTTTAAATGTTCCAGTTATCTACCCTTAGAGGTTCTGAAGAGCAGCCTCCTAGAATTTTGAAAAGCTCTTCAGGTACAGTAACAGTTGAAAGATCATCTGAAAGTTTGCTAGCACAAGGTTAAGCTTTTGCTAACAAGGACTTCAGAACCAGTTCATTCAGATTTGACCCCTGCTGGGAGCTTGCCTTTCCGTGCCAGGTGTACTGGATCAGAATCTACAGTTTAACAAGATCCTCAGGTGATTATTCTTACATGTGATAAATGTGGAGAACCATGATTCTACTCATGCGTCTTAGAATTGCTCCTGACCAGCAAGCAGTATTATTGTCAACTGGGAACTTGCTAGAAATACAGTTTCAGCAAGGCTTCGAACAGTGTGAGGTTTGAGCACTATGTCTCTGTGAATACGAACAGTTAGCATTTACCAACATGTGTCTGGCTACTTTTTTTTGTTTACAACAGTTTTTAGAAATGCAGCTATAAGAGGTCAGCAAAGAGTGGATGTGAGATCTTTCAGTGGGTTAAATGAGCATTTTGACAACATAGCGTTTCTTTTGGCATGTTTAATGTGATGTTTAACAGACATCCTTGCAGTTTCAGAGGGCACCTTTTAGAATAAAATTCTTTTAAAGAT
This sequence comes from Heterohyrax brucei, assembly GCA_028571685.1. NCBI lineage: Eukaryota > Metazoa > Chordata > Mammalia > Hyracoidea > Procaviidae > Heterohyrax > Heterohyrax brucei. Next base: position 64,639,160 of record CM053152.1, read on the forward strand.
AACTTGTGCACTGTCGCTTGAAGGAGAATCAGCAGAAGCTATAGGATCTTAATTTGGAATTGACATTTTCTATTGTAATTTCATTTCTATTTTTAAATTTTCATTTTGTTTCACTGGAAAAGAAAAAAAAGGCTCAGTTTTAAATGTTACAAGTATACAAGTTGCTTTGTTACAATAAAATAAATGTGCGTGTGCACGCGCGCACACGCACACACACACACACACACACACGATATGTATACTAGTGTTATTGCCAGATGCCCGTGGCCATAGGATAGGGAGTGGGAAGTTTATAGTCCCTTTCTTCTGATGCCGGTCCCTCTTCACCAAGTTGCTGTGGTAGGACTGGGGCTTGGAGGCTCTAGGAGCTGAGTTGGGGTGATTCTCTGTGGGGGGAGGGGAAGGCTGCTTTCCCCATCTGATTGTGAGGAGCTGTCAGTGAGCCCTAGAGATGCATGGCATCCATGTATCTCTACCCAGTGGACAGTAGAGGCCAGAAGATGTCTTCAGCTTCAGGCTGCTGGCAGAGAGCCTCGGTGTGAGAACAGGAGAGTTGGAAGCTCAGGTTTGAGAAGCTACTCAAAAGGTTATGTTTATGCAAGTCACCTGGGGACTCTGTTCCAATGCATATGCAGCTTGCCAGTTCTGAGACATGGCCCCAGGCCAAATGAGCTTTCTGGTGATGTAGATTCTGATGGTGGGGGACATATGTATCCCAGACCACTCCCCTGTGAATGCTTGTAGCTGCAGATCACAGTTTGCAAGGCCCAGTCCTAGCTGCCATTATCAGTTTAGTCAGTTGAGTCAAAAACTTTTGAGAGTTGTGTTACTTGCCAAACATTCCACCCTGCTCACAGCAAGTGTGGTAATTTAGTTAATTGTTTTGAAACTCAATAATACATCGCTATGAAAAGGAAAGGAAACCCTGGGGGCATAGTAGAGTTAAGTCTGCAGTTCAAATCAGGCAGGTGTTCTTTGGAAACTGTGGGACAGTTCTGCTGTGATCTCTAGGGTCACTAGGAATCACACCTGATTTGATGGCAGTGGATTTGGGGTTTTGGGGGGGACATGAAAAGAAAGTTTTTTTCCCCTGTATTTATATTGAAAAAAACAGAGAGCTTTTGAAAATCTCAATAAAAGCAAACTACCCTAGAAAAAAAAAAATTAAAAAAAAAGATGTCCAGTTAATGTAGACAGGTGTCTTTGTAAAAAAAAAACCTAGATAAATTCTATACTTAACAATGCTGTGTCAGGGATTTTCAAATTCTTGTTGAGAGAACCTGAAAATGTTGGAGGATGTAGCTGTGGAATACAGTGATATAAAATTCCAATCAGTGGACCCACACTAAAAGCAGAATTTCTTGTCCTATATCAAAAGATTTGCAAATGAATCAACATTTATCTGATTCAGTTGAAGTGTTTTCTCCTTGTATGTATCATTTTTATGATCTCCTGCTTTAATGACTTCGTTGATTGACTGCTAGTTCCAAATGTGCCAAGTAAAGGAGCTCTCCTATAATTTTGTTTTATAAGAACATTACTAATAACTACTGTGTGTGGCACATCAGCTGCATACCATACACTGTGATAAGTGGTTAGCATTTATTTTAACTAATCCTCGCAGGAGTCCCAGGAAATAGCATTACTATTCTCATTTTAGAGCCAAGGGGATGGAGGAGTGCGGTTTCCTCTCACATTTTGCTGGCATCTGAATAGCCAGCACAGTCTAAAAAAAATCAGATTCCTTAAAGTCTAGTAAATTTGTTCCAATAAAAAGTTAGAGACATTCAAAGTATAATGAATAGTAGGTGCATAGTTACTATTTGATGCGGGAACATATCTAACTGTAGTTAACAAATAATGTTGTTAACCAGTGAGATGGTCGTACATTGCAAATAGTGGCATATCAAAGGTAACAACGCTTTATTTACCATTTTGTCTTAGCCTAGCTTTCAAGTTTCATCACTACCCACAATCCCAACTGTTATGGACTGAATTGTGTCCCTCCAAAAATGTGTGTAGCAATTTAGCTGGGCAGTGAGTCTTGGTATTATATAATGTTCCTCTGTGTTGTAAATTCTGCTTCTATGATGTTAATGAGGGAGGATGGGAGGCAGTTGTGTTGGTGCTGCAGAACTCAGATTGTGTTGTGCCTTGAGGCATTCTCTTGGGAAATAAAGGAAAGGGAAGCTATCAGAGAGTTGGGGACCTCCTACCACCAAGAAGCAGTGCTAGGAGCAGAGTGAGTCCTTTAGAAAGGACCTGGGTCCCTGCACATCAGAAGCTCCCAGTTCAGGGAAAGATTGTTGAGAAGGACCTCTCTTCCACAGCCAGCAGAGAAAGCCCTCATGTGGAGCTGACACCCTGAATTTCAAATTTTAGCCTTCTGGACTGTGACAAAATTTCTCTTTTTAAAACCATCCATTTGTGGTATTTCTGTTAAAGTGGCACTAGATGACTAAAGTACCAACACACACACTCACAAATATGCACACGCTTACGAATAAACATGTATACTCACAGTCACACAGTCACATACAGAATCACACAAACACATGCACACTTTGGGCCCAAAGCAGTGGATGTTCCATCTTCTCCAATGTACTTTCACATCTGACTTTTTTTCTTCTGCTTATAATGCCCCTTCACTTCACTTAGTAAACTGCAATTATCTTTAAATTTAAGTGGTTCCTCCTCTGGGAACACTACAGAATGAGTTACTCTGCTGTGGACCAGTCAGTGCCTTCCAGTCTTAGCAGGGAAAGTGACAGTGTGGGTAGACAGCAAGTTAATAGAGACTCTGGGTTGGAACGATGGATTTGGCAGAATCAGTTCATTCAGTACATAATTGTAAAGTGCCTGCTCCGTGGTGCGCAGAGGGTAAGCCTGTGAAAATGCAGACAAGCGCCCGCCTTCCAGAGGCCTCCCAGCTGGAGGAGACAGGGAACTGCTAGTGCCCACGTGCCACCTTCTACCTTGCCTGCCCTTTCTGCGGTGTCCAGACATAGCTCTGGGCTTCGGTTTTGGGTTTTGTCCTTTTGGACTCTCAGGTTCTAAAACTTCCTAGGGTCAGTGGTGGGAACATACCAGCCTGACATTTAAGGAATGATTTTACTAACCACATTGTTTCATCTTTACAATTTCTCAATTTTTGTCTATCCTCAGCCCCAAGTTATTTCAGGGAAGATTTGTCCCTCCTGTGTTTCGCTCAAAACAGTTTGCTATCTATCTCTTAAGGGTTCCGTAATTGTGTAGATGACAACCTTCCTTTAGTGTGTACTCTTTCAGAGCAAAAACTGTCTTATTTATTTTCACTTTCTCAGCTCACTTTGAGACCAGTGCCTAACACAATGCTTGGCTCAATAATTGCCTAGTAAATGCATAGGTTTATCAAATAAATGATAAATAAATAATACATTTTTAAGGTACCATGTTATTTTAAAAAATTGCTTTCCACTTTTTCCTGTTTCATCTTATTTCAAACTGCCAACAGAAAGGAAACAAAACATTGCAAATTTACAGTCTGTAGCTTTTTAAAAATTGTGGTAAGCGTATAGGTGAAAAACACTGACATTCCAACAATCTTCACATGTGCGGTTCAGTGACATTAATTATATTCATCATGCTGTTCATCCATCACATGTATTTGTTCCCAGATTATACTGTCACCTTGTTTTTTAATATAAATGCTCAATTTTTCTGCCCTAACATTTCCCAGAAATTTAAAACTTCCAGTTAGGATTTCACAGAGATTTTCTGGACCCAAGACCTCTCTCAGGATGGCTCAATGTGACTTGAAATGAGCAGCCAGAGAAGAAATAGAAGGTGCATCCCAGCCAAAGGTTCAGACTCAGGAAGCCAAGTCAATTCTGAGGCCCATATGCCTGGGACATACCAGTAAAGCAAAGACGGTTGTCATGGATTGAATTATGTTCCTGGAAAACGTGTGTATCGATTTGGCTGGGTTGTGATTCACACTGTTGTGTGGTTGTCCTCCATTTTGTGATTGTAATTGTATGTTAAAAAGGATTAGAGTGGGATTCTCATATACTTAATGCAGGTAACATCCCTGATCCAGTGTAAAGGGTACTTCCCTTGGATGTGGCTGGCACGATCTTTTATCTCTCATGAAATAAAAGGAAAGGGAAGGGAACATAAAGCTGGGGACCTCAGAACACCAAGAAAGCAGTGTGTCCCTTGGACCTAAGGTGGCTGTGCCTCAGAAGCCCACTGACCAGGGGAAGATTGAAGACAAGGACTTCCCTCCAGAGCAGACAGAGAGAGGAAGTCTTCCCTGAAGCTGACACCCTAAATTGGGCTTTCAGCTGACTTTACTGTGAAGAAATAAACTTCTCTTTGTCGAAGCCATCCATTTGTGGCAGTTTCGTGATAGTGGCACTTATGGAAAGATAAAGTGACTTACTTGAAGAACCAGCGCTGGCATGTCCTGACCCCGAAGTCTGGGGCTTTTGTCACTGGTGGTTCCAATATAAGATTTGTAGTTTAACAGTTATTTCCAAAGCATGAAATTCAAGAGAATGAGCTATTTAAAGAAAGAAAATGCATATAGCATTTCCTCTGCTGAGTCTATAAACAGTACAGCCCAATAAGTTGCTTTCTTTTCTACTTCCACCTGAAATGTTCTTAGGAATAATAAGTTGGTATTTGCTAAGTGCTTTGAGCTCCTGTAGAAAGAGGTGCTAAAAACTTCTCTACGTTATTTTTATCACAACTATGAAATTTAAAAGCAAAGTATCTTTTTCAAAACCAGGCCTTACCCTGATTTTCTTAAATTATAACCTTTGATTAGCTGTTGAAGCTGCCTGATTACAGATTGACGTTGTACTATCCTGGGAATCATACCTGTTAAATCTATGAAATAATTGACTGTAATCTGACAAGAGTGTGAACTACCATTATAGTTTGGAATAGAGCTTCAAAATACTGTAAGAGATTTGGTGCTAATGTTCTCAGTGTTTCAAATATGAGGTCCATGCTGTGTCTTTACTGATTAATTAATATTGTCAATTTGGTTTATTAACCTCCTGTTAACTAAGAGGGATTTCTAAGGATTTATCATCTTCAGTGGAAAGCCTTCAGACCTGAAGAACCTAGTGGTGTCCTCCCAGTTTTTGTGTCTACCTTCAGGGAGGACTGCAACCTGGTGAATGAAATCTACCACCACAGGTACCCCTAAACTTCATGAAAATTGTATCACCTTTCTTGTGTGATCAAATTTAATCTACTTCTTTAGTGAACTCCGTCATGAGAGAGGTCCTCTCTAAACAGAGATTGACTCATTTTGAAAGCTAGTAAGGATGAACCACGAATGACCTATATCCCAACCCCTGGTACGAAGGAGAGTGTGTGACTAATAGGAGCTTACTTAAAAGACATGTACATGCTCAGGCAAGTTGATCTTAGGGGTCCCTGAGGAAAAATTGTCAACAAGACCATCTTAACTCTTGCAACTATAGAATGTTAGACAGATCATTCCTGGAGAGGGATTGTTCCTTATAGTCCCTTAGGCTTGCTTAGTTAAGGTTCCATCTCATTGTGATCCTGCTGCAGCTTTAGATTTCCTGTTTTAGGCCAACAGGAGACACAACTTAGTGAGAAAGTTGGCACCCAAGATATTTTTCTTGGAAGTTATGTTTGCATAGCAAGCATAAGCTTTTATTTAGATTGTACGCTCATCAGGAAATAGCTTGGGAAGGTTGATAATAATTATGCATAGGCTAGATAGACAGATACATAGCTACCTTTGAGTTGACTCTGATTGCTGGTGACTTATGTACAATAGAACAAAATCTCCTGGACGTACATCCTCCTCACGAAGGCTGAAATGTTTGAGTGCTTTGTTGCAGCTGCTGTGCCAGTCCATTTCACTGAGAGTGTCCCTTGCTCCTGAAGATGCTCTGCTTCACCAAACATGATGTTGTTGTTCTCTGGTGACTAATCCCTCCTTTTGATGTCTCCAAAGCCAGTGAATTAGACAGTGTTTAGTGGTGATCCATAAAGTTTTCACTGGCTGATTTTCAGAAGTAGATGACTAAAGCTTTCTCTCTGGTTCACTTTGAATTTATTTTACTCTCCTGTTGGCAGTAATTTTCTGAGTACATGCTTTATTCATCTGCAGAATTTTGAACAATCTCGTACTTTGTTCTGTGAGGTTGTCCAACATAATCCCTTGCTCTGTATAAGCATCTAATGATCTTTGTTGAGTGAAGAAACAATCTGTTCTTTAAAGAAAGTAGCTATCAGGATCATGTCCAGTGACAGACACAACAAAGGTCTGAGTTCTGTTTTCTAGTGTTTTCCGCCTTGCCTAGCTCTTGAGAAGCACTCCATAAATGTTTTATCGAACTGAAGATATTTGATGTATTTGCCCAAAACACAGGGAAAGCCAGTATCAGGGAATAGCGTGGAGCTCATGTCTGCTGATTATTAAGCCCGCTGAAGCCCTGGACTTTCTAATCATAGCATATCTTGACCCCAACAAAACCATGTCTTTTCATTTTGTCCTAGTTATTTCCATAATGTAAGCGTCAGTTCCATGATTGTGGGGAAGTAACTGAGCACTACAAGTTTGTACTGGCTTCCTCTTTCTCTTTCATCTGACAAATGTTGTGAAATGTTTGGGAGGGTTTTTCCTCTTTGTGTGAAAATCACACATGAAAACATATTCTCCGTGCTTCAGAGTACCTGGTCTTTCCATGGCACAGCTAGCCTCTTTGTCTTACACAGTTTTGTTCTTCTTTCCTCTCTTCAAAGTCATGCTGGATAAAAACAAGCTCCAAATATGCTTCTCTGAATGTGTATTTGTCAGCCTAGACTGTGCATGGGAGCAAGATGAGAAAACAGAGCATTACAGCAGCCTCTTGGAGGTACTAATAACAATCAGTGGAGATATTTCTATTTGGTTGAAATGTTGGATCATAAGACATGGGAGCATTTAACATAAACGTATTTCAACAGATAGAAAGTTGAAGAAGACAAAAATATACTCTCCCTAGGGGAAAAACACCCAGCAACAAAAATCAACACCCTAACAGAAGGAAAAAAGGAAGAAAGAAGGGAGGGAGAGAAGGAGAAAGCCTTTTATTTGATTCTCATGTATAGCAACTCAAGCATAAAAGACACTCCCCAGTTAAATTAGTCAAGATTGTAGTACTCATTATGGGAGAAAATTGAGTCATTAAAATAATTATTCTAAAATGCATATGTTAATGATAATAAAATATGTTTTATTGCTTCTCTCTTTCAGGTTCTTGAAATCCCTTAAGAACCATTATCTTATTAAGTCTTGTTATGTGGTTATAATGTTCAGGGTGGAAAAATGATCCTACTTTGCCACCTAGGAGATGAGGATAAAGAGTTGAGTGAATTATCTCAGGCTACGCAGCAACAAAAGTTACCTGCAGAAATAGTACTGGAGTTAAAAACCATTCTTTCTTGAATCAGTTAATTTCCCCTTGCTAGCCCATGTAAACTCATACCTAAGCTACTGGTTGGTATGTTTGAATGCTTCTAAAAAGCTCCGTTTAGATTTCTCTCATCTATGTGTCTTTGTTTCTCATAACTTAAAAAAAAAAACAAGCAATAAAATTTTGTTTTAAGTAAGTCATACCCAGCCAAGTAAGGTATATAAGACAAGAGATTATTTCCCTTGAAAAATGTTAGTTTATATTAACAGGAACAATTATTTTCCTCAAGGGTAGTATCTCTGTTGACCCTTATAAGACAGTGTCATCTGACTTACAAACATTTCTTTTTGTTTCCCATGGACCTTTTACTTTTCCCCATTGGGGGAGAGATGCAGACAGACATTGGTGACTTTGCCTGTTGAATTGTTCTTTTCCTTAATTTTCATTTTCTTTGTTACATTCTTGCAGAAATGTCGTGTTTATGTACTCTGTGCCTCCCAATTTCTCTTTGTCATAGTAGAAAAGCTTTTCTAGGGGTGTCTACTTCTTGAAGTGGTTTAATCAATGAGTCACACTGGTTCTATCTTTCCAGGGATAAAAAGATGTTGATTTGATATGTAAAGCTGAAAACCCATTGAGTTTTGATCAAAATCTTTTACCCCATGGCTTCCCTTGCTTCTATCTCTTAAGGCTATTGGCATGGAGTTAGTATTTTTATGGAAGAGCCTTGGTTGCTCGGTGGTTAAGCACTTAACTGAAAGTTTGGGTTTGAACCCACCAAGTGCTACTCGGGAGAAAGATGTGGCAGTTTTACTCCACTGAGTAGGGTCTCTGTGAATTGGAATTGACTTGACGGCAATGAGGTTTTTTTCTTTTTTTTAAGTACCTGTTATAGGTTAAAATCTCCCCTACCACTGTATGTTGCCTGTTTGAGATCCTGATACTTCATTTTTGATATCACAATCATTTTCAAAGTAGCAACCTGACATAACCACTTGACATGCTTTAAAAAGTTGGAATGTATTTTTAGCTGCCTAATTCATCAGCATTTGGAGAAATAGACTTGCTATAAGGATGGTTTTATTCTGCTGTAAGGAAAAGGAAGAGTCCTTTTGCAAAAGATTTTTTAAAATCATTTTACAGTTTTAAAACTTCAAATTATAGCTTGTTTATGGAAATTTACAAGAGTGGGCCTTCCAAATATCAATATTCTTGGGAAATACAAGAATGTAACCTAAAAGATATGTTGATGAGAGAGACAATAAAGACAAACGGGTTGATGTTGTTGAATGCAGAGGAAAAACATGACAATTTTAGAGAATTACAGGTCTTTCAAACTCTCTTGTCCTCTTCACAATTCAAATTCATCTACCTGCTACCCAGTATCTCATGATACAATTTCCTCTGTGTGGTCTTCTGGTTTCTGTGTCCATCCGTCTAACCAAATTGCTTTTGAACACTGTCTTTTTTTCTATTCCTGTCCTTTCAGGGCCGACTGTTTCCTTCTTTGTCGATAGTCTTTACCCAAAGGCACTGTCCAACCAAAAAAAAACAGACTTGTTGGCATCAAGTCAATTCCATCTCTCAGCAACGCAATAGGACAGAGTAGAGCCCTCCCTTAAGGTTTCCAGGGAATCCACCTAGTGGATTTGAACTGCTGGTCTTTTGTTTAGCAGCTGAACTATTAACCACTCTCTCACCAGGGTTCCTGAGCCAGTGTCAGGGACCTATAAATTCCCCACTCCTTTGAAACCAGCAGAAAGCTTCATGTCACCAATGTGAGAGATGTGGAGTAGTCACCACACAAGTGTGGCTGGTTTGCCCTGTGCCTCCCAGTCTTACCCAGCCTTCTCTCTTGTTATCCGTTTGTGTCCTAGAACCACTGGTTTTAGATTTTGTATCCCACAACCACCCTTGCTTAAGGCCCCAGTGTTGAACTTCATATGGTGTTAATAAATGTCATGAAAGAGAAAATTTGGTAACTGTAAGGTTTTAGAGCTAACAACTCCACGGCACTTGGCTTTGGCAGTATCACAGTACTGTAACTTAGTATCATTTGTATCAGATGTATTTCTACAAACTTGAGGATGGTTGGAAAAGCTGTAAACTTACAAGACTCTAAGAGTAATGGCCACCTTTCAATAGTGCTGCTGTGAACTGGATACTGTGCTAAATATTTTATACACATTATCTCTTAATCAGTCAGTTGTTTTTTGATCTCGACTTTCTGAGTTAACATTTCAACAATAGTTTACTATAGAAGGAAGTCATTGTTTATGGATCCCCACCTAAGACAGGAAACACTGGTGGTGTAGTGGTTAAGTGCTATGCCCATTAACTAAAAGGTTGACAGTTCAAATCTACCAGGCACTCCTTGGAGCAATTATACTCAGTCTAATAGGTTCACTATGAGTCTGAATTGACTCGGTGGCAGTGGGTTTGGTATCTAAGATAGGTAGATGACAGGAATTAGTTCCTTGATATTGTAAACTAAATTGGTTTTGAGTTACGCCCTATAAATTTTGTAATAGGACAGCATTTTTATGAAGGATTGGTGTCTTCCTTTATTTTTCAGATGAGAAAGTATATCACTTTCGTTATCCATAAATGAATGTCACTTAGAATTGTACATTTGCTGTTTTTGTTAGGTACTGGCAAGTCCGTTTTGATTCATGGTGACCCTGTATTTACTGCCTGCTCCTGCCGCAGTCTCACAGTTGTTATGGTTGAGCCCTTTGGTACAGCCACTATGTCGAGAGGGTCTTCCTCCTCCTTTTTGCTGACCAGTTACTTTATCAAGCTTATTGTCCTTCTTTAGGAACTAGTCCTTCCTTATAACATGTCCGAAGTGTATGATATGTAGTCCTGCCATCTTTGCTTCTAAGGAACATTGTGGCTTTATTTCTTCTAAGATAGATTTGTTCAGTCTTCTGGCAGTCCACGGCATATTCAGTATTCTTTGCTAATGCCATAATTCAAAGGTGTATATTCTTCAGTTTTCCGTACTCATTGTCCAACTTTCAAATGTATATGAAGTGATCAGAAACATCATAGCTTGGATCAAATGCATCTTAGTCTTCCAGGTGACATCTTTACTTTTGAATACTTTAAAGAGGAGTTTTGTGGCAGATTTGTCCACAGTAGCGTGTCCTTTGATTTCTTGACTGCTCCTTCCCTAGATGTTGATCGTGGATCCAAATAAAATGAAATCCTTAACAACTTCAATCTTTTCTACATTTATCATGATGTTTATTGGTCTAGTTGTGAGGATTTTTGTTTATGTTAACATGTGGTCTGTGCTGAAGGCTGTAGTCTCTGATCTTCCTGGTTACGTGCCTCAAGTCCTCTCCACTTTCAGCAGGGAAGGTTGTGTCATCTGTGTGATGGAGCTGGTTAATGACTCTCCTTCCAGTTCTGATGCCCCATTCTTTTTCATATAGTCCAGCTTTGAGAATTATTTTCTCAGCATACAGATTGAATAAGCATGTGAAAGGATACAACCCTGAAATACACCTTTCCTGATAACAGAGGTCCATATTTTGTGAAGTGATAAATTGGCTTACTTATGGGAAAAAAAAAAAATGTCTGTATTATGAGCAAGTTTTGGAGGCAGAAGAGTCTGAATGCATAAAAAATTGATAACAGAATGTTTCAGTGGAACATTAAGTAAGCATTATTTTTCCGGATTGAGGAGACCCATTACCATGGTGTTGCATTACACTCATAGTGACCCAATAGGACAGAGTAAAATTGTCTCATAGGGTTTCCAAGGAGCAGCTGGTGGATTTGAACTGCTGACCTAAAGGCCAAATCACTTTGCATAGACTATCAGAAGTATCTCCCTAAAGTATTGGGTTATGTCATATCTCATAATACATTTCCTCAGTGCATACAGTCCAAATTCAGAACCTTTCCCCAGTCTTCCACTCTGGTTTTACAAGGTCTGACAATTAAGTCTGCAAACTTAAATTATTCGAAGTGCTACATACCTCATTGCTGAATGCTACTGCGGCCTCTTTAGAAGTGCTTCCCTTGGGAAGCTATGTACTGAAGCCAGCGCCTAGTCCACCCTTCTGGAACTCTTTCTGGAATGGCCATTGTGCATGGTGGCAAGGTGGCAAGTTCATGAACCTAAGTGTAAAGTTGTCTAGGAGGGAGTTTTTAGCCAGCTAACAAATAACTGCATTGGAACATCCTCTCTACTTACCTGATCTGGCCCACAGTGATGTTTTTCTTTACCCAGAGGTAAAGGAAATATGGAAAAGAAGACATTTTGATGACATTCAGAATATCAAGGGTAATCTGACAACAGCTATGATGGTCAATCCAGAAAAAAGAGTTACAAAATTTCTTTGAAAGTGGACTAGGCCCTGATTTTGGTGCAGAGCTTCCCAAGGGGAGTACTTCAAAGATGGCCATTGTGGTATTCAGCAATGAAGTATGTAGCACTTTTTGTAGGATGAGTTTGCAAACTCAGTTGGCCATCCTCATAGGTTCTATTGGCCACCAGTATCAACCTTTCCTTTGAACTGTACAGGCTTCCTTACAACATGCAATTTGTCTCTGGATCTTTCCTCATACGTTTCTTCGTTTTCTGTGGAGCACCCTCCTAAATTACTGCTACTCCATAGTGATTTGTTATTTAGGGGGAAAGGGAAAGAAAGTATTATTTATTCTACCTCTCTTGTACTTGCATTTGCTACCTGGGATTTCAATTACATTTTGTACATTCTTTGAAGATAAATACCATTTTTTTCCATCTCTGTATCCCTATTCACACCAAATATGTAGTGTGATTCTGAAAAAATGTTTATGTGATTATCAGAGATCTGTACTGCAATAAAAGAGAAGACCTCTCTGCTTTGTATATTAACTCCAGGTCACATTACTGTGTGCCAAACTTATAATGTCACATCAGGCATTATACCATGGCTTCCAAGAGCATTGCTTGGCACTCCTGTACTTTATTTTGCAAAGCTGTATTATCTCAACAAAGGAGTTGATCCAGTAGTTCAGGCTATTATTTAAACAGTCATTAATTCAACAGTGAAGTGTTCTGCTCACCTATGATTGTGTAGGGAACTATAAATATATGTGCAGTTGTGTAATTATCTCCACCAATGCTACCTTTCAAAATGGTTAATTATCACAAACATATGAAATGCAAATGCTATCTCTAGATGCTATTCAAAAGGAATCATGCAGGCACTATAATCCTACTGAAAATACCAACTCTGATTTCATTTTATCAAATTTATAGTGCCTGGTATGTTAGTTTGCCAGTAGCTTGTGAATTTGACTTGCTCTTCCAGACTCCAAGGATTAGACCTATGATTTTAATAACAATTCCTGCTCTGAATGCTAGTTTTCAATAGCTGAATTTCCTGTGCTGGAACCCCAACCTTTCTGTGGCTAAGTTCCCATATCTATTACATTCCTTGCATTGGATCAAACTTAGCTCTCCGTTTCCTACTTCATAAAATCTCCTTAATACCAAATTCATATGGTTGCCATGAGAACTAAATAATGTAACATGTGCAAAGGCATTGACACATACTGAGTGCTCTGTGTTCTCTTCCCATCTCCTATTCCCAACCGGTCCAGCTTTGACGTACTAGACCTAAATTCGTTCTTCTTTGCTGTCCCTTCTCTCATGCTTCTAGGGCAAGTAGCAGGGATATATAAAGATTGTGGGACCAAGCAGAGAAGCCCTGGTGACATAGTGGGTTATGTGCTATGTCTGCTAACCAAAAGGTTGGCAGTTCAAATCCACCAGGCACTCCTTGGAAACTCTATGGGGCAGTTCTCCTGTGACCTCTTGGGTCACTGTTAGTCAGAACTGACTCAGTGGCACTGGGTTTGGTTTGGTTTTTGGTGAGCAAGCAGACTTGAAATGTGGCAAATCATGCCAAATAGTGAATCTGGCATGCCGCAGACCTTGCTATGCCACAAACTAATGAAAGTTTATGGAAAAGAAAGAATACTAATGTGATTAGAGCATAGAAAGGAGAGATGTAGGGTGAAGGTGCAGAGCAAAGCAATAACCCTATTATTTGGAGCTTGAGGAGCAGTAGTAAAAAGCTGCTGTTCCTCATTATTCTGTCATTGATTTCTTTTTTGTTTTTTCTATTAGCTTATTTTGGTAACTTTTCTCAATATGTCACACATCAGCTCTGTGGTATACTAGTTGATGCAAACTTACAGAATTCCAGCAATGTCTTTCTATTGTTTTATATATATAACAAGAATAAGACTCCTTACTGCTGTCTACAGAAGTTTCCTGTGTCTCATCATCCCAGTCACTGAGCCCCCATCCTGAATTTTCCTGTAGTTTACCGTTTATCTGTCTAACCAATATTCATTTTTGAGTATCTACAGATATTCTGATGGGCATTAACAAAAAGGACACAGTTTCTGCCCTTATGGGGCATGCATTTTATTTTTGAAGTAATGACAGCTGTTTATACTTCCTGTTTTTTCTCTTACCTTTTTTGGGGCTGTTTCTCAGCTGCCTTTGCTTCTTTTGTGCCATCTCTCCAGTCTTTAAGTTTTGGCATGTCCTCAGACTTGGTTTGGGGACCTCGTCTCTGACTCTCAAATTAATATTCCCTGCCTAGATTAGAACTCTACTCAAAATTCTAGTCTGGTATATGTGAGCATCTGCTGGTCCTCTGTACTTGGATGTCTAATGGACATCTGCTTATTGTGTGGTGGTAGCTGGAAGATGTGTCCATGAATTCATTAACTTCCTCCCACCAAGATGAAGTGTGAAGCCTGTGTTCTTGAAGTCAGACTGACCTTAGTAACTCAGTTCTGATGAATGTAATGTGATGGAAGTGATGCAGTGTGACTGCTGAGGCTAGTTAGAAGAGGTTGTAAGAATCTTCCTGCACGTCTCTCCCTTGAGTCATGTATCGTGGGAGTCCTAGGCTGACACATAGGAGAAGTCTTGCTATCCTGAAGCATTTCTGCAGACCTCCTATGTGGGGAGATCATACAAAATGTGAGACATGTCTGAGGAGGCATAGCTCTTCGGGCCCCTAGTTGTCTGAGTATTCTCAACATCAATCACTAGAAAGATGAGTGATTCCAGCCATTCAAGCTTATGCCAGGTGGGGCGAAGATGAACTTTTCTCTGAGTCTTGCTCAAACTGCAGATTTGTGAGCAATATCAGTGTTGTTACAAACCACTAAGTTTTATTTTGCATCCCATTTAACTGGAAAAAATATTCAAAGTAAATGTTCTTATGTCCTCCACACCTATTTATGGTATAGCTTTCTCTCTGCTGGTGATTAGCAACTCAGCTCTCCCACATGCTCAGGCGAAACCTTGTGTCAACCTCGGTATTTTTTCTTCCATACTGTACATCCAGTCAGTCATAAAATTTTACCATCTTGACCTTCATACATATCACAAAATTTGACTATTTCTCACAACTTGCACTGGATCCAAAACATCACCATCGTTGATCTAGATTATCAAATAGTCTCTTAAGTAGGTTTATTGTGTCAGTATTCCCAGTTATTTATCCTTCATGTGCCTATGTCCATTACATGTGGCTTTGTAGCTGCTGTTATCTAGAGGTGGAGGGTAATTGCCTTCTTGATTTAATGTTCAGCCCTGTGTATTGCCTTCACAGGTATGACACAAGCGGAGAAATGTTGTCTGTTTCTACTTGCTCTGTTGCCTTGTGACTGCCTTAAAGGCTAGCCTGGGATGTCCTGCTGGAAGATGAAATACATGTGGCACAGAGTCAAGTCACTTTGGTCATCCAAATTAAGTCCGTTCTAGATCAGCAAAGCTGCCTTGGTGACTTCTGGCTGCCTGCAGACACATGGGTGAGCTCAGCCAAGACCAGAAAAGCTGCCCAGCTGACCCACAGGTCTCTGAGCATTCACTTATGTTTTAAGCTGCCCTTCTTGTAGTTTGTTGTTAATAGCATTGTTGTATCGCTAGGTAAGTTATACAGTAATTGATGCCAGGAGCAGGATGTTCCCACCGAAACCTAACATGTGTTCCATTGACTACACCTGTGGGAAAGGGGGGCAGGATGCTGGAAAAATGTCAAGAAGACTTCTGTGGAAAACTGGAAAAATGGGAGCCATTGTTTCATAGCTGTGAAATATTTGGGAAACAATTTCCTGTGGTAAATTGAAAGACGGAAAATGTAGAAAGAATTTTTTGAATGTGGACAAAGAAGAGGCCTCTGGGAAAAACTGAGAGTTGCCTTTGGGTTTTCTAAGTTGTCTAAGATAATCATGCTTCAAGGAAGACAGGAGCTCTAGGAAAACTGACTGGTTTGAAACTAGAGCTTAAAAGGCATGTTTTGTACCTAGTGCCTCGAACAGTCCTTGAGTGGTCAATAAATATTTGTAGAAAGAATTATTTACTTACAATTTCAGTAAGTGTTATGAACTAGAAGCACAGAGCTCCATCGGAATCTATGGTGCAAATGCTGTCATCTTCTTAAAGTGCTCTCATGGATGTTTGAATTGCAACCGAGGTATCTGGAAGACTTAATTCATCAATTTAATGACGTGGTACCCTGACATAAACAGATTGTCAGCTATTATGAGGTCCAAGGACCCTTCCTGATGCTGTCCACATGATGCTTCTTAGGAATCTATGTTCGTAACCTTTCCTGCTCCTACAGTTCCCTTTTGCCATATTTCTCAGCTGTATCACCACATCTGATTTTTTTTTGAAGTGTCCTTCCAGGCAGACATTAAAACCCAGAAATAAAGAGAGACTTTAAAATAATTACTTGCTAGCTTTCATTGTTGTCTGTAACTCCCAGAATGGATTTTCTGATTAAATGCAGAAAACCCTGGTGGTATAGTGGTTAAGCGCTACGATTGCTAACCAAAAAGTCAGCAGTTCACATCCACCAGGTGCTCCCTGGAAATTCTGTGGGACAGTTCTGCTCTGCTCCATAGGGTCTCTACGAATCAGAGTTGACTCAAGAGCAGAAGATTTGTTTTTGATTTTTTAATGGCTTGTTATCTATACTAACCCTAAATCTTAATTGTGGATAACTCTTCAACTAGAGTTTGGCTGTTACCTTTTCTACCTCTTAAGCACTTCTCATATTTTCTCTCCTTCTGTTTGTTCTCTTCTTCACATTTTCAACTTACTAACATAATTTGGATCCTGTTCTTGTCTCCAGGATGGTGCCACTTCCTTCCTGACTGGTGTCACCTGTGCCTTTGATGAGCCTGTCCTCTTGCAAGGCACAAGATGTCAGTTCTGAACCCAGGACCGACAAATTATCTGATTTCCCCCTCGATTTAGTCATAATTCAACAGGAGACACTGAATTTCTCCCTAGGGCCAGGAGATAAGTGGAAAAAAAAATATGTCTCCTAGTTCTTCAAATATACACTTGTTTAGAGAAGAACAGTTCTAACAAGCTTGGTCTCTAGGGATATAGTTTGAAAACTCTTATGTGGATTTTGCATTTTGAGAAAGCTTTTGCAAGTGAACTTAAAGCTAGTGGAATCCCACCTACTGAGACAGCTTCCCAGTCTGTAAAGGAAACCCTCAGCTGCAAAACATTTCTTCAATTTGTAGCAGTACCCCTGCAGCCCAGTCACCAGGATCCACTCTGAGGCTTCTCACAATATCAGTTTTCTCTACCATGCAAAACCAAAACATAAGCTACGTTTGTCAGCCTTTCAATTTAGGAAAAGTTCTCATGAGAAACAAAGAGTTAGAGGTCAGCAGAGAGCCCCTAAATTTAAGGTGTGAGGATGTAGTTACTGGACTTGAGCAAATAGACAAGAACTTTAACATTGCAGAGAGCACGCTGCTCCTCAGTGGAGCCACTGCAGGAGGCTAGGTGTCTATCCTGAGTTTGATTTTGTTTTAAATCTTCCCACTTCTGTCTCTTGCTCACTGTCTCTACTATTTTCTTTTTAAAACGCAAGACGATGCATACATATGGAAAAAATTCATCTCATAATGAAAAGTAAATATCTCTCTCACCTCAGACCTGCAGTTTCCTTTCTAGACACAAATGCTGTTAAGAATTTTTTGTACATCTTTCCAGGACCTTCCCATACATATGCAAGCACATTGCCTTATTTGCCTTGTTTTTATAGCACACATGAGAGCAAGTCTTCCCCAATTCTGTACTTCATCTTTATTCCTTAGAACTCTATCTTGACAGCCTTTTCAGTACACATATCATGGACCTCATATTCTGAACCGGCTCTCAAGTGTTTCAGGGTCTTCATGTAATATAATTTATTTGACCCAGCCCCTACTGATTGAGAGTTATATTGCTTTATTCTTTTGCTGCTAGGTAAAAAGATTACAATAAAAGTCTGTCTTTGTATTTGCACACATGTGGTGGTACTGTGTATATTTGATAAATTTCTACCAGTCAAATACTGGATTCAGAAGTCATATATGCCTTTGACAGGTTGTTAGATGTTGTTAAGAGGCTGCAATGATTAGTATTCTCCTCAGAAGTAAGATAATTAAGATGATCGGTGAGAAACAGTATGATTTTCCCCAAGGGAATTTTCTGTCATTTCCAAAATTCATATTCTGTCTACTCTCTAGGGCTATCAAATTTTCCTCTGAGCTGAGAGTTCCATAGAGATTTCTAAAGGCATTAAGTGGAGGAATAAGCAGGGAAGTCTTGCTTCAGTTGCTTCACTGTGTTTTGGCTAAAAGTATGTTTGAGGCGAATTTGATTTATCAGACTAATTTACTGTATGGTTTTCAAGCAGACTCTACAGGCTGTGCTTGAAGAGGACCGAAACTGTATGGGTAATGCCTGTGTTACTGGACTAAGTGACTATTTTGGATATAACTACCCTGGAGTAATATTAAAAATGATTTCATGATATTCATTATTCTCAACATATATACTTAGATATTGCACTCTATGAATTATAATTGCTGGAAAATTTATGCTTCTCAACTTGGAGGATACATCAGAAGGGTATCCAAGACACTAAACTCAGTGCATATTCTTGGAGTGTTCATGTCACTTGATGTTAAATAAGTCCAAATATTATTAAAACAAGCATCATGGAGTAAAAAGTAAAACTTGCTTGAATTTACAAATACTAATTTGCAGCATGCTTGTTTGATCCATACCCCAGATTCTCTGAAATATGCATTCTGTTGGAAAAACTTGAACTGGAAGGTTGGAGAAAGCTTGCTCTAAGTGTTTTTCTCACATATGTCAGACTCTTGGGGACCCAGAGAAACAGTGACGGCAATGACTGATTCACGTGTCATTATAGAGTACTTTTTTCTCAAACGTAAAAGTCAAGATTTGTACATTGATCCAGTTTCTTGAAAGATGCTGATGGAAAGATTAAATGGATTTTGGAAAGTTTTCCTGTCCCTGAATATCTACCTACCAAGCCTTCTAAGTACCTTGACTTTTCATCATTAATTATACATTTTCACAGTAAACTTCTGGAGGGAAATTATTTCATTGATTTTACAGACCAGGCAACTGAGGACTAAGAAGTGGTGTGATCTACTCAAGGTCAGATAGCAATATAAAGATAGAACCTAAGTAGATTTGAGTTTCTTAGCTCTTGGCCCAGTGTTATTTCCTCTTTCTTCAAGAGGGAGTATTCCCTCTTGTCTCAAGAAAGCAATTAAAGCACCTAGGAGGGAAATACCAAATGCACAACATAACAACTAAAGTGCAGAGAAACCAGATATGAAGGCATGTAATTGACCTATGTAAAGTCAATTTGTGTGAGTGGAGCATGGAGACTCTCAGAAGACTGATCCTGTTCTGCCCCTGCCAACCTCCCCTAGCAGCAGAGAGATTCAGAAGTGCCAGGTGGAAGTAGTGTAAGAGAGTTCTGGGTATCAGCAACTGAGTTAGTTTAAAACAACAACAAAAAGGTAATGCTAAAAGGGAGAAAGCCATCAAGAAAAGAGGAAAGCCAAAAGGCAAACTTTCTACAACCTTTCTATCATGTGGCAAACTGAACTTGTTCTCAAATGAAAAAATAAAGTCCACTCACACCTGCTGCCTTCATGTATAAGGCTCCCCAGGCCTTCAAACTCAAGTCCTTTCAGTTCTTTGCAGAACTAAAGCAAACACACTGAGCACTGTTTACACACAGCAGACAACGATGCCCCAAGGTGCAGTGTCCCTAAACTTGGAATACTGTCAGCAGAGAAAATGCTGATACACCATTTGAAACCCAGTATTCAGAGAAGAGAGCAAGTGGGGAAGAAAAATAATATGTAGAAGTAGAAGCATTTCAATGGAGGTCTTTTTAAATGTCCCCCGGGGAACGGTAGCTTGTTGTGGCATCAGGCTGAGATCAGTAATTAGAGCTGATGTCTAAGAATAACAGTATCCAAATTTCCTTAAAATGATAGCCCAAACCTGAACCAATCCCACTGCTCTTGATTCCAACTCATAGTGTCCATATAAGACGGAGTAGAGTGGCACTGTACGGTCTCCAGGGCCATGAATCTCTATGAAGGTTGACTGCCACGTCTTTCTCCAGTGGAGAAGGTGGTGGATCTGAAACACTAGCTTTTCAGTTAGCAGCCAAGTTCTTTCACTACTGCACCATCAAGGCTTTTAAAATAGCCCCAAAGCCATAGCCAAAGTCATTGCCTTCATGTTCATTCTGACTGATGGAGACCTTATAAGACAGAATGTCACTGTCTCATAGGGTTTCCAAGAAGCCTTCTTAGATTTGAGCCATAGACCTTTTGGTTAGCTGCCATATGCTTAGCCATTGTGCCACCGAAAAATGACAACCAAAATACCCAAACCCATTGCTGTCAAGTCAATTCTGACTCACAGCAAGCCTATAGGCCAGAGTAGAACTTCGCTAGGGTTTCCATGGAGTGCCTCGTGGATTCCAACTACTGACCTTCTGGTTAGCAGCCATAGATCTTAACCACTACACCATGAGGGTTTCCACTGTGCCTCTGAAAAAACCAGTACCATCGAGTCATAGCCCAAGGTGACCATACATTCTGATGCATCTCTTTTAGATTGAGCTGATAGGTTTTGTGAGAGCTATTACTATTAATAATAACAGCAACCTTACTTACTGTTTATTCTATGTCAGTTACTGTTGTTAAGGGTTATTCTGACTCATTTGATTATAACCACAAATACAGAAAGAAGGGACTATTGTTATTTCCATGTGCAAATAAAATAGTGAAGTCACATTGTTAATAACTTTCCCAGAGTTGCACAGCTAGTAAGTGGTGGGATTGAGATTCTAACTCTGAAATTTGTTTTCTTAATCTGTAGTCTCTCAATGGGATACTAGGCACCAGAGAATTGGTGGGCATTAGGAAATCCTCATGATGTAGCAGTTACGAACTACAGCTGCTAAGAAGAATGTCTGTAATTCAAATCTACCAGGCACTCCCTGGAAACCATTTGGGGCAGTTCTACACTGTCTTGTAGAGTTGCTATAAGTCAAAATTGACTCAACAGTGAGAGGGTTGGTTTGGGTTTTTAAACAATCATAAAAGATCTCTGATGGTGTAAAAGGTTGGCCATTTAAACTCGAGAACCACTGCATGGGAGTAAGATGTGGCAGTCTAGTTCCACAGAGATTGTTGTTGTTGTTAGGTGCCATTGAGTCATCTCTGACTCACAGTGACCCTGTGTACAACAGAATGAAATGCTGTCCAATCTTAAGCCATTCTCACAATTGTTATGTGTAAGGCCACTGTTGCAGCTGTGTTAATCCATCTTGGTGAGTGTCTTCCTCTTTTTTGCTGACCCTCTGCTTCACTAAGCATGATATCCTGTTCCAGGGACTGGTACCTCCTCATAACATGATCAAAGTATGTGAGAAATCTTTCCATACTTGCTTCTAAGAAGCATTCTGGCTGTATTTCTTCCAAGACAGATTTGTTTATTCTTCTGATAGTCCATGGTATGTTCAGTTGCCTTCACCAATACCATAACTCAAAGGCATCTGTTCTTCTGTATTCCTTGTTCATTGTTCAGCTCCATAAGGACTACAGTGGAGCAGTTCTATTTTGTCTGTAGAATCTCTGAGTTGAAATTGACTCAATAGCAATTAGTTTTTAAGTAGTCGTAAACTCTGTCCTCACGGAACTCACTGCTGAGCAGCAAAAATAAATTCCTAGGCAAATACATATCAGTTAATAGCTACTTTGGTGGAGACAGACTAGCTAGGTTGCAATTCGGGATCGAAGTCAAGGGAGTCAGGAAAGACTTCTTGTGTAACGGTGCTCAGTCATCTAAGTGATGAGCAGGAACTACCCAATGAAACAGACAGATATGAAGGGAGCAGCATGCCCTCACAGAGTGGAAAGTTTTCAGGTAAATGAGTTCATTCCACTGTGACTGGAGGATGGAGGATAAGAGGGAAGTGGGGGAAAAGATAAAGCTGAAAAGGTAGGTGAGGACTCGGTATCCAAGGGGCCTATGCATTGCTTTAACACGTGCGTGTGTGTATGCAAGTTGTGGCAGATAGAGTATTTTCTTTCCCACCCTCCATTTTAAATGGGGCAACATTATAAATCATTTGCTTTCTTTCATATCCATCATATGGAAACACAATTGTTGAACCGTTTATTCAGCAGTGGTGAGCATTTTGTCAGCCTTCTGGCATTCTAGACGTCTATTGCTCTTCCAGTGTAGCCTTTCGAAAAACTGTAAAGGATAAAAATGTTTTCTCTGGTCACTCTATGTTTCTCTTAATGATCATTTCTGCGTTGTCAAGATCACCTTCTCTTCTGGATCCTGGTTCTACATAAGGGCCTGCAGAATAACTCTGTTGGTTGTAAAGAACTGATTCTGAAATATGTGGCCTTGGGAGATAACACAGCTTGACATGGTTAAGAACCTAGGCTGCAGAATTAGATTGCTTGGGATCAGTGGTTGGTTGTATCACTTCCCAACTATAGAACCTCAGGCAGTTGGCTTAGCTTTTGTGCATTTTAACACCTTTAAAATGAAAATAATAATAGCACCTACCTTTTAGGCTTATAGAGATCATTAGTTGGTTTATTGTATATCAAGTACTTTGAACAGTGTCTAGTATATAACTGATATTTAATAAACATTGACTCAGGTATTGTCACAGGTAGATATAGAAATCTATGTAAGCTTTTATATCTCTACATATTTAATCTCTTTATGTCTAGGTATAGATACATATAATGAGGTTGGGGTGGAGAGGAGGTTACCTATTGGCTTAAACTTCACCTTTCAAGGCTCCAAGAAAAGGGACACATAAAGCATTTTAAGATAATGTCTTTAAGACAGACAGAAAACTAACTTCAGTGAACACTCATTATACCAGAAATGTGTCTACTATTTACATTTTCTTTCCTAATGAGGTGAAAACAGAAGAAACATTTAACTTACTACAGTTGTATTTCAGTCAGATTGTCATTGTTTAAGAGTCCATAAATGAATAATATTCACTTGTGTCAATGTGTAATTTCCATTGGGTTAGAAAAGCAGTTTGTATCTTGCTTGTTCATTTATTTATTTTCATTCTTTCATCCATTCATCAAGTACTGATTCATCATCTTCAGTGTACTAATTATTGGTGATGCAAAGATTGCTGAGCAATAGTCTGTAACCTTGAGTTGTTCACTCAGTGGTGAGGGAGACATAGCAAATAATTTCAACAGGTTACTGATACATATCCTGACTGTGGTTTGAGAAAAAAGCTATGGGAATGTAGAGAAAGGAGCAACTCAGTGGGATAGAGACCATAGAAGAGTTGGCATTTTTTTAAGACTTATTTAGGTAAGGCAGACCTAACACAATCCTTTTCTCCAAGTATTTAAGAAAGTAGCTCTATCTTTGGAGGAGCTGTTTATTATCAACCTTCTTGAAAGATGGTGTTAATCTATAAGGTCACCAGTTCAAGTTGTTTATCATGTAATATGACTCTGAACATAATCTGTTGAAATTATGTCCTAGAAAGTTGACATATACTCTCCTTTTAAGAAAACTTCATTTATAAAAATTTAAATTAAGCAAGAGTCCAACTGGCTGCATTTAAGCAGAACTATTTACAGAATGATTTGTAGCAAGTTTTCTTTTTTTATAAAATAAACTCCCCATGAATATTAATTTGCAGGATCTTGATTTGTATTTCCCTTTGAACTAGAAAAACATAAGGTGTGGAATTTGCATTTCTCCACCATGTGGCAATGAACATCTGATTAACATTATTTCAAATTCTTATAATAACTGTAATTTGTGTGTATACATTTTATTATCCATGTTTTACACCTGAGGAAACTGAGACTCAGAGAAGTTGAGTTAGATGCCTTTGTTTAAGAACTAGTGCAGGAGAGACCCTGACTGAAGGGTAGGTTCCAGTGCCCATGCTCTTCCTTATATAGCCCTCCTACTTGTAAATACATAGGCGGCTACGTTCTCCAATAGGAATAATTGTTCATTTTTTTGCTGTTAGTCTCTCAGCTAAGAAAATGACAATTTATTAAATCAGAAAAGGTTTTCAGGCTCTGATTTGCCTTTCTCAGCACTGACTCCATGCTTTTGGTCCTCTCCTTGGCTTTGGTGGCAACATAAAGCCACTAGTTTAGCTTCCTTCTCTTGTTGGGTTTGGCTTTCTTCTTCATTTAGTGAAACAACAGCTTCATGAAAGAATTCTGCTTTCCAAAACATAAGTTGATGAGTGTAGATTTTACTCAGTAACCCTATCTTTTTAAGTAAAATTAAGCCAATTTGAAACCCCACTCTAAATTTGCAACTAACAACTTAAATGGTTATCCAAGTAGAGAACAGAGAACATCTCTGGCTGGGTCAAGACTGGTTGCGATCCTTTTTTTTTTTCACATTGGCAGAAAAGAAAAGGTCTTCAAGGTATAAACCCCTCCCGATGTAATAAAATTTGTCCAGGATGCTCTCAGTTTTTTGAGATCACTTCACGTTTTAGCCATTGACTGGGTAATCCCAATCATTTTTGTATTCTTTCTGGTTGATGTTGCTGATCCTTTATCTTGAATCCATGCACCAAAGCATGAACTGAGCTGCTACCGTGAAAGGAAATAAATTCCTAGAAATTTGCCTAGCCACGCCTTTCTTTCTCGACCAAGTTTTTCTGAGCCTTGCACAGTAGAGTTACTTCCATGCTAACAGATTGCCTGTAGCTGGATCGTAGCTGGCAAAACTCAAGTACCAGATGCATATTTTCTTAAGGCAGAATAATGCTGGAAAGCAAAAGGTGTGTGTTTTACTGTAGCATGTGTGTGTATGCGTGTGTACATGTGAGCTTGCGTTTGCAGTGTGTACATGCTGCTATTTTCAGTTACTTATTTTGCCTCAGCCTAATGGATTAGGAGGTATATTTAGACCTTAGCAACAGACATTCTTTAGGCAAGAATAAGGAAAACAATTAAAAGTAACCTTTTAGGACCAGTGCAAACTCCTAATCATGCAACGTGGAAAATAAGAAGCCCACAGCCTGTCCTCTAAATTAGTCTTCTTAATGATGAAGCTTTGGTGACAGGAACACTGACAGAGAGAATCAAAAATGTCAGAAATGAAAGGGCCTCAGAGGTTTTCTAACTGAACTATCTCCCTTAATTAATAATTTTACTGAGATGCAGAAAGTGCGAAAAAGAAGTCTGTGGCAACTAGCCTTCTGTTCTTCCCACCAACATTCGTGAATTCATCCACGCAGTGTTAAAACAAAAGAGAGAAAGAGTGAGAGAGTTTGAACAAGGGTAAGGGACAATGTTCTAGAGGTAGAAGGCTTTCTTGTCTGTCAAACTTCAGTATACTTAGACTGGATATTTAGAATCCTATAAAATGTGATCTTATGAGCATATTTCTGGTTATCCGGATAATATGGGATATAGAAATGAGAAAACCAGGGGTGTGGATTAGAGATATGCCTCCATACCTCCATGACGTGCGTGATACCTAATTTTGCTGGGGTGCTAAGATTCTTTCCTTGTTCCTCCTACGTTATGCTAGCCTACCATCCATTTATCTCACCCACGCATCAGAAATCTGCAGAGTTTAAGTAGCCTCCAAGTGACAGTTATTGCATTTCCCCTAATTTATGTCCATGTTCATTGCAGAGAATGGATAACATCATAGGTATTGGGTATGCCCGGGAAGGAACTGGGATTCAGGAGTCAGTGTTGACTGTGATTCTACCTCAGCAGAGTTCTCTGCTGCCGAGGAGTTGGGTTTAGTCCTGTCAGTGCTGGAATCTTTATCTTTGTTTTGTGCTGCCCTTGCTCAATTAAGGGTGGGGGGAAGGTTTGATATCCCAAATCCCCTTGGCTTTGTTTCAGCCTGTCAAAATGTTTAACATTTATTTGTCTTTTCTAAATTGGAGTGGGCAAGGCTGTTAAAAACAAAATTACTCAGTTGGAAAAGCTGGTCTCCATCTGTACCTCTTTTTTTGTGCTTTTTCTTCCTTCCTGACTTTCCTCTGCCCCATTTCTTCAGGAGCAAGATCTCCAATGAGCTATGACTTTAACTAGTTGTTCTGTTTTTCCAGCAAGCATTTGTTGATCACTTGTTATGCTGAAAGCATTAGTGTCTTAATTCTGAGTTCTCTAGAGAAGCAAAGTCAGTGTAACATATAAATATACATATAAGTTCTAAAGAAAGATTTGTATAAAGGAAGTGGTTTGCACGGTAGAAAGTTTTTTCTAAAAGTTTATTTTTAAAAAATGATAGTTACTAGATTAAACAATATAAAGAAGAATTATAGTCCTAAATGTAGGAACTGAATATATAAAACCCTTAGAAGAAAACAAGGGAGTAAATCTTCATGGCTTTGGATTAGACAGTGGTTTTAGATATGACACCAAAAACACTAGCTGTAAAAGAAAACAGATTAAATTATACTACATCAAACTTTAAAGCTTTAACTTTGTGCTGTGAGCAGTACATCAATAAAGTGAACAGGTTATAAAACTGTGAAAAACTATAAATAACTGATATATCTGATAAGGGAGTTATATATAGAATATATAAAACGAAAAAAACAAACTCATTGCTGTCAAGTTGATTCCAACTCATAGCGACCTTATAGGACAGAGTAGAACTGCCCCATAGAGTTTCCAAGGAGCGCCTAGTGGATTTGAACTGCTGGATTTTGGTTAGCAGCTGTGGCTCCTACTCACTGGGCCATGAGGTGTTGTAGAGTAGAGGTTAAGTATGACATCTGCTATCAGAAAGTCGGCAGTTTAAGTCTACCAGGTGCCCCTTGGAAATTTTGTGGGGTAGTTCTACTTTGTACTTTTGGGTTGCTATGTGTCAGAATCAATTCAATGGCAGGCAGAATATATAAAGAACTCTTAAAATTCAATAATAAAAAAGACAATTAAAAAGTAGACAAATAATTGGAATGAACATTTCTCCAAAGAAGATATAAGTGGCCAATAAGCACGTGAAAGTATATGCAACATTATTAATCATTAAACCTAATCCACTGTTGTCGATTCACAACGGACTCACAGCCACACTAGAGGGGAGAGTAGAACTGCCCCATTAGGAAAATGCAAGTCAAACCACAATGAGATACTAATTCCTGCCCACTGGATGGCTAAAAACCTAGTGTTGTAAAGTATGTGGAGCAATTGAAAACCATACATGGGTGACTGGATAATTAGATGATGTTGTTGACTTGGAAACAGTTCAGCAGTTCTACAAAATTTTAGAAATGGAGTTGCCAAATAATCCAGTAATTGTCCTCCTAGGTATATACTCAAAAGAAATAAAAACATATATCCACAAAAAATGTGTAAATGAATGTCCATAACAGCATTTATTCATAGGTGTTAATGTGTGAAAACAGCTCAAGTGTCCATCAATTGATGATGAATGGATAGAATGGGGTAAATCCATACCATGGAATATTATTTGGCGATAAGGAGAAATGAAATCACTGATATGTACTAGTTTGAAAGTGTTATACTGAGAAAAACCAAACACAAAAGACCACATATTGTATTTTCCATGTGAAGAAATTCTCTGAAGCAGGCAGTAACTGCTAATGTATACAGGGCATCTTTTGGGAGTGAAGAGAATGTTCTAAATTACAGAAATGGTGATGGTTACACAACTCTGAATATACCACAAAGCTCAGAAACATACATTTTAAAAGTCCGAACTTCGTAATATGTAATTATCCCAATAAAGCTCTTACAAGAAAAAGCAAGCATTTAGAAATTTCCAACACCATAAGTAGCACACTTGATGTTGTAAACAGAAAACATTTCTTTCATGATACATGAGCCATTCTGCAAAGCTAATCGTGTTCAAAACCACAAAGAAACTTCAATAAATTCAAAGGATTAACACCTCACACAATATGGTCTTTGACCACATGCTGTAAAATTAGAATTTAATAAGATATTAACATTTAACATACTGATGTGGATGGAAACTGTTATAAGCATGCTCCTAAATAACCCATGGATTAAAGAAGTCAAAAGGGAGATTGTAAACTGTTACAGCTAAATAAAATGAAAGCAGTGAATTTTCAGAAGATGTGGTATGCTCCTTGAGGAGTGCTGAGAGACAAATATATAGCTTTGACTGTAATTGTTGGAAAACAAGAAAAGCTGGAGAATACATGAGGTAGATGTTCAGCTTGATAGGACGGAAAAATAGAAACAAGGTGTAATTCAAGAAACAGGAAAAATGAGATAATAAAAATGAGGCCAAAAATCAATGAAGTGGAGTACAAGAAAACAAAATCGCTTTAAAAGATGTATACTTTGAAAAAAACAAATATAACAGATAAGCCTCTAACTAAAAAGATCAAGAAAAGGAAACTAAACAAGTGAATAAATAAGTTACACAAGGTGAAAATCTATAAAATATAGCAGGGTGTCTACAGACACGAACCTAATGAACAATTATGCTGATATATTTGAAACAACTAAATAAAAGAATAGACTTTCTAGAAAAAAATAAAGTTCTGTTAGAAAAGAGAAAATATGGAAAACCTGAAAGGGCAATAACCTTTCAGAAAAACTGAACTGGGATTCAAGCCCAAATGCACCACTGCCACACATGCTTTCATTGCATACCTTCCGACTCGATCTTCGGGCCCCTTCAGCCCACTTGTCAGGTTGCTGGCTGGCTGGTCTTTCTAAACAGCTGATTGGACCATGGCCCACCCTCCTTAGAATTCTAAACTGTCTTTTGAACACATTGAAAATAAACTTCAAAACCTTTGTCTTACTCTTTGCCCCTCAGTTGTTTTCAACTGTTGTTCCTAAATAGGCCATGCTTCTCCTCCTTTTGATGTCTTTGCCCCTGCTGTTCTCTGTCCCTAGAAAGCCCCTTTTCAAGCATTTTGTCATCTCACTAACTGTTCATTATCCCTTAAAACTAAGCTTCAGTATTGTCTTTTATTGGAATAGAGACCTCCACTCCCAGTCTGACTGAGCTTCTCTCACTTTGTATTTGCAGTGAAATCTACAAACAAGCAAACAGTATTTGCTCTCATAAATGTAAAACCAATGTCACTTCTATAAACAGGATTAAAAAAAAAAAAAACTGTTAAGTTGATTCCAGCTCATATCAACCCTATAGAACAGATTAGAACTGCTCCATATGGTTTCCAAGGAGTAATTGGTGGATTTGAAACTGTTGACCTTTTGGTTGGTAACCGTTCCTCTTAATCACTACACCACTAGGGTTTCTCATAAAGAAAAGGAAGCTGAGAAACAAAATAATTTTTTAGCATTATTTTGAGTGGGCACTGTGGCCTTCTCTTGACTCTCAATCTAAGGTTTGTTCTCACTTTATTAAAAAGGATATTACCACATGTTGGACAAATGGTAAAAACTGGGGATGAACTGAGGTTTCTCTCTTTGCTGTAACAGAAGGATTGAGTGAATTTTAAATGTAACAACTTCTTGAATTTCTCAGGAAACCATTTTATGTTTCATAGGAAAACAGAGATGCCTAAGACACAGTTTCTGTCCTCAGGGAGTTTATATAAGGTACCAGCTTTGCTGGAAGTATTCGTGTTCTCTTAATAGACTCTTGGAAACGATGGTGATACAGTGGTTAAGAGCCAGGTCAGCAGTTTGACTCCTCTGGATGCATCTTGGAAACTGGGGCAGTTCTACTCTGTCCTATAGGGTCTCCATGAGTTAGAATATACTTGATAGCGTGAGTTTTTGTGTTTGAGTTGGTTTAGGGGAACACTTGAGAGTGAGAGGAAAAAAAAAAAGAATAAAAACAAAGTAAAGCAACTACCCAAGTAAGCAAAATAAGAACTTCCAAAAATCCATCTGCAGTGGGTGAATTTCAGTCTAGAATACCTCATTTGCAGCCAGTATAGCTTTGTGATGCCATTCAATTTATACCTTGTAAATATGCTGCTGTAGTTGTCAGGTTTCACTGGGTTGAGTTCTGCTCTCTTTAAATGCTTGCTTTTTCTTATAAAAGCTTTATTGAGGTAATTAGTATCATGAAGCTCAGACTTTTAAAATATACCATTCTGAGCTTGGTAGTATATTCACTCCTGTAGGGTTTTCTAGGTTGTAATCCTTTCAGGAGCAGATCCTAAGGTCTTATTCTTGCAGAACTGCTAGGTGGTTCAAAAACTGCTGTCCTTTTGGTTAGTAGCTGAGCACTTAGTAGCTGCACTACCAGGGCTCCTTAGAAAGATGTAAGAGCTGCCTGTTGCAGAATTCGACGGTGGCTGTTGTTTGTGGCATGGATAGTGAAGCACTCTCCCAATGCACCATTGACAGTGAACTTGGTATGACAAGTTTAATCCTGAATAGAGACATAAGTGGCTTGTCTGCCCAGATAGCTGTTGTCCTATTTTCCCTCAAGTTTCCATGCATGTCCCTCTTATAGGTGAACACTTGTTGACAAGAGCTCCCAGGCCCAATAAATGTTGATGTGTCATTTGATGAAAAACGAACACATTTAGATGTAGGCATGAATTATTTTTGAGGTCCCTAAATTGCCTTTAATGGCAAAATTATTTTTAAAGAAATTGTTGAAGTATGCCTGGTGTTCAATTCAAAAACACCTCCAAGTGTTACCGTCTTTCAGAAATAATTGCTTCCGTTTTAGTTTACGTCAGTTTCTTGTTACTAGATGAAATACTAGTTTTGTCGAAGCTCCACATCTTAATAAAACAAAAATGTTGGCAAAATATTTCCTTGTGATTAAGTATCTCTGAAGATAAATTAATCTGAAGGCAAATGTAATTAAACCTTTATTTCTAAAGCCACCAATGAACTGAAATAAGTAGGCAAGCATTAAATCAGAATGCTTTTATTGACAAATTATAAAACCTTAAAGTTACAATTTTAACTTTCACATGGTAGAACCATGATGTGGTAGCAAGAAAAGAGGACTCATGATTGTGGAATAATTTCCACGTGCCATGCCCTTTACAAGCAGAATGAAGAAACACAGGTCAGAAAGACAATGTAACATTGATAGTCAGGAAGATGCCAGGGTATGTCTCGAAGTATTATGCCTTTGTCATGCTATACTGCTAACTTCATCCAGACTCAAAGCTTCTAGCTCAGGGTGGACTTCTTCTTCTCCTACCAACAAGCTGGTCACCTTTGAATAATTATCCTACAGGTTTTTTTTTTTTTTTTTATTAAGTTCAGTTTTATTTAAGGATAATTTGTAATTTACACAAAAGAGAACTCACCAATTGTGACTGTGTAGTTCAGTGGGTTCTGACACATGTGTTCAGTGATGTAATCATCATCATGATGAAGATAGAGACTATTTCCGTCTAGTAAAATGTTCCCTCATGCTGCTGCTCATCAGATGAGATAGTCTAGACCCATTTTTCCTTGTTGTGCCCTCCTAAGGTCATGTATAAGCCCTGGAAATGGTTCAAGATATAACCAAACAGAACTATGAAAGCTAATAAAAAAGCAGCCTGATTTGGGGTTCCAGGAATGGAGGGGTATTATATTTCCTATCTGACCAAGCAAGCTCATCTAGCGCTGGTACTTCGCAGCCACAGCCCCAGTAGTCCAGATAGGCTCCTCCCTCCTTAAATTGAATGAGAGTTCCTCTGACAACAGCAGACAAGCCTGACATCAGTGGAAAAAGGGAATTCGTTGGAAGCCCTATAGAAATAGGCAGCCAGGAGAAGCACCCATCTTCCCCCACAGGCCTTTGTCCTGCAGAGGAAGAAGGTGGCAGGTGGGTAAAGCCAGAAGGAAAGTTGCAACTGCTGTAGGTGGCCTGGTCCCAGGAACTTCTTTGTCCTAGAAGATCCAAGATGGTCTACATTGTCTAGAGACAACAGTGTGAATAATAGAATAGAAAAATGAGTCTTGTCATAGCACTCAGTCCCATACAAGACACTTTTTTGTACCCACGTACCTGAGACTTCACTGTCCCACCCAGAAAGACCAGGTCAAGCAGGTAGAAAGAGAAGAAGGGACCCAATCACAGGGTGTAGCTAGTCTCAGAAGCCTCTTTATCCCTGTCATGGATTGAATTGTGTCCACCAAGAAATGTGTGATTCCCAGTGTTGCCTGTTGTTCCCTATGCTGTAAATCCTGCCTTTCTGATGGTAATGCGGAGTGCATCCTACCTAAGATTGTGTTGTGCCTTGAGGCAATCTCTTGGAATATAAAGGAAAGGGAAGCAAGCAGGGAATTGGGGAACTTGTACTACAAAGAAGCAGTGCCAGGAGCACAGTGTGTCCTTTGGAAGGGACTCAGGATCCCTGCCCAAAGAAGCTCTTGATAAGGGGAGATTGAGGACAAGGAACTTCCTCTAGAGCTAACAGAGAATGTTCCCCTGGAGCTGACACCCTGAATTTGGACTTTTAGCCTCCTGGACTGCAACAAAATACTGTTTCTCTTTTTAAAGCCATCCACTTGTGATTTATTTCTGTTATATCAGTACTAGGTGACCAAGACAATCCCCAGGAGTCCAGTGGTTCTCTTCCCATGCCCACAGATACTGGAGCAGATGCACAGAACTGACCAAAAGACCTGATTATTGCACTCAGCCCCAAAGAGAAACCTTGTTGTCACTATGGGTCTGAGATGTTCCTTCCCCACAAGTGGAAACCAGAAGGGGTGTGAATGGGACCAAAAGACAGCCAACAGCTTGGTCTAGGAAGCCTCCTTGCCCTTATATAATGGCAGAGACTGTCTTCTTAGCAGAGACACTGAGTCATCCAAGAGGCACTGGTGGGATCAGTCCACTGTACCTCTCCTGGCCTAGGGGATCCCTTTCTACTTCCTTAAGCAGCATCAGCAGGTAGGGACCAGTGGGAACCCTAGCAGTACTAGATAAGTGTCAAAGACCAAAATAACATCACCAAGACCCTGAAAATTAAATTGCCATTTATAACCAAAGCTCGCAAGAGTAGAGTATTACCTGCATACTAAACCTAAAGAGAGTGATTCTCTGTTAATATGAAAGATTTAGATGGGACACAAGGTCTGCTACCATAATGGACAAAATGCCCTGTGCACTTTCGGTAAATCACCAGTCACACTAAGGACCAAGAATCTAACAGCCTGAAAGAGAAAAAACACTCTACTCATGCCAGAATCAGATGGTGGAATTGCAGATATCTCCTGCTTTTCAAAAGTTTCCTTTATGCAACTTTGGTTTTACAAAACACCTGATTAGTACCTATTTTCATGAACTGAAAGAAATTCCAAGAAGAGTTTTGGTTTTATAAGAAAAGGCAAAAACTGGAAATGGCATTCAGCATTTGTTTTGCAGCAAGGTGTTAAAGATGCAACATATACCCTGTGAGAGTACACTGGGTGAGATTATTTCTACTTTCTGTAGGCTGTGTATTTATCATAGCATTCCTGCTTTTACTATATCTCAGTGTTATTCTAGGCTTTTTATGTGTTATTTGGTGTCATTTGGTAAGTTATTTTTTGAGGCTAGGGATGCTCAAAGATTTTTCTCATGTAAATTAATGGTAATTGCTTCATATGCCATTTTGGTTTCCAAAAGGTTTCATAGGAACATTCTACTTTCCAATACTGGGAGAAACCTGTATATTAATAGGATTTTTAAAAAAGCTGTTGTAAGAATACTTCAGCAATCAACTATGAATTTTCTTGAAATAAATGAAGGAAAGAAAGAAAACACTCCAGCAAAGAAATGGAAGTTATAAAAAAAAATCCAAGTGGAAATCACAGAAGTTAAAAAATTCAGGAACAGAAGTGAAAGTTAAACGGATAGGCTCAATAGTAGTGTGGAGATGCTTGAGGATAGAATCAGAGAACTGAAGGACAGAATGAGACACTTTTTGGTCTGAATAACATAGAGAAAGTAGAGTGGGAGAGAGAGAGGGAGGGAGGGAAGGAAAGAAGAAAGGAAGGAAGGAAGGAATCACTCAGGGATCTGTGGGACAATAACAAAAGATTCGACATTGGCATCTTTGGTGTTCCAAAAGGAGAAGAGAAAGAGACTGGGGCTGAAGGAGTATTCAAATAAATAATAGCTGAAGACTTCCTGGGTTTTGTGAAAGATGTAAGCTTATAGATCTAAGAACCTGAGCAAACCACATGCTGGATATGCCTGAAGAAATCTGTGCCAAGACATATTATAATAAATATTTTGAAAGCTAAAAATTTAAAAGAAAGAGACTAACAAATATACCCCAAACTGAAAGCAGCCAGAGAGAAGTGATCCATTACCTTTAAGGAAAGACTAATGTAAATGATAATCAGAAAATAAATTCCTCATCTAAAGCTAAAGAACAGAAGAAAGTGGTACAATGCAACACAATATTTTTCAAATGCTGAAAGAAGAGATCTGCCAACCATGAATTCTGTAACTGGCAAAACTATCTTTAATGAATAAAGAGGAAATAAAAACATTCTCAGATGAAGAAAACTTGAGATTGTGTAACTAGCAGCCCTAGCTTTCAAGACTAGCTTACAGAAACTCTTCAAATATAAAGAAAATGAGAAAAGAAGAAATGAATCCTGGAGCAATAAGAAGGAAAGGAGAACAGTGTAAACAAAGCAGAGAAAAATAGGTCAGTACGTTAGATTATCTTTACCCTTTACTTTATGAGTTTTATAAATGGTATATAATTGAAACAAAAATTGTAGCACCTTATGATAACTGAAGCAATGATATTTAAAAGTAAGAAAGATAAGGGGACCTAAATGAAAGTGAACTTTCCACAATGCACTTACATGAGAAAAATGTCGATATCAGTAGACCATCTGCCATAAAAAACACAGCAAGCACTAGGAAAAAGACAGAGATGCACTAATAATAATATAAATAAACAAAGGTAGAATCTTAAATGACATACCAGTAACCTACAGGGATGCAAGAAAAGAGAAACAGTGGAATGAGGATTAAAATGTTAATGTTAATAATTACCTTAACTGTAAATGTTTACAAACCAAGATTGGAATGAAAAACTTGACCCAATTACATGTGCATGTGTATGTATATGGATAAGTTTGTGCACATGCATGTGCACACACATGCACACACACACACACCTCCCTGGTGGCAGAAAGATATGGCTGTTTCTCTGTCCTGTGGAGCTGCTGTGAGTAAGAATTGATTTGACGGCAACAGGTTTAGAGATATGTTTATGTGTGTGTAGTTTTGTCTTTTAAGTTTTCACATAAATTGAATAACACAGTATGCTTTCTTTTGAACCTGTTCCGTTTAGCATAATTTTTTTATATTTATCCCTGTTATTGCCTATATCAATGGTTATTCCTTTTTATTGCTGAATTATATGACATAGTATGGATATACCACAGTGGTTTACCCATTTGCCAATTTAAAGATATGTGGTTATTTCCAGTTTCTGGTAGTTAGAAATAAAACTTGCTATAAACCTTAACTTACGGATTTTTATGTACACATAGGTTTTCATTTCACTTGAGCAAATACCTTAGAGCTGTATTGCTATATATTATTGTTAAGAGTGGGACTCTGGTGGTGTAGTAGTTAAATAGCTGAGCTACTAACCAAAACTGCTGGCTCCATAGATAGGAGGAAAACGGGGCTATTTTCTCCCATAAAGATTACATCCTAGAAAATCCTCTGGAGAAATTCTCACACAGGATCTTTACGAGTTGGACCTGACTTGATGGCATCTAACAAGAAAAACTGCAGTTCATATAGGTTTAACTTGAATGTTACCTGGTTTACAGAGATTTATAATCACTCTGCATTCTTGTCACCATTTGGAATTGTCAGGTTTTTTTCTTTTTTCCTACTTCTTAAATTTTAACCATTCTAACAGCTAGGTATTGGCTCCTGCTCACACACATTGACAGTTCAGAACAATGGACTGATTGGTGATGCTTAAAAATGATGGCCAGGACATCCAAGAAGCACTGGCTGGTCTCAGCTACCTGGAGTAGAGGACAGTGAAGCCCATCAAAGACATAAGGGAAATACGAGTCCCAGAGACTGAAAGGGGCACAGAATCCAGAGACTACATCAGCATGAGCCCAGAAGGACTAGGTGGTACTTGGCCATCACCAATGACTTCCCTGGTAGGAGACACACAAAGAGTCTCTGATCAAATGGGAGAAAAATGGGTTAGAGGACTTGAACCCTGTTAAAAAGATCAGACTTGGTGGTCCAGCAAACTGAAGAATCCCTGAAAGACATGGACGCTGGAATCTCTTTTGGCCCAGAACTGAAACCCTTCCTGAGAAGGCAACTCTTCAGTCAAAGATTGGACTGGACTTCAAGACATATAATGGTAATGGCAAAGAGTGTGCTTCTTGGCTTAAGCAGATCCAGCCAGCCAAGTGCCGTCGAGTCGGATCCGACTCATGGCTTAAGTAGATACATGACACTAACTAGGTAGCTCTTGTCCAGAGGCGAGATGAGAGTGCAGAAGAGGGCAATAGCTAGTTGAATGGATGTGGGAAACACAGGTTGGAAAGGGGAAATGTGCTGTCACAGTGTGGGGAGAGGAGCTTGAATGATGTAACAATGTGTGTTGTTTTTGTATGACAAATTGACTTGGATTGTAAATGTTCACGCAAAGCACAATAAAATATTTAAAAAAAAAAAAGAAAAATGGTGGCCAGATAGCAATGCTAGAGGAAAACCTCAGATACTTCTGTGTGATGCCAAAAACTTGGCACTGTTTTTTCTCAGATAACTTTTTTGGCTTCATCTATAGCCATTAACACTCGGCTGTATCATGTCAGGTAAACTTCCTGCTGCTTTTTATGCCTCTCAAGCAACTGAATGTGTTTGTCCATCAATATTTTTATCATATTAGGTTGTTCCCTCTGGAATATCCCTCCTGACTTTCCTGCCTCACAGACCACTTCATCTTTCCAGATCCAAATAAAATTAAATGTCAGTAATTCTCCAGGTCATTTCTCCATGCTACCAACAGGTTTATTTGTTCCTTGCTTTGTTGTCAAAATATTTTATATATGACCCAACTGGGTAATTAGCCTGTGGTGTTATAGGCATCTGTGTTGGGAGAAATGTTCTTTTGCTTGACTGGGAGCAGTTCCTCAAGAAATGGAATCTGCATCTTATTTTTGTTTGTATTCCCTAGGGACCAATATCAATACTCTTCGTTGATTTGAATTTAATAGTGTTGATTTGGTGGTTTAAAAATAGCTAGAAATGTTCTAAAGTTCTCATACATGACAATTATTTTTGATACTGTTTATCAGTGAGGCAGGTTTTATGCTCTGTACCCAGATGCTGAGAGGCAGTTTGACATGCAAGGTGCTTATTAAAGCCACTGACATCCAGTTGATTTTGACTCACATGACCCTATAGAACAGAATAGGGCTGCCCCATAGGGTTTCCAAGGCTGTAATCTTTACCAAAGCAGGTTGCCACATCTTTCTCATGGGTTCTAGCCACTGACCTTTTGGTTAGCAGCTGAGTGTGTAACCAATGGCACCACCACAGCTCCTCAAGGTACTGATTTGGGATCATTAGCTGTGATCAAGGGGGATGCTGAACTGCAAGGCGAGCCCTAGAAGCAGCTCTGGAACATATCTAGCTCTTAAAGGTGTCTTGTGCTGGACCCAGATGTCTGGGCCTTTACCCCCTCATCTCAGCGAGCCGTTAATTGTAGCCGGGCCCAGAAAGGCACGTCTTCGGAGGAGGAGCTCTGCAGCTGAAGCCTGCCCTGCTGTGGTTGACAGCTGGAGGCTGTCTGTAAGCAAGGTAGGACAACAAAGCTTTCCTTAAAGGGGGATCTGGGTGGCCCAGCTCCAGGGGCCCCACAGTTAGTAACAATAGTGATTGTTCAGTGTTTTCCATGTGCCAGAATACTGCAAAAAAGCCTTTTGTGCACATTATCTCCGTAATTCTAACATTGTTTCCCTGAAGTGGGTATTATTATCATCAGCATCCCCACTTTACAGATAAGCAACCGGATAGAGTCAGTAATGGGCTTATCTGAAGTCATACAACTATTATCTGGTAAAGCTGAGATTTTTCACCCAGGCAGTCTGTTTCCAAAGCTCAAGCATTTAACCACAGTGCTATGTATGCTATGATATTTACCCCATTTATAGCTGGAACATGGTGATCCACATATACGCAATGGCTAATTTTCTTTCAAAACGAATGCCCATTTACCTCCCATTCTAAGTTTATTGGGGTCTATCTTATTAAGTAGAAACCTTCTATTTCTTTGTCTGTCTGAGCCATATATGTGTGGTCTGGTAGGAACACTTCCTTTTTAAGTCTCCTGCAAGTCCCACAGACTGATAGGTCCCTGGGTTAGCATTTGAGGTGGGTCTTGCTTATGTTAATAGACACCCTGATTGAAGTGCTGAGAAACTGCAGGGAGTCTGAGTGTACCCTTCATTATTTCCACACTGTCCAATTCACAGCCTTCTACTGGGACACAGATGAAAGAACAGCAGTCACAAAGTTGTTCTCAGCTGAAGAGCTTTTCAAGATAGTAATTCACCTTTAGACTTCTGTGCAGCTGCAGGTTAACAGCATCAATTAGCCCTGACAGTTCAGTGATGGACTTCATTTTTCCTCAGCTGTCTTTTGATCTATATTAAATAACCAAATGAACTTTGAATACACATAATTTAGAAAAGAAAAAAATAATCCCTTAGCTTCTGAATCTTATGTGTCTATTAACAATGTAATTATATATATATATACACACACACTCATAATTAGTAGATACAAAATAAGTAGATAAAACCTGTGGCATCTAGTCAATTCTGACTCATAGTAACCCTAAGACAACAGTAGAACTGCCTTACAGGACTTCAAAGAAGCAGTTGGTAGATTGGGACTGCTAGCCTTTTGCACCTTGGCTGCTAAGCAAAAGGTTGATGGTTACAACCTATCAGCTGCTTTGCAGGAGAAAGTCATGACAGTCTGCTTTGGCAAAGACTTAGAGCCTTGGAAATCCTACGGGGCAGTTCTACTTTGTTCTGTATGGTCGCTATGAGTTGGTATCAACTCAATCACAGTACAGTTTTTGGTATATGTATGTCTCTCTCCATCTATATGTTACACACATGGGTTTATATATATATATATATACATATATATATATGTAATATATAGTGAAAACTGTGAGAGCTGGAACTTGATGGGACAACCTTGTTTTTCCCAGTGCCACAAGTTTTTCACTTTGGCAGGGTAAAGCCTTAACACTTGCCTATCACTTGTTTTAGCAAAAAGTATTTGAATTTTCCTTCTCTGACAGGTTTCAGTCTTACATAGATTTGAACTACTGAAGCCTCTATATATGTGTATATACATATATATATATATGTAACATTAGAAATTTCCAGTGATTCTCCATGCATTATGAGAACTGAAATAAAATATAGACTGGCCTAGTTATTATTAGAGGTGATAATTTGCAGTCTAAGTGTGTTGCCATGGATACCTAAGAACCCCCCAAAGACTCAGGCCTGAGAGTCAGGGCCTAATCCTGAGGTGCTTTTC
This sequence comes from Heterohyrax brucei, assembly GCA_028571685.1. Lineage (NCBI taxonomy): Eukaryota > Metazoa > Chordata > Mammalia > Hyracoidea > Procaviidae > Heterohyrax > Heterohyrax brucei. Next base: position 64,678,472 of record CM053152.1, read on the forward strand.
AATAGCACCAGCTGTCCAGAGCCTGAAAGGCATGGCAAATTATACCATTATTAGAGTGAAATGGTATGGCTAAGCTAATTATTTGTGGGCTTTAGACACAGGTGTTCATAAAAGGCTGAACTTGCACTCCTAATCAAGTCTGATTGGGGCAGAACAACAGCCCAGCATGGGACTATCAAGGGGTTGTTTATGGTGTCTTTCATTTAAATAATAAAAGAGGCCACTGTAGGCCTTCTGTTCAGTAGAGTTTTTGATGTTGCTCTGAGGTTGTCATTACAGGTAATCATATTGGTGTTTCCCTTTGACGTAGTGCAGTCATGGAGATCTGTTTTCTAATAATATTTTACTTGATAGTCACACAACACTTTAACGTATTTTAGCCAGTATGTGACTATTTTCATTTAAAGCTGCTTTCAGTGAATGTGGCTTAGCTCTACAGAACCAAAACTTGGAACTATATCACAAACATATTCCGGCTATTACACATTGAGAGAGTTGGTAGTTCTCCAAATATTTCCATTTCCTTGTCTGTGACACTTCCCTGATTGTTTTTTGTGCCCATAATGTAGTAGCAGATTGATTCCAAAATATACTTTTTCTTTCATTTAATAGTATTTAATTAACCTAATATTTGAATATCATCAGTTGTTAAAAAGTGTGTTTGAAAGGAGATGATATATGAGTTCGTCATAGCTTGATATTAGGCTGAGCATAAATTGCTCTGTTTTGAAAAGCAAACCTGAATATCCTAATCTTTGCTTCTCAAAATAATGAAGAGTGTACTTCTCTGACTTCCACAGACCATAAAGATGTTCGCATTTAATAGTTAACAACACTTATATGCCTGACATTTTTCTTTCCAATAAAAATGATATGGTAGATTCATTACCTGACACTACTTGATAATGAATTGACTTTCCTATTGTGTTTCTCTATGCTTCATATAGCCGAGGCATATAAAAAGTGATTTGGTAAGTACTTCTACATAGCTACATTAGAATACCTAGTGTATATTTTGTCTTAATTTTTTTCTCAGTCCACAGCCTTTCAATGCTTGTAAATCCATAAGATAAGAAAACACTTCTTTATAGAGATAGTCTATGCAACCACAGACAGATGAAGACCAGCCTGCTCTCTGGAGGTGGAGTGGGCTATTAAGCGAGATAGATGACCTCACAAATGAGTCTATGTGCAGATCAATATGATGGAGCCTGATTTGTGTTTAGATGTCCTCTTAGATGATTGAGAGTACCAGGTTTTGTCTCTGAGTCCATTTAGTCAGGGTATTCTTCTCTCTGTAGTTATTCTGTTCATTAGAGGAGAGTTAGAATTGGTAGTTTCTGGAAATAATTATGTGTTAAAGACAATAATTAATACCCTTTATATTATGTAAATGTATATTTCTACATTATAGATAGAAAGTGAATGTGGTACCTCTCTAGTCAGATCTGTAAGTATTGTACACAGCAGAGTGACCTCAGAGGTGATTAGAGAAAGACCTTGGTAGTAGCCACTTTGAGCCTATAATGGTTGTATGAAATGTCATTCAGTTAATTTCAACAATTATCTACCAGATGCTTCCTATACTTGTAGCTTTACAAGAGTAAGAGCTGGTCTTAGGCACAGTTAGATAGCTACCAGCACTAGCTGCTCTCATATTTCTTTTAATAAAAGTTACTGTCCTGTCTTCATCTCTCATAGCCCGGGAATATATCTAGTCAATCATTTCTGGGGCACATAGTATATGTTGATTCTATCTGATTATTTGGAAGGAAAAAGAATACTTCTTCATTCACTGTGAGAGTAATATCTCTGGAGAGGGGAGATTCAAGATCTCTGACTATGAGCACCAGTTGTTTGAGCATGTATATCAGATAGGATAGGATAAGCTATGATGTAATAATAACCACCCCAAAACCTCAGGGACTTAACACTGCAGAAGTTTATGTTTGTTCATGTTCCATGTTCTGAAAGATGAACAGAGGATTCTGGTCATTGTAGCCACTTAGGTGTCCTGGATAATGGATGCTATATCTTAACTCCTTCTTCTCTAGTTACCATAGTAGAGGGAAGGTAAATTGTGCATTGCCTCTTAGTTTCTGTGCTAGTGACACAAGTAACTACTGCTCTCATTTTATTAACCTAGCAAGTCATATGGCCAGGCCTAAAGTCAAAGGGCAGGCCCAGAGAGCACAGAAATATTTAGCACCTAGATCTTACAACTACTACCACCTAAAAAACAAAAAACAAAACAAAAGCAAACACTCACTGCTATTGAGTTAATTCTAACTCATAGCTACTCTATGATGGAGTAGTCTATAGGACAGAGTAGGAGTACTCCACAGGATTTCCAAGGAGCAGCTGATGGATTTGAACTGCCATCCTTTTGATCTGTAGCCATAGTACACTGGGACTCATAACCACTATGCTACCAAGGCTCCAACAACTTTAAATCACATGTTGTAAGTGAACCACCTTACTGACTAGCTGAGTGCAAAAACTGGGTACTTAACTAGTACTAATTAAAATGGAAATTCATAGGAAGAAAATAGGAGACAAAATACCAATCTGAGAACATATTGTATACTCTTTCTACTATAGTCACGTGTCACATAGTGTCCATGATACACTGTGAAATAGGACATTATGTGATTTGGACATTGCTTGTTGCACAAACATTATATTATGTATTTACCATTTGAATATAAAAGGATGCACTTTGTATACAAGAGACATGAGATACATATGTTGTGTGTGTAAAGCTGTTGTATTCGCTATGTCTTGTTCTCCCATTGGTATTTCTGAGCTCGGTTATAACCTTATGGAACCATGGATATCTATATGGTCTGATGTTGCCTGAACAAACATTATGCAGCATTTGAAATCCCTTGAAAGGCCAGAAGTACAAGAAAGGAAAGAAAAAAATTCTTAAGAGAATTCTTAATGATCAATATCTAGGTTTTTTTTTTTTTTTTTTTTAAAAAAAGATAGTTTAAAATAAAATGAATTAAGCCTTTGACTAAAGGAATGGTAGAATTACAAAACAAACCCCAAGAACCTAAAAAAGCAACTAACAAATATGTTTTAAAATAGTAATTAATGAAATAGAAAATATCAAATCCATACATTTGATCTGTTGAAAAAAATCTAAGTTTTAAGAAATCCATAAAATAGAAAAACCACTCGCAGTTTTGATGGAACGCAAAAGGAAGAGATCCGCAGATAGACATATATGACATAGTAAACATAAATTGAGATTTAGATATTTAAAGCTATTAGACAACAATATCTGCAACTTTATGCCATAGAAATTTTGATTACTTAAAATTAACTTGAAAAGGTAGAAAACTTAAAGAGGCAAGTTAGTACAAAAAAACCTGAAACACAGATTGAAACTTTCACCTAAATAAAGGCACTAACTGCAATAAATTTTGTGTATGAGTTCTACCAAAGTTTTAATAAAGGCAAAATTATCTGTGTTCTGTTTATAATTCCACAGCATAGCAAAAGACTTAAATCACCCTAATTTTCTCCAAACCACACAATAATGGAAACCCAGACCCAAATCTCATTTATAAACAGAAAAGTAATAATTCACATTAGAATATTAGTAAATCAAAGCTAACATTATGTTAAAGAGAAATGTGTTATAATTAACTAGGGCTTAAGAAAGATTGCACATATAGCTCACATAAAAAATAAATTCTCACAAAAATGTAAAATTATACATCTTGTTGTTGGGTGTGATCAAATCAATTTTGAAATTATAGTGACACCATGAGATGGTGTCCACAGAGAGTTCTCTGGGCTAGAATCTTTCTGAGAGCAGACTGCCAGGTCTTTCTTTTGCAGAGCCACAGGTGGTTTTAAACTGCCAATCTTTAGATTAGGAGCTAAGCACTTAACCATTGCTTTACCAGGGCTTCTTATAAATCTTGATGAAATATCCAAAGTAGCAAAATTTAATATGCATATGGATTTAAAACTATTAAGAATAGAAAGATTCTTCCCTAAGCTTCCTTATGCTGATAAAGTATAATTAACAATAAAAATAATAAACATCTTACTTAATGGTAAAGTGTTAGAATGATTCTCTAAAATCAGTAAGTGGGTAAAGATGACCACTATTATTATTGCAATACATGCTGAGGACCTTAAATGGAAACCCTGGTGGCGTAGTGTTTAAGTGCTACATCTGTTTTAACTATACGGTCAGCAGTTCAAATCCACCAGGCACTCCTTAGAAATTCTGTGGGACAGTTCTAGTCAGAGCTGCATAGTTGCTGTCCATCAGAATTCACTCAGTGGCAGTGGATGTGGCTGTGTGAGGACCTTAACTCAAGTAAAAAGATGAAAAAATGAAAGAAAGTGATTTAATTTAGATAGCAAGAAATAAGTTATGTATCTATTTACCCATCTAACTACCTACCTATCAACTGAATTAAAAAGCAAATTTAACAAAGGGGAAATGATAGAACAGATGGTATTTACACTTTACTCTGTGGAAACCCTAGTAGAGGAAACCCTAGTAGTAACGGCTGTGGCTGCTAACTAAATGTTCAGCAGATCAAATCTGCCAGGCACTGTATGCAATGTCTTATGGGGCAGTTGTCCTTTGTCTGTAGCATCACTGTGAGTTGGAAGCGACTTAACAGCAACGGGCTTTTTTTACTTTTGGTGAGCTCTTAGGAGAGTAAGATACAAATAATGTAAGGATTTCAGTTAAAACAACAGTAACACTGAGAGAGAGAGAGAAAGCTTTTAAGAAGATATCACTTAAATTCGAGAAGTCCAGATGCCTTTCTCTGGGGCCAGCCCGAGGACACTCCCTCCTCTTCCTGTAGTATCTTTGAGATAAGCCCAGTTTCTAAGGAGAAGGTAACTGCCTCTCACCAGTGCCAGTCCGAAGATGCTCCCTCCTCCCCCAATAGAAATCAATGAGATAAGCTCAGTTTCTAAGGAGAGAGTAGCTTCTTCCATGTAACTTAATGCTAACTGCTTATCTAGTGCCTCTTTAACTATATACTGTGCCAACAGGAATGCAATATGGAAATCTGTATACCTGTAGTTGCCAATTAGGAGGATATATGGAAATTCTTTTGTCTGCTTTCCTAGAGAAATGTATATATAAGTATATTTGATAATGAAATGGGGTGCATGGCTGTTTCTTGGACTTGAGTCCATATATTGTACCTCTGGCTAATAAAAGCCTCTTCCTCTACAAGCTAAGTGGTGTTCAAGGTACTTTCTGCTCTGCAGGCCAAACTTATTTTTCTTCCTGCTACAATACCATTTTCACCACATAGATTCATCAGAATGTTTGAAAACATCAAGACTGACAGGAATGTGAGGAAACCCTTTGTTATGGATTGAATCAGCCAAAGAACAGGAAGACCCTTAATCAGATAGATTGACACAGTGGCTACATCCATGGGCTTAAACACAGCAAAAATTGTGAGAATGGAACAGGACTAGGCAGTGTTTCATTCTGTTGTGTATAGGGGTGCTATGAGTCAAAACTGAGCAGAGAGCACTGACAAAAACAACAGTAGGAATTATGTGCCCCCCAAGTATGTATCCTAGCCTGTATGCCTGTGGTTATAAATCCATTGGAGAATGGATTGTCTTTGTTATGTTAATAAGGCAGTCTTAGTGTTGGATGTAGTTTCGGTGAATCTTCTTTAAGATGTAAAAGAGATTAGACAAGGGAGCAGAGGAAAGACGGGGTAAAATAGATGCCAAGACAGCTGGAGATGCCCAAGTCAGCAGGAAGCAGAAGCTGCAGAGACAAGGGTCTTCTTCCAGAGCCTTCAGAGAAAGAAAGCCTTCACCCTGAATTTGGACTTTTAGCCTCCTAAACTGTGAGAAAATAAATTTCTGTTTGTTGAAGCTACTCACTGTGGTATTTCTGTTACAGCAATACTAGATAAGTAAGACAACCCTCCTTAAATTTATTATGAAATTGTACATTTGAAAAGCTACTTTGAATGTTGCTGTTTGTTGTTGGTTACCACTGAGCAGGTTCCAAATCATAGTGACCCCATGTGCCATAGGGTAGAACGGCTCTATGGGGTTTTCTAGGCTATAGTCACCAGAACCTTTCTCCCAGGGTACTGCTGGGTAGGTTTCAGCTGCCAACCGTTGGCAGGTGAATGCATAGTTCTGTAGTATTTATCCAAATTAAAAAAAGAAATGTACCTAGCCTCTGTCCAATTTTTAGTTTCCAAGACTTATCACTATGTTATGTGACAAGGCAAGGAGGAATTAAAGTTATTAACAGAATAAAGGTTGTTAATCAACTGACCATAAAATAGGGTGATTATGCTGGATTATCTGAGTGAATCCAATGTAATTATAAAGGACAAGGTCCTTGAATATGGAAGAAAGTCATAGAAGAAGAGATTAGAGTGATGCAGAGTGACAAGGACTTAGCCCATTATTGCTAACTTTGAGAATGGTATGAGGGACTACAAGCCAATAAATGTATCAGCCTCTAGAAGACTGAAAAGGTAGAAATATTATTTTCTCCTAAAGCCTCCAGAAAGAAACCTAGCCCTCCTGACACCTTGACTTTAGCCCATTGAGATCCACATCAGACTTCTGACCTTCAGAACTTTAAAGTAATTAATTTATGTTGTTATAAGTCTCTGAATTTATAGTAATTTGTAATCATGGTAATAAGAAACTAATAGATCTTATTGCTCTATGGCAAAATGACTGAATTCATTTAAAAAGGAAAAAATAAGGCTTAACTTTACTCATAAGCAGAAGTAAAACAAGGGAAACAATGAGTTACTTTTTATCCATCAGACCTGGAAAATTTTACAATTTTAATGATACTCAGTGTTGAAAATGATGTGAGGCTATCAGTTAATGATGCTTTCATTCTTGTGGGAGTAGAAATAGAGAATACTTTTGGAAGAGAATTTTCAAATATCTATCAATGTATAAAGTGTGTGCATCATCAGACCCCAATATACCACATTCTGAGTATCTATTCTACAGAAGAAATACTTGTCTATCTGCATAAGGACAGCCATTTCTTCATCTTTTGTAATAGTGGAAAACTGAAATGACCTAAACATCCATCAGTAGATAAAGTTACCATGTAAGTTATGTATATATATAAAAATCAATCCATATAATGAAAAAGAGTCACAAAAGTTTATCAACATTATAGTATAAATAAAAATAAATATGAATGCGATCAAAGCATCTTAGGTTGTTAAAAATTGTGAGCCTTATCTGGAAGGAAAATTCTATAAAACTAGTCTATAGGTTTGGCCTTTAACAATTTCTTTTCCTTCCTCTTCGTCAATTTCATCATTACTGCCAGTTATTCAAGCCTTGTACGGAGTTATAATTACCTGATAACATCTCTCCCTGGGGAATTTTCATTTTTAGTAAGATGCCATGAGGGAAAGTACAGAAAAGGTGCTGAAACAGTAGAATATTGGAAGTGGAGCCCTGGTGGAGCAGTGGTTTAGAGCGTGGCTGCTAACCAAAAGGTCAGCAGTGTCAAGTCCACCAGCTGCTCCTTGGAAATTCTCTGAGGCAATTCTCTTCTGTCATGTGGGGTAGCCATGAGTTGGGATTGACTCAATGGCAACAAATTTACAGGTTAGTCTTCAGATAGAGGTAGAGAAAGGAGAAGTAGGAGCTTTCATGATAATGCTGAACATATAACCTGTGGCAGGTTATACTCTCAGGTGGTTGGAAAACTTGGTCTCCTGATGGGGATGATGAGCGCAAGGTCAGACCCATGGGGAGCTGGCAGCCGTTAATAGAGGGCCTCACACACTAAACTCTGGAGTGAAGATTTTAGCTGTCAGGCATGCACATTGTAAACAAAGGGAAAAAGGAGTAGTTGCAAGGAATGGTAATGTCTCCATGAGGGCATGAAGATAATAAGGAACTTGATGTGAATAGCCAACAGTTACATAGCAATAACTCTGAGTCACATCCTATTCTAAGCATTCAGCATCTAATAACTCATTTACTCCTGACAGAATCCTTTGAAAGAAGTACTGTTTGCATAACTCCCATATTATAGGAAAACAGGAAACAAGATCCTTGAGACAAGTGAGTGACTTAGCTAGGATCTGAACCCGTGTACATTGCTCGTAGCTACCAATAGAGGTAAGAAACACAGGTAAAGCTTAGGTATAGTGTTGACTGAATCGCATTTACTAACTTCTTGAGTACCTGGTAAACCCTCATGGTGCAGTGGTTAAGTGCTGGGTTGCTAACCAAAAGGTCAGTGATTTAAACCCCCCGGTTGTGCCACAGGAGAAGGATGTAGTAGTCTGCTTCTGTAAGGATTTACAGTCTTGGCAACTCTATGGGGCAGTTTTACTGTTCTGCAGGGTCATTGTGAGTTGGAACTGACTCACTGCCAATGGGTAATGGACGCATGCTGAGATGCCTGGTGATGAATAAAAGAACCCTTCTCAGGGAACAGAAAGTGGTCTCTTGTGATTCCCTCAGTAGGCTACATCGTTTCATTCCTTGAGGCTTTTGATAATACTTACCCTCCTCCTTATAGACAATTTTTATTTTAATTTTTACTCAATTGGGGTATTTTTTCATCTTGTAAAGCCTGACCTAACTGCCACAGGCTGCCTCCCAGGTCCTGTTTTATTCTCAGCATGCTTCTAGCCTACAGTTGACATTCTTGCATTTACTCATTGCCTCATTTGTCTTCCCGCGTCCTCTGACCTCTGACCTCCATGAAGGCGGCCATCAGTTGGTTAACCAGGCTCTTTCCAGTGGTGAGGAGTAAAGCAACACACCAGCTGGCTCAGTTAGTAAAGTTCATTACAAGGGTATGGAGAGAAGAAAGAACGGATGATATTCCTCGTGGTCTCCGGAAGTACAAGGCCGTTCTTCAGGATGTAGCCCCACTGTGTTGCCTAGTTGGTCCCTCAGTAGTGGGCAAGCGCCTCCATCCTAGTGATAGCATCAGCTATGATGACTCTGCTTCTTCTTTCCTCTTCTTCTGTACCTGCTGCTTTTACTACTGACTCATAGTCTCTCTGTGTATCTCCTGTGCACATTTTCCAAAGGATTTACATTAGCCTCTACCGTGAAGGGTGGGCCACTGTTGATCAGCATTCATTCACACAAGTCACCTGGGAGATCACTGGCCAGACTATAGCTAGCTATACTTGTGCCAGGTATTGATTCCAGTGATGACTAAAGTAGTGGGGAATATGGTTTATTCCTGGGGAATAAACCATCAGTGATCAGTTATACTCAATGGAAGATTTAACAGTACAGTATATTAAAATCACCAAGTTTTATGCAATCATTGTTATTTGTACGTTTATAGAAGGTAACACAGTGTCTCATATAGATACACAGTATATGTTGATTGAATGTCTAAAGGCTAACTCGCTGTTGGTGTGAAATATATCCTGAAATGATTAGAAGATGAATCAAAGACAGTAGTAAACTAAGGAGTTTTGTTCCTTTTCTTTTGAGCTCTTCATCTGTTTAATCATTTAGCAGTCATTTATGAAAGAGATAATGGGTCCAGCAGGTGTCAGACAGTGTGCTGAGTGAAGAATTCAAAACTAAGTAAGACAAGGTACCTGATTTTGAGAATATCAGTCTAATGGAAGAAGATGACAGGTAAGCTATTATGATAGAGTATTGCAAGTGATATCTAGAGGAATGTCAGGATGTCTCAGGCTTTAGAAGAAGGGCCAGGAATGGGTTGTTCCCCCAAATCCCAAAGAATACCCAAAAGAAGAGTATTCGAAGTGAAACAGAGGGTATGTAAAGAATTGGAAAACCATCTTTGAAAGAATTTACCTCAAAATCACTGAAGTCGTACTGCTGAAAAAGAATATTCTTTTATTTATTTATTTTTTACAATCTGCATTAAATCAAATTACTGGTTTGTAGCTATTGTCCCTTTTACAGTGGATACACATTATGGAACTAAAGCCCACTAAGTGTCACTTAAGCACAACTATTAGAAAGTGTCAAGCTGGGTAGGATTAAGCTGCCTTTCCCACTTAGGACCAGGTGTCATTTACTCAGTGGCAAGATAAGCACAGGCTGATTTGTGCTTACTTACTAGTCTGCAATGAAGAGTTTGACATTTTTCACAACATCTTGATTTGTGTTTATGTACTAATTTACAGTGACCAATTTCACGTGTGTTTTACCACATGGTATGCTGAAACCCATGTAAAATGGTTCACTACAGATTAGCAAGTAAGCACAAGTCAGGCCATGCTTACCTTGCTTAATAAGTAATCCCTCCTAGTCAGGGATTGTAAATTTGAAAAGAGGCTTTGATTCTGTGGATAGAGGCTATGAGAATGGGAGAGAGACAGATGACAGTCATACCTAGTAGCAGAATCTTTGAAGTGAAGAAAATATGAAATTGTTCTCTACAGATGATCTGGTAAGCAAGGTAACACTTGTTTACCTTGCATATTGGCTATTCCTCCCCTGAATATGACAGTGCTACTAGGATTCCCTCTGTAGCTGGTTATCTATGTGGATTTTAACATACAATATGCGCTTTAACAATTAACCTTGCAAAGTTGCCACCATGCTCTTGAACTGATAGCCTTGTACAAACAACTCAGTGAGGTGTCATAACCTTAATATATCAATGTGTCACAGCTGTGTTCCTGTTGACATGTGGCAGTGTCTTGCTGAGTGGCATTCATTATTGTTGTTGTGTGTTTTTGTGTGCCATCATGAAAATGTTGGAGCTTGAATTAGAGGAACAAACAAATGTTAAATTTGTTGTTAAACCTGGCAAGAGTGGAAGTGAAATCAGGGACATGATAATCCAAGTTTATGGGGATAATGCCATAAAGAAAATGGCAGTATACAAATGGATTAAACATTTTTATGAGGGGAGAAAAAGTGTCCCTGAAGAAGAGAGGTCAGGGTGGCCAGTAATGAGCAGGACTGATAAAAACATTGCAAAAGTTCATCTAATTGTGTGTCAAAATCATCAACTGTGGGAAGCATAGCAGACCAAGTAAACATTAATAGTGAAACAGTTAGGAAAATCTTGGCATGAGAAAAATGTGTGCAAAAATGGTCCCAAAGGAGCTCACTGATGAACAAAAGCAAAGGAGAGTGGAAGTCTGCCAAAACCTTTTGGAGAAGCAAGACGATCTTTTGGGCTGTGTTATCACTAGTGATGAAACATGGGTGTACCAATACAACCCTGAAACAAAGCATCAAAGTGCACAATGGAAGTCAGCCAATTCTCCATGACCACAAAGGTTCTGTCAGTCCATATCAAGAGTCAAAACAATGTTGGTGACCTTTCGTGGTATCAGAGGGATTGTTCATTATGTACCAACTGGATGAACAGTTAACCAAATTTACTATTTGAAGTGTGAAAAAGCTGCATCAAAAAGCTAGCCGAAAATGACTTGAACAGTTCACCAACAACTCATGGCTCTTGCATCATGACAATGCACCAGCTCGCACAACACTGTCTGTGAGGGAGTTTTTAGCCAGTAAATGAATAACTGTATTGAAGCACCCTCTCTACTCCCCTATTCTGGCCCCCAATGATTTTTTCTTTACCTGAAGATGAAGGAAATATTGAAAGGAAGGCATTTTGTTGACATTCGGGACATCAGGAGTAATACAATGATAGCTCTGATGGTCATTCCAGAAAAAGAGTTCTAAAATTGCTTTGAAGGGTGGACTAGGTGCTGACATCAGTTCATAACTTCCTAGCAGGAGTACTTCATAGGTGACTATAGTGATATTCAACAGTAAGGTATGTGTCACTTTTTCTAGGATGGCTTTGCAAACTTAATTGCCATACCTTGTATTGTTTGATACTTAAATAAATTTTTAGGATTATTTGTCTTTCTACTGCTTCTAATTAATCTTTTCTAGGTAAATAGACATTGGGAAGGAAGTAGTACATGCGTGAGAGCACTTCAGATGGCTGGGGCAGTTTTTCAGTCCTTCTAATAGATGAGGGCAAGATTAGATCTCATCAACTTTGGACATATTGTCAAGGAGGGATCAGTCCCTGGAGAAGGACATCATACTTGGTAAAGTAGAGGGACAGTGAAAAAGGAAGACCTTCATTGAGATGCACTGGCACAGTAGCCCCAGCATGATGATGTTGTGAGGATGACTCCAGACAGGGCACTGTTTTGTTCTGTAGAGTGTAGGTTGTCTGTGAGTCAGAACCGGCTTGGTGGGACATGACAACAACAATAACAATAGAGATGCAGGTGAAATAACATCACCTTCACATTGAAAAGACATATTTTTAAGTCATGATTAGTAAATGGAGCTGGTGATCCTCTGGTTGGTGTCAGGGTCTCCATGTAGAAGGTTGCCAACTTTTAGGGAAAATGAAGGACATGGATCTACTAAAGGATGGTGAGGTATCTGGAGGCTATTTCATGTAACCAGAAAACGTGCTAAGGAAAGACAGGCAAGCAGGAATGTCTGGAACTTACAGAAGGGAGGAGTTTGGTCCTGGAGTGCCTAAGAAGAAAAAAACTGAGACCAGGGAGCCAGACAGTAATTACTGCTATTTAATAGTTACATGGGCTGTTGTTATAACAGTGGGGTTCCCGTTCTTAGAAACATCAAGAACAGACCAGGAAATCAGAATAAATTATAGAATTTATTATTACGGAGTTCCGCATTAATATGTGTAACCACGCAAGGGAATGAGACTTGGTAGGCTGGCTTTTTAGGTTCTCTTCCAAACACAAGATTCTTTATCTGAGGTGCAATAAAAAAATAAAATAAAATAAAATAATAAAATTAAAATAAATAATAAATAAAATAATAAAAAACTTGTTTGTGCATAAGCATGCTTCCCAGTGATGGGTTAAGCTTCTTGAAATAATTGCGTGTATTTATAATTGCATCCATTCATGAAATTCTTCACATGTTTAAGAGGTATTTACATCAAAAATTGCCACCCTTCTCGCCCCCTTACTAAGTTAGGGCATTATCATTGTCTTCTGGAGCCCAGAAGACATGATTATAATAACTCTTTAATTATCCCGTTTGACCCCTCATAACAACCTCACTGAAATAGGTAGATGAGATATCATCTCTATTTTACATATGAGGAAACTCATTTCAAGGGGACAGTGCTACCTGAAAAATAGAATTAGGTCTCGTTAACAGATCATGACACCTCAGTGTAGATGTGCATGTTTCCTTATCAGAGGAGCCTGCAGGTGTGCACTGGGACTCCCTATCAGGTTGCAGTGGTTGGACACAGGAGCATTTTACGGGTTTGGAGGACCAGAAGTGTTCGAAATCTAGAGCTCTGCTGGGGCCAGTACCAAACCGAGAAAAACAAACCCACTGCTGTCAAGTTGATTCTCACCTGCAGCAACGCTTTGGGGCAGAGTAGAATTGCCCCGTAGAGTTTCTAAGGAGTGTCTCGTGGTTTCAAACTGCCAACCTTTTGGTTAGCAACCTTGGAACTTAACCACCGTACCACTAGGGTTTCTAGGGTTGGCAATGAGCCCTAAATCTTACTACTAATCAAAAACAAGTATTACTGTCTTCCCTGATTTGAATGTGTGAATGTCAAGAATTTAGGCTGACTTCAACATAACTTGAGTACTCCTTCCATCTTAACTCAATACTGCAAGGATAGAGTAGCTGGGGCAGGGGGCGGGGGACCATGCTCTTAGGCGAATTCCAGGCCAATTGGCACAACTAGCGTTTTGCTAAGAGAGCTCTCTGCACCCCACATTGGTGAGTGGCATCTGGGGTCTTAAAAGCTGCCAAGCTGCCATCCGAGGACACAGCAAATGGTTCCAACTCAACAGGAACGGATGCTCACTGAGGACCAAAATGACATGCGGTAAAGACAACCGAGAAGACAGAGATACCCACAGGAGTGGGTGCCTACATCGACTTGGGACCGGAAGAACCTGATGGTGCCTGGCCACCACCAGTGATAGCCACGATGGGCCTCACAGAGGGGAGTCTCACTGGCAACACAAGAATAAAGAGGTGCATCATGAGATCTCCACTAAAAGACCTCAATTGATGGTCCAGCGGTTTTGGGGTTCCTCTGAGAGCATGGCCCCCTGCCCTGATGCTGCCCTTTCCCATAAATTATAACAAAGGTCCACTCTTTGGACAGGAATGGATTGGACTTGGCAAGGCAGAGTGACCATATATTGGAAGCACTTTATGGTTCTATACATCTGTAGGATATCATCTTGGTGACCTCTGGCTGGAGGAAGGGGAGTGGACGGACAGGAGGTGAAAGGAGACTATTGGGAGGATGAGACATGTATGGAGCAGAGAGGAATAGTGTGCTGTCACCAGACAGGGAGAGCAGTGGAAGCTGCATATAGGGGGGCATGTAAATTTATATGTGAATGTACATTTTCACTCAGTTATGTTAAATAAAAATTAAAAAAAAAAAAGAACTTAAGCTGGGTAAGTATCTGTGCTAGTAATTTACATGTATTTTCTTCTTTAACGCTTGCAAGAATCTAGAAGTATTACCATCTTCAGCTTAAATGAGATAATGTCAGTTCATCAAAGGAAACAATTTAAAAATAAAAAAGATAATATACAAACTGGGAGATGATTTCTGAAACACATGTCATTATCCAGAATATATAAACCAGTTAGAGAAAGACAGGAAACTCAATAGGAAACTGGGAATTTTAGATTCTTCCAGGAAAAAATAAAGTGTTTATAAGAAATTCTGAATTTATTAAAACTTTGTGCTGTAAGAGAGAATGACACCATTATTTTATAAGTCTTAGTAGTACCTCAAAAGGAAGAAGTTACTAAAGGATGTTTAAAAGATTTCTATGTCTGGGCTATAATAATCTAAGGTGGGTTTTTCACAGCAAGGAAGAGGCTGGAATTGGGCAAGTTTTGATATGTAATAATTTAGATCCGATGGACACAATAGGCAGGGGATTTAAGACAAGTTGTTATGAGCAAACTTTTGCCCTGATAGAAGAGCTGTTTTTGCATATGAGCAAACTCTGCTTGGATAAATTGATATGCAAGAATTTCCTGAAGCTAAGTGAGAAATTATGTTGACCCGGGCCATCTCATCTTTAGTCTCAACAGTTAGGTTGGACAGTCTCAGTTTCCATTCCACCCACACTTTGGTGTTATTCTCTAGGCTGAGCTAGATGACAGACCATTGCCACGTGGGTACAAGATCAATCCAGATCCATACTGTTGTGTGAGGTGTCAGGATGGGGCATATCAAATATTTTTGGTAGTAGTCGTTTCTACCTCTGTAACCATTAGGTTTTCTGTTGGTTGATTATTTACTTCAGTTGGATCATTTAATAGAGTCTGAGCATTTGAAACAGTGGAGACCACACTTTTGAGCAACATCCAAAAAATCACCGAGATGGATTTTGATCATTTTGCAGTCCTCTTCTAAGCCAGTAGCCAACACTGCAAGACTGACCCAAGAAAACAGATCCTGTCCCTAACCTGAAGCATCCAGAGACCCAGATAGGGGAAATTAGCCAAATTGTCTAATTACAGTAATGTTATCTCTTTCTCTCCTTTCTCCGTTTCTGTCTCTGTGTCTCTCTCTATGGTTTATAGATCTTTTTAGGAGTATTATAAATCCTAGGATGCAAGCATAGCATTCTTCCTTTTAAAGGCACTGCTCTGCCTTGAGAACCCAACATATTATCTAGGGCTTCTCTGTTTTGAATCACCATTCATTCTCAAGAATGTTTTAGATGAGGTATTCTTTGACCTTGGGAACATTACCTACCTCTTTTGTGAATATCTGAGGCAGATAATTTTAGAATGTTCCCTACTTTCCAGTTCTTTAGTAAATTATGAAATAAAGAGGCTTGAGGATGAAAGAAAGCAACTCAGAAATCACCCTCAGTGGTTAAGGTTTGCTTCTCAAATTGAGACTCAGATTTTTTTCTTAAATTATCTAAAAAACTCATTTTCTGAGAGGGAGAAGAGATGAGCCAAAATGCACCATGGATGGTATCAGAGACAAACCTGAAGAGGGGCATCAGTTTGCCAATTTAACAAATCCTTGTCCAAGTACAAGTAGTAGCCAGTAACTGTTCATTTCTTTAAGCCACTGTATTTGTAGCTAAAAGTATGCTTAGTTGATAACTAACTCTATGGTGAGCTAATAGCTGTGTCATACTGAAGAATGAAATATTAGAGGCACTTGTACATTCTGAGATAATTCAAGATGTTTGTTGTCGCTTCTACCACTAACAATACCAAACCCCCAAATCAACCCCCTTGTCATCGAGGCAGTGCTGCTCATAGAATCCTATAGGATAGAGTAGAACTGCCTCACAGGATTTCACAGGAACTTCTGGTGGATTTAGTCTGCCACCCCTTTGGTTAGCAGCCACAAGTCTTAACCACTGTGGTACCAGGGCTCCACTAACAATACAAATAACTAATATATCTTGAATGTTTCCTACAAGGCAGAAACTGGCATAATCATTTTATATACTGGAATTTTTCATATATTTTTCTCTTGTTGATTTCTAAGTGGTTGTATAGCATTTTTTATTTAGTTTTGATCCACTAAAATGTATTGAAGTCTGTATTATGGTCCGGAGTGTGGTCCATTTTGTTGTGTATTCCATGTATACTTGGAGAAAAATGTGCATTGTGCCATCATTGGGTGGAATGGCTTATAGATGTCATATCAAGTTGGTTGATAATGTTGCTTACCTTTTCTGTATCATTACTAATATTGTGTCTATTGGTTCTATCAGTTATTGAATGTTTATATCTCCAAATAGAAGTATGGATCAATCTAATCAGTTTTTCAGTTCTCTAACATTTTGCTGTGTATATTTTTAAGTTCTGTTTTAGGTGCATTCACATTTAGAATCTTTGTGTCTTCTCAGTGAATTGATAACTTTATCAACATGTAATGTCATCTTTCTCCCTGGCAATATTCTTGTTCTAAAGCCTACTTTGTTTGAGATTAGTCTGCCCTCTAGATCTGTATTTGCTTGATATGTCTTTTTTCATTGTTTTATCTTAATGTTTGTTGTTTTTGCTTTTCATCTTGTTTGATTGTCTCTGTCTTTTACTAGCAATATTTAGACAATTTGTATTTCATGTTATCATTGATGTTACTAGATTTAAATCTACCATTGTGCTAAATATTTTATATTTGTACCATTTGTTCTTGAATCTTTTTCCTTGCTTTCTTTTGGACTGAGTAATTTTTAAAATGCCACTATTCTGATAAGTTCACCATTTGTCCAAAAAATAAACTCTTGTCCTTATAAAATAACTGTTTTTCCAAATATGACAACTGTTTGCCTGGATAAAGTGACTTTCAAGAATCTCCTGAAAATAACAGTGACGTTACTGTTAGTTTTGAGTCTTCTCTTCCTGCATAAGCAGCAAATCAGTTATGTTATTTAAGTATAGGTCATTTCAGCTTTCAGCCTGCTAGCTAAGTGTAGTCTTTCCATAGAGTAAGAAGATGGAGATAGTGTGGAATTCTTACATACTTGAATACTATACCACAGTGAAAAATTAATTAGTAAATGTAGCAACAGGAATTAACATGGACGTGATGAATATCAAAAATAATGAAAAATAAGCTGTCAGTGAATACATAGATTATGAAATCATTCATATAAATTTAAGAACTCTATGATGGACACCCTGGTGGCATAGTGGTTAAGTGTTGTGGCTACAAACCAAAATGTCAGCAGTTCCAGGCCCTCCCTGGAAACTTGTTGGGGTAATTCTACTCCATACTACAGGGTCTCTATGAGTCAGAATCGACTCGATGGCAGATGGTTTGGTTTGGGTTTAAGGTGGTAAAATTACACATAAACCCAGAGGATTGATGCAAATAAAACTCAAGAACTTCTCTACCCTTCTTCCAGAAGGAAAGAGAGACAGATGTGATCAGACAGAGTCACAGTGGGAACTGAGGTAGTACTGCCCATTTATTAAGCAGAGTGGACTCTACATGGATCTGCAGTTTGTATTTGTTTAATTCTATATATGTCATATATTTTTGGTTTTTCAAAATACATATTAATTTAAAGTCAAAACTGCTAAGCTTAAATAGTACTCCAAACAACACTCTATCACCTCTTTTCTAATCAGGGAACTACCTGGCAATTGATTATTGCTAAACCTGAGCTCTTTCAAATTGCCTCCACACTCTGGCTCTTAATTTTATCTCTGCAAGATAAGGATATATATAATGATATACTATGTATATTGTGACCACTGTGCTTTCTTATAAACTGTGGTGGCGTAGCGGTTAAGTGTTACAGTTGCTAACCAGAAGGTTTGTAATTCAAGTCCATTGGGTATTCATGGGAAACTCTTGGGGCAGTTCTACTGTGTGCTGTAGGGTTGCTATGAGTCAGAATTGACAACAGTGGGTTTTATTTATTTATTTGGTAAGATTTCTTACAGAAACAAAATCCTTTGGAATTATGACTATATTTGAACATGCCAAATGCAGATTTCTTCTTGGTTTCAATTAGTTGTCATTATACTTTCTAATGTATGATCCTAGAACTTCAGTCAGAATCCTAAATATATTTGATATGATCAGGTAGGTGGTAGGAATAAATGTCAAGAAATAACTTTTCAATTTAGCGGGTGGGTGGAAATAAGAGAATGTTAACATTTTTCTTCACATAAAATGCTTTGACTGGATCTGAAGATTTTCCACATGTAAAGTTTCTAATGCTCTTCATGGACGATTTCTGTTCATAAGAATTACAACTTTCGGAATTCTGGAAACTGGATTAAGTCTCCCTTCTCCTTCAATTCAGGAATTAATTAGTCTTCACTTTCTCTTTGTATGGTTAACAATATTTGATACAGGAGAGGTTTTTTGCAAATACCTTTTTAGTTAACTGTGTGTGTGTGTGTGTATCTTTTTAAAGTCATTTTCTATAAGCCAGCATTTCCTTTCTCAGATATATGCTTAAATTACACTCATTAATCAAGGGCAGCACGTGTATTATATGAAATTATGTAACCACAGCCCAGGAACCTGAAAATAGTTGTTAATGAATTTCGAGCCCTGTCACGGAGCACACAGCCCCTGCCGTCTTGCCATGTCCTCGTTTCCCCTTACCGCCCTCTCAACCTCAAACCCCAACTAGTCATGCTTCAATCTTTCCCCTTTATCTGGTTCTCAGAATGCTCATACTATAGCCACAGGGTCTAAACTGCTCATTTCCTAGAGATTTAGATTTGCTGGCAAGGAAATTTAGAGGCAGCAAGCACTATTGCACCTGACTCCAGTATTAAGTCCCAGAAGATGCAAGGCCTCCTGAGACCCTCTTCAGATGCTAATGTTCACACAAAGTGCCTCTGGCCCCAGCTGGCCTTCACCTGCAACTCTGACAGGCAGAAGTCTTCAGAATGAGGTCCTGGTTTCCATAAAAATAGGATGGGCACACATGGTAAATAGCTGGAATCTAGCACAAGCTATAAAATTATTTAAAATCTGCTTCCAGACAGTTAAAACTAATTGCTGTGAATACAAAGCCCAAGCAGAAGCCCCCTTCTCCTTTCTTTTTGTAATTCACTTGAGACCTGAGTAGCATGAATCCTCTGCTAATGCCCTGTGCCTAAAATTAAACGATGCCACTAAACTTCAGATGCAGCTTCTGTTGTTACTACTCAAATATGTTTTAAGCATAGGAGAAAAAATGCTATGTGGTAGTGAAAAATATTAGTGGATGATTTAGGATTGTTTCTGTGTGTTTTCATGGGTTTATAGGAGTCCCCGGTTTTACTGTGTTATTGTTGGTATTATTGCTAGAGGTCTCTGACTCTGCCTCTCTCTCACTGCTGGGCAGAGTCTGCAGCCGGTTCACTCTGCATTCTATAAAACTGGTTTGTACATGCAAAGCTAGTTTAATTCACCGGTGTATTCCAAGGCTCAATCTGCTGAATACAATTCAAGAGAACTCCTTCCTTTTTAGTATTTAGGAACTGGATTTGAGATGAGTTTTGTAAGCTGTTTCGACTCATCACCTCGTTTAGTGTGGTCTAGTATGGAAGACGGTAGGGAGAATAGAGTGTTAGATGAAGTTTCTTGTAGCAGGTCACAGAATTCTGCTCCAGACCCTCTCCAGTTCATAGGTAATTCACAAGTTTTGTTTTAAGAACATTAAAATTAGAAGTAAAAGGTTTAATAATTGTAAAAGTGTTGATTAAAATCCTTGCCTGATCTCTCAGGCTGACTAGAAAAATGAGAATAACTAACCTGGAGACTATGAGGTTTATTTCAGACCTTGCTTAGGGGCCTGAGACTATTCTTCTTAACTACTGACCAGAAAGCTGCAGACTGTTGGGAAGCAAAGGGCATGAAACGGAAGTTTATTGGAAGACAAAGAAAGTGGGGTCTGAGCAAAGGGTTCATTCAGCCCATCCTTGGCCAACTGGGCCAGTTTCTTAAAGTTTTGATGAGGTAGTGTGGGGAGAGGGGTTTTATGGTTGATAAACGAGAAATGTTAATTAAGAGGGGAGAGAAAGTTGCAAGAAATTGAAGTAAGGGGATGTATAGTCTGATAAGGGAGGAAGTGGTGGGGGTATGGTTTGTTTGTACTCTGCTTGAAAAAGGGCAGAGCTTTACTTAAGAGTGTGCTGGCATGAAGTTTTGTTTGTGGTTCAAATTCCTGTGGGCTGTTTTTTGTGTAATTGCTTATGCTAAGTAAAGCCTCTCTGAACTCTAAGGACAGTCTCCTCACAGACAACCACCCAGATGCAGATAACATAACCCACCTTGCGACTCTAGACCTTGCCCAGGGACCTGAGAACATCCAGTTCCTGTAATAACCCAGGAACCCTCCCGCTAGAGATGAGATGTTAAGACACTGCCTAGATTGCTAGTGCATAAAGGTCACCTAGACTGGTGAACTGGACCAGCTACTTGGGGAGGTAATGATTTGCATTAATTTACATTCTTAGATAAGATGTAATAGCATCTTACACTCCCTGTTCTTTCATATGCAGACCCTTTTTGTAATCTGTCTCCAAAAGCCACTGGAATTGTAACCTAAACGGGACAGTCTTAAGGAGATTATTCTCACTGTCTCCCAGATTTGCATGCTTACCTGTTAACAAAGCATTGCTTAAACCTTTCGCTGTCCCCGAATTTTGGCTGCAGTAACAGGCAGAACAAGCTTACTTTTGGTTCGGCAACAAGATGACATCACCTACCTTACTAACCAACACCCCCTGACTCTAACTTAGCTGTGACTCACCCTTGTAACTGACCCTTCTTCCTTCTTCCTATAAATCCTCCAGCCTGAGGTGAGGGGTAAAATGGTTTTTAGCATGGTTACCCACCATCTACTTAGATTGCGGGCTGTCTGACTAAAATACAGTCCCTTCCCTATCTCCACGCCTGGCTTTGTGGTGACTGGAAGTGCAAAGTTGCAGCTGGGTTTCTGGTTACATGTATGCGTAAAGGAGTTAGATTAGCAAAATGGAATCACACTGGACATATTACCCAGCTCTTTATATTTTTTGCAAATAATCACAAGTATTTTCAATGGAAAAGTTTAGCATGTCTTTCTACATTTGTTTTTACTGTACAATATTTTAACAAATCTTGTTAAAAACCTGTTGCCACTGAGTCAATTTCAGCTCATAGCAACCCTATAGGACAGAGTAGAACTGCCTCATAGAGTTTCCCAGAAGCACCTACTGGATTTGAAATTCTCAACTTTTGGTTAGCAGCTGTAGTACTTACCACTAGAGTTTCCATTTTAACAAATAGGCATATCAGTTTAACCAATTCCCTATTATCAAAAACTTTGTTTGGGTCTAATTTTTCTCTGTTGTAACTGATGTAGCTATATATATATATTTTTGTGGTCAATTTTAATTAGTCCTCTAAGGCAGATTACTAGAAGTAGAACTGATGAACCAAAAAAGATACACATTGAAATGTTTTCAATGTGTATAGTTTAAATACCTTCCCGGAAGATTTTAAAAATTTATAGCTTCACTAGATTTTGTTCCTTTTATAAATGCTGACATCGTAATATATTTTTATTTTCATGACTGAAAATTATAATATTTTCTCTTGTATTTAAGAATTATGGCTTAAAGATTAAAAAAATCACAGATTTGGAGTCTAGCATATCTGGTTTTGAATTCCAGCTGTATAATTGCTCACTGTGACATCAGAAGCTTGTTTAGTATATGTAAGCCTTCTCTCCTGGTGGTATAGTGATTAAGTGCTACATCTACTAACCAAAAAGTCAGCAGTTTGAATCTGCCAGGTGATTCGTGGCAACTCTATGGGTCAGTTCTGTCCTATAGGGTTGCTATGAATCAGAATCAATGATAGCACTGGGTTTGGTTTTTTGTCGTTGTTGTTGTTAACCCTTATCTCCAGGGTCCCTGCGGACCCAGTGATTAAGAGCTCAGCTGCTAACCAAAAGGCTGGCAGTTCAAACTCACCAGCTTTTCTGTAGGAGAAGGTTGTGACAGTCTGTATCCATAAACATAACTTTTTCCTTTAGTCACTATAAGTTGGAATTGACTCAGCGGTATTTTTTTTAAGCCTTATATCTGAAGTAGGATTAATAATCTTTTGGTGTCAGAATCAATTCAGTACCCACTAGCAACAAAAACCCACCTTGTAGCGAGATTGGAGAAACTTATTAAGATAACATGTATCAATTGCTAAAAGCACGGTGCCTGGCACAATATCATTCTTGAGTGCAAATTAATTTTTATTACTGCAGTTATCTTCATTATTGTCAGGTCGAGCACTTTACTATGTTATTAAATCATATTTCTGCTTTTGAGTATGATCTTTCCATATCCTTTATTCGTTTACATATCAGAGTAGTTTTCTATTTCTTAATGAGTTGTAAAGTTTTGCTGTATATAAAAGATAGCAAATCTTTGTGATATCCGTTTTGAGTACTTTTACTCCATTGTTCTCTGTCATTAAGTATTGTCTATAGTATTTTTCCTTTATGCACAATGAATTTTGTTCCCCAAACATTTTCAACTTTCTGTACTGCTCAGCCCCTTTTGAAACTAAACAGTCATATGACTTGCTTTGGCCCTTAACACATGAACAATAGTGATCATGTCACCTCTGGGAAAAGACGGTGCACAGTTTTTCTTCTGCTTTGATCATAGGAGCATGTGTTGAGATAGACTATGGTAGCCTGGAACAACAACTGATTAAGATAAGCGTAGTCCTCCTACATGCTAATCACTCAAACAAGATAGAGCTTTGTTGTGCAGAGCTACTAAGATATAGGAATTGTTTAATACTGCAATATAATGTGGCCTATATTACTGATACAAGAATTTTTATTTTTATTTTTTTGTAGTCCTAATGTATCACATCTAGCAATCTTTTTTTTTAGAATTATTACCTTTGATACTATGCTGAGAAAATTCAGGAAGGCTCTTCTATCTGTTGGAATATGCAAAGGTGGACTGAGATTGGCTTTCTGAAGCAGTGAGTTTTCTGTACATTAATGTTTTTAAGCAAAAGCTATAGCTGTGATGACAAAGTTATGTTATTATGTTGTGTGAGCAATCAGTATAGTTAACCTTTAAGTTTCCTTCCAGCTATTTGGATATTAACTATAATACATAGTTAATGCTCTCAGGAGATTTGCAGTATACCTCAGTACTGCACAGACATAATAGAATTTTGGGGAAAAGATTCTTCCATTTTTTCCCTCAGATAATTAGTTGTAAATGTGCAGATATAATAATCCCTAATTTGTGGAGTAAATGTAATTTTCTGTGATTGTGTGTTAAAGTACTATGCTTTCCATCATCGCACAATGACTCAGTTTGGCTCAAATATAACAAAACAAAAACTACTATCTTCTTTTACTACATGAGTGAATTTCTGTTGAGAATATCTTTTGTTATTGTTGTTGTTTGAATTGCACTGTGTTGATTTTGTTAGGTGTTGTCGAGTCAGTTCTCACTCACGGTTACCCTATTTGTACAATGGGCTAAAATACTACCTTTCCCTGCACTGTCCTCACAATCCCTGTTATGCTTGAGTCCATCGTCACAATGACTTTGTCAGTCCATTTTGGTAAGGATTTTTCTCTCTTTTTTTTGATGATCTTCTTCTCTATCAAGTAAGATATCCCTCCTGATAACATGTCCAAAGTGTATCTCACCATCCTTGCTTCTAGGGAGCATTCTGGCTGGATTTCTTCCAAAAAAATGGTTTGTTTTTCTGGTAGTTCATGATTTATTCAGTATTCCCTATCAACACCATAATTCAAAGTTATTGATCCTTCTTTGGTTGTCCTTATTCATTGTTCAGCTTTTGCATGCATATGAGGTGATTGAAAACAGCACAGTTTGAGTCAGATGCAGATTGGTCCTTAAAGTGACATCTTTGCTTTGCAATACTTTAAAGTGATATTTTGCAGTAGATTTGCCCAAAGTGATGTGTTCTTGGATTCTTTGACCATTGATATTGATTGTAAATGAAGTAAAATGAAATCTTTGACAGCTTCTGTCTCTTCTCTGTTTATCATGGTATTGCTTATTGGTCTAGTTGTGAAGATTTTTGTTTTCTTTATGTTGAAGTGCAATCCATACTCAAGGTTGTGGCCTTTGATCTTTATCCGTAAGTACTTCAAGTCCTGTTCACTTTAAGTAAGCAAAATTATGTCATCTGTGTTTGCAGGTTGTTAATGAGTTTTTCTTCAATTGTGATAGTGCACATTCTTCTTCATATAGACCAGCTTCTCAAATTACTTGCTTAGCATACAGATTGAGTAAGTATGGTGAAAGGATACAACCCTTTCCAGACTTTAAACCATGCACTGTTCTCTTTGTCTTTTGGAATAATTGCCTCTTGGTCTATGTGAATTGCTCGTAGTCTGGGCTAGTAAATCTAACAAAAAAAAAAAAAAAAGAAAGAAAAAAACAAGCCCATTGACATTGAGTCTGACTCATAGTGACCTTGTAGGACAGAGGAGAATTGCCCCATAGAGTTTCCAAGGAATACCCAGGGGATTTGAACTTCTGATTTTTTTGGTTAACAGTCATCACACTTAACCACTCTGCCAACAGGGTATAAAGAATGTAGAATCCTTTCAAACGCAAGCAAACAGGTGGTCCTGAAAACAGCATTACTTAAAGGGAGCAGTATTTCTCATGTGCTCAAACCATGACAATACTTCAAAAAGTTGAAGTAGGGGGTTGGGCAGCATCTGAGATGCTAAAGTATCTCACATCAACAACTTTCTTCTCATGCTACCAAATCAGCCTTGTGTTAGGGTCTGCAATTTTCAAGATGTGATGCTGTTACTTTAAAGGTTAAATTTTATTAAAAAATATGCCCAATAGGAAACATACTGGTGCACCAGGGATGCACCCCAAACTACACAGAGCAGGGGGCGACCATGAGCTTCCTCAGCACCCAGTATTTAAATTGTGAGATTACAAAGCAGGGAGAGGGAACTGACCTTTACATTGATTGGTTAAGGCCACCTGGAATTCCTGTTAGTTGTAAAATGTGGTCAAGGTCTAGGGGTCACTTGCAAGGCTGTCCGTAGTCAAGGTCTAGGGGTCACTTGCAAAGCTGTCCCAAGGCTTGTCTTGTGACAGATGTTTTGTAAGACAAAGGTGAGATTACTCTATGGTATTTTCTGCTATTAATTTGTTTCCTGGGGCTTTCTTTAATATCTTGAATTTTTACTGCGCCCTTCCTCAAAGGCTGTCACTTATGCCTCATTTCAACATTCCCCCCTTGAGTTCCTATTCCAGAGTCAAATCTTAGACTCTGAGTGGGTACCGGGCTGATCAAGGTCCTGGCTGTTCAGGGGGTCGTAGGTCTGGTGTTGGGGCAGATGTTTTAGGACCAGGAGCTGGACTGTAGCCAGTCTCTCTTGTATGAATTCAAGTAGTTTATTTAAAATGCAGGGACCCACAGTTAAAGCTAAGATGAAGAGGACAAGTGGTCCTGTTAACGCAGTGACAAGAGTGGTCAGCCACGGAGACCAGGAGAACAGAGACTCGACTGATCCTAATGAGGTGCCTATTTTCCCTGATCCAGGGTGCATTGGTTTCACAGTCCCATGTATAACGGAAATAATCATTTGTTCCTCAACATGATCCATAGTCATTAGCCCTGGGACAGACGTAAAATTGTTTCTTAGCCAGTTGTTGCATGAGGCAGTTCGTAGCACACACCCACCCATCAGCATGCATACATACCCCAGTATTTGTGAGTGTTCTGTGTGCATGAACCGGATATGGGTCTTTCTTAAGCTGTGAGCCTATAGGACCCCCCACAAGGTCACATACATCAGGGTGAAAAACTGGTGAAGTCACCTCGGGAGGGACAGTTAGGGTCAGTTCTTGAACTTGCCAGCCGAGGTCTCTTGGAGCTGCCTCAGGGCCAATATGTTGTTGCACCCCACAGGTTGGAAGACACTAAAAAGACAACTAGGGAAGTGCTGCCTCAAAGTAGATTTGACCTTAATGACATGATGGAGTCGACATTTCTGGACCTTCATTTGCTGATGTGGCATAACCCAAAATGAGAGGAAACAGCTGCAAATAACCTCAATGTGGAATATACAAAGTATGAATCTAGGAAAATTGGAAATCATCGTAAATGAAGTAGAAGGCATAAATATCAATGTCCTAGGTATTAGTGAGCTAAAATGGACTGGTATTGGCCGTTTTGAATCACAATCATATGGTCTGTTATGCTGGGAATGACAGCCTGAAGAGAAATGGGGTTGCGTGGATTGTCAAAAAGAGCATTTTCAAGATCTATCCTGAAGTACAATGCTGTCTGTGATAGGATAATACCCGTAAACTTACAAGGGAGACCAGTTAATGTGACGACTATTCAAATTTACACAGCAATCACTGAGGCAAAAGATGAAAAAACTAAAGATTTTTACTAGCTTCTTCAGTCTGAAATTGATCAAACATGCAATTAGGATGCATTGATAATTACCGTTGATTGGAATGTGAAAGTTGGAAACAAAGAAGCACCATTGATAATTGGAAAATATGACCTTGGAAATGGAAACAGTGCCAGAGATTGCAGGATAGAACTTCACAAGACCAATAACTTCTTCATTGTAAATGCCTTTTTTCACTAATATGAATAGCAACTATACAAATAAACCTCATCAGACAGAATACATAGCTATCAAGTCAACTACATTTGTGGAAAAAAACCATGGAAAAGCTCAATATGATCAGTGAGAACAAGGCCAGGAGCTGAGTGCAGAACAGACCATCAATTGCTCATATGCAAGTTCAAATTGGAACTGAAGAAAATTAGACAAGTCCATGAGAGCCGAAGTCCAACCTTGCATATCCCACCTGAGTTTAGAGAGCACCTCAACAATAGATTTGATGCTGTGACCAGTAATGACCAAAGACTAGACAAGTTGGAGAATAACATCAAGGACATTATCTGTGAAGAAAGCAACTGCCACCCCTCCCCCTTGAAAGAAACCCAAATCCACTACTGTTGAGTTGACTCCAATTCATTGTGACCCTATAGGACAGAGTAGAACTGTTTCATAGAATTTCCAAAGAGAGCCTGGCAGATTAAAACTGCTGACCTTTTGGTTAGCAGACAGTATTTAACCACTATGCCAACAGGGTGTCCTGAAGAAAGCAAGAGGCCATTAAAAAGACAGGAAACAAAGAAAAAGACCAAAATAGTTGCCAGAAGAGGCTCTGAAATGTGCTATTGAACTTTGACTAGTTAAAATAGAAGAAAGAAATGAAGTAAAAGAATCCAGTAAAAGATTTCAAAGGGTGACACAGAAGACAAAGTAAAGTATTATAATAACATGTACAAAGAGCTGGAGACAGAAAACCAAGCTGAAAGAGCTGAAGAAAACATTCAAACCTCAAGTTGCAATAGTGAAAGGTTCTGTGGTGAAAATATTAAATATGGGAAGCATCAACAGAAGATGGAAGGAATACATAGAATCATTATATCAAAAATAATTGGTCAAAGTTCAGCTCTGTTTAAAGGTAACATATGATCAGGAACCAATGTTACTGAAGGAAGCAGGTTAAGCTGCAGTGAAGGCATTTGGTGAAAACAAGATTCCAGGAATTGATGGAGTATCAATTAAGATATTTCCACAAACTGATAGAACACTGAAAGTTCTCACTAGACTATGCCAAGAAATTTGGAGGGTACCTACCTTGCCAACTGACTGGAAGAGATCCATATTTATGCCTATTCTCAAGAAAGGTGATCAAACTGAATACAGAAATTACTGAACAGCATCATTAACATCATGTGCAAGTGAAATTTTGCTAGACATTATTCAAAAGCAGCTGCAGCATTATATTGACAAGGAAGAGCCCAAAATTCAGACTGAGTGCAGAAGAGGACATGTAACCAGGAAAATCACTGCTGATGCCAGACAGATCTTGGCTGAGAGCAGAGAATACCAGAAAGATGTTTACAACTATGAAATCATAACAAATTATAGATAACATTGTGGAGAATGGGAATTCCAGAGCACTTATTTGTGCTCATGAGACACCTAGTGTAAAGTCAGGAAAGGTGTATATCAGGGTTGTGTCCTCTGACCATAGCTATTAAGCTTATATGCCAAGCAAATAATAGGAGAATCTGGTCTCTGTGAGGAACAGTGCAGCCTCAGTTGGAGAAGACTCATTAACAACCGGTGCCTCGCAGATGATATTACTTTACTTGCTGAAAGTGAAGAGGACTTGAAACACTTACTGATGAAAATCAAATAACACAGCCTTCTGTATGGATTATACCTCAACGTCAAGAAAATAAAATCCTTACAACTGGACCGATAAGAAACATCATGATAAACGGACAAAAGATTGAGGTTGTCAAGGGTATCATTTTACTTGGATCCACAATCGATGCTCATGGAAGCAGCAGTCAAGAAATCAAAAGATGCATTGCAGTGGGAAAATCAGCTGCAGAAGACCCCCTTAAAGTGTTAAAAATCAAAGATGTTACCTTGAAAACTAAACTGCACCTAACCCAAGCCATGATATTTTCAGTCACATTATATGTATGCAAAAACTGGACAGTGAATAAGGAAGACAGAAGAAGAACTGATGCCTTTGAATTGTGGTTTTGGAAAAGAATTGAATGTACCTTTGATTGCCAAAAGAATGAATGTATCTGTCTTGGAAGAAGTGCATCCAGAGTGCTCCTTAGAAGCAAAGATGGTGAGACTATATTGTACACACTTGTTGTGAGGAGGGATCAGTTCCTAGACAAGGACATCATGCTTGGTAAAGTAGAGGATCAGCAAAAAGAGAAAGACCCTCAAAGTTAAATTGACATGGTGGTTGCAGCAGTGGGCTCAAGCGTAACAACAGTTGTGGGCATGGTGCGGAACTGTGCAGTGCTGCGTTCTGTTGTACGTAGGGTCCCTATGAGTCAGAACCTGCTTAAAGACGGTAACTGATGGTAACCAACATCAACAACATACCAAACCAAACCCATTGCTGTCAGGTTGATCCTGACTTATACCAACCCTACAGGACATAGTGGGACTGTCCCATAAGGTTTCAAGGAGGGCCTGGTACATTTGAGCTGCCAATCTTTTGCCATCGCAATCAACAACACAACCTAATTAAATTTTGATTAGAAAAATGTTTGCTTTTGTGGCTCTCATAGACTTCCTCAAATGATTATTTTCTTTCATCATAGTAACTTTTTTCTGTTTCTTTTGTCAGCTTCTCCTTTGGCTCCCAAGCATGTGTCTGGGTGCATGTCTGCTGCACAGCAAAGATGTGCAGAAGTCAGGAGAAAACTATGAGTGAGTCCCAGGTCACCAATGATTTTAGAAATATTTAAACTTGTAAAATGTAAAATTATACTCTAACATCTGCTTTTTAACAGTTATGATGGGAGGTTAATTTTATGTACCAGTGTCAGAATCCTAGAGGGAAATATTCTGAACTATGGAACAAAATTTTACTTCAAATTTACCTTGATTCCTCTACTAGATGGAGTTAAAAAAATATACATATGTATACATATGTGTATACGTGTTTGCTTGTCTCCTCCTGCCCTCCCGTTTTCAGCATATTCCTTCAACTGAGCTTAGCATCTTCCAAATCCAGATCTGTGTATCTTCTTTAAAAAACTAAACCTCCTTGCTCTGTTTTGTTGGACAGGTATAATTGCTCACAAATGAAGGGGTCTAATGATATCCCTAGCTCTGCAAACACCCATTAGTGTTGTTTCTACGTTTAGAGTGAGCTGATGCCCCTCTTCTTGGGTGGTGTAAATCAGATTTGCCTGATTGATTTCTTTCCATTGCTGGCATAGGATTTGGATTTCGGGGGTTTATGTGCTCCTTGTAAACTCTATAGGGCAGTTCTACTCTGACCTATAGAGTTGCTGTGGGTCAGAATTGACTATATGACAATGGCTTTGACTCTGGTCTTCAATATTTATCTTCTTACTACTTTATGCTGTGTATGTTAAGGAAGAAACATTGCTTTATGCATTCAAACAGCCTCCTCACAAAGTCTTCTCAATTCTATTTTAAGTATGGTGGTATATGGTTATAGAACATTTAACGCTGGGGTTGTATTTGTTTTCCTATTTACTATAGGAAATACCTGCATTTGTTGTATGTCTATTATAGGAAGTGAAATTTTAATTTGTATCAAATTTGTAATATATAATCAAGTGATTATAACTTCACTTATAATTAATCCAAAGGATGTAAAAACTAATCAGATCCCCTTGACATGAGGAAATAACATCTGTTTCCCCTTTTCTTCAAGTGCAGCATAAGTCACTAAAGTGTTGATTTTAACAGGAATATTTTAAAATAGTTAAGGAATTTTGACTTTGTCCTCAATGTAGTGCTTGATCTGGGCCTTAAACACAATAAAATATATTTTACTTAAAGATTTCCTTTTAACTTGTTCCCCAGGAAATGGTACATAGTCTTAACAACCTTTGTCATACCTACCCGTATTGTCCCAGTCTTTAACACCCAACATGTAGTTTACAGTGTGATGGATTGCTTTTGTGTGACCTTTCTCACTAAGGTCTTATAACTGCCACCCAAGTGATTGTTCAGGACAGTGCAAATAAAGTAACTGTGGCCCACCAAGGGAACTGGACAGTTTTGCCATCCATCTAGGCTTAAAAGAGCCAATACCAGAGTAGAAGAAAGAAGATACCACCACCACCAAGATAGAATAACCAGGAGCAGAATGTGTCCTTTAGACCCCGGAAACCTGTGCTGAGGAGCTCCAGGAATCAAGAGACAAAGAGAGCTGTAACGGTGAATACCATGAGAAGCAATGGCAGAGAAATAGCGGTA
Source organism: Heterohyrax brucei (assembly GCA_028571685.1). Lineage (NCBI taxonomy): Eukaryota > Metazoa > Chordata > Mammalia > Hyracoidea > Procaviidae > Heterohyrax > Heterohyrax brucei. The sequence goes on from CM053152.1 coordinate 64,709,779, forward strand.
GGAGAAATCAGCAGGAGACAGTCTTACTAGACTTCCTAGCCCATGGAGTGAGAAAGCTGAGTGCCTTTGGATAGGAGATCTGCTGGTTGAGTAGGGTGCCTCCTGACGCTTGGTGGGGCTAGGTTTGCCAAACTATGGAGCTAGATTTGAGGGCTTTCGGGCTGAGGGTTATTGGAGGAGTGAGGTGCCTTAGGCACTTAACAAATAATCAGAAGAGCTCTGTAACACTTGCCCCAGAGGCTAAGGGGCTAGAGAGAGGCAAGCCTGCAGGCACAATTAGGAAGCTGTTGTGATGGAACGCCTGTATCAGTAGTGTTCTTGAATCTGAATTTTAGTGAGTTACTTCCCTAATAAACCCTGTAGTTGTGACTATGATCTGTGAGTTCTATGTGACCATTGCAGTGAATTATCAAACTCAGCAGGGAAGTAGAGAGTGTTGTGAAGAGTGTTGGTAAAGGTGTTAGAGAGAAGAGGCATGCGTATCTGACCTCTGTCTCATAGGTATTAGCCGTGGACTGTTGATTTTTATTCTTTTTTCCTCTTGTGAAATTAGAGGTCAGAGGTCAGTACCACCAAGCCATTCTTACAGAGTCTTTCAGGTACACTCCCACACATGATATAAAGTTCTCATTTTGTTCATAGACTTCACTTAAGCACAGACGATTTTTTAAAAGATTTTTATCTTTAAGTGTTTTAGTCAGCTAGGGCTGCTCTAACAGAAATACCAGAGTGGATGGCTTTAACAAAGGAAGGTTTATTCTTACACAGTCCAGTAGGCTACAAGTCCATATTCAGGGTGTCTGCTCTGGGGGAAGGCTTTCCCAGTTCTGGAGGAAAGTCTGGTATTCCATCAGTCTTTGTCCAGGGAGCATCTTGGTGCAAGAACCTCAGGTCTGAAGGATGCGCTCTTCTCCTGGTGCTGCGTGCTTGGTGATACGAGGTTCCCAATTCTCTACCTGCTTCTCTGTCCTTTTATCTCTCATAGGATGAAAGGATTAAGGGTGGGGCAAGCCATACTCGGGAAACTCCCTTTACAGTGGAGCAGGGAGGTAATCCTAAAAAGGGATTTACAGCCCCACCCTAATCCTTTAACAGACGTTTTAGGAAAACCACAAAATGGAGGACAGTCACAAGATACTGGGAATCATGGCCCAGCCACATGGCTACACCTGTTTTGGGGGGTACAGAATTCATTCCATGACAGTAAGTTATCTTTATTGTCATACTTGAAGAATACAAAAATAAGCCACAGTACTGGTCATCAGGGTTAGAATTTAATTGCTAAAGAGAATGGCTACAAATAAAGACGTATCCAGCAGTTCAAGGGCCAGATGAGGATGCTATGAGAGTTTGGGCAAACAGAGATCATCAATAATAACCCCCCTCCCAAAATACAAAGCCAAATGCCATTGAGTCAATTTTGACTCATAGAGAACCTGTAAGACAGTGTAGAACTGCCCTTTAGAGTTTCCAAGGAGCAGCTGGTGGATTTGAATTGCCAACCTTTTGGTTAGCAGCCGTAGCACTTAACAACTACGACACCAGGGTTTCTATTGATAATATAACTACATTGCATAATGTGCGTTATGTTCTGGGCACTATTCTGAGCACTTCCCCTAAATAAACTCATTTTAATTTTCACAGTAAACCCATGGTCATTTAATTGTTTAGGGAACATGCACACAGAGGTTAAGTGACTTACACTAGGTTTCACAGGAAGTTAGGTAACACCTCTTGGGATTGAACCCAATGAGCAACTTCATAGAATAGCAGTAGGTCAGGGGCATGAGTTGGAAGGTGATGTATATTAACCCCAGAAAGACAAAGAGGATGAGAAAGAGAAGTTCAAGTTGCTATAAGTCAAAATTTGAGATTTGAGAAGTGTAAAACTAGTTTAGTCTAGCAGGAACTGAGATAATATGTAAGTATAAAATGAACAAGTGATTTATTGTCCAAACTGGATCCCTTGTATTCTGTCCTGTAGGGTTGCTAAGGAATTGACTTGACAGCAGTGGATTTGGTTTCCTGTTTTTTCTTTCTTTCTTATTTTTTTACTGCTACTGAGAGTTAAAGGGAATGTTGAGTGAATATGATATGGGGACCACTGGTACCAACTGGGACTAGTGCATGCAACTGAGACCTGTGGTCATTCTCGTTTCTCCCTCACTCAGACAGTGGATTGACCCACTTATCCTTAAACTGTTTCTCATTGTGATAATAATCTGTGTCACTAGGGATAGCACTGTAGTTAGATCTGACAGTCTGACCTTCTGGACTTTGGATTTTGCCATCTTAAAGCTGCTTTTCTTCCTACACTCTTCCTGCATTAATGGACTTCTGTGGACACAGACTCTGACTTGCTTGATTTGTACAATCCTGTTGATCATTTGTAGTAGGTCAGTAACTGCAGAATCTGTTTAACTTAGGGAATTTGTTAAACTCCTCCTGCAGAGCCAAAGTGTTAGCTTTTGTATAGGTCTAACTTCTCTTCGCTAGGTCTTTCTGATATGTAACAAAAGGATGGTTTGGGATATAGTGGAGGAATGAGACAACAGTTGGAAAGAGCCTTGCATTAAGCAAGAACACTTTCCTACAGGTGGGAGAATTACTAATGAGTTTTGAGCAGGAAACGGGGTGGATTGACACAATGACTGCAACAATGTGGTCAAACATAGCAGTGGTACAAAACCAGATAGTGTTTGTTATGCTGTAGACAGGGTTGCTATGAGTCAGAATCTTGACAGCATTGAACAACAAGTAGGGAAATGACAAGGTAAAGTTGATCTGGTAGTCTGTGTAGAACACGAAGTCTGACAGTTAAGTTCTTGAACTCATCCTAGAAAAAGTCCTGCATACCTCGTTGCTGAATATCACTATGGTCACTTTTGATGAGCTCCCCTTGGGAAGCTATTCATCGACGCTTGTGCATAGTCTACCCTTCAAAGCAATTTTGGAACTTGTTTTTTGGAAGGGCCATTAGAGCTGTTGTTGTATTAACCTTGATGTCCTGAATTTCATCAAAATGTCTTTCTTTCAATATTTCCTTTACCTTTGCTTAAAGAAAAGTCATTGGGGGCCATATCAGGTGAGTAGGGAGAGTGTTCCAATACAGTTGTTGGTTTACTGACTAAAAACTCCCTCACAGACAACTATACAATTAAGCTTGTGAACTTGTCACCTTACCACCGTGTGCAATGTCCATTCCAGAAAGAGTTCCAAAGTTGCTTTGAAGGGTGGACTAGGCTGTGGTGTAGGTGCATAACCTCTTAAGGGGAATACTGCAAAGGTTCCCATAGTGATGTTCAGCAATGAGTTATATAGCACTTGGGACAATTAAGCTCACAGAATTAATTGTCAGACCTTGTAAATCACAGTGGGTAACTGAGGACAACAAACCCCCCTAAAACCTAACTAAACCCACTGCTGTCAAGTGGATTCCAACTCCTAATGAACCATTAGGACATGGTAGAACTGTGCTGTAGAGTTTCCAAGAGGCATCTGGTATATTTGAACTGCTGACCTTTTGGTTAGTGGCCATAGCTCTTAACTACTACACCATCAGGGTTTCCACCAAACAAGCTAGGAAGCAGTTAATAGTCATCAAATAAGGTAATAGATGTTTGTTCTAAGATACCGGCTATGTGAATCAAAAAGAAAATACTGATAGTAGAAATCTTGCCAAAGAAGAGCCTGAAGAAAGCAGTGAGTTTCTACAACCTGGCATGTGTCATAGAGTGCTCCAAGTTCAGTGAATATTCTATTTGATTTATTTTGTTAGACTGAGTGAGAGGGAAAATGCTAGTGTTCCTTCTCTGTGCTTCCACAGAGTATGTTATATTCTATTGCACTCTTGTATGTCTGTCACCCACGTTTTACTAAGGATTATCCCCTCCAAGGAAAATGAGACATCCATTTTTTCATCTTTTTATTTTTTTGAGAAGTTTCTCATTTTATTCATTATTTTTAAGTTTATACTACTAATAACAACAAAGCCTAGCCATAAATGTCAGTGTGTGTAAGTGACATCTTTGCTGAGTTTTTTTAAATTAAGTGGAAGTATACAATCCAAATTAATTTTTTATTTTTTTTATTAAATAAAAAAATGAAAGTGTACATACTCTGTGCTTACAATACTGGGTTAAGAGAGGAGGAGTACACAAGTTGTGTCGAAGTCCTGTTAATCTTGTTGGGGTGAGGTGGTATCTACTTGTTGTTTTGATTTGAATTTCTTTAATAATTAATGATCGTGAACATGTCTGCATGTATTTTTTGGCTGCCTGTGTCTCCTCTTTAAAGAAGTGTCTGTCCATCTCTTTTGCCCATCGCTTAATTGGATGATTTGTCTTTTTCTTGATATTTTATAGAACCTTATAGATTATGAGATCAGGCGTCAGTTTGACATAGAGTTGCCAAATATTTTTTCCAATTCTGTAGGTGGTCTTTTAATTCTTTTGACAAAGTCTTTGGATGCGCAAAAGTGTTTGATTCTTATTAATTCCCATTTGTCTATTTTCTCTTCTGATGAATGTGTTTTGTTTGTCAGATTTTGAAGTCTGTCTATATTGTGTATGAAAACATCCATTGTTGACCCTATCTTATCTTGGATAAGCTTTATCGTTTTAGCTTTTATATTCAGGTCTTTCATCCACTTTGAGTTGATTTTTGTATAAAGTGTGAGATATGGGTCTTGTTTCAGTTTTTTGCAGATGGATATCCAATTATGCCAGCACCATTTGTTTAAGACACTGTTCTTACCCCAGTTCAAAATCTTAGGACTTTGTCAAATATCAGCTGTTCCTAAGAGGATGGTGGCATCTCTGGGGTCTCTTTGTTCCATTGGTCTATATGTCTCCTTTTGTACCAATACTAGGCTGTTTTGACTACTGTGGCAGTGTAATAGGTTTTAAAGTCAGATAGTGAGAGGCCTCCCAGCATGTTCTTCTTTTTCAGTAGTGCTTTACTTATTCAGGGTTTCTTCCCTTTCCAAATAAAGCTGATAATTTGTTTCTCTATCTCATTAAAAAATGTTGCTGGAATTTATATTGGGATTGCATTATATAAGTAGAGTGCTTTGGACACAATAGACATTTTCACAATATTGAGTCTTCCTATCCATGAGCAGGGCAGATTACTCCACTTATGTAAGTCTCTTCTAGTTTCTTGTAGCAATGTCTTGTAGTTTTCTCTGTAAAGATCTCTTATTTCTCTAGTTAGATTTATTCCTAGGTATTTTATCTTCTTGGGGGCTATAGTAAATGGAATTGATTTGGTGATTTCTTCATTAATAATTTCATTGTTGGTATAAAGGAATCCTATTGATTTAGTTATGTTTATCTTGTATCCCGATACTTTGCCGAATTCTTCTATTAGCTCTAGTAGTTTACTTATGGGTTTCTTCTGATTCTCTGTATAAACAATCATATCATCTACAAAGAGGGGAATCTTTACTTCTTCGTTGCCAATACGGATGTCTTTTGTTTCTTTGTCTTGTCTAATTGCTCTGGCTAGAACTTCTAGCACAGTGTTGAATAGAAGTGGTGAGAGTGGGCATCCTTGTCTAGTTCCCATTCTCAAAGGAAGTTCTTTCAGTCTTTCACCATTCAGGATGATGAAAGCAGTTGGCTTTGCATTGATGCTATTGATTATATTGAGGAATTTCCCTTTTATTCCTATTTTTCTGAGAGTTTTAAGCATGAATGGATGTTGAACTTTGTTAAATGCCTTTTCTGCATCAATTGACAAAATCAGGTGATTTTTATCTTTTGTGTTATTAATATAGTTGATTACATTAATTGTTTTTCTGATGTTGAACCAGCCTTGGAATGAAAACAACTTGATCATGATGAATGATTGTTTTTATATGTTGTTGAATTCTATTAGCTAGAAATTTGTTGAATATTTTTGCACCTAGATTCATGAGTGATATTGATCTGTAATTTTCTTTTTTTGTGGGATCTTTCCCTGGTTTTGGTATCAGGGTTATGCTGGCTTCATAGAATGAATTTGAAAGTATTTCATCTCTTTCTATGGTATGAAATAGCTCCATTAGTATTGGAGTTAATTCTTCTCTAAAAGTTTGGTAGAATTCTCCGGTGAAGCCGTCTGGGCCAGGACTGTTTTTGGTTGGTAGATTTTTGATGACTTCCTCAATCTCTTTCTTTGTGATACATTTATTAAGTTGATCTATTTCTCCTTGTGATAGTCTTGGTGAGTCATATGAATCTAGAAATTTGTCCATTTCCCCAGGTTTTCAACCTGTCAGAGTATAGCTTTTCATTGTATTATGTTATGATATATTTTATTTCAGATGGGTCTGTTGTAACATCTCCCAACTCATTTCTTAATCGGGTTATTTGTGTCAATTCTGTTGCTTTTCTTTTGTAAGTCTAGCCAGTGGTTTATCAACTTTCTTGATCTTTTCGAAGAACAAGCTTTTGGTTTTGTTAATTTTTTCAATTGTTTTTCTATTCTCTAATTCACTTAGTTCTGCTCTAATCTTTATAATCTGTTTTCTTCTGGTGCCTGAGGGGTTTCTTTGTTGCTCTCTTTCTACTTGTTCAAGCTGTGAGGTTAATTCTTTAATCTGTGCTCTTTCTTCTTTCTGGAAGTGTGCATTTATAGAGAGAAACTGACCTCTGAGCACTGCTTTTGCTGTATCCCATAAATTCTGGTAGGATGTGTTTTCCTTCTCATTTGAATCCATAAATTTCTTTAATGTGTCTTTAATTTCTTTTATAACCCAAGGCTTTATGAGTAAAGTGTTGTTCAGTTTCCACAAGTTGGAATTTTTGCCTATGAATTTTCTGTTATGGATTTCAACTTTTATAGCTCTGTGGTCCGAGAAGGTACTTTGCAATAAATCAATATTTTGGATTTTATGGAGAATTGTTTTATGACCTAACATATGGTCTGTTCCAGACTGTTCCATGTGATTTGGAGAAGAAGGTGTATTTATCTGTTGATGGATGAAAAGATCTGTATATGTCAATAAAGTCAAGTTGGTTGATTGTTGTAATAAGACCTTCTGTATCTTTACTGAGTTATTTTCTGGATGATCTATCCTTAACTGAAAGGGGAGTGTTAAAGTCCCCAACTATTATTGTGGAATGATCAATCTCATTTTTCAATGTTGTCAGTATTTGTTCAATTTATTTAGGTGTTTTGGTATTGGGTGCATAAATGTTTAATATTGTTACGTGTTGCTTGAGTATTGAACCTTTCAGCAGTAAATAGTGACCATCCTTGTCCACAATAGTGGATTTTACATTAAAATCTATTTTATCTGAGATTAATATTGCCACACCTGCTCTTTTTCGTGTATTATTAGCTTGATATATATTATTCCAACCTTTAATTCTCAACCTGTTCTTATCTTTAAGTCTAAGATGTGTTTCTTGTAAGCAACATATAGATGGGTCATGTCTTTTGATCCATGATATCACTCATTGTCTCTTTACTGGAGCGTTCAGTCCATTTACATTCAATGAGATTATTGATAGGTGTATGTTTAGTGATGTCATTGCAATATGTTTATTTTTATGTTGGTGTTTTCTCTGTTGTTCATATTAATCTGTTCTGCAACCTTCTTCTTTATGGATGGTATGAGTTTTGATTTTATATTTTTTGAGACTCCTGTATTGTGATTTTTCATTTCAAATGGTATGTTGTTAATCAGTTCTATGGCTACATACCTAATCCCCCTTAAAGTATAATTATTGAAATCACTTCTAACTATTTTAGAAGTCAGAAACTGTCGCTGCATCAAAAACTGTAACTATTGTAGTGTATCCCTCCTTTAATATGATGATATTATAGTTGTCATGATATGATCATGGATTCCCTTATTATAACATTGCAGTTTTGGGCTTGGTTTGGTGAAGTTTTGTGCCTTCCTTAACTGATTAGAAATTTGGATGAAGTGCCTCCTTAAATTATCACCTAAAACAGATATTTAGGGAAGAGCTTCTTTGAATATTTCATGTAATTTGCATTTAGTTTTTATGAAGTCTTTAAATTTCTCTTTATTTTCAAAAGTCTTAATTTCACTATTATATTTGCTAGACAATTTAGTGGGATAAATTATTCTGGGATGGAAGGACTTTGAATGTGTCCGCCCATTGTTTTCTGGCCAGCATTGTTTCAGCAGAAAAGTCAGATGAAAGTCTATAGGGTTTCCCTCGGAATGTTAGTTTTGATTTGAGCCTTGCTGCCTTCAGAAGCATTTTTTTGTGTTTTAGCTTATTAAGCTTAATTATAATATGCCTTGGCATTCTTCTTTTTGGATCTAACTTTCGTAGTGTTCAGTAAACATCTTGGATATCTATGTTCTCTTTGTTCGTAATCTCAGGAAAGTTTTCTGTCAGCATCTCTACAGCAATACTCTCTATGTGGTCATTAATCCTCCCTTGTTCAGGAACTTCAATTAAACGTAAATTATTCCTCTTCATGGAGTCCCATATGTTTCTTAATGTTTCTTCATTTTCTTATTTCTTTTCTCTGATTTTACCTCATAAATGTTGGTGTTAGTTACTTTGTTTTCTAGGTCACTAATTCTAACTTCCATCTGTTCAATCCTATTCTTTTGGCTTTGGATAGAATTATCCAATTCTCTAATTTTGTTATTAATCTGATGTATTTCAGATCATTGATGTTCTAGCATATCAAATAGTTTACTAGATTTTTCATTTTGTTCTATTGCATGCTGTTTAATCTCTAGGAGGGTTTTATATATAATTTTTTTTTATTCAATCTCTGTTAGATTCAGAAAGGCTTCATCTGGGAAATTTTTTGAATCTTTATTTAGGGAATTTTCTGGAGGATTTGAAGACTGTTTCTTTAAATGATTAATTATCGTCTGTTGCCTGCGTGCCATCTAGATGTTATTTGATTTCTGTGATAATGGATCTAAGAGAATTGTTGGTCACCAGCTGACTATAATACTTTAGTGAGACGTCTGTTTACTCCGCCATCTTGTAATGGAATTCCCAAATTAATTTTGTATGCCCACCGTCTGCAGCTCCTTCTGCTCTCCTTGCCCAGTGACAACACTCTCCTCCTTTTCATTCTATACTTGTTGTATCCTTTTAACAATCTCTTGTCACTTTGTCTCTGCCCTCTTCTCTCTCATCTAAAAAGAGAGCAGGACAACATCCTATAAATGCATAGAACCATTAAGCACACACACAATATGGTCACATTGTTTCCTCGAGTGCAGTCCATTTTTGTCTGAAGAGTTTACCTCAGTAGTGTTTTCTGGATGGAGGCAGCAGCAGGTCTAGGGGCCATGCTCCCGGGGGACCCAGGCCATTGGACCATCACCTGTGGTCTTTTAGTAGAGTTCTTGAGCTGTACTCCTTGTTTTCTCATGTTGCCAAAAGGACTCAACATTATGTGCCCCATAAAGTCTGTCTTTAGTGGTGGCTGGGCATCATCTGGTTTTTCTGGTCATGTGTTGATACAGTCTACCATTCACATGGATCCTTTGTCTGGTGAGCTCTCTTTTGTCCTGTCTGTATTGTTCTCAGTGATCGTGTGTTCTGGATGAGTTGGGACCATTTGATGTACCTCAGATGGAAGCTTGCTAGCTTTTAAGACCTCAGACACCACTCACCAATATGAGGTGCAGAAGACTCTATTAGCAATGGGCTAGTTATGCCAATTGGCCTCAGTGTCCCCTGAGAGCATGGTCCCTGGACCCCACCCCTGCTACTCTATCCTTGCAATACTGAGTTGAAATTAGAAGAGCTTTCAGTTTATGGTGAAATCCGGTTAAGTTGATCTACTTTCTACTGTGTGCTGTCACTACTTTCACCTATCTAAATTTCTATCAACTATTTAATCTGTGACCACCTCCTGCATCCCTCCCACCCTTTAGACATCAAAGAGTCTTTTCTTCAGTACTTAAGTCTATTTTTAAATCCTTATAGCATATCATACAATGTTTGTCCTTTTTCGGTTGACTGATTTCACTCAGCATAATGTCTTTCACTTGAAACTAGGTTATGAGACGCTTCCTAAAATCATCGTTGTTCTTTATCATTGCGTAATGTTCTGTTAAGTATATATACCCTAGTTTGTTTATCCATTCATCTGTTGATGGGCATCTAGGTTGATTCCGTCTTTTGGCTATTGTGGACTGTGCTGCAGTTAGCATTCATGTGCAAGTATCTGTTCATGTGACAGCCTTTTTAGGATGTATTCCAAGCAGTGGGATTGCTGAATCAAATGGCATATCTATATCCAGCTTTTTAAGGAATCTCCAAACTGCTTTCAAAAGAGGTTGTACCGTTTTGCAATCTCACCAGCAATGTAAGTTGTGATCTCTCCAAGCCTCTCCAGCATTTGTTGTTTTGTGTTTTTTGGATCATGGCCAACCTTGTTGGTGTGAGATGGTATCTCATTGTAGTTTTGATTTGGACTTCTCTGATAGCTAATTATCATGAGCATTTCTTTACATGTCTTTTGGCTGTATGTCCTCTTTGGTGAAATGTCTGTCTATCTCCTTTGCCCATCACTTAATTGGGTTATTTACATTTTTCTTGTTGATATTTTGCAGAACCTTGTAGATCATGGAGATCAGATGTCGGTCCAACATGTAGTTGCCAAGTATTTTTTTCCATCCTGTACGTGGTCTTTTAACTCTTTTGATAAAGTATACGGATGAGCAAAAGTGTTTGATTCTTAGTAGATCCCATTTATCTGTTTTCTCCTCTGTTGGTTGTGTGTTGTTGGTCAGTTCTTGAAGGCTGTGTAAGCTGTGTATCAAAACTTGAACTCATTTTTCTTGCATGGTCTTTATTGTTTTAGGGTTGATATTTAGGCCTTTGATCCATTTTGAGTTAGTTTTTGTGTAAGGTACGAGATAGAGGTCTTGTTTCAATTTAGATGGATAGCCAATTTTGCGAACACCATTTGTTAGAGACCATTTTTATCCGAGCTTACAACCTTAGGGTCTTTGTCGAATATCAACTGTTCGTAAGAGGAAGGTGGCATCTCTGGGGTCTCAACTCTGTTCCATTGCTCTATTATGTTTCTTTCTGTATCAGTACCAGGCTGCTTTGACTACTGTGGCAGTGTAATACATTCTAAGGTCAGGCAGTGTGAGGCCTAACACTGTATTCCTGTTCTTCATTAGTGCTTTGGTTATCTGGGGTTTCTTCCCTTTGCAAACAAAGTTGGTGATTTGTTTCTCCATCTCATTAAAAAATGATACTGGAATTTGTGTTGGGATTGCATTGTGTATGTAGATTGCTTTGGGTGAGATAGACATTTTCACAATGTTAAGGTCTTCTTATCCATGAGCTGGGTAGGTTTCTCCATTTTTGTAAGTCTCTTTTGTTTTTCTTGCGTAAAGTGTTGCATTTCTTGCTATATAGGTCTCCTATTTCACTAGTTAGATTTATTACCAGGTATTTTATCTTCTTGGGGGCTATAGTAAATGGTACTGATTTGGTGATTTCTTCTTTGATGATATCTTTGTTGGTATAAAGGAATACTACTGATTTACTTATGTCTATCTTGTATCCTGATGCTTTGCTGAACTCTTCTGTAAGTTCCAGTAGTTTAACTATGGATTCTTGAGAATTCTCTCTGCAAATAGGGAGATTTTTACTTCTTTGCCAATGCAGATACCCTTTATTACTTTGCCTTGTCTGATATTCCTGGCTAGAACCTCTAGCACAATGCTGAATAGTAGTGGTGAGAGTGAGTACCCTTGTCTAGTTCCCATTCTGAAGGGGAATTCTTTCAGTCTCTCTCTGTTCAGGGTGATGTAGACGGTTGGCTCTGCATAGATGCCCTTACTGCATTGAGAGATTTCCTCTCTGTTCCTATTTTACTGAGAGTTTTTAACAGTATGTGTTGGACTTTGTCAAATGCCTTTTCTGTGTCAATTGACAAAATCAGCTGATTCTTATCCTTTGTGCTATTTATGTGGTAGATCACGTTAATTGTTTTTCTGACGTTGAACCAGGCTTGCCTCTCTGGTATAAATCCAACTTGGTCATGATGAATTATTTTTTTGATATATTGTTGAATTCTGTTACCTAGGATTTTGTTGAGGATTTTTGCATCTAGGTTCATGAGTGATGCCGGTCTGTAATTTTCTTTTTTTTTGTAGGATCTTTCTCTGGATTTGGTAACAGAGTTATGCTGGCTTCACAGAATGAATTTAGGAGTATTCCATCCCTTTCTATGGTGTGAAATAGCCTCAGTAGTACTGGAGTTAACTCCTCTCTAAAAGTTTGGTAGCATTCTCTGGTGAAGCCATCTGGGCCAGAGCTTTTATAATTGATAATTTTTTGATGACTTTCAATCTCTTTCTTTGTTATGGGTTTGTTAAGTTGTTTTACTTGTCCTTGTGATAATGATCATAGGTGAAATGAATCTAGAAATTCATCCATTTTCTCTAAATTTTCAAATCTGTTAGAGTGTAGTCTTTTGTAATATTCTGTTATGATACTTCTGATTTCAGCTGGGTCTTTTGTGACCTCCCATTTAAATTTGGGGGATGGTATTTGTTTCCTCTCCTGTTTTTCTTTTGTAAGTTTAGCCAAGGATTTATCAAATTTGTTGATCTTTTCAGAAAACCAGCATTTGATTTTCTAAATTTTTTCAATTACTTTTCTATTCTCTGATTCATTTAGTTTTTGCTCTAATCTTTATGATCTGTTTTCTTCTGGTGCCTGAGGGGTTCCTCTGTTGCTCTCTTTCTACCTGTTTAGGCAGTAAGGTTAATTCTTTGGTTTGGGTCCTTCCTTCATTCCAGATATATGCATTTATGGAGATAAATTGACCTTTGAACACTGCTTTCGCTATAACCCCTAGGTTCTGGTAGGATTTGTTTTCATTCTCATTTAATTCTGTAGATTTCTTTGTTTTGTCCTTGATTTATTCTATAACCAATGGATTTTTGAGCAAGGTGTTGTTCAGTTTTCATGGGTTCAAATTTCTACCTGTTTTTTTCTGCTGTTGATTTCAACTTTTATGGCTTTTAGTTCTGAGAAGATGCTTTGCAATAATTCAGTCATTTGGATTTTGTTGAGATTTGTTTTATGTCCTAAGACATGGTCTATTCTGGAAAATGTTCCATGTGCACTGGAAAAGAAGATGTACGTATCTGTTGATGGGTAAAAAGTTCTGTATATGTTGATGAGGTCTAGCTGATTAACTGTTGCAGTAAGATCTCTGTGTCTTTACTGGGCTTTTTTCTAGAAGATCTGTCCAATACTGAAAGTGAAATGTTGAAGTCTCCCACTATTATTGTGGAGTGATCTATCTCATTTTTCAGTGTGGTCAGTGTTTGTTCAATGTATTTAGATGCTCTGGTATTTGGTGCATAAACATTTAATATTATTATATCTTTCTTATGTATTGAAACTTTCAGCAATAAATAGTGACCATCCTTGTCCACAGTGGTGGATTTTACATTAAAGTCTATTTTATCTGAGATTAGTTTTGCCGCTCCTGCTCTTCTTTGTATGTTATTGACTTGGTATATATTTTTTCATCCTTTGATTGTCAGTTAGTTTATATCTTTGAGTCTAACTTTTGTTTCTTATAAGCAGCATATAGACAGATTGCATCTTTTGATCTAAGATATCACTCACTGTCTCTTTATTGGAACATTCAGTTCATTTACATCCAGTGTAGTTATTGATAGATAAGCTGTCATTTTGATGCATTCATTTTTTGTTGATGTTTTCTGGGTTGCTCTTAGTATTCTGTTCTGGGTCATTCTTCTTTATGGGTTGACTTTTCATCTTTTCCAGTGTAGGTTTTGCATCTATTGAGACTCCTGTAGTGCTTCTTGTTTTGATATGTCAAGTTGCTATTTTGTTTTGTTGCTACCCACATGATTCCCCTTACAATTCTCAGTTTATAGCAGACTTTAACTTCTGCATATCTTTTAAATTCCTGTCCTTCTGAAAGGGTTATAACTACTGTAGTATATCCCTCTTTTTAGTGTGGTGATGTCATAGATTTCATGATATGATCACTGGTCCCTTTTTTTTTTTTTTAAATATTGTAGCTTTACTTGAGCTTTGTGACTTCCCTAACTGAGTAGGATTCCAGATGCTGTGTCTTGTATTGCGTCCTTAAGTGTACAGTTGGTGTTTTTGTTTTTCTAAGCAAAGAGCTTCTTTCAGTGTATCTTGTAGTTTTTGTTTGGTTCTTACAAAACACCTAAGCTTCCATATATCTGCGAGTGTCTTAATTTCACCTTCATATTTGGGAGACAGTTTTGCAAGATACATAGTTATTGATTGGAAATCTTGCTCCTTCACGGCTCTGAATGTGTCATCCCATTGCCTCCTTGCCAACATTGTTTCTCCTGAGAAGTCAGACAGAAGCCTACAGGGTTTCCTTCTGTATGATAGTTTTGTTTTAAGCCTCACTGCATTTAAGAACCTCTCTTTATGTTTCATTTTATTAAGCTTGATTATAATAAGTCTTGGTGTCTTTTTTTGGGATGTAGTTTCTGTGGCATTTGGTAAGCATCTTGGGTATCCATGTTTTCTTCTTTTATGATTTCAGGGCAGATTTCTGTCAGCAACCCACAACAATACTCTGTATTTTCTGCTATCTCTACTTGTTCAAGAGCTCCAATTATTCATATATTATTCCTTTTAATAGAGTCCCACATGTTTCATAGTTCTTCATTTTTCTTACTTCTTTTCTCTGATTTCTCCCCATAAATTCTGGTGTCATTTGCTTTATTCTCAAACTCCCTAAATGTGACTTCCATCTCCTCAGTTCTGCTCTTGTGGCTTTGGATTGGATTGTCTAATTCTATAATTTTATTATTGATCTACTGGATTTTAGATTGTTGATACTCCATCAGTTCAAACAGTTTACTTAATTTTCATTTTGTTCTGCTGCAGTTTGTTTAATGTCTAGGTGGACTGTATAAAAAATTATTTTGCACTCAACATCCAATAGTTTCAGAAAGGCTTCTTTACCTGACAAGTTGTGTAATTCTTTGTTTTGGTAGTTTTCAGGAGCCGTGGGAGGCTGGTTCTTTAAATGGTTAGCCTTTGTGCCATATAGAAGCTGTTCAGTTTCTCTGGCATTACCTCACTAGGAGCTGAGGAGTAGTTCTAAGAGGGGTGTTCGTCACCAGCCACCTGTGTGTACTTTAGTGACTGGCCCCAGATGGACTCTTTGAGATGGCAGGCTCTGCCTCCTATCTGGCAAATACAGCATGCAACATATGGAGTCACTGGGGGGCTGTCATCTGACCCTGTGATATGGATCAGTGAAAGGTGGAGGAGATAATGACAGACTGCTTAGCAGTCAGTTCTGCAGGTGATCTAATTTCCAAAAAGTGATTTACTCCTAATAGAGGAGCTGTCCAATGGCTTCCAAAAATCATTCAGGCCCTCAGATGTGGCAGATGCTGCCTTCCAGCTGAGAACAAAAGTACCTCATTGGCTGTCCCCAGATACTATCATATGGTTTAAAGTTGGGAGGGCTCACAAGCTTGCTGCCATCCTCTTTCAGGCCCAGTCTGTAACTCTAGACACCACTGTCCTAAACACAGCTCTTCTGCTGGAGAAGCCCTTTCCAGATGGGCACTGCTTCTTGGTGTGAGAATTAGCTCCAGCTAAGACCTCTGGTTGGGTGACTCCACCTCCCAGCTGACTGAGAGTATCCTACAAGAGCTGACCTTCTTGCTGTGAATCCTGCATAATCTATGGTGTGGCTCAGAAATGAGAGGGTGGAGGGCAAGTGGTGCCCTCAATCAGCAGCCAGGCTCTCAAAATGTGGGTATCCCAAGCATAGTGTCTCTGTTGTGCTGTGTGCTGTTTACTTACGCACTGCAGTTTGTTGTATTTACCAGCTCATGCCCATTCCCTGCCTCCTGGATAACAAAGAAGGTTCTAGTACCTGCAGTCCTCCCAAACAATGAGTCAGTAGAAGCAGGCTCAGTGTGCTGCTGCCTTATGTTAGGGAGAGGTAGTTTCCCCTTTACTGGCATTGAGTTGAATCTGACAATCCTGTGTCTAATTCTAGGGCTCCCTGAATGTCCACCCTACCCTGTTCAGTTATCATTCCAGGCCTTAGTCCTCAGAAGGAATTGAGGAGACATGTGTCTAGTTGGCCATCGTAGCCTTGCCCTCCTCAACTTTTCTTCTTAAGATCTAGATCACTGATTGGCCCAGGAATGTGCTTTAAGTGGGAGCTTTTTTTACTTAGCTGAGGTGCGGCTATGTTTTCTTGACTTTTTTTTTTTGCATGACCCTGAGTTAGGTGGCCGTAGGATACATTTGTAAGAGATCTCATAGATACAAGTGAGGCAGCAGCTATTTTTCGTGCTCCGAAGGCCAGTACATGAACTGTGATAGTTCACACATGTTATTACTCTCTTCTGGTTCACCTCATTAGCATGGGACAGTGCATGATAATCACATGCTCGTAGAAAGTACAATGTTAGATGACCAAGCAATAACCCAAGGAATATGATAGTGATAATATGGACTATAATGTGATTGGTTGGTCTCTTTAAAGTGTGGTAGAGTGTTTAGGGAAAGAAAAGTATGAACTCGGGCTTTAATTACGCTTTTTTCATTTTAGTATTTTATTGAACTTTAAGTGAAAGTTTACAGTCCAAGTTAATTTATGATACAGAAACTTGCACACATATTGCTGTGTAACTCCAGCTGCTTTCCCCACATTGTGACAGCACACTCTATCTTTCCACTGTGTATTTCCTGTGTCCATTCAGTGAGTCCTCTCATCTTGCCCTTTCAGCTCACCTCCAGACAGAAACTGCCCAGTTAGTCTCATGTGTCTGTTTAAACTAAGAAGCACACTCTTCACCAGCGTTATTTTATGTCTTATAGTCCTATTCAATCTTTGTCTGAAAAGTTGGCTTCAGGAATGGTTTTGTTTCTGGGCTAACAGAGCCCAGGGCCATGTCTCCCTCCACTCTTACAGACTATTGTGTCTGGTGTTTTAAATAAAGTTCAAGTTTTGCACTCCATTTCTCACTTTGTTGTGTTCCCTGTCAAGTCAGTCACTGGTGGTGACTGGGCACCATCTAGTTATTCTGGTCTCATGCTGATGTAATCTCTGGATTATGTGGCCCTTTTTATGTGGCCCTGGGCTCATGCTTTCCTTAAATCTTGTATGTCCTTCATTCTTCTCTGCTTCAGGTGGGTTATGGACCAATTGATGCTTCCTTGATGGCAATGGCCACCTGCTAGCTTTTAAGACCCAGATATCACTGTCTGTAGTGGAATGCACAACATTTTCTTGAAAAACTTTGTTATGCTGGTCGACCTACCTGTCCCCTGAAACCATGGTCCACAGAACCCTGCCCTATTACTTTATCCTTTGAAGTGTTTAGGAAACTCCTTAGCTTTCCATTTAGTACAACTGTGCTGACTTCTCCTCTACTATGCTTTTCCCTCCTTTCACCTGAATTGTTATCTACTGTCTAATTAATGAATACCCTTCTCTTTCCCTTCCCATCCTTGGTACCATCAAAGGATGTTTTCTTCTATGTTTAAGCCATTTCTTGAGTTTTTTTAAATAGTGATTTCATACAATATTTGATCTTTGGCTAATTTCACTCAGTGTAATACCTTTCAGATTCCTCCATTTTATGTTTCCCAAATTCATCATTCTTCTTTATCATTGCATAGTATTCCATTGTGTCCGCTGATGGACATCTAGGTTGATTCTATCTTTTTGCTGTTATGGACAGTGTAGTGACCCTGGAACTGAAGTAGAGGGCAGTCTAATACAGCATTGCATGATTTCTGTAAGTTAAAACCTCTAAGTTTTGAGAACACAAGTATGACATGAATCATCTTGCTAGTGAGTCTTAGACCTTCACCCAATTTCTAGATGCTAGCTATTTCAAAGATGTGTTGCTAGCTATTTCAAGGACCTGTTGAATAGGGGGTGTTTAGATTCCCTTGAGGAAAAACCCTACCAATAGCTAACACTTAAATTGTAAATACTCTCAGCCTTTCTCAAAGGGTATTGGACAATTTTCCAGGCTAACTGTGCTATAATAAAGTAGAAATAATCACATTTTTCAGATAGCTGTATACTTGTTTTGAACTGACAATAATCCATAGCCAAGCCAAGTGTTGTTGAGTTGGATCCAACTCATGGTGACCCTAGGGGCCAGAGACTCCTAAAACTTCTTGTGGTCCATCAGTAAAAGAATGGGCTTACAGAGGTTAGATGGTCAACGGAGTTGTGGCTTGAGAACATGTCACAGTGGATCTAGTTGTTATAAAACTATCCTGTATCTGTTTTTCTATTTCTTAAATCCGTAGTGGGAATACCATACTCAACAATTGGCAGAATTTATTCATTAGTTCCCTGATCTATGAAATGAGGATTACTACTATAGGTAGAAATCTGTCTTGGCAGAAGTACAGAGAGGATGCTTCTTAGATGTGAGGATGGTGAGACTTTGTTTCATATATTTTCGGCATGTCATTCAGAGGGAGTAGTCAGTGGAGAAGAACATCATCTCTGGCAAGAAGAAAGTCAATGAAAAAGAAGACTCTCAATAAGATGGATCAACACAGTGGGTGCAACAGTCATCTCATAGATTGAATTGTATTCCCCTAAAATATATGTCAACTTGGCTGTGCCATGATTTTCAGTAATGTGTAATTGTCCACCATTTTGTTATCTGATGTGAATCTCCTGTGTATTGTAAATTCTACCTCTATGATGTTAGTGAGGTTGGATTAGTGACAGTTATATCAATGAGGCAGGACTATAGCTACAAAAATAGGTTGCATCTTAAGTCAATCTCTTTTAGGTTATAAATGAAAAAAAAAGTAGAGAAACAAGGGGACCTCATATCGTGAAGAAAGAAGCAGTAGGAGTATAGCATATCCTTTGGCCTGGGGCTTCTCTGTTGAGGAGCTCCTAGTCTACAAGAAGAGTGATGACAAGGACTTTCCTCCAGAGCCAACAGAGACAGAAAGCCTTCCCTTGGGGCTGGCACCCTCAATTCAAGCTTTTAACCTACTAGACTGTGAGAGAATGAATATCTGTTTGTTAAAGTCATCCACTTATGGTATTTCTGTCACAGCAGCAATAGATAATTGAGAGATATGGGCACAAACAGCAACAACTGTGAAGGTGACATAGAAGTGGGTAGCGTTGTGCTCTGCTGTGCATAGGTTAACTATCAGTTGAAACTGACTCAATAGCACCTTAGAAGAACAACAGGTAGAAATCCAAAGATTTTCCCTCAAGATTAGTGTCTCATGGTTTTTCATTCCAGTACAAATCTAGACACTGCTGTTAAGAGAATTTCTCAGATGTAATTACAGTCTTAAATGAGTTAATCTTAAAATACAGAAAGTGTCTAGATGTCCTAATTTAATCACAGAGATCTTTAACAGCAGATAATTTTTTTTTCTTTGATTGAAAAAGGTGATGTCAGAGATATCTGAAGCATGAGAAGTATTTGGCACAGAATTACTGGCTTACAGATGGAAGGAACCACGGGTGAGTCATGTGAACAGCTTCAAAGAGCAGCCCTGGCTGACAGCTGGCAAAGAAATGGAGATTTGCATTCTATAACTGCAAAGATCTGAATTCTGCCAATAACAGCAATGAGAGTAGAAGAGGAAACCTAATTTCAGAATAGAACTACAGGCAGTCAACACTTTTGATTTTAAGTGAGCAGAGAACCCAGTGACACTCTGCCAGACTTCTGGCCTACAGAATTGTGAACTGATAAGTGGATATGCAATGGAAATAATAAGGAATATCTCTGAAATGCAGGAAATCCCCTGAAGTGATTCTTAGTTCTCTTATATCCTATGATAAAAGTCAAAGAACCACTACAGCTCAGAATAGTCAAAATGACTAATGGCTCAGACTCTTAAAAAATGAAGGTTTGGATCATCCCACCAGACAAGAAGCCACCCTGATTGAGGCAGAGTTTTGCAGCTGGTTCAAGTGAAGAAATGGAAATATGGAATGAGTAGTGAAAGAAGGTGATTCTAAATACCATATTTAACCATGTGACCAGTTACAGAGTTAGACTGTAAGAATTATTTATCTTTCTTATTTGAATATATGTGAGTCAGATCCAACTTGACGGCACTTGGCTTGGCTGGCTATTCGAATGTGAATATATTTTTATATTAAACAATTCATTTTTTAAATCTTTCTCACCTATTTAACTTAACATATGTTAGTAGTATTTAATCTTATATCTCAGTATTTACTTTCCGAATATAAAGAGTAGGTAGGGAGTGTATCTCATTGAGTCAAGGGCTGACCATTACTCAGAGATAAATATAGGGCTTTGGATGCTCTTTGGGAGAAAATACTAGTAATTTTTAAGTTTCCAAAAGAGTTGAAAAACATTAGGTTAAATGTTGTTTCTCTGTTGTCTGTACTTGGAAGTAAGCATGATTAAAAGAGAAGTATGCAGATGTCAAGTTGATAAGAAGTAGACTCTGGTGGATATGTACTCTGTCAAATTTGTTAAGCTGAAACTACCGTTTCTACAGTTTGCTTCTCTATATACTGGCAATTAAAGTTAGCCACAAGAGAAACTGGCTCAATATTTGGAAAGTAGAATTGAAGCAGCAGTTGTGTGTGTGTGTGGGTGTGCATGCACGCATGCGTGCACTAAAGGTTGGTATAAGATATCAGGAACTATGGTAGCTTATGCATTTTGTTACTGATCTGCTGGCTAGCATTGTTAGCATAGAACTCAGGCCTGCAATTTCCTTCTTCAGCTTCTCAGAGTTCTGAGAAGTGCAATGCAATGTACAGGGCCCCAGGTTCCTCTAAAGATAATCCATATCACTGGAGCTGGATACAGTAAGATATGAATGCAGATTCTAATTTGTCTTTGGAGTGTCCAGTTTGTCCTCATAAATTCCAATTTATGTTTGTTCTTCTCCAGTTCACAGTCAGCCTTCTTTCTGGACTCCTGACCTAGCTAGTTCTTAGTGGTTTCCGGCCCAAAGCCAAACTCAGAGGTGACATTCTTACACAGACTTTTCTACCAGCTCCTATAATAGCGTAGAATAAAATTTCTATAATAAATCCCTTATTCCACATTACTCGCAGAGGTTCTGCTCCTCTGATCC
Organism: Heterohyrax brucei; assembly: GCA_028571685.1. NCBI lineage: Eukaryota > Metazoa > Chordata > Mammalia > Hyracoidea > Procaviidae > Heterohyrax > Heterohyrax brucei. The sequence goes on from CM053152.1 coordinate 64,730,871, forward strand.
AACCTGACTGCTTCACTTTATAAATATTTATTGAAAGCCTTAATGAAATGAGACTGGGGAACTCTCAAACTAACCATAAAGATAACCCCTGTTTTATTCTAGTCAAAAAGTGGAAACAAGAAGCATTAGAGGAAGGGAATAAAGGTGACAATCAGAGACCACAGTGATTGACAAGGAGGAGGCATAAAATTGTGCCTAAATGTGCACATGGAATTGAAATTTAAGTATGTATAAATCTCAGGACTCATTCTAGATCTGGATAAGGAATATTCATCATTCCTTCTTGGGTCTTATGGACTCAGGAGCCAATATGAAGAAGATTTTGATGACTGAAAGTAGGACAATTTGAAAAACAATAATAATGGTAACCTTGGTTAATTAAAAAACTTTAATATATGCTTAAATTCCCAAGGATATAATAATATCCTCCCCCTAAAAAAACTATTGTTCATTACTGAAGGATGCTAGGGAGTGCCTTCATTATTTTAAAAACTGATAAAGGAAAACAAGTCAAATGTTTCATCTTGACTTTCCTGTGTAAACTTTATCACTAGATAACCAAATAATAAGATAGAATAATTTTTTTTATTTGTAACAGTTATGCAGATAACAGATGAGGAAGAAATTATAGATTTAGAATATTAGAATTTTGCAGCCCCTAATGAATCAACGGAAACCCTGGTTGTGTACTGGTTAAGTGCTGCAGTTGCTAACCAAAAGCTTGACAGTTTGAAGCCACCAAGTGCTTCCTGGAAACCCTATAGAGCAGTTGTTCTCTGTTCTATAGGGTCTCTGTCAGTCAGAAGTGACTTGATGGCAATGGATTTGTTTGTTCAGTGAATTAATGGAAATACACATTAATTATTAACAGCTGCTGACACTGCAAGAGGATGCACCCTAATAAAACACAGACCACTCATAAAATATTTTAACTAAAGGTTGTTGTTACCAATTTATAATAACTGCTAATTTACAGTAAATACAAGAGATAGAGAAACTTGTAAAATTAAGCAAAATCGATGAAATAAGTAAAATAAAAAATCTGGGACATGCTGTGGACCAAATGACCTAGTTTCTTCAATGAGTAAACTAGAAGAAAGAGAGATTAAGTGAAAGCATATAGATTAGAAGAGATAATAGAAAGTTACTAAATTCATTGACTTGTATATTTACAGTGAACAAATGTCATAGTATATAAATTATATCTCTGTAAAGTTGATTAGGAAGAAGACCTGGATTTCTACTTCTGAAAAATGAGACATTAAAAATGCTACGGGAGCACAGTTCTTGGACACGCTTAGGGTTGCCATGAATCATAATCAACTTGACGGCAACTGGAAAAAATACAGAGAAACTTAAATTTTGTATGAGTAGATGACTAGACCTTATTTAAGTAGCCTTGGTGGTGCAATGGTTAAGCACTCAATGACAAACCCACCAGCCCCTCTGCAGGCGAAAGGACTTCTTGATTTGCTCACATAAAGATTACAGGCTAGGACCCCTAAGGGGCAATTCTACTTTGTCCTACAGGATCATTATTAGTTAACATTGACTCAGTGACACACAGTAGCAACAATGGACCTTATATTTGGATCCTGTTTCAATTAGACAAACCTTAATAAAAAAAATTACATTTATGGCACAATTAAGAATTTGAATGGCTACTGGATATTTGATGACATTAATTAATTAATTTTATCCTGTAATATAATGGCATTGTGGTCTTGATACATAAGAAATAAGGAGGGGGGGACTTTTAAAAAAATCCATACTGAAAAACTTAAAGATGAAATAAAAATAAAAAGTTTGATTTCCAGAAATTTACCAAAGTGAGTGTGACATGTTTCCCAGTTCCAGAATATCACAGAGAGACGGTACAAAGTGACATCAATTTTTAGTGGATTTCAGTAACCGAGGTTCCGTTTCTGGGGTTTAAGTGAAGACTTTTCAGGACTCCTCAGATTTTGTCTGCAATTTCACTGTCACACTAGTAGGTGGCATGAAGTTCTGCTGTGCTGACTCAATTTTGATATGTACTGTGACTTCTGTCCTCTCCTGAATTCATAGTTCCCACCTGCAAAGCAAAGGAAATATTTAGTGCAAGTTTAAGAAAATATTTTTTAAAAACTACACACGTATCACCGCAAAGAGACACACAGGACAAATACAAATGAAACTTGTTGCCTTCAATTTGATTCTGACTCATAGTGACCACAGGACAGAGTAGAATTGCTCCATAGGGACTTCCAAAGAGTGGTTGGTAAATCCCAACCACCAACTTTTTGGTTAGCAGCTGAGCTCTTAATCATAGCAACACCGGGGTACCTATTATTTGTTTGGGGGATACCTTAATTTCTCTTTGAAGAATTTTCCTAATTTGGGTAATTACTAGGCTCTTCAGAATCACTTAATTTTCACAATTTTTTTTTTTTTTGTTGGTTGATGTTGAAATTTATCTGAAACAGAATGTAAATTTTGTTAAGGGGCATTTATTTCCCAGAATTTTTTAAAAATGTATTTGCTTGATGAATAATTGGAACTACATAACTGTGACTGAATTTATATCAGAGAAGCAGGTAATTTTGTAATCATTAATACAGGTTGTAGCTATGCAGGCCAAGACAGTGATACGGTTAATTGAATCTCATGCTTCAGAGCATAAAGTGATTGCCATGAAGAAATTAGGAGAGTATGTGGCGTGAAAAGGATTATTTTAATACGTAGGTAGAAGGAGATGACGAAAGATGATCTTTTCCTGAGGAGTAAGGGGTTTTGTGCAGTGGAACATCTCACTGGGTAGAATGATGGCTTTGGTTGTGCTTTAAAATTCATCATAATTCTCTTTTTTTCCAACTTATGTGTCACATTGAACTATGGGTAGGGTTGTGTCAAATCAATGATTATATGAGTGACAGTTGTCTGGCATATTGAGAAACACGTAGAAATGAAGGCCAGAACAAGGTAGATAGATAGATAGACAGACAGACAGATAGATACAAAGGTAAACAGACACGGACAGGCAAAGACCACCCTCACAGTTAAACGGTAACAAAAAATAACCAAGAGAAAGAGTCAGCTGAAAAGGACTCACATGGCCAAGTCAAAGTAAGACTAAGATTGCTAGTCATTTTAAAAAGGGCAGGTTGAATTTAGTGTGTTTGATCAGCAGCTGCTCCTATGGGACCACAGCTTGCCTTTGATTCCTCACAACAAGGAACGATACCAATGCGTGCATTATCTGAGCCACGGTTGGCTTTTCACTACAAAGGGTGGGCATCCCTCTTACCAGCAAGCTCTGTAGGCAAAATGATTACACACACTCAGGTTTTTGAGACAAAACAACTTTCCTCTTCATTAGAGTAGATACTAAGGAGTGCGATGGCTGGGTCCTGTGGTTAAGACTATGTTTAACTTTGTAAGAAACTGCCAGATTGCCTTCCAAAGTGACTGTACCATTTTGCTTCCAACAGCAATGAAAGAGAACTCCTGTTGCTCGCATCTTTGTCAGCATTTAGTCTTATCAGTGTTTGGGATTTTATTCATTCTAATAAGTAGGTAGTGTTTCCTATTGTTTTAAATTGCAATTCTCTTGTGACATATGATAGAAAGCATCTTCCCATACGCTTGTTTTTCATCTTTTTTGGTGAAGTGTCTGTTGAGATCCCTTGGCTGTTTTCTAATCTGGTTGATTATCTTTCAGTCTTAAGAGTTCTTCATGTATTGTGGATACAAGTATTTTATAAGATTTGTGTTTTGTATTTTCCCCCGGTCTATGGTTTATCTTTCCATTCTGTTAGCAGTCTTCTGTAGAGCAGAAGTTTTTAATTTTAATGAAGTCCAATGTCTTGTTTTTTTCTTGCATAGTTTGTGTGCTTTTGGGGTTGTATCTACAGTCTTATCATCAGACCCAAGGACACTTCAGTTGTCTCCTGTGTTGTCTTCCAGAAGTTGTATAGTTTTACACCTTATATTTAGGTCAGTGATCTATTCTGAGTTAATTTTTATGAAAGGTGTAAGGTCTGTATCTGAAACATGCCAAAAAAAGTAAGTGACTGCATCTTGAGCATGACCTTGAGCCCTTTTAGCTTCTTAATTTTGTCTCCAAGCACGAGTCTGTTGTTTCCCTTAGTTTCTCTCAAGGTTAAGGACTAATCTTTAGGACTGTGGAAAAACAAGTGATAATAATTTAAAGACCATAACAGAAAAACAAAGCCATCTACCGAGAGATTATATGATCTCCAGACCATCAATTAAGATGTCAACATATCTGAGATGTGATCTTTGTGACCACCTAAAGAAGGTTAACATTCTACCTAGGACTCATAAATCTTTATTGCTTTCTCCTGTAGAACCTCCAGCTAGTCTCCATTTCTGGGAGGCAGATTTAGGAAGAATGATCCCTTCTGTCTCTTTGCCTACCAATACACAATAAACAGTTTGCTTCTTATGGCACCCCGACTCAAAGACTGGCTGTTTGCTGCAGGTGGCACGAACTCTACTTAGTTCTGCGGTAACATGTTTAGATTGATTATTTACTTTGTATCTGGATGTCCAGTTGTTCCAGCACCTTTTGTTCTCCATTTAATTACCTTTGATCCTTTGTCAAAGATCAGTTAACTGTTTTCATGGCTGTATTTCTGGGCTGTCTCTTCTGTTGCCTTGTTCTGTTTATCTGTTCATTCACAAGCACCACACGATTTTAATTACTGTAGCTCCCTGGCTGGGGGGACACAGCAGAGAGATATTTTTTTGGCCCTGAGAGGTCTCTGTGAGAATCATAAGCTGTGTCTCGTAATCAAAAACTATTCTTGGCATCTGGAAACAGTCACCAGTCACTGGTCCCCTCTGGGGATTTCATTTGTAGTTTCTCTGTTTATTCTCCTCTCCTCCAATTTTACCTCCTGGTCAAGATACTGGCTTATTGCAATATCTTCCTCACCTATTTTTCAGCCCCTGCTATTTCTCCTTTCTAAGTAAAGTATAGAAAGAATTCTGGCTTACGAGGGGGCATGCCCAACTGTTGCTTACTAGTCAAATCATATATCTGTATGGTTCTTTATCCCTGAAATGATGGAATTGAACTTGGAATTTCTTGGGATTTTTAAGATTTAAAAAGTACATTAAGATTTTTTCTTTCAATAAATATGGGTATACCCTGAGATTTTCAATAAAAGACCACAATTGATGGTCCAGGTGCTTTGGAGTTCCCTGGGAGCATGGCTCCTGGCCCTGATGCTGCCCCTGTCCATAAATCATAATGAAGATTAACTTTTCCTACAGCAATGAATTGGACTTGGTGATGCAGAGTGATCATATCTTGTGGCAATTTTATGGTTCTATGCATCTATAGGATGTCATCCTGCGGACCTCTTGCTGGAGGAAGGGGAGGGGGTGGGGAGGAGGGGATAGGAGGTTATTGGGAGGATAAGATATGTATGAAGCAGAGGGAGAGCAGTGGGAGCTGCATATGCGTGAGCATTCGAATGTATATGAGAATGTACATTTTCATTCAATCATAATGAAAAAAAAAGATTTTTTCTTTCTAACGATCTTCTGCTTTATTCCGTTCACATTTATCTCTCTTCTCAGAAGTCCTAGAGCAGTTAATATTTTGTACCACACAGTCTCTCATTAAATGTATATTGTCTGGTAGTTACACCAATCTTCTCTTGTACATAAATTGTATTTCTGTAATTAGATTGTATACTTTTTGTGGTTGGGAATGTGCCCTTGCTTCCTTGTATTCTCCACATATCAGATGTCTTTCCTCCTCCCCTCTGTGCAAGATAACTGCCGAGTCTCTTTGTCTTCCTCTTTATAGTATACTATGTGCCTCTTCATAGCTTATAAAATATATTTTTTAAATATTTTAGTGCATTTCTCTCTCATTTAAATTCTGTGAATTAAGTATTACAATTATTCTCATTTTGTAGGTGAGGAAACTGAGCCTCAAAGGTTTCTCTCCAAGGTTATTCACCTAGTTCAGTGGTGGAACTGGTGCTTGAACTAGAGCATTCTTCTCCAAAGCTGTGTCTTAACCATTTGGGTGGCCTTATGGTATAAACAAACAAACAAACAAACAAATAAATAAAAGACAAGAAGGAGAAAGAAAAATAAAATTTAGGGCATCAAGAAATTTTCGGTATATATTAAATCGTTGTGATAAAGTAGAAATAATGCTGTAAAAGATTTGCAGACAGAACTTTTTATTGAACATGTAAAGGATGCAAAAGGAATATATGGAGCACTTACAAGTATGTAACCCTGGTAGAGTCTCAGAGAGTTGGAATAGCATATAAAGATTATATGTCCTGAAGATCATATAATTTTCTTCTAGTGTTCTTTGGGTCCTAACACAGTGCCTACTTATTGGCATTTGGCTTTAGCACTGTCTGAGTTTTTCCATGTCACCAAACCCACTGCCATGAAGTTGATTCTGATCCAGCAAGCCCCTAGAGGACAGAGTACATCAGAATATAGAAGATTCACAAAGCTGTAAATTTCTACAGCGATAGACTGCCACATCTTTCTCCCATGGAATGGCTGGTGGTTCAGACTACCATCTTTGGTTAGCAGATGAGAGCTTAACTATGGCACCACCCAGTTGCCTTACATCTCACAGCAGAACAGAAATAGACAGCATAGTGAAAACTTGAGGAAATACTTCTACAAGGAAGTATGGTGGTCAGTGGCAAAAATCAATTATATGACAGTAAGAGATATGAGAAAAAACAATAAACAATGCAAAAGTAGTTCAGAATTCCAGTGGTCTAGAGCCATGCACAAAGGAATAATTGATAGAGACTCATCAACCTGCTATAGGAGCTGAAGTTATCCATCCCTCCATCCGTCCGTCCATCCATCAATCCACTAATTCACATAGTATTTATGAGCTAGGCACTGTGCAGATCTACTCATACAAAGGTGACTGATCCATGGTTCCTGCATCTGAGGTGGTCAGAGTCTGTTTGGCACAGAGGTGAGTAAACCAAGAAATACAACAAAGTTAGGGAGAGAGAGAGAAGAAAACTGTGATAAATGCATCAGGTGTTGTGAGACCACAGAGAACAAGCAGCTAACCCAGTTAGTAAAAAACAGGGAAAGCAAGCAGGCAGAGAAATTGCTAGAAGAGTTTATTATCGTATAAGGAAACAAATCATGCTATGCATTAGGACTGAGATGGCAGAGAGGATATTTAAAGCGAGACATGTGGAGGCAATTTCTAATCTGCGTAAATAGCTAAACAGGAACAAAAGTGGAGAGTGATGTAAGAGATGTAGCTGTTCTTAGTGTACACCTGAATGATGGCTTTTAGGATTGTCTTTGTGGAGTCTTTCAGACACAAGGTGGTAACTACACTAATAAAGATTTGTACCTTGTATGAGAGTTATTTCTGAAACAAAATTGGCCGCCTGGGTGGTATGATTTGAAGATGTTTCCAGCAGTATTATTGCCTCCCTGTCTGAAATCCCAGTGGTAATGATTCCTTAAAATACTGAAATCCTTTATTCAGATTCATTACTATCTAGTAGGTTTAACATATTAATCTAAGAGTAGTAGTTAACACAAGTGCTAAATTAGCAGTGCCCTGAAGTAATGAGATGGCTGGAAGGCGTATTTCTCTAGAGATGTATGTGTGCATATCGGGGAGGCTGTGGAAAGGAGTGACTCAGGAGAGAAGAGGTAGTAAGTCTTTATCAAGGATGCTGCTAGGTTCTGGTGAGTGCTGCGGGCATAATGATGAAGTACTCAGCTGCTAACCCAAAACTTTGTGGCTTGGACCCACTCAGTGGCTCTGCAAGATGAAAACCTGACCATCTGCTTCTGTAAAGATTGAAGCCTAGAAAACCCTGTGGGGGCAATTCTACTGTGTCAGATAGGTTACTAAGAGTCGAAATTGATTTGATATCACCTAGTAGGGTTGCTCTGAGTCAGAGTCAAATCAGCGGCACTGGCTTTTTTTTTTTTTTTTCAACAATAACTAGTTTCTGGTAGGGCTTATGGGAAAATGATGAGGGGCGACTAATAAAGAGCATCCCACTTTTTAAAAAGGGCCTGGAAAGGAGAGACAAGATTAGGATTCAATGTGAGGTAAGGTGCTGCAGATGTATTAGGTATGTGCTTCTCTTTTCCAGCCTGGGTTCAGATTAACCCAGTGTACTAGAGCTGAAGCCACTGTTCACCTTTAGCCTAGACCTTTTGTTACCGTTTTCAGTAATGCAGAGGGAGCACCAGAATGTCACCTCTGCAACTCACCTCCCTACACGGACATTACCTCATGCACATTTGTTATCACGAGAAATCCTAGGTGCCCCGACCCGCGGGACAAATCAACGGAGAGACGAGGGGGGAGCCTGTGAAAATAAAGCAGGAAAAGGCGGAAAAATGGAGGCAAGACAAAGTTCTGATCAAGCCCCGAGGTTTTATTGTAACAGGCAATATATATAGAAGTTGGGGAGGGGAAGGGTCTGGTGTCAGATGAGGTCTGGTAAGCAGTATTTGTCATTCAGTGATTGGGTAGGAGCAAGTATGGGTGGGGTGTAGAGCAGTGACGTGTGGGCTTTCCGTACTTCCTGGTGGTGTTAGGCAGTGACATCAGGCAGGAAGTTTTTTCGCGCGCGCGGGTCTTTTGAATTTTGCCGCGCGGGCTTTTTCAAGCCTATGAGCTTCCAATATGTCGGGGCCTGGGGGCTTTCCCACGGCTCCCTACACCTAGGCTTCCTGGTCTTTCCCCATCTCCTAACTCTAGTTCACAAGAAGCTCCATGCGTCCCCTGTTCTTTTTACTTCTTTTACCCCTCTCTGGTTCTTGAATCTTTCCACTGGCCCTCTGGAATTCACAATCCACAATTAGCCAAAATCCCATCTTTTCAGCAACCTTTTGTCCATACTTCCTCTCACCTTACTTTCTCATGCAGACTTTCTCAGGTTTGACACTGCTGACATTTTGGTCCAGTTAATTCTTTGTTGTGGGGGGCACTGTTCGATGTATTGTGGAACGCTTAGCAGCATCGCTGGCCTTTATCTATTAGTTGCCAGTAGCTTCCCTATCCCAGCTGTGATTATCAGAAATATCTCTGGACATTGCTAAATATACCTGGGCAGGAGTGTAAAGTTGTCTGCTATTGAGAGTTACTGTGCTATGAAACTTTGTTTCTTGAAACTTTCTCAAGTGTGACTGTTTTCTAGTTGGTTGTTTGTTTTTTCTCAGCCTCCTATAATTAAAACTGAGATAGTCTTTAACTTCTTTGCTAGTTATTGTCACATTTGGCCTTTCTCCTTCCTTCCTATACCCCACATCCCCAAAGTCTCACCTTGCAATATAATGTCATCAGTTTACTTCACCTTCTGTCCCTCCCTGTGGTTGCATCCACTGATCTTATATTATCCTCTCTCTTTTTGATTAGTTTAGCTCCTGACTCACTGTATTAATTCTTAGTAATTTCAGAAAACATACAAGCGATCACTTCAACACTCTGATCCTCAGTTTCTTGGATTACTTTCCTCTGTTGACTTTACTGTATTTCAGCCCCTTTCTCCCCCGTATATTCTATACATTGTAATTACCAGTACCTGTAACTCCTCCATACACTCAGTTCCATGTGTCCTGTTCTTCGACACTCCTACCTTCTGTCTTTCCAGTTCATTCATATCGTACCCTGTCTGTACTGTTTTGAATTTCATACTGTTGAAAGTTGTTAGAAAAGTCAAATGTCTTGATTATGTGTTTTTTAGAAACTGTCTAAGAACTATACATGTCTGTCAGTTCCTCCACTGCTCTCCCCTGCACTGACTTAAGTTTATTGTTTGAAGTATTATTTAATTGCTTAAAGTATTTAAATTATAGAACACTTTCTGTATTTTAAAGAGGTAAAAGCCTTTAGTGTTATATGTAACACCTGATTATAATTTCCCACTAAATGCAAGGTTTCATTTAGCACCTAAAAGCTTACATAAAAGGGAGTTTCTTTGCCTCAGACAGAAGGGGCCAATGCAACTTGTCAACACAGGTTGAAAGTGCTGATTGACCCGGCCTCCCCTGCAAAAATAACTTCTGCCATTGGTACTAAGTCAACTGAACGTCCAACTTACTGAACACTCAACTGGTGCAAAGAAGCCTTCCCTGCTTCCATATCCAGCCGCTTAGGGGCTGTTTTGTGTGCTTGGCTTTGAATTCACATGGCAGCAAACCATCACTGGCCAAAGTACATTCCTGTGCCATGACCAGTGATTTTTTTGTGGATAGTCTCTGTGCTGGGAACTAGAGAGAACCATGTAAAATTTCCTGCCGCTGTCTTGAACACTGCCTTCCCCAAACTCCTCCTCAAAAGGCTATACACTTGTCAAGCAAATCAGTGTTATGGTGTACCTTGGGCTTTAAATATTTATTCCTTATTGAAAATACAGTATAAATTGTTCTAAGGCTATCATCCTGAAAAAGAGACACTAAGAAAAGAATGATTATGTTTGCAAAGACGAGTGAAATGATGGGAGCTTTCTTTGGGAATATGTAATAGGAGGTCAGGGGCAACTACCAGTTTTTGCCTGAAGCTACAGAAATGTAACTTTTCATACTAGAGTTATTCTTCGATAGAGAAAGCAAGGAAAGCGGAGGAGGTTATTGAGGTTTCCACGTCACTTATTTTACACCACGACAACTTATTGTTGCTAATGACAGCTTGGATATTAAAGGGAAAATTGAAGTGAAAGATTTTGAACTTTGTCCTTACAGGATTCATCTTGCTGCACTGAATTTTTGGTGGATAACGAGACCAAACCTCTGTTGCTATAGTGACAGAAATAGGGTGACCAGCTGACAAGATTGAGGGCTCTGGGGTTGGCTTGTCCCAGGTTTATTCTTGATTCTCTCACATATGATTGTGATCATGTTCTGCTTTAAGGTTTAGTTCCTGTCTGTGACATGGGTGATATGATATCTACCACATAACATTTGGAAAAACTATGTATTTAAAAAGTATGAAAAATACAAAGAACAAAACTCTCCATAAAGCTAGTTTGTATTTCTTCAACTAATCAGACAGTGATATAACTAATGCAAACAATGAATAATGCAAAAGATTATTTGTATTATTTTTCAGAAAATATTACTTACCTTTCTAATTCCAAACTGTATGTTTCTGGATAGGTTAATGACATTTAGCTAGTAGGTAGAACACTTTTCTTTATATTAGACATTCATAAGCAACCTCATTCTATATAGAAATTAACTGACAGTAGGATGTTGATTAACATGTAAAATTTTTAAACACTTAGAGTAAAGCTAGTTGAAAGTCTCTGTGACCTTTAGTTAAGCAATTAGTTCCTTAAAAAATTGATATATTGAACTTCATGAAAATTAAAACCTTTTTTGCCTCCAAAAGACCCTATTAAGAGAATGAAAAGACACTAGCACACTGGGAAAAATAGTTACAATCACATAGTCAACAAGGACTTTTGTCTATCATACATAAAGAACTCTCAAAACTCAATAATAGGAAATCCAACAACCTGATAAATGGATGAAAGATGCAAACAGATATGTCACAAAAAAAGACTATCCAGATGAAAAATAATCAGGAAAACATGTTCCATATCGCTAGTCATTAGGGAAGCATATTAAAACCAAACTCAATACCACTGTACATCTATAAGAAAGTCTAAAATGAGATTTTAAAATGATAATATATCATATTTTAATGCAGATAGCATGTACCTTCTATTTTTTGTTTACCAAGCACATGCTCCCACCATGACATATTTTCCAAGGATGGTATATTAATTTTTTTTCAGGAACTTGTGAAAAAATTTGACATAGTGGTGCTTATGAAAATACCTAATGGGGAAAGAGGTGGTTACAAACAAACATAGAAGGCACACATTATTCTTATAAAAACACAATACTTAAAAAGCTATGAATCAACTAGACCCCTCATATGTTGCTATGGATGGAAATGCAGAATGGTGCATGTGAACTAGAAAATTATTTGTCAGTTTCTTCTGAAGTGAAACACGTATTTCCCCTGTGATCCTGCAATTCTGTGTTTGGCTATTTACCTTGTAGAAATGAACATTTTATATAATATACATATATGTAAAGCAAACACATAAAATGAAGCTTCCAGATACATAAATGAGTTTTTATTGGATGAATATATTCCCCTGTATTCTAAACTTTAGATAGGAAAGAACTTTGTTTTGTCAACCTTAGAATCACTAGCATAGAGCCTGACATATAACTAATTCTCAATAACATTTTTCATTTATCTTTTAATAAATGATGAAATGAAAACATACTTCTTACTAGTGCAAGAAATGGGCCCGTGATACAATACAGAACCTGCAGAAGTCAGGCTGGATTTACAGATTTGCTTAAATAATCCATATGCTTGAAAAGTCCAAACATCAGATCCTTTTTCCTACTTTCCATTTCTCTTGTCCGTAGTTTACTCTCCTCCCAGAAAAAATCCTACTCATTGTTAAAAATTCACCTCCAGTTGTATCTCCTTTAAAAAGTCATTTATACCCTTCCACTGCAGAAGCCCTGTTGGCATAGTAGGGGCCTTGGTTGTACAGTGGTTAAGAGCTATGGCTACTAACCAAAAGGTCAGCAATTCATGTCTAACAGCTGCTCCTTGGAAAGCCTGTGGACCAGTTCTGCACTGTCCTATAGGATTGCTATGAGTCCAAGTTGGCTCAACGGCAATGAGTTTGGTTTTGGTTTAGTTGGTAGTTGGTAGTGGTTTCCCCCTGAACTGAATGTTGAAAACTCACATTGACAAGGGCAGTAGTCATAAAGCACACTGTGTAAGGTAGATGTTTTGTGTATCATTAAATTCGTTGCAAACCCAAGGACCATATGACATAATTGAATGGGGTGGTGTTTCCTTTTCTGACTCCTTCTCAGTACCTACTTTCTACTACTGCATCTTGAGGACATGGCTGGTGTGACATCAGGGCTGATATAACTGATGTAATACTGCCATCCTGAGATTAGCATGGTGTGTGGTTTTACTGAAGCTGAGGAGTTGGTTATGTAAAAGTACAAAGTTGAGATGACCCCATGTTGCCCTACAGGTTGCCCAGAAACTTCCTGGGCATCACCCAGGACACCTAAACTAACATCATCAGTGCAGCTAAAGTATCTGCGTAATCTCCTATACCATGAAAGAACAAATACTATCTCTTATCACCTACACTTTGCAAAGGGAGTCTCAGTCCGTTCATAGACAAATCTGTTGCTGTTGTTAGGTGCCATCAAGTGGGTTCCAACTCACAGCGACCATCTCCACAACAGGATGAAACACTGTCGCACATGTCCATAGTTGTTTCTATGCTTAAGCCCATTGTTGCGGCCACTGTGTCAATGCATCTTGTCAAGGGTCTTCCTCTTTTTCACTGACTCTCCACTCTACCAAGCACGATATCCTTCTTCAGGGACTGATCCTTCCTGACAACATATCCAAAGTATGTAAGATGCAGTCTTTCCATCTTTGATTCCAACGAGTGCTCTGGTTGTACTTTTTCTACAACAGGTATGTTGCTTCTTTTGGCAGTCCACGGTACATTCAGCAGTCTTCTCTAACACCACAATTCAAAGAAATTGATTCTTCTTCTGTCTAGACAAATCTACTACTGCCAAAATACAGGAGTGGGAGAATGAGAGAGGGAGGGAGGGAGGGAGGGAGGGAGGGAGAGAGAGAGAGAGAGACTGTTTTACTCTAAGGGAGAAAAGGTTAAATTGTACTAGCTTCCTTACAAAGAAAAATAGCTAAATCATTAATGGAATTAATGTATT